>JAMKCF010000002.1:2211221-3411221 GCA_023634235.1 Pisaster brevispinus | reverse complement strand
GATGATGATAACAAATTTGCTAAGCACACAAAGATGTTGATAAGCAGAAGCAGGTTACCAGACAAAATCCAATGACATTCACATTGCTGTGGCTGGTTCCCTGTAAGTCAATTTGGGAAGTGGGCTTACCAATGCTTGCCTCGGCTAGAATGAGATATGACGGTACGAGCTCGATGCTATCCAATCCATGGACGTCAATACTGAAGCGTAGAGACTGCATGGCTGCTGGGACGGCCTGCTCATGTTTACCCTCAAAGAGTAGCTTCTGACCTGTGGTCCTGGTCAGGTCAATCATGTTCCTCTGGTGACAAATAAAAACAGCCGAATTAACATTCACATCTACAGAACTTTCTTGTTGTACTGCAAGGCCGTAGTTTTTTTGGTAAACGTATTCCTAGAATTATGCGGTTGAGACTTTGCTGAAGTGAAGCGGAACAAAAAACATGTTCTTGGAGCACGTAAAGGTACCTCTCTCTTACTCCTAGAACTATGTGTACCATTGATACAAGCTATGGCGGCCATATTTGTTATTGGAAGGCGACGATTCTGAATAACGATGGGAATTTTTTACCTTTTTTCAGCGGAGTGGGTTTTCTCACTGTGAATACAATGAACACATAGAGCCTAATTTTTGCGAAATCCGTTTTCAAAAGAGAACGCCAGGTGCATAAACGTGAAGGGGGAAAAGTTTCGAATAGGATTTTGTACATGATGACCTATGAGGATCGTGAAGACGATAGCAGAACAAACCGCATAGTTCTAGTACCTCTCTCTCATTTGGGGAAATTTTTTCTATCACATCATTATTGGCCACCAAGGTCCAGGGGAATGCAGGCAATCGGTTCTGTTGCAGGCAGGGGCTGCTCGGTTACTCACTGGACTACTGGCCAGAGTCCAGTAAATTTATCACTTGGCCAGTAATCCCATGCAATGATTGACAGTGATTCGAGCCAACTATACATCAAGGAGTCCCAACTGGGCTTTATCAGATGTAGCTTGTTACATGTGGCCCAAGCTTGTCCCTTTCTTGTCAGAAAATCTGTCCTACTGTCAGCTGAGATTTTGACATCACACAACAGACTCAACATGTATATTTGGCTTGATTTCAAAAATACTAAGATGCATATTTTAAGATAAGTTCTGCAGTGATATGCGGTGTGACATCACACTTAGCTTACCAATAAAGACTGTGCACATCTTAAGATGATAAATTTTATTCTTAGCTCTTTGTGAAATCCAGCCGAGGCCACTCAAGTTCAATTAAATAAAAACGAACATGTATGGTACAAGTGGAAAAGTGGCTGTTCAGTTGGGTATCTTTTGTGTTTAACTATTTCCTCAACTCAATGCTACTTTTGGCTTTGGGTCCAACCTGTCTATGAACCAAGTCCTGCTCCCTCTTCTTGCGTTGTTCTTCAGACGAGAGAAAAGATAAATGTGGAGTCCTAAGGGGAATGAGGAGCTGGCAAATCTTCTCATGGATCCCAACCCAGTCTGCTTGCTGGTGCTCCACGCCACTAAAAAATAACAATTGACAAAACAGTTTTAAAAGTTGGCAACTTAATAATTATTTATTGTAATGATACTAAAAATGTAGTGTATTGTCAAGAATTACAAAACACAATATAACAAAATATCAATAAATGAAATCAAAATAAAATTCCAGCAACTGGTTGACCAGTTTACTGACATTTCCCAAAATAACTGAGTAATTTTTGTAAAAAGAATAACAAACCGATCTTCACTGTTTTATCTTCTCGATCATCCACTCACCAGTAAAATGTCACTCTACATTTCGTACACTGAACAAACGCTGGCTTTTGGCACAGTTCGCACAGAAGCTTGACTCCTTTAGGATTAGCCAAAGGGTTCAGCGTCATCTTGGGTTATATTCTGACAACTTTTAAATAAAGTTTCAAATAATTTGCACGGAAAAGATATTTTGTTTTTCTCGAAAGTACTTTCCGTCCACGTTCGTAAAAGCTGCAGTAGTCTTTTCTCTTGTTGCCATTCGCAATGGGATAAACAACGCATGCGTATTTGCATGTTCTCTTTTCGCTCTTGTCAAAAACCGACGACTGTTTGTAGATGAATCATTACAAAATAAAAAAAGAACCATGTAACAGTTACATACTAAAATTAATCACCTTTTTTTCTTTCTTTTTTATATCAAAAGTGACGTGATGAATAAAAAAAAAAAAAAAAAATAAGAAATATAAAAAAAATAAATTTATACATAAAAAAGTAGACATTTTTGTATGTGTGTCCTAAAACTATTTTTTAAAATTTTACTTAAATTGTGTTGTATATAAAACACTGATGATGCTGGGATTTAAATATCTTGTATCCGCCTCTGTTTCAGAATAAGTGTAAAACCATGGTAAACAGAGTAGTTAGCCAGACTATTTTACCAATTTCCACGTGCGTGATAAGTCCTCAGCACATCAGTGGGCCTTTACACTTCGAACCACACCTGAGGAAAGACGTGTAGCTGAACCCTCTTGCTAAAACGTGCTGACGATTTTGTAGTAACAAGACATCTTATAAAACAAAAATGGCAGTGAAACAGTCTAAGAAGTCCAAGGTAAGTATTGACGGTGGAGAGTTTTATAAGCAGTTTTCATGAGATTTTGCCCACCATGTGAAAAAAGTAATTCGTAGTTGATTTCATTTCCAACTGGTCCACCGACCGAAACGAGGCGAGAGGGGCTTCACACGTGGTGATGGTGGGGAAGCCGTTCCACCTGCCACGTGCGCGTTAAGTTTTCCACGTGGTCCGAACAATTTATCAAGTTTTCTCAATAACTTGAAATATTTTCGTTGATACAAACTGAATAAGTTCTTCTGTTTTGTTATTTATGCAACGAAATTATTTATGATTTAAGAAAGTGAAATTTACATGGTTTTAAAACAAAATTGAAAAAGAAATGTGGGCACTTTGCCCACTGAAACATGGCTGATAAATTTATTAATAAACTTGGCACAATGAAGCTAGTTAAAGTTTCTTTGTTTTTTTAGTATAAATCCATTATTTTCTTTTTATTTCTCATGGGTTTTTTTCTGCTTCAGTTCAACTACTGTACTTGATTAATTTTTTTTTTTAAGAAGAAAAATCTGCAAAGTTTTGTTCATGCTTTTTGGTTAAAGATCATGTAGAATTTATTTGTACTAACTAATAAAGTGAAGTCCCTATGATTATGACTAAAACTGTTGAGAAGATTTTAAGTTGAAACAATGTTGTGCGGTACCTTCGAAAAAACTGTGGTAGTGCGTCGATATTCCAAACTGTTGTGCGGAGGAAATTCAAAGTATGGATGTGCGGAAAAAAAACCAGTGGTCCGGAGACGAATAAAAACTGTTGGGCGGATTACGATTCCCACAATTTTGTGCGGAGAGTATGCGAATAAAAATAAAGATGTGCGAAAACCGAGGTTGGGCTGTTCCGATTCCAGAGAACAAAACGTGTTCGTGAAAGAGGCTATAAATTAATCAGTATTGTACCCATCTTGTGGTATTTTGAATTACTCATAAAATTTTGCTGCACACACCATCAGCACCTCAAAAATGTTTATTCTTTAAACTTTGGTACAGACCACCAGACATGTTGCAAGTTTAGTTGCTTTGCAAAAATCAGAATAAAACAAAAAAGGACAATTCTGAATTTGACTTGGGCACATGCTTTTTCATTTGCACATTTTAAAATCACTTGGATTAGAAATGAACGCTTCATTTGATGTTTTTATTTTAAAAGTTAAGAACCAGAAACTAGGTTTACGAAAAAGTGCAGACTTTTAATTTTCCATTGCATGAACTTTTTGACCTGACACTGAAAGTGCTGTTGCTGTAAATCAACTGAAGAAATTCTAACGTGAATTTTTTTTTAAGAAATGCGAATTTGGTCTTTTGAACACAAAACTTGCAATATTTTTAGTGATATCTGTACCAAATACTATCAATCACAATGGCCTCTCAGATGACCAAGTTATTTGGCTATAAAACGAGGTGCATAGAATCACACTTGAGTGCTACCGGTTACCAGTGGTGGTTGCTTCTGTCGTGAGTTGCTGACATCATATATCGACTGGTACCCTGTGTTCCTGACGACGTAGTCATGGCTTGGTCAGGGGAAAGCTTGATCGTGGTGTAAGTGATTGGCAAATGTACATTGTGAACAGAATGTTGAGTTTAGCGTTCAGGGGTCGACGTCACTAAACTCTAAGATTGAACTACAGACGAGTTGCCAATTACCAATCAAATACTCCTAAAGGAAATCACTATGCCAACAGTGAACAATCGAATGCAACTCTCTTAATATCAATCTGAGCCCTAGGTGAAGTCGAACCCTGAACCATATTTAAATGCATTGTGATCAATCGAGAGGTTTTTAGTACAATCTAGCTTTGAATAAGGCATACCAAATCTGTTGAGTATTGAATTGGCCTTTTTAAGTTATGGTGAACACTTTACAATATGAATGCACTGTTTAGTTTGGGTGTATTTAAATACAGACCCATTAACCCAAACCAAATAATAACATTTTAATGTGCCATCATATTTCGAAACAGCTTGTTGGATATATGGACCTTACAAATTAATGCAATTTGAGGATTCTTGGTATAAAGAACAAAATCTCCCAATAAAATGATTTTCGTTAACCCTTTCAGCCCCAATGGCGACTTAGGTTGCCCAAGAATAACACAAAAAGCACTAAAGCTTGAGCACAAAAGCTTTTTGTTAAAAAGCTGTTTTGTTTAGGTAGTATGCATACAAGTGTTTGGGGTTTACAGGAAACAAAGACCAACAACTTGGACATTTATTGGCTGATTTCAATGACTTTTGAATAATATGAAAAGAAATTAAGACCGTTGTATTACTAATTTTGATCTAAAAAGAAGTCTTCCAAGGTTAAAAATACTGTTTGTAAAATCAAACTTTGAGCACAAACAAGCTTCATGTTGTGTAAGAATATGTCATGTGAAAGTAGTCTAACAATGTGGGCTCCAGTGGCTGATTATGTCAAACAACTTGGGGGCTGAGAGGGTTAATGTATAACAACCGTTGCGCTTACTAATAATGAATTTTCGGTGTTAAGTATAACCTTTAAATATTTTATTAAATTTTGTGAGAAACGAGTATTTAAAGGTAGTGACATTCCCAAAATGTATAAAAATGATGAAATGCGAGGTGTATTTGCTCATCATTTTTTAGCGTGCATAATATAAACGGAATAAAAGTAAAATTGTGATCATAAATTGTCTTGTGTTTCAAGTAATTTAAAGAAAATCACACTCTGTGTTCTGATACACAAAGAACATTTATTGTTAATATGCAAATAATGGTTTTGAGTTCGAATCTAGAGTTTGATGGAATATTTTTTTCTTTTGTTGTTTATCTTTGACAGGGCAAGGTCCAAGTTGCACAACAAAAGTAAGATTTTCTCTTTAACATCATTAATCATAATGGGAAAATTGCAGACATTGAATAGTTTGCCTCATGTATGGTCAATAGGCCTGGGCGAGTAGTGAAATCTCAACTACCTACCTGACTAGTCGCGCTTAAGTCAGTACCAACTTCTACACTAGTTATGACTATTTTCAAATGAAATGTGGAATATGCATTGCAGTGGACGCCATTGTAGATGAAAATATCAATGGCAATTGGGACTGGGTTCTGGTGAAATTCACTACCTGACTAGTCGGGGTTCAAGTTTTTTTGTGACTTAAGCACTAGTCAAAACTATCTTTTCAGTAGAAGAAGCGACCTGGTTAACCAGGTAGTTGAAAAGCAACGGTTGTGTCTAGACACGGCCGTCAATAGTCGAGACTTCTACACTTAATAGTCTTAATAGTCGCCCAGGCCTAAGGCCCTATTGGGTCAATGATCATTCTTGTACTGGGACGACTGTTTAATTTTTTAAAGGAAAATTCTTCTTTCGTTTCAAACTTGACATAAAGTTTCCATCTCTGATACATTGCCAAGGCTTTGGAGATGATTGCGTCCATGCCCCATGTCATTGCCTTGGGTTCCCTTGAAATGTGCCAGTACAAATCCTTTTTACAAAGCTGCCAATTCTCCCAGATTTTGCAGACTGTTTCCAGAATGTTCTGGTGAACAAATTTGAAAATCTCTCTATTGTACAAAATCTCCCTGATTGTAAGATGAAAATATTGGCAGATTTGCCTTTACTCCATGGTCTGAATGTATAGTGTCCAAAAACTCGTCTTAAACACTTGACAGAATTAATTGATTTTTTAAAAAGTTAAATGAAGTTGAATGTATAATGATAAAAAAAACTCATCTTGAACACTTGACAGAATTAATTGATTTGTAAAAGTTAATTGAAGTTTTTGTTCTCCTTAACAGCAGTGCCAAGAAGGGCAAGAAAGAAGCCAAGGTGAAGCCTGCGAAGAAGCAGGTAAGAAACGTATCCAAGAATTTTTCTTTTGAGAGGCACTATAATTGTTAGGAGGTAACCCACGGTAGGGTCCATGTCACATAATAACCTTTTCATATTAGGACTTTGGCCACAGGAAGTTCTATTGCACTAGAGTCCACTGTAGGTACTTTGGTAACACACAAATTGGCAAATCACGACATGACCTTAACGTTGGCGTTTTTAATTGAGTGGAAGTTTGTCAGATCTTGCTTCAGTCTTGGGACATTTTGGCACAAGCTGAGGTCTTTCAAGTATTTAATTGTTTGATTTGTATCTTATGGAAACAGGAACCTGAGGAAGAGGAGAGCAGTGAGGAGGAGGAACCAATGGAAGTTGTCCCACAGGTCAAGGCCACTAAGAAGACCCCTGCCAAGAAGACTCCTGCCAAACAGACTCCTGCTAAAAAGACCCCAGCAAAGCAGACTAAGAAAGCACCACCAAAGGTAAGTTGTCAATATTTTCATTCATTAACCAGGCGTGATATCTTCCTACCTTTTTTTTTTGCCCATTGGTGAAAACCAAAAAAACTGTCAATAACGAGGCCTCAAAAGTCTACACCATACATGTATATGTTGGCGCTAACTTGATGGAATGTTCCTCCTTTTTTTTTCCAAGGACCAAACATCAACTCATGTCTGATTAACCCTCGCCACCCTTGGCCCACTTTTCACCCATCAAAATGTTCAGACTTTGATATGCCTTGCGAGGTGATAATTAGGCCTACATTCGGCAATTGTCTGCTTTGGGCCAAGTTGAGGATTTCGAGGGGGGGTTGATCTTGCAGTTTCTTTGGCGATTGGGAAATTGGTATTTGTAAAGACGCTGGAATTTTATTTTGCAGTGGGCATTAGGACATGCAAGTTTGAAAAAAAAATTGATGAGGCAACTTGGACCAACAGTCTTTTCGGAGTTGAAACGCTGTTATTAGTAAATTCATATCGGACATCAACTCTGATACATCACTCAGGCAATCACCTCATGCACCTGGCTGGCTATTGCATCAGTCCTTTTATCTATGCGCACTTTTATGTAAAACAATTCCTTCAATTTTTGCAGGTTGAGGTTGAAGAAGATAGTGATGAGGATGATAGTGATGAGGATGATAGTGAGGAAGAGGAAGAGGTAGCCCCACAGAAAGCAACCAAGGCAGCTGCACCAGAAGAAGATGATGACGATGAGGAAGACAGTGATGAAGAAGAGGAAGACAGCGATGAGGAGGAGGAAGAAGAGCCGCCTGTCAAGAAGGGAGCCAAAGCAGCACCTAAACAAGTAGAAATTGATGAAGACGAAGATGATGAAGATGACAGCGATGATGATGATGATGATGATGAAGACGACAGCGATGAGGAAGAGGAGGAAGCACCGGTAGGTCTTAGATGCTACACGCCTGGGATTTCTTCTTTGAAAGTGCAAGGTCATCTTATTTTGTTAATGGCACTTCAAGTGGAAAATCTTAAACGCCTGTATGACCGATACGCTAGTTTGCACATGGGGAATATTTTGAAAGACGCCAAGACCAGGCCACAGGCCTCCATGGAATTCCATGCCTGATAATTCATCAAACCAATTTTATTTATTTTTTTAAGTCAAATAGTAGAACATCCTTTAACTAATTGTTATCACTTTTTATAAAGGCTAAAAAAGCTAAGAAAGCAGCTAAAAAGGCAGAGGTAGAGGAAGAGGAGGATGATGATGACGAGGAGGATGACGACGACGATGAGGAAGATAGTGATGAAGAAGAAGAGGAAGGTAAATATACCCACCAACTGTCAACAGTTTTCCTTAGTTGACCAGTTTGTCTATTGCAAGTTGAACTGTTGACCCTAGCAAATGTTGGTGCAGTAGGGATCCTTCATAACTCGTGTTGAAGAGTTTCTTGGCTGTTTTTGGCACTGTGGTAATCCATAATCATTCTCAGCACTGGTCGTAATGGTCTTTCAACTGCTGGTTGGAATATTGAATTGCAGTCCGACATGATTTCTCAGAATTTCTGGAACTTTCAAATTCTTTAAAATCTAACCCAATAATTTAGTCGTGGTAGAGGTTTATGTTGTGATAATTAGATAGATTAATGCCTGTCTTGTTTTCTGTCTCAGAAGATGAAGATGCTCCTCCCATGAAGAAGAAGAAACAGGCTGGTGGAGACGCAAAGGTGACAAAGAAACCAAAGGTAGAGGAGGTCGGAGCAGGTAAGAAAAAGTTTTCTCTCAATTGTTGATTATTGTAATGATTATATTTGGTAAACAGTGGTGTGCATTGTGTTGGTTTTGCTTCTCGGTGTCTTTCTCTTAATTTTTCGGCATATGAATTGTGATTATCATTTAATAGTTATAAACATTTTTGCTTGGTACTTTTTACTAATTTTAAAGCAACTATTAAAAATTCCATCTTTGTCCAATGTTGAGACTTTCGGATTCTAAGCAATTTACCGAGAATGTATTGTTTTTTATAAATGTTGTACTGATGACATTTCTTAACGAGTCAAGTTTATTTGATTTGAGTTTTGAAAGGATAATATGATTTTAGTTCCGAAAGGATAACGAGTAGCTGCTGGTTTGTAATTAGTGTTTTACCCGTTGATTTTGCAGAGATCATTTCCATCTTTATCGGAGGTATTGGCAGTGGCACTTCAGGTGAAGACCTCGAGGAATTCTTTACCTCCAAAGGCGTTGAGGTCTTCAATGCAAGAGTCATTCCAAACAAACCGTAAGTGTTCTAAATAAGTTGGATTCTCGAATTCTGAAGATTTTTTGCTATCATTTGAGCTGATCTTTGCAAGCAAACTGGTGTCTTTCCATCAAAGTTACTTAATTCCCCCAACAGCCACCTCTGTACGGTTATAACCAGAGTCCTCATGGCATATTAAAAGAAACATGACCATAGACTTGTGTAATTGAACAAGTAAATTGAAGCTTAATTTGGAATGTGGAATGAGACTTTTGAAGTCTATGTAGAGGGTCGGTGTGGGCTTTGTCTGAACTGGGTGATTAACTGATGACATTTTCACCATATCACTAACAGTTACTGTTCCATTCAGACAGTTACTTTGCTGATTGGTAGAAGGCATTTGGTCTGATAATCGCTGAACACTTTCTCCCTCTGAACTTGGAAAGAGAAACCCTCAAGTAGAAATGAAGGAACAGGCCTGTCCAGTTAAGACGTGGTAAACATCAGGAACGCAGCCGCTAAGCTGATCAGTTGGTGTCCTCTTTGTATAGTGCATTAGAAATGTGTAAAACTGTTGGCCTTTTCCTCTTTTTTTTAACAAGTTCCATGTCTATAATGCTAAGTCCAAATTGGCGGCTTTGGTTGGGTTGCGTTTTGTCATGCATTGAAGTAAAGGACATTCTTTGCAGCACCCTAAGCAATAGACGAAGCTGTAGCTGCCAATTTGGATATGGTCCTTACATTTTTGCAACACGATAATTTGATGGACCCTTTGGTTCTGTTTTGCACCCAGGTTTGGTTATGTGGATGTCCACTCCAACAAGGCGTTCAAACAGGCCATGGAGTTGAATCACCAGGAGCTGAACGGGAATGCACTCCGTCTGGAACGAGGAAAGGATAGGGGAGAGAAGACCCCAAGAAATGCTCCCCAAAGCTCTGGTAAGACCTCTCTTTAAGAAATAACCCAATATTAGATATTGTTCCAATAACCTCATTCCAGTCGCCTTCTATAGTTGTGTATAGCTGAATAATACCAAGTAAGCTCATGACTTTTTGACATGACACTTGTGTCCTTCAGCCAGGTACTTGACCTTAAAATGCTTTCATCACCCCAGGTGTTTAAATGGGAACCTGCAAGGGTTGAGATGACAGTATTGTGTTGGATTAACCTCTTAGTGCTAACTTGTGCAGCTTGATGTTGTATGCTCCTCTGGGAGATGAGAAAGTTTTAGGAATGAACTTAAATCTGGGATGTGATTTCTCTGTTTGTAACCGGAAATCAGTTTTTTTTTAACAACCCCCCCCCCCCCCCAAAAAAAAAAATAATAATAAATAAATAAAACAATTTGTGTAATATATATTTTTTTTTACAAAACTAAGACCATAAAAAAAACATAAAGAAAACTAGACATATTGCAATTGTGCACAAATGCCGAGCTGTTTCGCCATAACTTTTTCAAAAAATCATAAAAAATCATGTGATGATGTCATCATGACGTCATTTGAGAATTTACAAGAACTTGCCAATATCCAACAACCTACCAAGTTTCAACATGATCGCACTAACACTTGGGGAGATATATACAACATTAAAAAAGGCACCTTTAATGCCGCGTCACGTGACCCCCGATGACGTCATCGATCTGAAATTTCACACATATGATGGCTGCTCGACGATCAACATGTGTGTAAATTTTGAAGTGAATACACAAAACTTCACCACACACATCTTCAAAAAGTCCATTTTGATCAGTTTTCAACCTGCCGCTAGAGGGCGCTCTTGTGTGTTGTGACGTCATCGGTATTTTTTTTTAATTACCCACCCTTGCCAGACAATAACATAGTTAAAAGCAACTTCATAACTATTTCCACTTTTGAATAACGAGGCAGTTCCGGTTTCAACCGGAAGTAGAGGTCATGTGAGGTCACGCACACTGAATAAAATGAAGACCTAATTTATCCCTATACAATCCCGCAATCAAAAACCTACGGTCTCTTGTGGCTGATTTGTTACTGATTTTCAAATATTTAAAATAGAAACCTTTAAGATGACGTCACGTGACAGGTGATGATGTCATCATGACCTCATTGTTTTGAGATCTTTATTGCACCAATGCCTTTCATCACTGAAAGTTTCATTGTAATTGCTCTTTAGGAACTATGCAAAAAGCCGCTTTGACCGAACGTGCGTTATGTCAATAGCCTTTTTTACTGAAACAGACAAATAAAAAAAATAATAAAAAAAACTTTAACGAAAACAAGAGCTGTTTCGCTGCGCTGCGCTACGAAACAGCTAAAAACTTTAACGAAAACAAGAGCTGTTTCGCTGCGCTTTGCTGCGAAACAGCTAAAAACAATTAGAATGCCCCAGAGTGCAGATTAGGGCTTTTAAAACGAAGGATCAATGCATGTAAGTAGGCTTGGAGCTCTTAAGTTTTCGCCATCGCAAGCTTTCATGCTTTGCGCTCACAGTTCAGGTTTTTTCTTTTTCAACAGCCTATCACATCCCTGTTTTATGTATGCCTGATGAACAGGACTAATGTTGTGAATCGCCTTGATCTAGCTTAGGAGTTGTGTGCTTTGTAAGAAGCGAGCATTATGACTCTAATTTCATCTGTGTATTGCTAAAACCATGATTTCACAGAATAAGATAGTGTAAAGGCTGGTCTTTGACAATTTTACTTACAAGAGACACGTTCCATCTCGCCTCTTTGATTGCAGGCGGCAGAAACGACTCCAACAATAGAACTCTGTTTGTGAAGGGACTGTGCTTCGACACCACTGAGGATACATTGAGAGAGAAGTTCAACTGCAATGAAGTACGAATGCCCACCAGGGACGGCAGACCAGCAGGGTGCGTCATTAAACATTGGTCATTACTTTTAAATGTTCTTTCTTGTGTCTCTGACAGATACTGGTATGTGTGGGTCAATGACAAGCTTTAAAAAAAAATTTTTTTTATAGGCTTGCCATACCATGTACTACGGAGTTTGCTACTTCTGAATCGGGGATAGATTAGGGATTCAAAATTTTATGGAATGTGTAATGCATGTTTTAGTTTTTCTTCGGGCATGGAGAACTTGTGTTGTAACTTTCCCTGTTTACAGTTTGCATTTCTGTTGCAGCTGTATCCAAAATTATTTTGTTAAGTTCTAATAAGTAAACAGCAGTCCTGTTTACTCACGGTAATGATCTAGTTCATACTAGGGTCCAATTTCATGGCTCTGCTTACTGCGGAACTCTGCGCTTCAAGGCACAAACAAAATTTCCTTGCTAGCCTGTGAAATGCTAGCCTGTTTAAGCTGGATTTTGTTCTGCGGTAAGATCCTTTTTTTTCTTTTGCTTGTAGTAAGCAAAGATATGAAATGGGGCCCAGTTAGAGGTAGATACAGTGCAAATATATTTATAAAAAATCCACTTCATTGTTGTAACTAAATTGAAATGATTCACACCTTGAATTTTCAAATTGGTTAAGAAATTACAATTTTATTTATTTTTTGATTTCATATAGTTATGCATACCTAGAGTTTTCAAACGAGTCTGAGGTCGAAAAAGCAATGTCTAGCATGCAGGGTGCCGAGGTCGATGGATGGAATGTCATCTTGGACTACGTTGGAGACAAGAGCAATAACCAGAGAAGAACCTCTGCTGGAGGTGGAGGTAGAGGTAAGCAACACTAAAACAGAAATTCCTTGGCACTCTCAGCAGGAACTGTGTACATGCAGAACTGCAAAACTGCAGTGTTTGATGTTGTAACTTAAATCAGATTGGTAGGCCTACCATTATAAGAATGCAGAGTAAGAAGGTATGATTCCAAATTCATGCAAACCAGTGAGATATTGACTGAAATCGTATCTTGCCTGCTCCTTTTTCTTTGAACGTTTCCACAGTCCATCCATGTGCTCTGTTTCAGTTTTCATTACGCCCACAATTTTAACATTCTTTCTTTGTGAAATTGGTGCTTTATTGGGCAGACTAATATCCTTTTGTATTTCAATTGTATTATGATTTGTTTTCTCACGCTGTTCTGTGTACTAGTTTTAGGCTTATAACTTGACTCTGTCGCTTTGAGGTAGTTTTTGCGGTTTACAATTAAGTATTGTTATTGTTAATCTTACTGAACTAATTGTGGTTCTAGCCCCTGCTGTCAATTTGACTAACAAATACAGAGCTGTCAACTCTTCCTGATTCTGCAGAAAGTTCCCTGAAAATAAATCAATCTTTTCCATGTACTGATGAACAAATTTGAAAATCCTCCTGATTATGGAAACTTTGTCTCATTATGTTGAAGAATATATATCTCCCTTATTGTTGAACAAAATCTACCTGATTGCAGGATGCAGATGTCGACAGCACTGCAAATACTAATACTTTGTACACAAAACTGGGGTCCTTTTTGAAGCTTTGGGCTTTGGGTCCAGCTTAGGTACTTTCTGTCTGTTTGAAGCTGTTGCAAAAAGCCAGATCCTAAGTCGGGGTAATGGTTTTGAAAAGGTCCTTAGTTGAGATGTTGCCCTGATTTAACTTAGTATTGAATGAAATTTGAGAAAACACCCGTCAAACACTGATGTCTGTTTGAACTTGAACAGGACCCACCCAGCCGTCAACAACCTTGTACATCAAGGGGTTGACTGACGACGTATCCGAGGGGGATATCAAGCTGCTAATGGAAGCTCTGGAAGTAAGGAGACCAAACAGACGAGATGGTACTGGAAAGGCCGAGTAAGTCACTTTAGGGTAACCCCAAAAATCACTTACAACTTGCTATCAATCACAGGGATGTGATTTCTCCATTTTCACCCGGAAATTCAGTTTTTTTTGTACCACCCTCCCCCCCAAAAAGTGTTTTTTATTTTATTATTTTTTATTAAGACCATAAAAAACATGAAGATTAAACCAAATAGAATGCCCCAGAGTGCAGATTAGGGCTTTTAAATCAAAAGCTTTCACGCTTTGCACTCACAGTTCAGGTTTTTTTTTTGCAACAGCCTATCACATCCCTGAAATCAGCACTAGCCCCAAAAAGTGGTCCCTGGTCAAATTTCAATTAAAACACATGAGGGACCAGTCGAAATTCTCTCCAAGTGGTCCAGCTGGCTGGCTACTTCAAAAGGCAAACCCTGAAAACACACAAATCTAAGCAGTTCCTGCAAAGAAAAAAAAAAAAAACAAAAACAAAAACACCACCCACCATAATAAAACGATTATTTGGGTTAGAATGGATTGAATTTGAAGACACTAACTGGGTGCTTGCCTCATTTTTATACAGTTACGCCTACGCCGACTTTGATACAGAATCTTCAGCCAAGGAAGCCTTTGAGAAATTCCAAGGTTCACAGCTAAAAAGTTCATTTTTGAACCTTGACTACGCCATCAGCAAGAAACCCAATTATAGTGATGGAGGTAAGGATTTCTTCAAGCTATTTTTCTAAAAAGAGGTCAGCTAAAGTTTTAACCATTTGTGTTGTATCTATTTGTTTGTATGTACTGCAGACGCTAAATCTTCATATTAGTTTTATAATTATTAAATATTTCTACATCTCCTGTACCTCGCACTTACACACAGTGTGGACAACAGGCATTTACAGTTGGTGCACTGACTTTATGGAACAATCTCCCTCTTCACAATTTTCAGGCGTCATCTCTTGAATCCTTCAAAGCTAGATTAAAAACTTGTTTCGTTTATTCTTGGTCATTTTGTACAGTGCTCAGAAACCTTTGTGAAATGGCTCTTTATGATTATTATCATAATAATTATTGTAACAGTGTGGAGTGATGATATTTCTTGTGACCATTTTTACAATCGCCTCTCAT
The DNA here is from genome assembly GCA_023634235.1 of Pisaster brevispinus. NCBI lineage: Eukaryota > Metazoa > Echinodermata > Asteroidea > Forcipulatida > Asteriidae > Pisaster > Pisaster brevispinus. Next base: position 3,396,304 of record JAMKCF010000002.1, on the reverse strand, counting down.
AAATCAATAGGAGACAAAGACAAGAAGACGCTGTATATCCGAGGAATGTCAGCTGAGACTAGAATGGATCAATTGGAATCTCACTTTCCTGGTGCCGATTCCGTCAGGATGCCAATGGATCGGGACACCAACCAACCTAAGGGGTGAGTTGTGTTCACTGTGATGTTCTGAACCTTCCTCAATCCTTAATTCTGTGTATTACTCGGCATTCAAATATTGGGGATGAGGTTAGCATGCCCGACTATCTTGGTAGGGGTGTGCGGTTTAGAGGTACAGAACCAAAGTACTAAACCCATACAAAATACTCCACTCTGGTAACTTGACACCCAAATGTTTGGACTCTGATAAAATGGTAAGCCTGGCCTCATGCTAAGATAAATGGATTGGAGGTAAATTCATAACCATAAGAAGGCGTTGAATGCAGTGGGAACTTTAATGTGGGTTGTCTTCTGTAGGTATCAACTGGTGTTGATGAAATTATGACAGATTGTGGAACTTGACTAGTGAGCTTCTCTGAGTTGGCTGTATGGTTTGATTTAGAAACATTTTTCAACAAAAATGTAATCGTTTTTTCAATAACAATTAAATGGATGTGATTGTTTTGTTGTTGTTGTAGGTTTGCATACGCAGAGTACTCCTCTGAGGGCGCTGCAGCCGCTGCTTTGGAGAAACTGCAGGGATCTGAGCTAGATGGTTACAGTCTTGCCATTGACTACGCTAGAGCTAGAACAAGCTTTGGATCACCAAGAGGTAAGACAAAGTTTGAGATGTCAAGTTCAAAACATGATTCAAGCCCCACATTTAAAAGCTTCTTGAGTTTGGACCAGCTGTAGTTGAAATGCGTTCAACACATGATAGTATTGCTGGCTGATGGAGTGAATCCATCATTCAAAACCACAGTGGGTGATATCGAATGGTCAGCCAGTGAGAGGGTTGACAGTGTACGGTGTAGGTGCATTCACCATACATGTATGGTATCACATGGCTAGTTGTCCTGGTGTATGTTTCCTTCAAAAACTACGGTAGATAGATTTGAATGGTCATACAGTAAAAGGGTTGACTATTGTGTAAATGTTTTAACCACATATTATCGCATTGTTGGCTGGCGGCATAGTGCATATCATTCAAAACCAGAGTGGATGTTTGAAAATAGAAACATTTACCTCAAAATATTTATCCCTCAAAACCAAAGTGAGAGGGGTGTTTATTTTTGTCTTTGTTGTATGAGCAAATGAAATAATTACCTTTCTCATATTTGCTTTTGTTTTATGTATTTTTCAGTCATCTTATTTACCCTTGTACTGTCTTACCATTTTATCATTGGTCATAGTACCCAAACATTGTGCATTACAATAAACATTAATTGTTTACTGCTTTTTACAATAAATTGTATGCTGTTGAAAATGTTACATATTCATGATTCTTTTGAAGTGTATTTGCCAAGTTTTGTTTGTTTGATACCACTAGAATAGAGAGATATACAAAAATTCCTTACTAACTTTCAGTGGCCCTGTGGGAAGGTGTTGCAAAATGTTGTAGTTGTGCAATTTTTTTTTACATACTTGCTAGATATAAGTTGCCCTGATGTTCTAGTTTCACGTGACGTCCCGTAGTTAGTAAGATAATGGGTTAGCTTCTACTGTATGATATGTGTATGAGTCATGTTGTTTACTAGGTGAACATTTACCAGTGCATTGCTATTTCCCGATTTGTTTTTGTGGAGTCTTCAAAAACTCGTATGAAACAATTACTAGCTCGGATATGACCCTAGTGCTAGGACCCATAACAGGTTTTGGTCAGATTAAATTTATTGGTGTTTAACTGAACCCCCCAGGTGGCCGTGGTAACTTTGGAGGTGGCTTCCGTGGTGGTCGCGGTGGCGGATTCCGTGGAGGTCGTGGCGGCGGCGGACGCGGTGGCGGATTCCGCGGAGGTCGTGGCGGCGGCGGACGCGGTGGCGGATTCCGCGGAGGTCGTGGCGGCGGTGGCCGTGGAGGTGAGTTCCGCTACGAATAAAGTATGGTCTTGTGTACAATCTTGGAATGATTGATAATCCAAGTGGAAATTTGCAGTGTTTGACAGACTCTTTTTAATATTCTATGACGGGCAGTTGTTACAGTCAGCATCACTGTTTGCGCCACTTTTTCTGAGAACCATTAAAACATTTACGAACGTCAGACCTTTTCCTCAGCAATGATTCTCACCTGAATTTGTTTGATTTCAATCGAACTACTTTGGCAGAACCTGTCATATTAGTGTGATCTGTTAGACGAGGCATAAAACAGCTTGTTTCAGTAAAACACAAAGCTGTGATATAAATTTATAAACTTATCGATTTGTTTTGAAACTAATTTTTTCCCAAATTTTGCTTTTTTCATTTTAGGTGGTGGATATCAAGGAAAGAGAACAACCTTCGATTGAGTCTCGCCCTCTCCCCATGACCCCCTGTAACATATTGGAAGTCAAAGTTATGTCCTTTAAAAATCATGCAGCGGAACAAACCCAAGATAAGATTCTTTTCAAAGTGCTGCCAGTTTGTTTCTGCTTATAAAGGTGTGTTATCGAAAGTGAGGCTGAAAGCCAGTAGAAGTCTTTCGATTTTAAAATGTTTACGCGAGAAAGCAAAGCACGGTCACTTTGCCGAAGTATAAGTTTTATACGAATCTCACTCAGTATGTCGATTGTACATATTATAGTTTACCATCCGGTATTGCAAAGGCCCAACTCCAATTGGAAAGGCCCAACTCTAGTTGAGAAAGCTCATTTCTAGTTGGGAAGGCCATTTTTGTAGTTGGAACTGGCCTAACTCTAGTTGGGTGAAGCTCAATTATAGTTTATCGATATCAATCTAGGGCAGAACACATCCACGAATATAGATTTGCAAGTTGTCGTAAAATTTTATTTTAAAACCTATTAACCTGAATGATATTTGCATCACTTAACCAGGGAATAAATACCAGAATATTTACAAACGCCTACCAGAATGTTAACAATCATGTTGGTAATCCCTTTATATTACATGTATACAGAATTACCAGTACTGCTGTTCTTGTAAAATTTAATTCACCGTTGAGTCTGAAGTAAACAGATTTCATACCAGCGTAATTTTGCTGATGCGCATCAGTGCCAAAGTATAAACTGCATCACTTAATCTGTATCTACATACCAGGATAAAAAAACGGAAATGCATCATTGTTTGCATTTTGAAAGACGACATGTTAATTTTAAAGAGCATTTTACATCAAGTACAAGTGTATCTTTTTAAAAAGAAAGTGACTTTTTGAAAATTTTATTTTAAGGTTACTGACATTGCACTGAAACCATTACCATAAAAACAATATTTAAAAACATCTCTATACGTTAATGTTGTAAACTGATGTATTTGATTTTATTTACTTTTAGTTCTGACAAGTTTTTTTTCTTTTATGTTTTACTCTTACTCTACATTTTCAACTTGTGTACATATTTTGTTATTAAATAATGTGAAATAATTATCAACTGTATCCAAGTTGATTTGATTGATATTAAGAATAAAAGATTTAAAAGGTTGAAATTCCCAAAACAGCTGATTGAGTTTATGTACAGAGTGTACATGTAATATTGTTTTTGTTGGGAGTCTACTTGAATAGGGGTTGTTTTGATAACTGTCTAGTTTTATCCATTTAGAACGACCTGTGCCGCGACCGACAGGCCATGCATCATGGAGGCCATGGCCGCTGTTGTTGTTATTATTGTTATTATTAGTATCATTTATTGGACCTCAACTATACAGGAACACAAAATACAATAAAAGGAACAATAAAACCAAAACGACATAGCAAAAAAACCCAACCCAAATAAACATTTTGGGCTATCCTCACAACATACAAAATAGCTGTACATGTACCGGTACAATGTACATGTACATGTGTACAGAAAATGGCGATGACGTGAGGCCAAATGGAGAGAGCAATGACAAAAGTTTATTAGGGCATGGAGGCTTCCTTCCTCCATGATTAGGGGAGCATGCAAGCACACGTACATGTACATGTATACGAGGTTAACCTGGGGAAGGACGCAAGAAGACTACTCGACCAAAGGACCAAACAATACTATGCGGTCAGGGACAACAAAAGTAAACTAAATCACGGTTGATCGGAGGCACGTTGTCCCACTCGTGTTGCCCCTGGTCTTGGCCTTTGTTCCTGTTCATAAGTAAGTGCAACAGACTTTTTCCTCTCAAAGATGGAATTCCAGGTCTGGACCGAATAATTAGAGTCCATAGCTATACCATCTAATGCTACCAATTTCAGTGATGAAATTTCGGTCTTTAACTGTAACGGACCCTTTTTTCTGTCTTGTGAAGAAATGGATTACTCTCTTTTGACAGATACATGTACATTGTACTTCTCTAGCGTTGTAGAAACTGTTCCCAGAAGCTCGTTGCATTCGGTGAATCCACGGATTACCAAAAGGTGCAAATGACGTCATTTGATCACGCCAGCTGAATTTTGGATCCTAGTACTGTATCAGACTTTAGCATTGATGACTCTTAACCCCTGCATGTTGGACGAAACCTTATGGGTGCACCACACTAAATAAACTCCCTTAGTAACCAACGCTAAATGCTAAATATTCAAAAATACTCGACAAATATTTGAAGTCTCTCAGCCTCTTGAAAACCACTCGGATATATTTTCAGACATCTAAACTTCAGATTTCTTTTCATTTTTTGGTAGGTCAGCCGTTTGGAATTTTTGATAATTATAGAAAAAAAAAACACCCCGAAAGTGTGCTTTTTCCCAAACCGACTCGCTGCCATTTTCATCAGGCACTCCTCCGATTCACAGGTCAAATAGGACCAACTTTAGAGCCTAAATTTATCAAATCTCCCCAAAAGTTGAAACAAACAACCCCCAGGTTGTGATAGATTCTTACCATTACACATTCCATTACTTGCATGACCCCAAAAACCCTTAACTAAAAAGATTCTTTTGGGATACAAATTATGATAATGGGTATACAAATTATGATAATGGGTATACAAATTGTAATTAGCTTGGTACATGAATTTTTGCCTATTTTATAGTGTGGTGCACACCCTTATTTCTTTGGACTAGAGCCAGCTAGTAGGGCGCCCTCTGGGAGCTCTTTGTAGTTGGCCACACCTGCAGTCATATTCCAGCACTGTATGCACCTGTTATAGATAATTTCCATAAATGGTGAAGTTAATTTTATTATCAGGTAATTCCCTTTACCGATAGTTTCTCGTGCGGAGTACTTCTCGATCCCAGATAAAGTGTTTTTTGTGTACAACCTGTCATACAAACAGACGTCATTACTACCGCTTTGGTCAGTCTATTCATATGCTCGATAGCTGCCCAGTTGAGCTCATTTAAAAAAAATCATCGGTCATTTAGTGATCGGTGAATCAATACGGCGTACTTGTACAATCCAATCTTTGTAAATGTCGTTATTGTGCCTAGAGATTTTGTTTTGTCTTAACAGGAAGGGGCCACAGTGTGCCCCCGCCCTCAACGTTTCTGCTCTGATAACTATACAGTTGTATCGATCTGCACCGAACAGATAATTTAAAGAACGGTAACTGTTTTAACTATTATCACTTTGTGCCTACTGAACATGATCTAGTGCCATAATCTTTTTTCTTTTCTTTTTTCTTTCGATACTTTCAGTTGGATTTCATGGGGGTTTAATATTTCTACCAGACAAGGTTTAAAAAAATCAATGTCCCCATTTATAACAATGTCCCCATTTATAACAATTAATATATGTGAGACTGAATCACGTGACAATCTAAAAAGCATTTTGTGAATGTAAAGTGGCCACCACATCCGGCTGGCTGCGACGTTTATTAAACTACTGACAACAGTTTTTAAAGGTAGTTTAAATGTAGGTATAAAGACCACTGTACTGATGACGTCACTGTTTGTTCTGCTATGCTTAAGCGTTGTGAACGGGTCGTGCATTTCCGACAGCTGCTGATCAGGGACGCAATGGTTACCATTCTTGTGTAAAGTTGTAAACAAACTGTGACGTAATCAACACTAAATGTCTTTTGATTATGTATTCTACTTACATGATTAGAGTCGACGGTATCACAGAGAGGCCAGCCATTAGTTTAAAAACAAGCTTCGGATCATCAGCAACAGTTGCGGAGTAGATGGAGCCGAATAAAAGAGGAGCCAAGAAACTTGCAAGACCTTCTATGGCACTAGTCATGCCAAACAAGGCCCCTAAAAAGTAGAACACAATTGCCACAGACGTGGTTATACCAACAGTTGTTTTGAAGATAAAGAAGTTATTTTTATCAAAAGACACTCCAGCTCGTCGAACACAAAATTCATCACAGATCTCTTGCCTCAGCTGAAAAGACATTCTATGTTGTCGCCCCTAAACTTTGGAATAATCTCCCTCCATCTCTGCGCTCTGCCGATTCACTTCACTCTTTCAAGAAGCATCTGAAGTCACATCTATTCCCACAATGAATGTGTGTTTGTTTGCATACTTTGCAATTTCGTATCATCGTTTTGCCATGAATTTTGCTGTGTATCATCACAAACCGCTGGGATCTTGATGAAATGGCGGTACTGTAATATAAAACATTTTCGTTGGTGTATATGCATACATTTGTACATGATGTAGTGCCAAAACAAAGCAAAAACGGAAACTAAAACCCCCAAGGAGATAGCTGGTTTGCAGGTTTTTGAAGTCGACAGTGAGCGGTACCGTCCTTTTCTCTTCTCGTTGCTGATAAATGGAAAAGGACCAGCTATGGTGGGACACCCTCAATTGTTTCAAAAGTCGCCCATTGGTACAAAGGGCCGTGGTTGGTTGGTGGCTTTCGACTGACAAACAAAATCCCACACAATCACATATTCTGGAACCAAGTACATGTATATTTAATAAGCAAGACAGGAGTCAGTAAAAATGGATGCATTTTAAAACTTGCATTTTTTACCTTTAATTTTTCAAACTCTTTGTGAAAATAGCAAAACAATTTGGATGTGTGGAATTTTGAATTCAGCCCTATATGAAACAATAAAAAAAAAACTCAAGTACTTACCGAAATGTTGTTTATTGATGTTTTTGGACACACCGCCTGTAATGACCGCGCCCGGTAAAATACGAAAACAACCAAAAAGAGCAACTGGCGGGAAAAATGATTAACATTAAAATGTTTAGTAAATCCACCGATTATCTGGCTTGATTTTTCATTTTCAAACTGCTTCTAAGATTCTTACTATTAAGCGAAGTTTTGATAGTTTCGAAGTTAAATTCTTATTTTGTTCACTGAAACAAGTTCTCAGTGATGTGATTTCTATGTTGTTGTTGTTGTCGCTGTTTGGTTTTTCGGAAATCCGTTTTTTTTTACATCCCCACCGTCCAAGAAAGAAAACAAAATTGGGGGTGGTAAATTAAGATCAAACTCAGAAAAAAAAGAAGATAAAACCAAATAGAACGCCCCACATTGCAGAGTAGGTGCTTTTAACACCAAATATAAACGGTGAAAAGTTCCTTGCGCCAGTCAGGCTACCCTGGTTATAACAAGACGAAATAAATAAATACAAGTAGGCTTCGGGCTCGCAAGTTTTCGCGCTCGCAAACTTTCGCGCCTTGCATTCACAGTTCAGGTTTTAATATATATTTTTAACAGCCTATATATCACATCCCCCTGAGTTATAGTGGCCTAGTCATTGATTGGGATGCAGCCATGCAGGCTCAAGTTCCGGCCTTAACACTAGTGTCCTTGAGCATAGTATGCCATGAACAAAACATAGGATACATTTATAATGTAACCATATAAATTTGATGTAGCTTAAATGGCTGATGAAAGTGAGGTTTAATGGCGGGATGCAGACTGTCGTGACACTTAGCAAGACACTTAACCATGATTGCTTCGTCCTTCGGATGGGACGTAAAGCCGTTGGTTCCGTGTGTTGTGTAACGCACGTAAAAGAACCCAGTGCACTTATCGAAAAGAGAAGGGGTCCGCACCGGTGTTCCTGGTTTGATTGGCAGCATATTGCGTCACAGCACCTTGAAAACCAGGAATAGGTCTCATACTTCAAACGTAGCCCCAAAATTTCTTGCAGGAAAATACTTGAAGCGCCTAAAGCGGATATGAGCGCTATATAACAAGCCACTATTATTATCATAAGTCATTTTTGTGTGTGCAGTACCTTCGATGAAAGCTTATGACTTTTCCAACTCAATAAAAATGGCAAAATTTGAATCTCAATTTGGGGGTAAAACCGGCCCCAAAACTGCCCTAGCATCTTTAACTATGATTTCCACTCTTCACCCAGGAGTATGGGTACCTGTGAGGGTAAAGATGGTTCTTGTGACTGATTTGGCGCGAAAATTGCGTCATTTTTATCTGATACCTCGTGTTAATTTACCGTATGGAGAACGCTCACACCGGGAAATGACACTAGGAGTTCTAGAATTTGTCCACCATGCGGCGAAATGTGCAGAAATTTCGACTGATGATAGCGCCCTTTTTCGAATCAACTTCATTCAACCCATGTTAATTATTTTTATCGTATGTTCATTATTATAGTAATATGATATATTTACTTAAAAATATCCCGGCATCCGTCCGAGCATAGATCGGTATAACTGTGCTGACCAACATCGACAAGATCCCAATCTGGACTATAGTATTGTCGTTGAAGTATCTCTTCAGGACTTGGGCTCCAATCAACAGACCTGAAACAAAGAGCAGAAAATAAATGCAAACAATTTTACAGTGTCGACGAGGTTTGACGTCAGTTCATGCCTACTACTTTCTCTGACTGTGAACAGAGAATCATCATCTGTTAGACTGGCCCCATTCCTTATAAAATCCGTAAGGTACAGACAGGCACTGGTCTTACAAACCCAGTGATTTCATTGGTTATCTAGAGTACAGGGGAAGGTATACGTTTTTAACCACTCTTGAAGTTAATGGCAATAATACTGAGTATACAGTGCTAACACACATCGGTGTAGGGTAAAAGCAAAAATTAATAGGCACTATAAACGTTGGTCAGAAGTACAGCAGTTTTCGATAACATAAAGCATTTTGACAATCATTTCACTTCGAAGAAGGTGGTTGTGGAAAAAGATATATATTTGTTTTTATCCTCCAAAATTTGAATCTGAGAAATGTAACTGTCAAAAAGTTTCTTGGCAAGATTGTGTATTCCAATTGCGGATGATTGCGGACATAACCGCTCCGGGTTTTTGGCGATTTCTCCAAAACGCTACCACCTTTTGAAATGAAATTTTCACAGGTTGGTTTTGGTGTATATAATATTTACATCTATATAGGATTAAAATAATCGAACGGTTAAAAAAAAAACCCAAAGGGATACGTCCACTATAAGCCTACAATGACGCTATTGAGGGTATTGGGTGTGTGTACCAAACCAATGGCATGCAAGGTAAAATGTACTGTCATTATTTTGTCCGCCTGTAAGTGCGACATCGTCACAGATTCGGGCCAATCATGCTTCTTTCCGCATTGTCACGTTGCACTGGCTCGTTGGTGCTTGGTTGGAGTAGCAACATGTCAACCGGAATGCCTTCAGTGTAGGCCTCGTCACCAGACACATGTACATGTATATCCAATTAGTACAGAGCAAGTTCGGTTGGCTGACTAGTGTTGAATAGACTACCATATAGTTGATCTAGATCAACTATAGCTTGTCTCAACTGGATCAGCCTAGCTCCGGAGCACTGTTTCTCTAACGAGTTACGTCATTTTGTTATAAGATGGCGGTTTGGTTATAATATGCGACGGAGAAAGTTTGGTAAACTTTTGCAATTAATAACACAAACTGGTGGTTTGGCGATAACTGGTATGTTTTTGCAAATACAATTTTAAATATTGAGATAATAATTTTTTTTGCACTATATTTTGCGGGTAATTTTTTACGAGCCAACATTTTTTTCTGTTTGATACGTCGTGACCTTGTTCGGTTGCCATGTTTGACGAACCAATCGATTAAATGCGTTCGAGTGAACCACAAAACACGCATGTGTGACTTAATGGCAAATTGAAACACAAAGGTACCAAAACTTGTTCATTTGATGCTGGTACCTTGACCGCGCGCGCAATTTCAACATCACACACTTTCACCTTATCTACACACCAGTAACTAGTCGGTGTGTAGAATTAAGTGCAAAGGCAGCTGAAGCTAGAGTATAGGAGAGATTAACAGAAAGGTGTCAGAAAGAATTTGACAACTATAATGCGATATGGTGTTCTTGTAAAATCTTCCTGTATGTACATTTTAATTTTTTTTTATTTAGTATAAGACCTGAGTTAATATCGGTTAGTGCTATTTGTCATTAACAAATGTTGCGAGTCTTAATTATTCTATGTAACCACTTACCTGCGGCACAAGATGCGAGTTTTGCTATACCGAAAAAACCAATTAGAGATGGAGACCAACAGAAGGGCGCCCCCAACACATAGATTTGTATCAAAATCAAGAAGTAGACGGTCAACATGACGTACATGAGAAGGCTAATACTGTACAGTATAAGAATGACGTTGCATTCTCCGGTGTCAGGATTCCTGAACAGTGAGAGAATAGCCTTACACAAGGAGAGCACGCCTCGGTCTTGCACCTCTTTGCCGTTAGGGGCGTTGTCAAGGTCGTCTGTAGCCTTTTTCTGCGTGGATAAGAGACAATAAAAATGAGAATATGAACCAGTAACTAGGTAGGCCTATCTATAGTCTTATAGTACGGTGTCAATTCAAGTTGACAATTCGCATCCTGATTACTGTACGGTGCAAAAGGTCTTTATGGTATTTTGCAGTATTTCTGACCGTGTGGGGGCGTTTGTGAACCAAACTTGATGCTGGTCTTCCTTTGACCCCAGCTTGTGAAGTCTTTCAGAATCTGTTAACAAAAATCACTGCTTGTGAGCCGGTGTATCAGGGATTTTGTTCCCCGGGTGGTTATGCCCCCCCCCACGTCGAATTGTGTAGGCCTAGAAATGTCGTCTGATATCGCCCTCTTTTGATTCGAGTTCCTTCAGCCCATGTTAATTTATCGTACGCTAGCACGGACAAAATCCCATACGACAACGCAAAATAAAAAAATAACATGCACAAGCAGCATAGTCTTATGCTTGATCCATGGTTTACTAAGAACCTATATACAAATAACCCACCCCCCGCCCCTCATGCGTAGTGGGTTTCGGCTGATCTGATTGCCACATAAACTCAAAATAGCTATAAGTGAGTTCCAGATATCGGTTTCTTACCTCTATTATCGGTGGATATATAGCAACAAAGATAGTAGTTCCAAGACAAATGACAAAGAGGACGACGAAAGAGGCAACGAAGCCAGCGCCCTGTATTATGTATCCGATGCCAATCTGTGCAATACCCTGCGCACCAAAGCTCACCATTTGCAGATAAATAAGGTAAAGTGATCGATCTGCGTCCTCATTCGAAGAAATTAAATAAGACGTCATCGTCGCAATCTGGAGATAGAACCCACCTCCCAGAGCAAGAAAAACGGTTGCTATCAGTGTCCACCATGGCGGTAGGTTAAACATCAAAATAAGCACATATGTCAACATATGAAGGGTTACTCCAATGCATGGTAAAACAGCCACAACTCGTAGCTGTGTGTGGCTCCGCGCGCCGTCACACCATGACGGCAAGAAAAGGACGAACAACAGTGAGGGCAGGCTTCCGACGATGCCGCCAACAAAAACAACGGAAGACGTGTATCCTTGAATTGCTGCGTTAACCTCATCATTCCCAGTGGTGTTCGGCTGCTCAGAGCACGGCCCGGTCGAGGTGATATTCTTGCCTTCAAACCCCAGATCAAATGAGACTAAAAATTCAATTGCTTGAATGGTGGCAGGACCTATTGCTCCGAACGGAATTGCCGCGAGGAATGCGTAGATATAGACGGCTGTTGTTGTGGACAGCCATCTTGAAGGATTTGACGACCGTTCCATCGTAAGTTAGAGAACCGTTTTCAGGTGGTTTAAATACTGGTTGGTTTAAATCAGTTCTGGGAATAAAACAGAAATCCAGCCAGTTCTCAATAAAGTTTACTCCACTACAGGCTAAAGCTGTGGATAGTCCCCATTATTAAAAAATATATATATATAAATATACACGCTAAAAACTCCTTGATTATCAGAATTGACCGGATTCTGTGTCCCATTGGGCTTGAACCATTTACGGGTCAGACTGAACCGGGATCTGGTTCAAAATGATCGACCCGGAAAAGTGTAAAAACGTGACGCAGAAACAGTGACGAAATAACCGACTTTAAATCCCGTTTTTCAAACCTCTTTCTGGGTCATATTCTGATCCGAAACGGGTCAAGCCCCCCCCTGGGACCCAGAATCCGGGTCAATGGATGACTGGGGACTCTTGGTGGCAGCAGTCTTACCAGGTAAACTCATTGTTCTTCTGAAATGTGAGCATGCTCAGAACGACGTAAACAATGGAAATTTACCTGGTAAGTCTGCCACCTAGCGTTCAAAGTGTCCCATTCTGTTTCGTCTTTTAGTAGGGACGCGGACCATTAGCATTATACTTTCTGTTAAGAGAACATTCCAACAACTTGACCATCAAGCTTACGTTAGAGGCCTACTGCACAGATTATTGAGCACTGTGATTTATATACTTTTTCTAACTGAAATATCTTAATTGTTTTGACCCAAACAGAATTATTCAGTTTAAAGCAATATATTCTCGAATAAAGTCGAGAAAAATACCATTTGAATCTGTTATAGTATGGACCGGTTCTCTTTGTTTTCGCGTCCTCGTGACCATCAAACTTGGATGAAAATGTTCGTAGGTACCACATACTTCTACAATGTACCATACCTTCCAGGCTAGCATTGGGTGCATGGGTTTCTGCATGTCTATACATGCATCAATTTATTGCTATCTATGTGAGGACTTTCCTTTGTCCCTCTAACTTAACACTCTCCATAGACTAAGCGCACGAAAAAATGTGAGGACACAAAAATACAAAGGATTCCAATGTGAGGACAGCATTGTCCCTTTTGTATTCCTTTGTTCTACGGTCCCCACTCTTATGGTATTACCATCACATAGGCCCCTACTACATGTATAATACTGCTGTTTTTTCAGGAACCCCCAATGTATACTGTGGACTTAATCTCCACAGCCTCCTATGGTATTTTGGGGAAACAACCAGTTGGGCCGGAGACTACACCGATAGTAAGAAAGGCTGAAAAACTAGCAGATAGAAATAAATCCCTTTTCCCAAAAACTATACTTTCTAAAAGAACAAGGAACTCACCTGAACACGTTTAAATACAGCTGTCTGTTCGTCTGGATAAGTCACAGTATTGTGATACTTCGATGCACCGTCGTTCTTGTCGTATCGTTGTAGTACCTGCAAATTATGATCTTGTACTCAAAAATCTGAATAGTAGATCATTTTTTATGCGGGTAGGTAAAAGTGCCAATAATTATTGGTATCGTAAAGTGATAGACGCGGACGGATCACTAACATGCCTATTGTCTGTTGAGAAACTAAAAGATGTACTACAGACTTAGACATAACAATTATTTCAATTTATAATTATGTAGTCTTGTAACGGTGAGAATAAGGCTTTGATTTAGTAGACCATTAACATGTGACGCTACATGTTTGTGACGTGTCGTGGCCGAGCGGGCAAGAGCACAGAACTTGAAGCGCCGGTGTTTCTGATCGGCTCTATTTTAATATTGGTTCGATATTTTGTTGTATATACTTTGCTTGGTGTGTTTCTTACTTTTTGTGTGATTGTTGTTTTGTCTACGAGTGTTCAGTTTTGGTCTATTGTCATTATCTTGCCCTAGTGTCAGTTCGGTGTTTCATGTTTTTAAAATTTTATGCATAATCTGTACTAAAATGTTTTATTATCTCTAGTTTTAAATTCATGCTTTTATGTTCTCTTTTTTATATACATGTATGCTCTTTGTTGGCGGGGTCTGGGAGGGCACATCACTTTGATGACAGTTTTTAAAACTTTTGCCTTACCCTGGACGGCCCTTGCCAACAAAGAATTATGTCCGAAGTTTTAAAATAATTAAATAAAACATAAATAAAATGGTGTGGGTTTGAGTTTCGGTCTTGACACTGTGTCTGTGAGCCAGACATTTTAACCATTATTGCTTCGTCCTTCGGATGGGACGTAAAGCCGTAGGTCCCGTGTGTCGTATAATGCATGTAAAAGAACCCAGTGACACTTATCGCTAAGAGAAAGGGTTTGCCCTGGCGTTTTTGGCGGTGGCATCTGAAAGCGCCGCAGCACATTAATTACAAGGTGTTGCATAAATGGGTTTCATAATTCAATGGCTTCAAAAAACCTGTCCGAAAATAAATAATGAAAAGCGCTTTGAGACTCCCGTAGAGAGCGCAATATAATAAATAATGTTTTATTATTTTTTATTATTATTATTATTATTATTACAAAAGAGCCACGAAGCCTGGACTTGCTACGCGCACGATTTGTGAAAACATTCAATCTTAAGGCGATTGCATTGTCTGATTTGTATCAACTATTGATATAAAGAGAAGGGGCCAATCTCAAAACTTGTTCAGCTGTTACCTTTAAAACTCTTGACTGTATGTGGAAGTTATGATGACACAAAATGTAAAATTCCCCATTTGATCTGTGCAGTATCTTGCCTGCATGCCAGTTTTTTTAAATGAGATATCGCCCAACTCACAAGGCCGGACGGCCACTTCAAGGTGAGGGCTACACTTAACTGATCTGGGCTGTCAACCCAGATCAACTGTCACCAGAGGCACGTTGCCACCTACTCCTGGGGCTGAAACAGGGTTACCCCCTTCACAGTCCGTAAGGATATAGGCATGGGTATCATCCACTAGGAGCCTGGCTGGAAGAGCAGAATGCACTACCTTCCCAACTTTTTACGAAGAAATTATGGTTAAGTGACTTGCTCAAGGGCACAAGTGTCATGGCCGGGATTCGAACCCACACTCTGCTGCTGACAACACCGGAGCTTGGGTCTGATGAACTAGACCACTCGGCCATGACACGCCACCGAGTTAAACTCCCACATAGTACTACCATATATCTGATCATCTTAACCTACTGAGTAGAATGCACCACCTTCCCAACTTTTTACGAAGAAATTATGGTTAAGTGCCTTGCTCAAGGGCACAAGTGTCATGGCCGGGATTCGAACCCACACTCTGCTGCTGACAACACCGGAGCTTGGGTCTGATGCACTAGGCCACTCAGCCACGACACCCCAGAGTACAGAAACTAATCTAATGTCCTGTGCAAAAATAAAAAGACCCATTATTATTTGAAATGTGACGTGATTGGATATTGTCGTACTTTTGTTTTGTAAGATTTACACTGCAATGGTACAAAAAAAGAAGGAAAAAAAAGCGTTTTACACCGTTTTGACGTGAGTTTAGGGACTTGTAATTTTACATATTTATAGGAACTCCATCGATTGGAAAATAATTGCATAAAATAAAACAGAAACTGACCTTTGAGCCTCTCTAGATCTTATCATATCAAATAAGTACCCGCAACCGGATGTTTAGGTATTTGTATTGGTGTGCGGGTAGGTGAACTTGTCAATATTTAATTCAGTTTTGGTTTTTAATTTTTTTTATTTATAGAAATGTATTTTAATATGCTAAAAGCCACTCTTGGTAAGGTATGGTGTTCTATAAAGGGCACTTACATTGGGCCTTTTTTTCACGCGGCACTCTTTTTTATGGCGGCGACTTTTTTTTTTACGCGGCGACTTTTTTGTTTCCGGCGACTTTTTTTTCCGGCGACTTTTGTTTTTTACGCGGCGACTTTTATTTTTTGGGCGGCGACTTAAAAAAAAAAAAAGTATCCGTGTAAGTGTCCTATAAAGAACACCATAGTAAGGGGCGACGGGAAGAAAATAGTTAAGATGAAAAAAACTCAGGGGAGAGGAAGGTAGGAATAAAAAAAGTCCTCGAAATAGTGTCTCGAGGGAACGAAATCGGTTTTACCTTATGTTCTATTTTTTCATCTGTACATGTCTCTTTAGGGGATCCGTACTTGAGGACGCTTGGCAGTAATCGTGGGCTGATGTATTTAGTAAATAGCGGGACTTAAACACGATATGTGGCAATATATACATATACATGTAGTAAAGTAAGTAGTGACAAAGTAAGTTGAACCATAGCTATAGCTACATGGTAACACACAGAGAATCTGCTTCTAACTGGTTTTTCCCTGTCAAAATGTCAGCTGAAAATAGGTCAAAGTAATTAAACACGTTTGCAAATTCATGCATAGCCCCCCTTCAATTGAAATTGGTTTTTGTTTTAGCTACGATCGCATTAAAACATAAATTTGTCGTGCACACTGGATTTCTTTCCTCTCATCCAGCAGGTTCGTTGTTGCCATTTTCTATTTTCTATACAGGCATTCAAGACTACACTTTCACCATTCTACAGTTGAAATTTTCCTACATATCAACAACTGGTGAAACTGAATAGTTGACCAGCCTCTTCTGTTATAGCTTTTGCGACATTGAATGATCTTTTGTGACCTATTGAATTTTAATGATCATATTTAAATAGTGAACGCTAAACTGTTGAAACCTATAGTGTAGTCTTGAATGCATAACAAAAAAACCGAGTACAACAAATAGACCGATCCATTAGGCTCCGCCCACGGCGCACGTGTGAGCAAGAACACGTGAACCTCTTCAATGCCATTCTGCACAACTCTGCCGCGTGCCCCAAGCATACGCACACTCATGTCGGACTTTTGTCGGACTTTTGGTTGCGCATTTAGGGCTGTGATTGGTCAATACGCAATGGGGCGGAGCTTAATGGATCGGCGTGAGATGAAAAAAAAATTGAATGGAAATCGAATATCTAAACGGAATTGATTTGCTAGAATAACCTAGTTTGAGTGGATTAGGGGAACATGTGCAAATTTGAATGTGTGTTAATGAAATAGAATGCATTTTTTTGCTGAAAATGGCCGAGAAAACCTATGAGTTTGCTATAAGTCCTGAATTCGTCTGCTTCTTCTTTCACTGCTCGTGATTTTCATTTCCTACGATGCTATTGGTAAGTCCGGGCTCAATCCTCTTCAGATAAGGAAACAAGAGAGTCGGTAGGAATCCGAGGAAAATAATCAAGCGGTGATGGGGAAAAAAATGAAGTTATTCCCATTTATGTCATAGAGAGAGCCTGTAGAAATGAAAATGCAATACACGTATGACCAAAAATTCAATTCATAAATCTTTCTGCTTTTCAAGCAGAAATTAATGATAATCAATCAACTACTTTCGAATCTTTACAATATTTTGCCATCCCTTGAGTCATGGGCCGGATTCAAAATGGCTCTAATTGTCTTCGGTTAATAAAGCGCAATACTAAACAGGAACGCTGCATCTTTATTTTGGGATACCCAACGACGTAGCGAATGGAACGAAGTAAATTGAGGAGCAGTTGCTTGAGCTAATATACATGCAATAAGTAAAACAGAATACGGAGAAGCGGTAATCTGAACGCAATTAACAAGTTCAGCTGAAATAAGTTCACCATTCTGACAACACAGCCTTTGTCCGACACCCCGTGGTTGAATTCTTCATGTTCAAGATTATGGCGTTTTACAGGACGAAACACCACTCCAGCCGCAAGCATATTAGCCATAATTGCACCAGTTACCAAAAGGGTTCCTCTCCACCCAGACACATCCAATAGAGCCTGCATCAATGGGCCAAACACAAGCATTCCTACACCAGCACCACAGCTACTAAACCCACAAGCAAGAGCGTAGCCTTTCTTAAAGTGCTGAGCTAAGATTACATTTGCAGGCGTGTGGGCGATCCCAGCACTCGTTCCTGCAATCAAAAATTGAAAAACACAAGTTTTAGGGCAAACGATTTTTATAGCTTTGAATTTTTCACAGAAGAAGTATATTTTGTTTGGGTTATCTCAACAAAAGGTAACGCTCGCTCGACACTAGACAAAGAGTGTCATTAGAGGGCGTTAACAAGTAAAGGCGTGAAAGAGACACCGTGTCTGTGCATAATTATTTCAATATTCAACTGAACTCCAAAATTCACTCACCTATTACAACCCATGACGTACATCTGATAAATGTTTGTGGTTAGGGCGCCCCCATATTGCCTATAAGAGCACTCATCAGGGCACCTATAGCAATGCGGTGATACGGTAACCAAACCGGTTTCCCAGTATACCACCAACGGTACCTGAATAATAATACAATTTCAGCCATTTTGTTTTGTCATAGAAAATGAATGGGTTATTGTATTGACATTTAAACCAAGGTAACCAAAACCAAGGCTTGGAAACAAAAGGTAACATTATGAGATTTAGTGTAATACTATTGGATTTGCACTTTGTGAACAAGATGCAAATCGTAGATGTGAACTATACGTTTTAAAAGACTATTTACCAGCATTCATGAATTTATACAACTGAAATGACACACTTCTTTTTAAAGTTGTGTAGAACTTGCAAAAACACAAAAAAGCCTACTTACACCCAAAGCATATCGTTGACGATATAATGCCATAGTTGGCTCCAGTTTGCAAAGATGTACTCCTGAACTCGTTCTGAAAATGCTCAAACAAAATTCCTGTGCAGCGATTTACTCCAACCATGAGGAGACTAATACTGAACGAGGCGAAGACTACGACCAGCTTCCAACTGCAACATTCGGATTGTTTACGGCACTTCACCATTCTTCTCCTCTTTTGCGACTAGTTGTGATCAGTCGCAAAGTAGCTAGCCGAGTATGAAACTGTTTTTGCAAAGGCGTCTGTTTGACACGTTTTCTATATTCAACGATAAACTACTTTTAAAAACGCTCACAGTTTTGGTTAAGTCCTCGACCAAATAATTGTGATACATCCACCTAAAGATTGTATGGCAGAATGCGTTGTTGCACAAATCAGCATGATGTGCTTAAGGTACGGAAAACAAGGAGAAAAACCTCCAAAACAAAACAGTTGAAAAAAAGTTATATGAATCCATGCAATGTAAGATCGTAATTGCTTTCATGTGCCAGACGGAAACTTGGATGCGGAGGATTTATGCCAATGTACTAAGCAAGGTCATTCAATTAGCTCTACCAATCGCCAATGTGAAGACTGTAGTAATCACAGATATCGAATAGTCCAAAGGTATGACTTATGTTTGTTTTGTTTTGTTTCGATAGTATTGTCTTTCATGTGGTCTCGTGTTGACCTGAGGCCCACACCCAGTTAATTGTCCTACGATTTACTAAATAATATGGCTTAAGAGGACATGGCTTATTGATTCTGTATAATCAAATATTCTGAAAAAAAGAAGACAAGAGAGTCAAAATAAAGAGATTGCCTTCGTCTTTGGCCAGAATTTGAGTGACGCAAATAATTATTTACAATCATTACAAAGAGAAATTTTAATGAAAACACATGATATTAACAATAAATTACAAAACTAAGGAAAGTAAGATGGAGCCGCAGTTCTCGCCAAAAGTTCTATGACGGCCGCCATCTTGGAAATAATGAAAACATACTAAGAAACACATTAACCCAACGTAAAAACGTCATGAATGGTACAAAAGTAATCGAAATCACCTTAGTTGTAAGCAGTTAAATCTTAAGAAACACACAAATTTGTAACTTTTACAGTTTATGCAACTGTTACTGATTGACGTTACGAACCCGAGAGTGTGATTTTTTTTTAAAAGATACTCATAATTAAAAAGAAATCGAAAAGTATACAAAAATCTAAATATTTGCACAAGTTGTACGTCTATATAAAAAGAAATAAGGTTAAGGATTATAAAACGATACATTAAATTAACTGAAAAATAGAAAACAAGGGTAGTGTTTAGTGTAGCTTCATCTTCGACCATAATTTGAGTAACGGCGGGGAAGCCCACAACCCGCGGCGTTGGCTAGGTGGCTAACGATTTTACATAATGAATATTTATGAACTGACGCATTAAGGCATAAATAGAAGAAAACTAGAGGGTGCTGGCATGCGGTGTGTGTTTGGGATTGTCCATGGTGACATTGGTAATTCCCGGCTCAACCCTCTTCAGATAAGGAAACAGGAGAGTCGGTAGGAATCCGAGGAAAAATAATCCAGCAAAGGTGGAAAAAAGGAGGGGGAAACTCCCATTTGCATCGTAGAGGGCGCCTGTGCAAAATGAGGGGGAAAAGAACAGTGGTTATGCAATCTGTGTTTGCAGTAAGTAATTGGAATTTCCAAGGAGTGTAATACCTTTAATGTCATACTTACCTGCCAATATAGGACCAATCATGTTAGCTACACCGCTCAAAAGAGAATACATCCCAATTGCAGATCCTACGTTATCCACTCCAACAAGGTCACGCACTAGCACCGAAACAATTGTCTGATAAAACCCAAGTGCGAATCCCAAAATGGACGCTGACAGCACAAAGTACGTGTATGTACCGAGTAAAGTGATGAGTATTGAACTTCCACAGAGGAGCATAGCAAGTTGGTAGATAACGTGGGCAGATAACTTTCTGTTGATAATTCCACATAGGAGACGCCCGACTATGCTGGTGATACCTGCAATGCTAAACAGGAACGCTGCATCTTTATTTGGGATACCCAATGACGTAGCGAATGGGACAAGGTAAATTGAGAAGCAGTAATACGCGGTGACGTAGGTGCAGTGTGCGAAACAGTGTGCTGCGAAGCGGTAACTGGAACGTAGCAAATTCAGCCGAAACAACTTAATAGTTGTAGCAAGACAGCTTGTCTTTGAATTTGGAGAAGTTTTAACCGTTCTATTGTTGAGCTCTGTCATCTCTTGTTGTTCTTGAACTTTATGGTGAAGTTCTAATGGACGGAAGACCGCCCCAGCTGCAATCACATTAGCCATAATTGCACCCATAATGAGAATGGTTCCTCTCCACCCGTACACATCCAATAGAGTTTGCACCAATGGGCCGTATACAAGCATTCCCAGTCCAACGCCACAGCTACTAAACCCATTGGCAAGAGGGTAACCTTTCCTAAAATATTGAGCGAGGATAACAAGTGAAGGCGTGTAGAGAATCCCAGTGCCGGTTCCTGAAATTGAAAAGATTATTTAGAATGAAGGCTTTTACTTTCAGTTCATTCTGGATTTATTTTTTGAAGAGTACACTTTGGATTTGTGTTTGATCATGATTATTATCAACATGTCTGTACAATAAGGAAACTATATAAAACGTTTGGGAAAATTACAATACAGTGCGCCACCAAATGTTTGCCAAGACATGTTTTGTAGGAAAAAAGTCAATGTCAATCACACCGTTCATACGAAGTATAATGTTTGTCGTACAGAAACGTCCGTTCAATTTAACTGCCAGGTTTTAAAATAACCTTTCTTTGGCAAACTACTGGTGGCACTTTGTATTTTGACCTGAATTGTGTCGTATTAACGATGACAGAAACTTCATTAATGAAACACACCAATATCCATCCGTAACCACACTAAAGTTCAATGCACGCCATTTATTTATCCTTAATACTACTTTACTCACCTATTACAACACTCATGACGTAAAACGAGTAAATATTTCTGGTTAGGGCGCCTCCTATCATGCCAATTAGGGCACAGAGGCCACCCATCATTGCGGTGATACGGCAGCCCAGAGCATTCCCCAAAGCACCACCAATGGAAGCTGAATAGAACAAGTTTTAAAAAGTAAAAAGTTATTCCGAAAATTATTTTGATAAAGATCTGTATAGGGACCTTTTCTACAATAAACCCCTTGTGTAGGCCGCCATGACGAGGTAGACCTTTAGCGCTGACGTCATGCCACTGCCATCTTAGAGAAAACATGATGACGAAACATTGGAAAAACACAGATTTTGTACGCGCAGCGCACAGGACGGGCCAATATTTATAATGGGCTACCTCCTTTTGACCTTTACGCGAGGGCCGGCCGGCCAACTAAAATCATCCGCATACAATACCATAAATCTAGGTCTCTTGACCCCTTTTACGACGCGGAACGCACCACTGCGCAGAACACGTCTAATAATTTTGTTGGACACTTCCTTTTTGTACATTTTGACTCCAAAAATGGCGGACATCGTGTAATGAGATAATTCTGTTGGTAAATCAGTGCATCATCACACGCGCGCATCTCATGCTGCACGCCCCCAAAAACTTATAGTCTCTGGAGAGTGTGTGTTAAAGCCAAGTTCATTGTAGACTTGTGGACAAGTCGTTAATGTTTGTCGCGGTGATAGTCGAGTCGTGGCGGCGGCGTAATACATTCAGGGCTCCGCGATCGAAGACTGCTCTCTCGAGATCACTGCTCTCGCACGAAGCTGCACAGTCACGAGAGCAGTAGTCTCGCATGGGCCAGCAGTCTCGCGAGAACATCGCCAGTGTCGCGAGAATCGCGGAGAGAGTCGGAACGCTATCACCGCGACAGACATTTAACGACTTGTCCACAATTCTAAGTTCATTGCGATACTTTTCTTGTACAGATCATAGAAAACAGCACCTAGCTCAAAACAACTCCTATGGGTTTCTGAATCGGTGGAGCCAGGAAGTGGGCGTGGCTTACAGTAGAATTGCGTCACTCTTACGAATGGGATGGATCGCAATGACGTATCGCTGAAGTGAAACTTTGGAAACTCTTGCAAAGTGACATAGAGCTAGCTATGAACCCATCTATTTGATGGCGCTATAAGTGGCCTGTCAAAAAACATTATTCTAAAAAATCTACAAAATCAAACGACAACGCTCCGTACACATCAAAGCAAAAGTAACATAACAATAAATCTATCTGTTTTTCTCTCACATGTATAAACCAAAGCGAGGCATGTACAAGTGGTTTGACTTATTTTGGTAGTAGCTTATTTTTGGTCGTTCTAATGGGAAAAGTATCACTTCTGTTGATGATTTAGTAAAATGTGTTAAATACGACACTATTGTTTAAAAGTTCTGTTTTGCAGCCTAACATTCACAATAACTTTGTAATATTTTCAGATGGTGAAAACAATGTTTTTGTGAAAGGTCAAATAAATCAGATGTACCTCCTAAGAATGACGTTGACGTCATGATGCTAGAGATGGCCGCAGTCTCCGCAGTTGTGCTCCTGAACTCGTTCTGAAAACTCGCAAACAGTATCCCCGTGCAGTGGTTTACTCCAACTATGAGAAGGCAATTACTGAACGAAGCGAAGACGACGACCAGCTTCCAACATTCGCTCCTTTGGCGACACTTCACCATAGTGCGCCACCTGAGGTCGCAATCAGCCGCCATGGTCAAAGATGAGACTGAAGCATTTGTAAGGTTTCCACGGACAGATCTCAACACCCCTTGCACGACAATTCAATAAACCATTGTTTTTTTCACCATAGGCCTAATAAGATAAAAACAAACAATGATGATAACGGGCATTTATAGAGAGCGCTCTTACACTGGGTACCTCATGGCTTTTTATGATATGCAAATACAATTGATTCTTTCACAGTGGGTCCACTTTAGACTTTACCCTGTGCGGCGTAGATGCTTTAACCATACCATTTTATCTGCAGACTTTGCACTTTAGAAGCGACAAATTCAGCCTACTATCGTATTATAGATCGTGTGCAAATAGCTACGGTGGCTGATTTCCGCCAACAGTAAAACACTTTTTCAGTACGGCGTTATAACGCCCTATACGGCGTTATAACGCTCTATTACAGCGTTATAACGCTTTAATTTTACGGTGTTTTTACGCCCTAATTTACGGCGTTATAACCCCCTAATTTTACGGCGTTATAACGACGGCGTTTTAACGCCCTATAACGGCGTTTTAACGCCCAATGCTGTAATAGGGCGTTATGACGCTGTAATAGGGCGTTATAACGCTGTAATAAGGCGTTATAACGCCGTAAGGGCGTTATAACGTCGTAAATCAGGGCGTAATAACGCCGAAAATTTAAAGCGTTATAACGCTGTAATAGGGCGTTATAACGCCATGCTAAAAAAGTGTTTTGTTGGCGGAAATCAGCCACCGTAAATAGCACTCCGAACTAATGATGTCACTTTTGCAAGTCTGTCATCGTGGTTTTGGTCAATGCATAAGGTCTACGGTTGACTAGTGACGTACGTAAGGCATGCACACATTAGTTGCAGTGCGAACGAGTCTAGTCATGTCATACCAGCGAAGCGAACATGCTTGCTAGACTGGTTCCAATTAGTCGACTAACGTATAGACAGAGTTCGGGCTAACTTTCTTCCCCAAAATATAGTTACATGAATGTAAAAATAAATAACTTGAACTTGGAAACTTCATCGTTGAATCTAGGCCCTAATGGGATTTACTTTTGAGCAAAATCTTCATAATATTAGTAGTTGATAATATTTTGCACCGGGACAAAGAACATTGAATTGTTTATTTATTTAGCCAATGATTAAAAACCATCACTGCATCAGTGTACCGTCGAGGTCAGCTGCATTGTCCTTGAAAACTATCCAATCCGTGACCTCAAAACATCCACGCAGCTTATCAGTAGATGACTTGGACCAACGGCGAATAGTTTTAGTCACAGGCTTGGAACGTTTGAGTTGTTTAAATTGTTGTTATAACATTACATATGGATTTTCCAAACATCAACGATAATTGTACTAATATAGTAAACTTTGAACTACTTTTAGCTTAAATCATATTCAAACCAGCCCTTTTGCAGGTAAACACAAAATGTCAATGTGTCAATGTGTTAAATTTCGCTCGTCCCCAGCGCCTTGCCTTCAAACCAAAGGCGCTGGGATGGGCAAACGTATCAAGCACGCTCATTGGTTAATGCTCAGTCCCATCATGCATCACACTCACACTGCAAGCACTGCACGCATGACGTACTTCCTGAACAAGAATCTGTGCAAGCTGATTAGCCCATCCCAGCGGTCCTGGATAGGCCGCTGGGGCCGAGCGAATGTGTTAAATATGAATATCAACAAATTAGATTACAGGCACTTGAACACTGAGGGCGCACTTCGGTTCTTTTTTTGTGTTTTACTAATAGTACGTGTAACACGTTACCCTATCCATGGTGCCGTGCTATAAGCATTAACTTCATTGTCAAGTGCTCACATCTCTGATGACTTAGAAAAGAAGCCATTTAGCTTAGTGTTTAACCTCAAGCTGTATCATGACCCCCCCAGCAACCTATATTCTGTCACACTATAAACACAATTAAGAATGAAATTTTCCTTTTTATGGTAAGGACTCATCTAGAATAACCACTTTAATTAGGTTCTTTACAGCCATGGTCTCCGTGATGTGTACGTAAGATTAACAACCGATGAACGCATGCGCAGAATTCAACTGTGCCTTGGTATAATGAAGAGGTCTCACAACCAACAAACTGTTCCAAATTCAGCAGCCCTGGTCCAGTTCCGCCCTTCTCTCTTCTCTTCCTCCTCTTCCATCTGTTTACATGCTCCTCCAGGAGACCCGACCATACAGATTACCCCTAAATGGGGCATTGTCACACACAATAGGCAAGTTGGAGGCAACAAAAGTAATGTACTGCATGCACAAACACAAATAATACTACAAGAGACACTTTATGAACATTGTATTGAAATGATGAATGAGTTCCATTTCTGACCCAAGGTCTCGGGCAATTCGACCGTCTAAAAAGGTTTAAGCCTACCTGGAAAAAATCAGGTACTCGGGAACATAATCAAGATCAAATTCTCGCTGGCATTTCAAGGAGTTTAGGAATAAGGTTCTTTTTAATCTTTTTCTCGAGAGTATTTTTTCAGAGAAGAGATAATGGTTAATGTCCTCGAAAGTGAAGAATATTATGTTATTTTACCATCTTCCCGCTTATTCCCCGCTGTCCATTATACCCCGAAACTAAACTTGGTTACCAGATTCAGCACGAAACACCGTACCACTATAATCAAATTTAGAAATGGCATGCAGTATATTTTCTGGATGAATCAACATATCTAGTTGTATCGAGACGTCAATCTTTCATTTGGCTGTCAGGAAGAGACCACGAACACTGTCGTTGAATATTAACGTGCCCTGCAGGTCTTCAGTATTGCTTTTGGGGGGTACTTTTGTCATCTTCGAATTGAAATCTCATCAAACTATAATGAGGGACTCTGCATAAACAACGAGAAATCAGGAGACTAGAGATGAGGAAGTTAAGCTGCTCTTAATTTGTGAGTATTTTTATCTGAATGAAGTTGATTTAGTTTAATTTCTTTTAATCAATAAGACTGAGCGTTTTGGATTTGGCCTCAACGCCTCAGAAAAATGTAAATAGGGGGCCTAAAGTATTTAATTAACTCTGCGTGACGCCATAAAAAAAAATCATACCATTTCGCCATGCCTTACTTGTTGAGTAACAGTTTGATTTTAGCGTGCAATACATTTCTGTAAAGAACCAAACCACTTTTAAATCACCCAATCACTTTTAAATCAGCCAAAGCATTAGATATAGACCCTTTTTACTAAATAAAATCTATTCAAGCAAAATTGTTTTTTGAGATGAGCCCACATGTCTCTTTCTGCTCAATCAACCCTTTCTTTTCACTTAGCAAGGATGAGTAATTGCTGTACAATTCCTATGGGAATTCCTGGAGAGCAGGTCAATGTTGGATTGTGTTAGTTAAAAACAAACCCCGGGTAGTGATAAGACATTTGGCATGCTATTTGGCCAGGTGCAGTTGTAGAACTTGGAATTTTTTTGATTTTTTGAAAAAAATGGCGGACTAATGAATTTTTAATTAAAAATTGTTACTCAATAAGTGAGCGATGGTGTCACGGAGGGTTAAAAACCTTTTGTAGAGTAATATTGATTACAAATTGATTTTTTTCCTGGTCAAGTTCAGCAAAACTCAGCTCGGTTCTGTTCACACCAGTTCAAATTCAGGCGTGTCTCCCCCTTTTCATCTAAGCTATGGTTTATTTTTATTTCATTTTCGCGCACACATGATTTCGTATTCTTCTCATTCAGGTTTGTTTCAGTCATTCTATTTCGTCTAGAGACATTCAAGACTAAATTTTCAGCATTCTCTGATAATTGCATGTTTACTATAGGCCTACCTGTTTACAATTCATAAAATTGAATGGTTGGCCAGCCTTTTGCTGCCGGCGTTTGTGCAGTTGAACTATCTTTGCGACCTGGGCCCAATTTCATGGAGCTGCTTAATTAAGAAGAACAAATTTGCTGAACAATGTTCTGCTGCAGAAATTAGCAGTATACCAGAGTCACAAATTGTACACAAGACATGGTAGTTTTGCTGGTAACCTTATAATGGGAAGCATCATTTTGTTGTGCTTTAGCTACTTTATGTGCTTTAAGCATGCAGCTCTCATAGAGCTGTGAGAGCTGTTTAACAACCGATTCGTGCTTCTTGCGCGAGTGTCCTTTTTTGTTTATAGTTTGAATATAAATGATTCTTTACATAACCCGTTGCTATTTCGACGAAACCTCAGGTTGGTTTGGCTCAGCCGAAAACCAAATACTGCTCGGCTAAAAGGACATGGCTAAACGATACCCGGACCCTCCTATGGTCCAGCCACTTCGTGGGGGCTGGAGCTCCGCCAAGCCCCATCAGGGTCTCCCAGCATTTGCCCTCAAACTCTGTACTTTGTGATCTTAATACCCGGGTTTTGTTTATACATCGGTCCTTCCCGGGTTTCGTAACAACAGTCAAAAACCTTTAAAACATATGTTGGTTATAATTATAATATAAAACGTTCGTGGAGGTGGATATTTATAAAAGGAGCGTTTAAACCAATTCACTATCACCCTATTGCAGCTATGCGCTCTATTTCATCTGCGATTTTCATCAATTTAAGCTGCACCTCTCTGCAATTCTAGTTTTCATAATGGTTTACTGAATATTTTCTTCTAATTGCCGAGAAGAGATTGCGGCATGTATAAAAATAATTTCCCCACCTGTAATCTTCAAGACTTCATGCTGAGTCAAATCTTCATTATTTGATGTCTTAAAACACTTTGTGAAATGACACCGCGGCACTTGGAATTAAAATGAATAAAGTTAAAACCCAGTCCATTTACTTCGACGGTCACTCCAAGTGGGTCTTATTCAATCGGCCTCCAAGACCGTGGAAAGCTTTTAGCAGTGGTGTCAACAGACACAGTGTTTTATTTTATTTTTGTTTATTTACTTTTGTATTTATTGTCTATTTTGTTGTTGTTTTTATTTATTTATTTATTTATTTTTCGGGGGGGGGCAAGAAAGAGGGGCATGAAAGGCATTATATTACTTATTTATTTGTTTGTTTGCTTGTTTACTTATTTATTTATTTGTTTGTTTATTTGTTTGTTTGTTTGTTTATTTATTTATTTATTTATTTATTTATTTATTTATTTATTTATTTATTTTTTTATTTATTTTATTTAATTTTTTTTCATGAAAGTAGAGCTATACAGCTCCATTTATTTCATCGCCTGCACAAAGAACAAAATCACAATTTTACTCATACAAGAAAAACAAAAAACATTAATTTACAATATTTACATGTTGAAGATTAAATAAAAAGTTATTACACGTTTGAATGTAAAGTTATTTATTTACTTATATTACTTACAGAATGAGGTGGGCAATAATGTTAGGATTATCCTAAACGAAAGGGGAACAAAAGGTTTTAATAACTAAATTCTAATTGGTTTTTCTCATTGATGGAGCACAGAGAGTTATTACGAACATATACAGTTTGAAACTTTTCACAATTCATTCTGCCCTTCTCTAGAGTCAAAAACCAAAAGGTTTTAATAACTAAATTCTAATTGGTTTTTCTCATTGATGGAGCACAGAGAGTTATTACGAACATATACAGTTTGAAACTTTTCACAATTCATTCTGCCCTTCTCTAGAGTCAAAAACCGAAGTCAATGTCGGATGGTTTCTTATAATCATTAAAGACCCTTTTGCATCGGATATTCCAGATTTGGCGGAGCATTTTAACGACAAGAACTCCTTGGACTGGTTGTAATTCATAGCCCAGGATTCTGTTAGGGTCGCTAAGACAAAAGTGTTTGTTGTCTGTGTATTTTCTAATTAGATACTCGACAAAGATCCAAGCGTTTAGAGTGCTAATACAATAAATGAACAAATGCTGATGGGATTCTGATTCTGTTTCACATAATGGACATTTGACATCAACAACTCTACCGATTTTGTACAAAAGGTCTCTTGTGGGAAGAATCAATGTTTTAATCTGTACCAAAACTGTTTATCTTCGGGATCAAGCAGGTTGTTTTGTACCCGTTTTCCCATATCAGGGACCAGTTTAAATCTTGAGCGTAACAGAAGACTTCTTTCCAAACTTTCTGACTTTTAGGAGGGATAAATTTCTTCGAAATTAACCTTGAGTAATTGGATTTGGAGCTCACTGTTACCATCATGGTCGAGGAAAACAAGCCAGTTGCATATATCATTAGCAGGGCCTTGTCTCTGTTCTTTAACTAAGGTGAAATATAAATGATCTTTCAACCTGCCCATGATTCTACCTGCATTGATTCTTTGAATGGGACATTTTCTAGCAACTATTTTGTAAGAAATCAATCTACCTTGTCTGGTCACATTTTTTACTTTGGTCATACCAGCAGATTTAAGAACAGGACTGTTTAAGACAGTGTCATCCCTAGTAGCAATGCAGTTGTTGAAAATAGGAACAGCATGAGTCTCTAAAAGACTAGAAAAGTTACACGTCAGACTGCCACCAGCTTTCTCAAAGGCATCAATAACTTCCTCGTAAAAAGGAGTAGTTTGTATCTTAATATTAGTATTAGCGAAAATATACCAACCTAAATTATTATTACCACTAGCTTTATTGATCCAATGATCAAAGAAAATTTTCCACTTGCCTTCCGTTAGGGGGTAACGAGCTAACCAGTTTAATTTTAAGCTAGTTAGCTTACACTGAACGTCTAGAAGACCTGTTCCACCTTGCGCTTTGGGACCGATAACAGTGTTTCTTTTTATCTTGTCATTCGGGCCACCCCAAAAGAAATTCCAGATGTAACTGTTAATTTTCTTAACAAATTCCACTGGGCAGGCCAGAACACTGCCTAAGTAGTTTATACCAGCACCAATGAAAGTGTTAACAATGACGGTTTTGCCCGTATAAGTCAAGTTACGTTTTGACCACTTGTCAAGCACACACTTGATTTTGTTTGTTTTTTGACCCCAGTTGTCTTGCGCTGTTACCTCGTTACCGAACACCATACCTAGTATTTTAATTTTATCATTACACCAGTTAAAACGACAAGGTTTATCTTGCCTCTGTTTCCATTTGCCTAGCCACAGGCCTTTGGTCTTATTAACATTAATTTTGGATCCACTGCCCTTGCAATTTATGTATCAAAAAGATCTTCCACAATATTCGCATTGATTGCCAATGAAAATGTTGGTATCATCGGCGTGCTGGATTAACTTAACACTCGTCTCACCATTGGGAGTCTGAATGCCTCTGAAAACCTGGTTGTTTCTAATAAGACTCGCTAGTCCTTCGGCACATATGGCGTAAAGAAGCGGAGACAGCGGACAACCTTGTCTGATCCCTCTACTAATCTGGACTGGTGAACCAATAAAGTTATTCAAGATAATTCTGCAATTGGGTTTACTGTAGAAGAGTTTAATCCATTTGATAAAAATAGGAGGAAGATTCATCTTACGCATAATAGAAAACATGTACTCCCAATTGATTCTGTCAAAAGCTTTTTCTTGGTCGTAACTAATAACAGCGGCACCTAGATTTTCCCAATTGACATAATCCATCGTATCTCTTAAAATCATGAGGTTATCCTGAATATTCCGGTTAGGCACACCACATGTCTGTTCTTCGCCAATAATGAAAGGCATGGCTAATTTAAGACAATTGGTAATGGCTTTAGACAGTATTTTATAGTCAACTGTCAGGAGGCTTATTGGACGCCAATTTTTTAGATCATAGCGACTTCCTGAATTCTTATAAATGAGTCTTACAAGAGCCGAGTTCATAGAATTACCCAAAAATCCATTTTTAAGACAGTCTTTGTAAACTTCAAGAATATCTTTTCCAATAATGTGCCAAAAATTCTGGTAAAACTCGACTGTTAAGCCATCGATACCAGGACTTTTGTTTTTATTCATTTGGAAGAGAGCATGTTTAATCTCTTCTTCAGTAATCTCTCTATCAAGATCTTCAAGAACATTGTCAGGAATAGTTTCAGTTTTGATATTAGAGATGATTTCTTCTAAATGGGTTTTGGAAAGAGTCTCTGAACTATACAGATTACTGTAGAAGTCATTGGCGATTTCAAGCATTGTATCTGTCTGGTCAAAAAGAACTCCTTTCTTGTTGAGAAGTTTGTCAATTTTTAAGCTTTGAATCTGCTGTCTTTCAAGATTGAGAAAATATTTCGAGGCTTTTTCACCTTCTTCTTTTTGAATGCTGTGTGTTCTGATCCGGGCCTTCTTCCACTCATTAACTTCATACTGTTTAAGATTATCTTCAAGCTCTTTTATCTCATCAATGCAATCAGTATCATTGTTTTTAATCAAAAGGTCATAACGTTTCTGTAGCTTTTTGCGATTTTGTTTGAGAGTATGGGCTTTTTCTTTGCCATAATCTTGAACAATTTCTTTCAAGCGAAATTTGCCAGATTCCCACCATTTGGAGAGAGAGTCATATTGACGTTTTTGTGTTCTCCAAAAGATCCAGAAATTAGTAATACGATAGGAGCATTCAGGATCTTGTAATAGAGAATTGTTACAGACCCATCGGCCTTGACCGTGGGGAGTGTTTATATCATCCAGTTTCAAACCAACAATTTGGTGATCTGAAAAACCCCATGAGGAAACAGAAACGTCATTTACATTGTTTATAAGATTAGAAGAAACAAAAATGTAATCAATTCTGCTGGAATGGCTATTACCTTTATGAAAATGAGTAAAGCCTTCTTTGTCAGGGTGAAATGAGCGCCATGAGTCAATAAGGTCTTTTTCATTTAAAACATTGGTCAAAATGATTTTGCTGGCCTCCTTAACATTTTTGTTGTCAAGGTTACAATTAAAATCACCTCCAATAATCCAATTTTCAAAACCAGTTATTTGATCACAAAAGTTATCAAAGAAGTAAGTGCGATCATGAATTTGATTAGGAGCATAGACTGAAGAAATAAAATAAGTATTATTGCTCCAGACCATTTGGGCCTTAATCAATCTCCCTTCACTGTCTTTGGTAATATTTGAAATATTAAGACTGACCTTCTTTGAAGTAAGAATAGCTACCCCCCTTGATTGGCGGTTACCATGACTAAAAAACATTTCACCCTGCCATTGCTTATTCCACTCGGTTTCATCATTGACATCACTGTGAGTCTCCTGAAGTAAAACAAGACTGAATTTTCTACGTTGTAGGTAATCAAATAGAACACTTCTTTTTAGATCATTCCTTAAACCATTAACATTCAATGAAGCAATGGACAAAAAGGACATGAGGCATATTAGATGGAACCACTTCATGGAGAGTTTACTTAAGGGGACCAAACATAATTCAAGGGCGGACAAGTCTATTTGGATTTCCCTCTACCTCTTCCCTTTGAAGTCGGCTGGCTCTGGCTCTGGCTCTGGCTCTGGCTCTGGCTCTGGCTCTGGCTCTGGCTCTGGCTCTGGCTCTGGCTCTGGCTCTGGCTCTGGCTCTGGCTCTGGCTCTGGCTCTGGCGGCTCTGCTGGCTTTGGGGGCTCTGGTTGCTCTTCTGGCTTGGCTGACTTGATGAAGTGGTTGGCTCTGTGTCATCGGTTGGTTTCCTTACCCAGGACAACCGCTTCTTTCGAAGTCTTTGGACGCCGCCTCTCATGTATGGGACAAATTCACCTTCAGGGTCCTCATCGGATATTGCGGTCTCGGGATGGGATTGTTCTCTGTTGTCGGGAGTTTGTACTCCCGTCATGCTGGGTGAATTTTCTTCTTCTGAGTCCATATCTTCAGATCTTTCGTCAGAATGTTCCTGGCCATCCATATGTTCTGGTGTTTCATCAACTGGGTGTTGGTTGTCGTCTGCCAAAATCTCCATATCTAATGGAATTGCTTCATCACGAGCTATTTTAGATGATTCTGTTTGTGCTTCGGTGGCTTTCCTTTTCCTTGACGCCTTGTTAGTTGCTTGGCTCGTCATAGCTGCGTCCCAGAATCCTTGTGGCTTTTTGGGAGTTTTCTTGGTGGTTGTTCCTGCAACTACTTCTTTGAAGGACTTTTTAAGTTTAGAGGTGGCTTCTTTTGGTGGGCGCTGTTCGGTGTTGTCTGTTTGTTCCATACCTTTCCTTTCCTCTCCTTTCTTTGTTTTTGAGCTTGCTGTTTCCTCTTTAGTTGGCGGTTCTGTGCTGTCGAAGTGCTGCCCATCGTTCTCTTCTTTCTCTCCAGTAGTGGCTTCTACATCCGGGTTTTCATTTTCCTTATGTAGGCCTACTTTTATTATGGGGGTGTCATCATTGGTTTCTTCTTGTTCACTGCTTCTATCATATTGATCATGCCATGCCGCCCTATGATTGTAGCTTCCACATACGAAGCATCTACTTCTTACTGGACAGTCTCGTGCAAGATGGTCCGTTTCCTCACATATTTTGCAGGTCTTCTGCTGCCCCTTGTACCTTACTGGCAAAGTAAAACCACTGAATTTGATGAAACTTGGTATCGGTTTCTTCAGGCTTTTGATGAGGCAACTTCTCACGCCAGTTTCAATCTTGTCGTCAAATCCATGTAATTGACGTCGGATGTTGACGACAGTTCCATAGCGAGACAGTAGCGATGTTATGGTTTGATCTGGTATTTCGTATGGTGCCTTGATGTAGGCGACAACTGAGTTACGCACATTAGCCCTTTCACACTGAATCAGGGCATTATGTAATAGCATACCTTGCTGGGCTATACACTCACAATCCTCCTCATTGTCAAAGGTGACGTTGTACCATTTGCGTTCCAGTTCAGCAATGCACACTATCAGTATGTTCAATGTTCAGTATCCAACTCGTGATTGACAGCATTATAGACGTCTTGGGGTGTGACACCTTTTGTAAGATGGTGGGTGTTGAACCTCACGGTGTTTGGTCTGTTAAAACCCATAGCAGAAAACATGGCGGCCAAGCGTCACCGCCGTTGATTTGAGAGAACTTTTAGGGCCAAAAGGCCCTAAAAGGATTGTTTTGATCTCCCTTACCTCAATAAAAGTGTTCTATGTAGGATTGAAGAGACACTTGCTAGTAGAAAAAGCTTCCACAAAAACGCAAAAGGTGTAATTTCTGGTGTTTTCCTGGAGCTCGATGTAGCTATGTCTTACGTCCTCAATAAAATTTATTTATTTATTTATTTATCTATTTATTTATTTATTTATTTATTTATTTATTTATTTATTTATTCATTCATTCATTCATTCATTCATTCATTCATTCATTCATTCATTCATTCATTCATTCATTCATTCATTCATTCATTCATTCATTCATTCATTCATTCATTCATTCATTCATTCATTCATTCATTCATTCATTCATTCATTCATTCATTCATTCATTCATTCATTCATTCATTCATTCATTCATTCATTCATTCATTCATTCATTCATTCATTCATTCATTCATTCATTCATTCATTCATTCATTCATTCATTCATTCATTCATTCATTCATTCATTCATTCATTCATTCATTCATTCATTCATTCATTCATTCATTCATTTATTTATTTATTTATTTATTTATTTATTTATTTATTTATTATTTATTTATTTATTAATTTGTCTTCTTCTTGTTAACAGCTTCATTCATTCAACAGCAACATTTATTTATTTATTATTTTGTATTTATTTATTTGTGTGTGTATCTCTTTCTCTTTATGTGGAGTTATGCTACTCCATTTATTCAACACCAATAATAACAGCAACACACATCAAATACTCCACGTTATTTATTTATTTATTTTTTTTTTTTTTGGGGGGGGGCAAGAGGAAGGAAAAGGTTCTCAGCGGAGATGGGCTCCGCCCCTGCCGGTGCTTTTGAATGTGGTCGGTTTTTTTAAGTCTCAAAAAGTATTTCCTTTGAGAATAAACTACAAGGAATGAAGTTGATCTGCCATTATATAAAGGCGTAACAAAAAAATTATAAAATCTCTTTCTCCCAACAGTGACATTTTATTGCTTTGAATGGATCACCAACTGCACGTTCTGAAATAACCGGATGCGGACAAGAAGCACCACCTTGAAGCGCGTCTAGTATTTTGATTGCAACGAGCGGATAAAGAAGTTTGTCGACACAACAACTGTTTGACACTATTGTTTGAATCTTTGAAAGTAAGACTCCGCGACTGGGTTCCACGTTAATTGTTAAATTATGGCTCCGTTAAACGCTGCAAATTCTTCTTCCGATAGCGCTGTAACGGTTACCATATCCGAGACAACTTACTACGTCGTCGAGATTGTTTTCGCTCTCTTTGCATTAATTGGCAATTTCATTGTGATCATAACTTACTTGCTGGAGCCTCGTTTGCGCAATACGCTATCCAACATTTACCTGATTTCGCTTGCTGTGAGTGATTTCTGCATGGGCGCCATTGCTATTCCAATCATCCTGGTCGCCTTACAAGGAATTCCTCGATCGTTCCCGGCCTGTCTCTTTCTACTCTCTTTATTACTTTTGATCGATGTGGCATCGGTGTTTGCTCTTTTAGCAATGACATTGGACAGGTATTACTCCATCACCAGGCCGTTACGTTATTGCGTGACTGTCACAAAGTCACGCGCCGTAGCGGGCGCACTCCTGGCCTGGTTTGTTGCATTTTTGTTCATAATCCCCATGCTGGCGGGTTGGCACAACGGACCCCCTTCCCAGCCCCAATGCTACTTCTTTGAGATTGTAAGTCTGGAGTATGTGACATTTTTGTTCTTCGCGGCCATCTTGGCGCCATTTTTCCTGATGTGTTTTGTCTACATCCAGATTTACTTCATCATACGGAAACAGGTAAGGGTTAAGATAGTCTTATCACAAAACATTATGGTCAACATTTAAAGTATTAAACTGCGCCCTCTGCTGCCTCTATTTAAAATCCGGTGCATGTAACCAATACTAGCGTTTTGGCCCATAATACCATGAAACCTTTACTGCCTTTCGAAAGGTGAGGTTACCGTTCGGCAAACTCGCCGTCTAGTGCTTTTATCATACCATGGTTTTTAATATAGCACTTGTAAACGTACAACTCATAATTTGTCCTGTCTACAGCTCAAACAAATGAGGGTAGTTCACGACATTGGCAATCGTTTCCGCACTCAACAGTCGTCGGCTGGGGAACAAAGTCGCACAGCACAACGCACTCAAGAGCCGTCGATGAATGACGTCACGAGGGAGAACCAAAGTTCGGAGGACCAGCACGACAACGAGTTCCGTCGCATTAAACGCGAATGGCGAACTGCTCTGTTCTTTGCGTTTCTTATGGTGTTTTTCTTTGCAAGCTGGGTGCCCATATTCCTTGCCGATGCTCTGATTTATTTTCAAGTGTACAACATTCACCAAGATGTGATCAATTTCTTTGTGTTTTTGTCACATTTTAACAGTGCATTCAATCCGTTTCTGTACACGATTAAGGCTGACTTTCGGAAAGCACTAAAACGTCGGTTGTTTTCATGTTCTGCTAACCGTTAAAGGTAGGGTCATAGATTGGTGAATACTCCTAAACAATTGACTAATAGGAAGACCGAACATAGGGCTTGATAGCTCAGTTGGTAGAGCGCCGGTACGTTAATCCGGAGGTCGTTGGTTCAAGTCCCGCTCCAGACAATTTTTCTTTGTTCAAACCCAAATTATAAAAACATTTACCCAGTCAGTTTCCCTTGTGGTTTATTACTTGATAGTTATTACTAAAAAAGTCGCATCCCCTTAAGGCGATCCCGTGGCTGCCGCTTCCCAGGTTGTTTATCGTAAACTTGGGTGTGATCCCTGGCTACACGGCAGCTAACGGTTGCATGGCTTCTGACTGGCACCCACGAAAAAAAGATATTGACTAATAGGGAGACCGCCAACATAGGGCTGGATAGCTCAGTTGGTAGAGCGCCGGTACGTTAATCCGGAGGTCGTTGGTTCAAGTCCCGCTCCAGTCAATGTATTTGTTCAAACCCAAAAAATAATTATCATTCAACTTTTGGTTAAAAGCAGTGCAGCCGTATAGTCTAAACTTTTGAGAAAGTAGTATGATTTGGAAAATTGCTCACCAAAAACATTTTAATCTGCGAAATGATTCATGCATGCTCGTTTCTCAGATTTCTGAGGATTCCATGATGTTCGTTCGCAAATGTTGCGGCTGGAGGTGTGGTTGGTACCCGCTCAGTCACCTCACTGAACGTGGATGAGATCGACGTTCTTGTGGAAATACCGTGACAGTTTTTTGCTGTATTTTTTCCAGTAGCCACTGTATTTAGCTGAAACTTTCACAGGTTACTTTTATTGTATCATTCTTTATTATGTTGCTTATAAATCAGCATCACGTTGACAAAAGCCAATCTATATGACCCTACCAAAACATCACCTTTGGAGTCTCGGGTGTTACACTACACTAGGCTTGGATCATTATCATGATTGGCTGAAGAAGAAGAAGCAATTCTGTAGCTTTAATTAAACTATACACACTTTTCACCAAAGACACATACAGCCTTGCCGAATATTGTCTTTTGCGTGAACATTGAAGGTTGTACGTGAGTTTAACATTAAGTATTACGATACTAGAGGCATACAATTGGTCAGTAGTAACAGCACTTTATGAAAACTTGCAATCACTTCTCCCAAAGGAAAATCTCACGAGTATTTCACTACTACTACAGGAGAGTGTTTTGAAATTTGTACGTGCACACTTATGCCAATGTTGTATCATAATATTAGGCCTAGTCAATACAATAGGATAAGTGCTGGGAGCGTTTGCGTCCGGAAAGTGGACTCTTTCCTTTGTTGCGTGCCCTCTTTAGGTTCAATGGTTGAACCCATTAGATCACTTTAGAACTTCTGTTAATAGTACAGGTCAATATGTATTCCAGCTGGATTTTTGTGCCAAAATGGATTTTATTGGCTAACTTTGTCAATTTTGGGGTGCTGATTTCAAAAAAGTTAGGTACCATTTTTTTAAATGGCGTCTTCAGCCGCCATTTTGAATTTCAAAATGGCCGCCATTTTAATTATATTTTGGCCAATATCTCAACTTATGAGCAATGTAGAAGAGTTAAAATGGTGGCAATACCCATGTTTATGATACCAGGGATTCCATTAAAACCATTGCCTTAACTGTAACTAACATGGTTTGGCCGCCATCTTGAATTTTAAAATGGCCGCCATTTTTAATACACTTTTGCGTATATCTCAACTTGTGAGCAACGTAGAAAAGTAAAAATGGTGGCAATACCCATGTTTGTGACAGCAAGGATTCCATTAAAACCATTTGTTTACCTGTAGCTTACTTAGTTCGGCCGCCATCTAGAATTAAAAATGGCTGCCATGTTCAATACACTTGTTGTTATTATATCTCAGCATGTGGGTAACATAGAAGCCTAAAAACTGTAGTAAGGCCCGTGTTTACATAAATTGCAGCCTATCCATCAAAAATCTCATTGTTACCTTGGATTACATCCAGATTATTTCAGAAAGGGCCATTCCAGGTCAATATTGGGCCTACCTGGCTTCTAGTTACCCGGAACCTAGTCAAATATTGTTTTTGTGATTTGTCACACCGCAATATGTTGTGTTACTACAGTCACTACATTTACAAAGTGATGTCCATGGCAAGTTCAATTATTTTGGCAGGAGCAACATGGTACATTTGCCGCGACATCCACATTTGGCAAGATCAACAACTGCATGGAATGCAGGTAGTTCAAGACATTTCCTGCCAGAAATTGTCCCATCTGATATTTT
Source organism: Pisaster brevispinus (assembly GCA_023634235.1). NCBI lineage: Eukaryota > Metazoa > Echinodermata > Asteroidea > Forcipulatida > Asteriidae > Pisaster > Pisaster brevispinus. Next base: position 3,357,393 of record JAMKCF010000002.1, on the reverse strand, counting down.
CTCCCATCCATCGTCAGTAAGCATGGGGTATTTGCAATTGCAGCTACTTGTGATATAAAATTCGCTCTTTGAATGTGTGATTTCAGTGCACCAAGAGTTGCTGGCAGTTTGTCAACTTCAAGATTTTTGGATTTGAACAACTCCCATCTCCGGATGCCTGACGCAGTGCCCAGCAAGGCTTAAACGTCTTGACTTGATCTTTTCTCGAGACCTTTGGCAGGTTGTCATAGAGCTCGGCATTCGTCATATGGGCCTTCCAGCTCATAGCCATTGCCATCCTGTGCATCAAGGTGTAGCACCCATTGAGTGACTTGGCCTGTGCTGCTGTGAGTGTTCATGTCTCACTACCGTAGAGAAGAATCTTCTAGATTGCCGCTTTAAAGCATCTCACCTTGAGCATCTTTGACAGGTTTGACCTCCAGATTTTCGTCATGTCATGAAGAGCTTTCCATGCCAGGGCCTGCTGTACTTTGATGAATTTTACAGTAAGTACTATGCATCCTGGCACCGAGGTATTTGAAGTCATCATTGAGCTTGAGGGACGCACCACCATTGGTCATCAGGGCATCTGGTCACCGGTGTTAAACCTGATGTACTTTGTTTTCTTGGCGTTCAGGTGCAGCCCCACTTTCTCACGTTTCGACTCCACTCTGCTCAGCAGCTTTTGAAGTCATCAGCAAAGTCAAGATCAGATAGGGTGATTGCACCAAGTCTTCTGGACTTCCTTGGTATGATCGTGATCCTTGTGTTCCTTGAGTGCCTGTCTCAGAGCGTAATCGAGATTGATGATGAACAGGAAAGGTCCCAGTGTGTCCCCTTGAAGGACTCCAGCGAGGGGTGACAACTTTGGCAATGGTTCCGGTGTAAGTAGCCTCAATTGCTTTGAGAAGTCGAGGGGAGACTCCATATGCCTTCAAGATCTTGATCATATTGCCTTGATGGATAGAGTCGAAGGCCTTCTTGAAGTCGATGAAAGACAGTACAGCAGGTAGATTGTTCCTTTTGACCTCCTCTATGATTCTTCGTAGGGCCAGGATCTGTGTAACCGTAGACCTCTTCTCCCTGAAGCCATTTTGGTTGAACCTTAGCTTGGGATCTTTGGCCGTCCTTATACGGTTGAGAATCAGGCGGTTATAGATCTTGGCTAGGGTACATGTGAGGCTAATCCCACGGTAGTTGTTGGTTTCCCTTAGGTTGCAGAATTTTGGGACTTGGATGATGTTGGATAAGGACCATTGGGCAGGTTTGTCATTCATCATTAGTGCTGTGTTGCAAAACTTGAAAATGATGTCATCGAGCTTGCAGTTTTTGAGCACCTCTGGAGGTGTGCTATCCGGACTGGCACTCTTCCCTAGCTTGAGAGATGTCTTTACCTTCCTAAGCTCCTCCCTTTTGAAGGGTCCATCATCTATTTAGATATATGATAGGACATCATGTATGTTTTCATCCTTCTCGGTGGCTGTTGGGGGGTCGCCAAGCAGGTTCTTGAAGTGCTTAAACCAAGTCTTTACCCGTTCTTCAGGTGTAGGACAGCTGATTTGACTCTCCTTGGTCTTCTTCCTGTCACCTATCTCATTCACGATCTTCCACGCGTCTTCATGTCGCATCCCATCGCTTGCTGCCTCTACCTCACTGATCTTGCGCTCTAGCTCCTCCTCCCTAAGTCTGTCGTACATCTCAAAGAGTCAAGCCTTGGACTGCCTTGAGGCTGTCTTTGGACTCAGTAGATTTCTCCTGGATGTATTTCTCACGCCTTCCTTCAACTTCTTTCCGTGCTTTAATAACATCAGGGTGGTCGGAGTGGCAACTCTTCTTTATACGCTTCACTTTGGATAAACTCTTCATTGCTTTAGAGTTGGCCTCGATGAAGTGCTGGTAACGTACGGTTGCGCTCACTCTCCTCCTTGCTTTATTCCCCACGTCCTCCTTTTCACTCTTTTCTTCCTCTCCTTCCTCTTCCTTCCCCAGTGCATGGAAGCGGTTGACCACCTCCACCATGTACTGGTCCTGTAGTTCAGGCTGGGAAGAAAAGTACTTCCAGTCAATCTTCTCTTTGGGGCTGGTTTTCTTTCGTTGTCTCAAGCAAGCTAAGCCTCACTCGCATAGACACTACTCGATGATGTAGTCGATCTGGCGCTTGGCTTCTGTAGCCCTCTCTTGGAATGTCCAGAGTTTTCCTCGTTGTTTCTGAAATTGGGTGTTGGCTGCTATGAGGTCCTGCTCTTGTAGAATTTTGACTAGGTTTTGACCATTTCTGTTCCTCAGTGTGGTAGGTACAGCGGATGTCTTCTGGGCCGAGTACGGCCAGAAAGTTGTGAAGTGGTACATGTACCTGTCCAATCATTGCTCGGAGGTCCCTGTAAAGCTGCTCAACTTCAGCTTCATCGCTGCTATTGTGTGGTGAGAAGACCACTATAACAGTGGTGATACCATCAAACTCTGCAACAAGAATAACGTGGGCTGACAGAGTTGACACTCTGCAGAGCACTTCTCGCTCTCCTACTCCTCCCTCACCCTTGGGTGCCTCCCTGAGCGAACTTGGTAGTTGGCTCTGTCCAGGCAGATGAAGTAATGAAACCCCCTCCACCTCTTTGAACCTGACCTCCTCAAATTCCTGGACATGACGATGTTCCTGGATCCCCAGAATGTCAATTCCGCAGTTCCGACTTCGTCCCGCCAGTTCCTCACACCTTGATTCTTCTCTGATGGTGAAAGCATTGAACGTTGACAGTATTACCAACTTCTTGCCTTTAAGAAGGGGCGCAGTGGCCTTGATGCTGTAGTCAGACAGATCCCTCCCCGCAGGGTTTAAGAACCCGCCGTCATAATGCCCCGAAGGGCCAGGATTTTGGTCAGCTGCTGATCTCCTGCAGACTCCCGCTGCTGGAAGCTGTATAGGATTTGATGGTGTGTGTAATCTTGCTTTACAATGCTGTACAACCTGGGGGCGCCATACCCCAGGCCGACTCGACTGTTGGGGTGTTAACCTTTTTCCGCCCATCGTTTCACCCCACCAGATGGTATGAGATGTCCTTAGATGCGAGTCACGCCTAACCAGTTCTACAACATGGCCGCAGGAGCAGATGCCTTAGGATGCTCAGCTGTAGTCTATACCTCAAAAGGCGACGGTAGACATCGCGAAAGCAGAACTGCTCTTTCTTTGAACCAAATGGGGGTTTGAAATCAGAGTTTTCCTTCTCCTAGGTGGGCTGCCAACCGAGGCTGCGAGCCCCACCAACCCGAGTTTGAAATCAGAGTTAATGTCCCTTGGGTGGACTACTTCCCATGGTTAACGAGCTCCACCTGCCCGGAGCAATCTGGTTTTAAGGCGAGAGAAACTCGCCTGCACACCTTTGCCCTCAGTTCGAACAGGGATCGGCACGTGAAGCCGGGCAGTAGGAGTTTGAATTAGGAGAGGCTGTTTGAGATGTTGATCATACGGAACATTTCGATCCTCCTCACCACCCGCATCATCCTAAGACCTTTAGATTCCCCGATATTGATCTGAAATAGCCCTTTCTGAGACAATAAGGATGTACTAAGCTGATAATCCAAGGTACAATGACATTTTTGATTGATAGGCTGCAATTTATGTAAACACAGGCCTTACCACAATTTTTAGGCTTCATCATGCTGAGATATAATAACAAGTGTATTGAACATGACAGCCAGTTTTAATTCTATATGGTTTTAATGGAATCCTTGCTGTCACAAATGTGGGTATTGCCACCATTTTTACTTTTCTACGTTGCTCACAAGTTGAGATATACGCAAAAGTGTATTAAATATGGCGGCCATTTTGAAATTCAAGATGGCGGCCAAACCATGTTAGTTACAGTTAAGGCAATGGTTTTAATGGAATCCCTGGTATCATAAACATGGGTATTGCCACCATTTTAACTCTTCTACATTGCTCATAAGTTGAGATATTGGCCAAAATATAATTAAAATGGCGGCCAATTTTGAAATTCAAAATGGCGGCTGAAGACGCCATTTAAAAAAATGGTACCTAACTTTTTTGAAATCAGCACCCCAAAATTGACAAAGTTAGCCAATAAAATCCATTTTGGCACAAAAATCCAGCTGGGTCAAAATATCTGACATATGGAACTGTACTATAAGTGGAACTGCAACCTTGTATTTTGTACAGCAGCACATACAAATCTCACTAAATTACGGTTCAAAAACGAGAAGACAACAGTCTATCTCTGGCAGGGAACAAATAACCCGTAGGGTATAGTCGTACGAAAAAAAAAATAAAAAAAATAAAAACACTTTTAAAAAGTAAGCTAGTAGTAAGCTTTAGATTAGACTGGTTTCCGGCCAAAATTGTCCGCATGCAGCACTGCTAGCTCTCAATCCGTCACGCCTACAAGGAAGTGAACTATCTTGTTCACACCCCCCCCCCCCCAAAAAAAAACGTGTTAGGAACAAATCGCGATTAAAGTTGCACTATTTTTTAAACTGCTGTATTGGAGTCTGCTTATTTTATTTTATTTCATTTTTTTAAACAAATTTAAATGAATACTTAACGCACATAACTGTCAATGTGGTTTTATTCCTGCAGCTATTTTAATTAGTAGCCTAATTGGTTCCTAAACACATAAGCCACTTCGTGAAAATGAACAAAAATCAGAGCATATCAACATATTTTGTTTTGTTTTTTTGTATTATGCACGAACTATTCCATTTGTCAACGTATAGTTGTGATTCATCGATTGTGTCGTGCGCACCTCCATTTCATATTTCCTTTTGTTGTTCGACTTTACAAAAAAAACAACGTGCAAGTCTCACACGTACATAATTGCTTTAACGCGTAATAGGAAACCAACTCGCACACTTTTGGGTCCCAATTTTCGAATTGTCCTTCTACAGCTTGAAGTAAACAATTACAGTACCACGAATTACAATGGTGAACTTTCGCCTGCTCTAGAATCAACACAGGTAATACAATTAACAGCGCAAAACTACAGCCACAGCTTTTGTTAACAATGATCCGAGTTTGATTTTCACAGCAAAACAATTGATTACACAGAGTCAATTATATATGGCAGATTTGATTTTTCTTCCAAAGTTCTAAAGGCTCGTAGTTGCACAATTTAATTCATAATGATGTTCTGCTTTACTCTTAGAAAATTTGTCTCCTCCTCTTTTGTAAACACTGACCGACAAAAGTGTAATTCCAACAAAATTTTATATGGCCTTAATTGGTTCATCCTAAAATGTCAACTTTAATGTCGTATTCATTCACGTCAATCCGTAAAAAGGAATACAGAAGCAGTGAAACATTCTTCTGGTTATACTGCTGCCTGTTTGCTCTTTTCAGCGCACAAGGATTACTGTCAGTTCAATGTAAAACCAATCTTTCAATATACCAGCGTTGTCAGTTAAAGAGCTTCACTTTAAATTGACCGTTAGATAACTCAGTTGGGATGGTTTGCTGAATATAAATAAAGAATGAACAAAATGAGGATAGAGAATGAGACAAGCTGACATTTCAATTGATGTTAACTGATTGCGACATTATACTGTCACTCAGGTGACACAGTAGTAGTGCGGCCGGCCGGTACATAGTTCATTCTGGTAGCTTTCAATGATTAAACATAACACCCGTAGTAACAACTTGATTCTGCCGTATCATTTTGATCGGTATTAAATTTATAAGAGCTTTTTGCTAAGCATCACAGTGTCACAGGGAAACATTTGAATGTTCGACTGTATATTCGACCACCCCCTCCCCCCATCCCCGAGTGGAACAGAATAAACATGCACATATTAAAACATTTTGATGCTGTGAGGTGTAAGTTTTAAATGTTCACACAAAATCAAGTTGATTGTTTGAATTATTTCTGATTATTTCAAATAAATCTCACCGTATCTTTAGGATACCTGTGATCGTTTAAAAGAGAACTATCAAGACTTTTCATTCCAGTCTAAAAACTCCCGGGGTCAGATTTGACACAGGTTCCGACCCCAAGGGTTCCTGACCACTTTACGTGTCAGGCTGACCCCAGCCTCGCTACCATGGGCAGCGCGCCGTACAGCCCGAACATCTGACGTCACACTTTGAGGCTCATGAATAACGCCAGATACCTGCCAGACCGGATGCTGCCAGATGTACCTTTGACCTAGCATTCATTTCACACCGTGGGACTCGCGGTCAATGCACACATACATGTTCACACATTACATAGTGAATAAAACAACCTTATGCACACGATGCATGCAGCAGACTATTGAAAGGGCAAGCTGACAAATTGTGTCACCTCGTAACCTCAACCAATCTTAACACAGATATGGAATGCTTACGTCACGTCATGTTTATCAAATGAAATCATTGTATCCAATGAAATAATTGTGCCTTGAGACCAGTACCTGTCTTTATCATTGCAGATAAAGACAGGGGACCAGTCTACGTGCCGTGTCGATACTTCTCGTCACTAAGGCCGTGTCCGAAACGGCGACTTCGGCTACAGCTACGGCTAGATCGCGCGCGTCTGCCTATTCTTCAACACTGGCAGACGCGCTGATCTAGCTGTAGCTGTAGCCAAAGTCGCCGTTTCGGACACGGCCTAACCCCTGGTAGGGATGTACTGAAAAACAACGCTGATTGGCTCCCAAGAGTGACTACTTTGCGTGCACGCTTGTCAAAAACTTTCGAGCGCATGTATGGCGCTTGTAGGACGCTGAGTACGCGCGATTCCATTTCAAATGAATCATGTTTTTACACGGTCACCCTAAACTGCATACAGTTAGGCATTATCACAAAAGCAAAGACAAATGACAGAGGACCAGTTGCTTTTTGAATTGATGCCTCTTTTACGGGTTACCATACTTGAGCGCGCGCGTAGAATGGATCGGCCTCAGGCCTATTTAAAATGTGCTAGATTCTAGCACATTTTAATGAACCAATTCTGGGGTTATGATCGAGCGAGGCATGCTGGGAAAAGATGGCGCGGCGAGATCGATCCCCCCATGGACCGAGGATGGATCAGGCTCGTCGGCACCTGGATCTGGGTCAATTCTAACCAGGAAGTTTGTTTTAGAGTGTATTCAATTTTCATTGGTTATGAGCCATGTAGACATTTGAATATTCTCCCCCAAGCAACAGCAAAGCAAACACATTAAATCGACTGTGAAGCGATAACTAGTATAAAATGATATGAATAAACCGACTATTACTTTGGAAGTAGGTCAAAAACAACAGTAAACATGAAGGGTTGAACTTTAACATTTTTTATGAGACTCTCCAAAATGGTGAAATATAATCGGAACTGTATATTGGTGTTCCGTCATTTCTATTTTATTAGAAAGAGAATTTCAAGGTCAAAGTAAGTTTTATGGTGCACTCATTTTTTTTAAAGAAAGAGTCCCTTTGAAAGTGGGTAAAAAATAAGTCCTTACCTTCACGTCCAAGTGGTCTTAAAAGTGTCATTTAATTTGATACTCCTCCAGAGCAAATTTTGAAACATGACATCATTGGATATCAACAACAAAATAATACGTCTGTACATTCCAAATGGGAATTTTTACGCCAGTCGATCCAACGGTCAAACTCCTTGCTGTATATTGATTGAATATCTTCAAAATTCAGAAATGAACTGAACAATTTTTCCTGTACAAAAATTAATGTACAGACCCTTGAAAAGTGACGCCATTGGATGTTTCAGGATGTTGATAGAATTCGAACTGGAAGGGTACTACTACAATGTCATTTTACACAGTTCTAATTTAGGTTAGAGGCTTGTAATTTTTGTCCCGCCTTTACAAGAGCACAGTGTATTGGAAAATGAGTTCATAGAAAAAATAAAATTGACCCTGAGCCTCTGTCTATCTGTGAATTCAATTTAACCTCGAAACTCAAATTGGACACGAGGGAAATACATTTGAAAATTAGGGGAGAATTTTCTGTTTTTGTGTTCTGTTAAAGCATGACGAGTACACAAAAGTAAGCGATAATGTAATTTAAATTTAGAATCAAGACGGATCCAATGGTTAAGAGAACCAGCTCAGTAAGATGATATTACGAGAAGGTAATGGCAAAGGTTGAAAATAAATTAACTGAATCTACAATATGCCCCGTTTTTCCACTTTCATTATAGCAAATGCATTTCCATTGTGCCTGTACGTCTTGTATAGTGCTGCTATAGATCCATTCTTTGCAGAGAGACCTGTACTTCGTTTGCATCTATGGGAGACTTTGAAACCCTACGAGGCAGCAAGCTTACCATGTAAATTTCCATTGTTTACATAGCTCTGAGCATGCGCGCAATTCTGAGAACAATGGATTTACCCGGTAGTGTCCCAAGAAGTCTCCCATTGTAAACATCTCTGGATGTAAAAGACAGAAAAGGTACATTATCCTGTACTAATTATAGTTTTATTATAGTTGTTGTATTTTTCTTTTGAGGAAGGATGGGGTAGCTTTTAGGAAATAGAAATATTAAATAGCGGTTTGGCATTCTTGAATTCTTCACATCGCCCATTAAAGGACAACAAACTGATTGAATCCGTCCGTCAGCATGCATGTAATTTTTTTAAATACAGCTTCAAAAGCGGGTTGTCTAATACACATTAAACATTGCATTATTCAAGCTCCACATTTTGTCATCACTTTGTGCATTTTTCACTCAGCTGTCACATCCACATTTGTTGTGAGTTGTTAATGGACAGTCCGTATGTTCGAATACGCGCGAGACTTGCACAGTCTATAGAAGAAGGGTTAGAGAACCTTTAATACGCCCTTCTTTCGGACACACGACGGCCCTGTAGACCTTATGCACATGACGTCATTTCAGTAGGGCGCCCTCACCTAGAGGTCAAAAGGAGGTTGTTCATTGGCCAATCATGTGCGCCGCGCGTACAAATCTGTGCGATTCGATTGTTTCGTCACCGTTTTACCTCTAAGATGGCGGTTGGATGACGTCAATGCATAAGGTCTATTCCCAAGTCGAAGCACCTAACGTTATAGCCGTACAAAGGCCAGACTAAGTAAGGCTTGCGGTAACACCATGTGGAAATCTCTTTTAGTGTAGGTTCTGAAAAGAACCGGTGGTTAACGACTTCTCAGAACCTACACTAATCAAAAGAGATTTCCACATGGTGTTACCGCAAGCCTTACTTAGTTATACTTCCACCATGCAAAGTTTCAAATCCTACTTAAGAGCCAGACTATCTTCCATGGCAGCCTCGATTTCGTTCACGATGTCGAAAAAATCATCTCCTCATACCCAGTCAATTCTGAAGACCTTCAGAGGTTCAGCTATGTAATTATAAAACCTTAAACACGATCTAAAATATCACTCAACGTGCTAAAGACTTTCGTTTTTTATTTTAATCACTATTTTTTAAAGGAGTTGCTTGCTCCGTCCAAAGGTAGGATAAAGACAAAACCATGTGGTTGTTTGAAATTGTGTCTCTGAAAGAGGTGGGGTGGGGTGAATCACATTTGTAAATTTAGGTGTAGCGCGTGACTCTTCGAGTCCAGAGATAATTGTTATGTTACCTTTAATTCAGTGTGTTTAGAATTGATTGGCTGCCAGCTTGACAAAATGTCACGCTGAAGTTGAGCCGTGAAAAGAAAACCATCTGAATTTTGCAGTTAATTCATTTTGTGTAAATATTGTATGGATAATTTTGTCAAGGACTACGTTAAAGCAACCCTGTCAGTAACAGTGCATCGATTGGGTTGGCCTTGCCTTGAGCACGAACCAACCATAATTTTAAATTATTGGTTTTTGTGCAAAATCATTACTGCATCCAGTGCCCAATTTCATAGAGCTGCTTTTCGAGTTCAGAAAAACAAAATCATGCTTACCAGAATATGGTTACCAGGGAAGTGACCATGTTACATGTACAGTTTGTGACAGGTATCCTGCTCATTTCTGTTGAGCAGAGAATTGCTAAGTAATATTTGTTGATTAACTCTATGAAACCGGTCCCTGTATAGACCAATATGCACATGACGTCATTTGAATGGAGCGCCCTCGGCTAAGAGTTCAAAAGAAGGTAGCCTTGTCCAAGGCTCTTTACGCAAGCACCCCGCTTTGAATTCACCAGGTAGCTTAACAATACTGGCACGGTACTGCAGTACTTGATATACAGTATACCGTGGGGTCGAAGCATGGTTTTTTAACCTCGTACCAAAAAACGAAGCCGAAACAGAGCCTTATTCCCACTGTAAACGGCAGCTTATGTTTTTCTCTATCATTGCGCAGGGATTGCAGCGCTAATTACGTATGCTGGAATCGGGTATTGAATATTCATTTCCTGTACTGGGCGGATAATCGTCCAATCATAAACTCTCGTAGTATTCGCCTTGCCACTATACATTAACCAATGAGCATACACCTTCGGGAAATATTAGCATAAAGCAACTCCGCCCACAATCTGACCTTTTTACAGTGGGAACAAGGCTCTGTTTCGGCCTCGTTTTTTGGTACGAGGTTGAAAAACCATGCTTCGACCCCACAGTATACTGTGTATCAAGTACTGCAGTACCGTGCTAGTATTGTTATGCTACCTGGTGAATTCAAAGCGGGGTACTTGCGTAAAGAGCCTTGGACAAGGCTAAAAAGAAGGTTGCTCATTGGCCCATCCCGTGCGCCGCGCGTACATTTTGTGCGTTCCCACTGTTTCATCTCATCGTTTTTACCTCCAAGATGGCGGCGTGATGACGTCGAGGCGTAAGGTATATTGTTTACAGATTACCATGGAAACCATGATGAGCACCGTTTGCTTACAAAGCAAGCATACATAAGTTCGCTTGTTGCTGTTTGGAGGGGCGTTTTATATTTAGTCGTAAACGAGACCAACACGCATCCATTGCTTTTTGCAATTGAGTAGGCCCACCAGAATTCGTCAATCTATTCTGGATTGCTTCTAATTCGACTAACTTTAGCAAACAGAGACACTTGCATTAATCTGAGGAAACTGTTGATAATTCAGGATGGAGGTTGTATGTAAAATTGTATTTTGTATGTGCGTAGTTGCGTCTGGTCTTACTGCGGCTGAAACTGAATGGTCTCAAAATGGTACCTCGTCTTACTTGGTAGTAACACCAACTACACGAAGAAGTTGGCTTGAAGCAAAAGACATTTGTAAAGCTGCAGATGCCAGCCTTGTTGTACCGGATTCACCGTCTGAAAACGAGTTCATCTGGAACCTATTCTTACAAGTCCTTGGCCCGACACCAATTTACGGACTCTGGATTGGTTGTCGGTACATGGAGTTAGCAGAAGGAAGAGGACAGTGGAGTTGTCTTTCAAATGGCAATTACCGCAATTGGTGGGAGAACCATGAGTCAAGTTTCACCGAAGAGAAATGCGCAGCTTTCGGTAAGATCGATTCGGGTAAGTGGAGATCCCAGGATTGCACTAACAAAAGATTTGTGGCCTGTGAACGCCCTCTGACTACGGCGAGCACGACAACTAATGGCCCGAGCAATGTGGCGACAGCTGGCCAAAACAATGGGTCATTTACTAACAATAACAGCGTGGCGACTACTGGACAAGGCAGAACTGACCGTATAAACAGGATGACCACTGAAAATGGCCTCAACAACATGGGCATTACCGACAACTTTGTGGACACTTTCTCTGCTACGGCGACTAATAACCCGGACAATTGTCCGACTATTTCCGTCAAAGCTGCCCCAGTATTCTGCATTCAGACCGGCCCCGATGATCGCATCAAGTCCCAGTGTCTGGTCGGTCACGTCATGAAGGAGCTACAGGCTGATGGTGTGGTGTCGTGCGGGAAGGCGTGCCGATCAGAGCCCCGATGTCGCTCCTTCAACGTGCTGATGAAGCAAGGCCCAGGGAAGGTGGTTTGTCAACTGAACAACGCGACTCGTCTTGAAGCGACAGACGAAGATCTGTTTCTGGGAAATAACTGCTACTTTTATAATAACTGTTGAATCTAAAACAGGAAATTCACAACTCATTTATCTTGCTACAGAATACAGTACCGTATCTAGAGTAAACATTTTAGGGGGAACAAGAGGTACACAATTTCATTTTTTCTAGGGGGCACTGGCTACATAAAACTGACGTTCCGTTCGTAATTCTCCTAAATAAGAAAAAAGCCCCTAACTTTCAGCGCTCTTGTAATGCCGATTACATTTTTTCGTTTTTAAATCTGACGTGTGTACGTGTGTGTAAAATAAATACAATGCCTGCATGTCAAATGATATAAAAGTTGTTAAAACATTAAAAAATATATATATTAAAATATTATACATTTTTAAATCAGTGATAATTTTAATCTCAAAAGTCAAGATTTCAAATGGGTGGCACCGAAGGGGGCGGACATCAATGGTGTGTGTGGGGTGGTGGGGGGGGGGGGGGGGTACGTTACTGTTTGTGAAAACACCCCAAAATTATTTAATAGATAGACCACCAGCCAGTTATCGTTGAGAGTGAAACGGGAGAAAACATTCATTATGAAATAATATTCGGTTTGTGGTAACACCATTGTGTTCTTTGCTGAATACGGTTCTTTAAACGAACTTGCCATTCTATTTATATAAGCGTAGCGTCGTGCGATCGGGAGACTAGGTGGGTTAATTTAATAAGACCGTGTCCTGTTGTTTATTCTACTGTAGCGATGCAGCTATGGAAACGGGGACCTTGGCCTCTTGTGGTTTAATAGGTCTTGTTCGAATCGGCGGTTATTGGCTACGGCTAGATTGTTGCGTCATCATGAGTTGAAGTATACGACAGCCTTAGCAACAGTCGTAGCCGTAGTAGCTGTAGCCGCCAATTTGGATACGGCCTCTTACTGCTGGGAGACGTTTTTTTGTCACGAGGAGTTAATATAATTGTTTTTAATGAAGTCACGTTTCGCGTGGTAGTTTTGTTTAGCATATGCACAATATTTACAATCATATAACGCACAATTAAACGGTAGCCTTATAGTTAATAGGGTGTGTATACGTTTGGTAATGACTCTGAAAATTAACGGCAATAAAAACTTAGTAAAGTACAGCAGCTTTTGGATTGTATAATGCAGTTTGAGAAACATTTCACTTTGAAGTACTGCAGTTATGGTAAAATATATCACTTTTTATCCCCAAAAAGTTGAATCTGAGAAACGTTACTGTCAGTAGCGTTTCTCAGATCAAAGAGAAAGGACGGATTATTCTTCCTGCGTGGACATATTCACCGCCTTTTGAAATGAAATCTGCACCGGTTAGCTTTGTTGTATTATTTACATTTATATTGTATTAAAACATTCAAACGGTTACAAAAACAAATGGTAGACTTTGCCTTTAATTAAAGTCTAACGATATTCCTCACCACATTTGAGAAAAAAGTAGCGGAGAAAAGGAAATTGGGGGCCTTTAGGTTTATGTACGGAGCCCGATTTGTTGTTGTAAACAATTTTTTTTTTTTAAATAGCTAAAAGCCGAGAAATCACTACAATAGTTGAGAAAGTTATTATATTTTCAATTGAGACACTGAAGGAAATAAATCTGTTAACAGTTATTAATAGTTAGTTAAACGATATACTGCACAAGTTTGATGCAATAATAATGAGTGTAAGTTGTCGCAGATCATGATCACAGGTGCAATTTGAACTGTTCCATCTCAAGAGGCGAAACCGAGTGAAATGGAAAAGCCAGATTTTACCGAGTGGCTATTATGACAACTCACGAACGAAATGCGTCCATTATGTTGTATACAACTCACATTAGATATGCAAGTATGCAGACATGCGAGAGGCAATTTACATAATGTTATTGGGGTAAGGCAACAATTTTACCCCTTGCAGACGCGGTTTGCACCTCTGCATCTGGATGCGTCTGTACCATTTCCACCATTTTGGAAGTCAGTTCCTTTGCATATTTTGACTCCCAAAATGGCAGATAGGATGTTAAAGGTGCGCTGCGCGTCATAGATGAAACGTGACGAGTGTTCCACCAATCAAAAAATGCGCGTATGGTGTAAAACAGCCTCTGAGCTGATTTTCTTATCCTGTATAAAATGTTTAAACAAATTAATAATGATTTAAATTGTATAAGGGTTTGTTGGTACTATCAATCAAATGTTTGAACATTTTAAAAGATTAACATAGGGCCTATCGTTTTTGAAAAAAAGTAAGTAAATTTCTGTTCTCTGCTTTTTAATAATCACACTTTACATGTATAACCAACCTTTAAAACCTTTATTAGGTTTAGTATGGAGTTTTGGGTCAGAAATCTTGTGCATTGATGTATTGTTCCTTTTTTCAAACTGTAGCAACCGAAATGAGCAATGAATATGTGTGGATCTTTAAATGCATGTTACTAACGTTGACAGTAATAAAAATGGAATTATTTCTCTGAAGAATTGGTACTGGTATAAACCTTGATTATCTGTTTTAATCTATCCCGTAATTTGTCTATACACAAATATTTGACCAGACCTATACGCAGATTCGGATCTTGTAAATCCAACCGTTTTTTTCACCGTGTAACGCGGTCTTTATTCGTATTCTATAACCACATGCAATGCTAGTTTGTTTGGCAATTTACCCAGACTAAGAATATACTTGAAAATAAGGAGAGAGAATGGGAGCGTGCTTTCTATATTATTTTGAGAAGCAATTGAGTTTATCGCAAAGTGTATTTTAATATGTGAATATGGTCTTTGTTTACCAAGATAAGTAAACAGTGTTTAGCCTTTACTTTATACGTTTGAATATAATTTGAATCATTAATACTTACGAAATCATGAATTTTATTCGTTTACAACAATGGGTTATATCAAAATAATATATCACAAGGGAAACTGAGTGGGTAATTTTGATTTCAATTTTGGGTTTAACAAAGAAAAAATTACAAAGATTTCTCTCAGAATAAAACATTTACTGATTTGAAGAAAGTATCCAAAATGAGTTTGGTTTCAGTATAATTTCATGTTATTACTATGAATGGCGTAGTTTTTTTCTGAAGTATTCAATGCAAACATCAGGCCGGCCAGGGAATAATATAAAGTAGTTGCATTCATCTAAACCATGTTCAACTGCAAATTCAAACTCTCTGATTGCCTTTTCTTGTAGCCAAGTTGTGAACAACAAGTTTATTATTTCCAACATTAGACTGACTGCGGCATAAATGTTACTGGAAAGAGGGGGAATGAATTTAGGGGTGCAAACAACTGTCACGAACACACACTTTTTACAGAATTATTAGAGTCAAAACTTCTCCTTTTCTATCTTTACGAATGCTTTATTTATATGATAATTATATCATCATCAGGTGTCAAAATTGCGATTCAGAAAAGCAAAGTAAATATCGCCAACTTATTGCTTTGATGTGTAATCAGAATTGTGGTTAACCAGTGACATTCTGAACCTTATTGAAAAACACGACACGAACATGGAGTTGAGACCTTTGTTGAAGTTCATTGGTGTGTGATGCTTAGCACACGGAAGTACCCACAAGTTAACTTGTCAGTCAAGTACGTGTATATTAAATCACTCTTACATTCCTACAAGCTGTGTGTCTGCTCATGCTATTTCATCCATCCTTTTATCCTCATCCAACTTCTTATCAAACAACTTCAAGGAATCAGATTCAATATACAATGGATGGAAGGATCTCCATGTATGTGTTGCTGGTGTGTGTTTGGTGTTCACTTGATGCAGGCGGACTCCTGATGGTTGTCACTGCTGAACCAACAGTGTCTGCGGTGATCTTAACACCAGAGGCTGATCGTAAGGAGGGCGGGCAGGTTGATATGAGGTGTACCGCTACAAACCTCGCGTCTTATCACATTGTTGCATGGGCCATGGAAGACCCAGACAGGGCCCTGAGATTGGGAGGTGTAACTGTTACCACAGAGTCACGATTCACGTTTAGTACACATGCAGATACGACAACTGGGATGACTGTTCAAGACTTTACCATCATCAACGTGCAGAGGGAAGATTCCAATAAGTATTTCTGCAAAGTCAATTACCCCACAACAGATGGAGCGTACAGCACTGTGGCCTCATCCAGTGTTACACTTTCAGTGTTATACTTTCCCAATGCGTCCTTCCCTATGTGCTTCCCAGCTGGACCCATTACAGTAGACGATGGGACAGTGTTGAAGATGAGATGTATATCTGAGAGGAGTCAACGAACAGTCAGAATGACATTCAATTCCACAACATATACTTCTAGATACACCCCTTGGACATCATATGTTCTTGATGACACCGATAGACTCCTAAGAACATCTGATTTGACAGCTGACGTAGCTGATGATTGTATTGCATTCAATTGCATCATCAAATCTACACATATCCCCAGTATGGAACGCTCTTGTACCATTGGACCAATTACAATAAGGGGCACTATGACGACACCCATGGGCGTCAATCCTGGGGGGGACGGGGGGACACGTCCCCCCCACTTTTTGAAGGGTGGGGGACACCATATCAAATGTCCCCCCAGTTTTGTTTTAATTCGTGTATCTCATATTATAGGGGCAATTGAATGTGTCATCTACTGTATGACTTACGGTAACGCGCTGTCTGTAGTAAAGCTAACGCTTTAATCGATGCACCGCCCGAAACTGCTCGGCAATTTACTCACTGGACCACCCGAAACCGCCCGCAATTGGAAACACTTCGTATCCTTGGTTTTACAAACGCTATAGCGTGTCGCACTAAACAGCCGCCGAAAGAGCGTGATCTGAAGAATTTGATGGTACTGTAAGTTTACTTCCGGTGACGCGCTATCTACGTACAGCCCGAAATCGATCGACCATTTACTCACTGGACCGCCCGAACTTGGGACATGCTAGCGGGTTGCACCAAACAGCCGTCAAAAGAGTGTGTTCTAAAGACTTCCATAGCCCCAAAATTTATATGAATTACGCGTAATGCGCGTTGGTTGTCTTTTCAGCATACTGATCAATGCATATGGTAATTTTTTTACTTATCATAGAATCCATTAGAGTTTATTTGTTTTTGTTTTAGGACACCAACAAAATGTAAAATGAGTAATGTTTTTGCATGTCCTCTGCGTGTAGCACAAGTTACCGATGTTCGCAGCTGTCCCATGCATACAAAAGTTAACAATTTTTTTGGTCAAAATATTATGAGGATCTAGCCTTGAATGTTGGTTGTTAAAATTAAAAAAATAAAGATTCCAACCAAATATGTTTAATATCTGGAGCATAAAGTACATGTATATAAAAGGACACCTTTAAGTGTAGCACGCGTTACAGTGGAATTGCCCATAAGAATAAAATATCGTGTATGTTGGGCTTTTATTAGTGTCGCTTGTTCTATCTCTCTCTGAACCAAGTCCAAGTTTTATATGTAAACATTTATAGCAAGGAGAGCTTTTCTAGGTCGTTCAAACGTGCTAAAACCCAACAGCTTCAGGGGGCTCCGCCCCCTGAACCCCCGCCAGGGGCTTCGCCCCTGGACCCCACCAGGGGCCCTTGAGCGGGCCCCTGGACCCCACGCCGTAAATGATGCTGCTGTGCCCCCCACATTTCAAGACGGATTGACGCCCCTGACGACACCAGTGGTAGCTCCCACCTGTACATCAGACCCGACAACATCATTATCTGGGTCATCTTTGTCCGATCAATTAATAAATCATACTAATCAAGGTCAAACTGAATCACAAGGTCTGACGTCACAATTCGCACTCACCGACACGCAAGCAATTCTTCCAACGACTGATTTGCTTCCGCATTTGACTCCATGGATTTTAGCCGTCGCTTTTTTATTTGTGTTTTCTATTGTAACAATCATCGTATCCATCCTCTGCATTATCAGAAAGAACCGTCTGATCAAAAGTCTCACTGCAGAGAAAGAATCCAAAGTCCCCAAAGCTGATCCCTACATGGAGCTGCAACCAACGGAGGACAAGAACAGAGTCTACATGGAACCTACTACGGCTACAACTACCACGCAAGATACCTACTACCAACCAGTTGAAGTAGAGACTGATAGCCCAGAGTATGACTACGCTCGGCCAGAGGGCAGCACCAACACCAGCTACGAAGTGGTCAGAAAGCAACCGAGTTCAGCTGAGAAACCATATCAGAACATTAACAAGTAGACAAGATTTTATTTTCAGGACCTTTCAAAGGTGTTTTATCATAGATGCCAGTTAATTGTATTGACACAAGAAAAGTACCAACACACTAAAAACTTTCAGCCTTTGATTTAAGGCAAAGTGAGTTTACTATGGTGTCATAAGTTAAATAAAAATAATCATACGCCTTCTAGGCCCTATTTCATGGCTCTGCTTACTGCCAAATTCTGCGCTTACAATCATCATTCTCCGCTTACTGTGCAAGAGCCAAATTTCTGTGTAAGCGAAGATTGTCTAGTAACGTGGAGTACGCACGTGCACAAGCAAAAATTATCTGTTAGTTCGTGAAATACGCTTGACGTAAGCGCGGAATTCCTTGCTTCATTAAGCACTGATTCTTTGCAGACCCATTCTTTGCAGTAAGCAGACCCATGAAATTGGGCACTGATCTTATGGAGCTGTAACCAACGGACGACAAGAATGGCGTAACTAGACATTTTCATTTGGGGGGGGCAAGTGGGGGCAAAGATTAAATTTGGGGGTGCCAAAGAAGTGCAAGATTATCATTAAATATGTTAACTGATGTATTTATAATAAGAATATGCTTTTCTGTGATTTCATATGGGGGGGCAAGAGGGGGGGGGGCAAGGGTTCTGAGCGGGGGGGGGGGGGGGGCGCAGGCCCCCCTGCCCCCCCCCCCCCTCTGGTGACGCCACTGACAAGAACAGAGTCTATACATGGAGCCTACAGCTATTCAATGATGATCGATCCCACGATACACTGCTTTAGATAAATCCCAGGAATATCACAAATTTTATAGTAACAATAACAGTGCGTTAAAGAGCAAATCCGATTTGTCAATCGACGTAGCGGATGGTGGTATAATCGAATGCCTCGTCACATTTGGCCATTTTGCATAAAGGGTTTCTTAGATCATAGTTCAACCACACACATGCTACAACTAGAGTTTTAGGAATTAGTGAACAAAATGAAACCCTTAAAAAACTAGAGAACCAAATTTGTTGATTTACACAATGTTGTTAGGAACGCTTGGAATTCGAGTGACGCAAAACAAAAAAAGATGACACAGAATAAAAAATTAACTAACCACAAATTAAACAATGACATGTTTCATCTAGTTCTAAATGTAACTCTGCTCGTTAAACCTTTTTGTTGTTGTTACTATGACAAATTTTGTACAATTGAACCAAACACTCTTTGTTTTGTTGTACAACTGTTAAGTATCAAATTACTAAGTTTGATCTTCACAAGCACCATGTTAATTTTTTTTTAGAAATCAAAAAAAAGGAAATACTGTTTGTCAGCTTTTATTTTCGGTACATTTTTGTTATAGAAATGTCTGTTTTCAGTAGAAACTTTTATACAGCGCTCTGATAATTACCCAATGCCTGTTTCTAGAGTCAGCTAGTTTACGTATTTAGGTAAGTTACGTCATAACCGAACAAGTCACACAGTCTTAGGTTTTTGTTCTCCGAACATTATACTTTTTGTGATTTATTAATTCATACCTTTTCAAGTTCAAAACATCTTTCTGAAAAGTTCAAATATTAAAGTAGATTTGGTCAGTTTTTAAAACATAAAAGGAGCAGTCAATCCAATGTCTGAGCTGCAAGATCCGTAGTCAAGTGAGTAATAGTTGAAACTTACACCCTGCTTTGCGCTTTAGCGGTTTTCATTGTTAACCTACGGACGGATTTCATGGGAGGGAATTCCCCCTTTCCACTTCAGCGCTTGAGCCAACCGTTAAACATTACAGTCATGTGACCAACATTGACTGTCATTGTATCAATGTGTACACGTCGCCGCAATCTGACAATAACTCAATACTTAAAGATTTTTACTTAGGTCGTGTCCGAAACGGCGACTTCGGCTACAGCTAGAGCTAGATCAGCGCGTCTGCCAGTGTTGAAGAATAGGCAGACGCGCGCGATCTAGCCCTAGCTGTAGCCGAAGTCGCCGTTTCGGACACGGCCTTACTAGCATGTATTACAACATTGTGACAACGTTTTGTGCCAACATTGAAATGTATTTTGATAAGGACACGGCTTCAATGTTGTTGTTCCTAATGCAAGTGTTGAATGCTTTAGACGATCCCTCTGTTCTGCTGATGCTGTTTGGAACAAAATACTTACTCATGTGCAGAATGCCTCCAAAAACATGTATAAGAAGGTGTATTTTAAATATAATGTAGTTTGTTCTTTTTTTGTATCCTATAGAAACAAAGCGTACAGATAAGGCGCCGGACAAAATGAAGAATACACTACACAATCAAATAGCTCTTATAATAGTTCAGTATTCAACAGTTTCTTGAGTTTCATGATTGAGTCAGTCTGACGAACCTTCTTGGATGGTGCGGGAATTTTCCATAGGCGGGTACATGACGTTTTTTGATCGCTCGTTTTTCGTTGAGAAATCTTGCGACGTAACTTTAATTGACCTATATCTCTACTGTATAGTACTCTAGGATGAATTTTTTACCATTATGATGTGATTTTTATCTGCAGCGCTGCCATAGAAACGGTACAATGCATTCTGTCTTCCTTATGAAGAACGCGCACCGTTCACATATGCCTAATAGTCATCGATTTATCACCAAGTCACGGAAAACGATGATGTATTTATGGGCATCGCTAAAAGTTAACACTAATTGACATGCGAACTTCCTACACAGACTTTATTTCACGTCAGGTGTTTTCAGTGTCAATTATTGTTTGAATATATTTACAGTGCGTGTCGTGGCTGGGCGGATAAGAACGCCGGACTCAAGCTCTGGTGTTTCTGATCAGCAAAGTGTGGGTTCGAGTCCCGGTCGTGACACTTGTGTCCTTAACCATTATTGCTTAGTCCTTCGGATGGGACGTAAAGCCGTGGGTCCCGTGTGTTGTGTAATGCACGCGAAAGAACCCAGTGCACTTGTCATAAAGATAAATGGTTGGCCCCGGTGTTCCTGGTTTGATTGGCAGCATATTGCGCCACAGCACCCTGTAAACCGTTACATGGTGCTATAAAGGAATAGGTCTCATTCTTCAAAATGTAGCTCCACATACCTTGCAGGAAAAATATATATAAAGTGTGTTTCACTAAGAGGTCTCCCCAGGGTAAAGAAGAATAACCCAAGAAGTATAGGTCTCATTCTTCAGAAACGTAGTTCCACATACCTTACAGGGAATAAAATACTACGCGCTTTGATTGCCTCTTGGGGTGTGATAAAGCGCTATTTAAGAACCCAGTAGCCCTCTCCCCGCTCAAACTGTCTGACATTGGTGATAAATCGATTACTTATAATTATTAACTATCTTTTTATTGTTGATAAAACAAACCGCGCTGGTTGGCATGGACATCCAAGTCTTAGCGAAACATTCAATCCTATGATTTGTTGTTTCAATGTTTCAAAAATTTCACTCTTCTTTTGAATTTTGTGTAAAATTGTTACTAAAAATTATGCTTTTTTCTTCGTTTTTTTTTTTTTTTTTTTTTTTTTTGGGGGGGGGGGGCAAATAGAGTTCTATATATATAAATATTTTTTTTAGCCTGAACATCTGATGTCACATTTCGAGGTTCGTGAATAGCCTTACTGTATCTGTGTGCGGAATGTTAACCACACATAATTAAAAAAAAAATCTTCTGGTTGGCCAAAAGAGGGCGTTTACTGAATTTTATTTTCGTCTGCAAAAGTTTGTCTGGTAACCGCATCAATAATGTGAATAATGTGCCGGGATCCGTTGGAGACACAGACTACTTAAACTTGGCACTGGCACTGTGTGACAGGTCTCTGTAAATAAAGCACCGCCCGCCCGGGTGAATTATGTTGACAAAATAATGCTGTTCCGCCCCAACTTGATGATCGTCCCAACTATAGTTGGGACTGGTCCCAACTTGAGTGTTAAAGTTGGGGCGTCCCAACTATAGTTGGGATCGCAGTGCACACAAAGCACCTCACGAATAAACTAAAATCATTAGTAGTACCATGGTAGTAAGTATCATAGTGGGAGGTTTTTAAGACCCCTTTCCCTTGAGAATATTTGAGATTAAATAGAGTTTTGTTTTTCTGAGAGAAGGGAAACTGAAATGCGTAGGCCTACCATGGAGGAAGGAAAAGACCCCCATGGGCCTACTGAGCTATGAGACCGAGAAAGCGTCACCCGCGGTAGTCTTGGTCCAAGACGTCACTATCTCATACTCGTAACGTAACGTGATAACCCTACAGAGGGCGCGCTTTTCTTCTTAAATTCATTTCGGTTGACGACTGTCTGTAGTAACGTCTTGGATATCTTGTTTAAGAAGGCGTGGCCAAGTTATTTCCATGAAGCATCAAGTCATGTTTTATTCATATTAGTGACTAAAATGACAAGCTTGCAAGAAAAGCAAGATAAGAAAGGTCACGAGGCCGTCGACACGATCGAGCATGATTGTATGCAGTATGCACGCGCACTCACGTTTTGATTGACCATGACTTCTTCATCGCTATCAACGCACTAAGCAAGTGATTCTGAAATTACTCAAGCTAAATTATATGCTTGCAGTTGGTTAGGTTTATCGGTTGGTCAATGTTTAATGCCAAGAGATGGACGTTTGAATCTTGTGCATTGCCGATGTCAGCCATTTTAGAAAAGGTTATCTTTGCATCTGAATTACGGTACCTATCATTCTACCAATCGACATGCTCTGAAAATAAACTATTGGCAATAACAATTCTACTTTGTTTACTTTTACCTTTCTTTGCAACTACACGAATGTAATGAGGACTTTTGTAATTTACTGCATCTTTTATAATATGTAGGCCTAATTCACAAAGAAAGAGGGGTGAACTCTAGACTGTTTTGATCATGGGGGGGGGGGGTTCTATGTGATGGCCATCACTCCAACATGCTACTTTCAACAGTATTTTATAAGTTGCTGCATTTAAGGAGCGTTTCAAATTCCGGGCACCAGCGTTGATGTCTGTGTGTGTGTGTGTGTGTGCCCTTACACATGCCAACTTACGGGGTACTTTTAACAATGGAACAATGGACCCCACAAGGCAATTTCAATAGGAACAATAGGGCCCCACAAGGGAATTCTTTAGAAAAGGGAACAATAGAACAACAATAGCAGTACCCCACAAACCGGATCCGTAAGGTTGTGTGCCCTTACACATGCCAACTTACGGGGTACTTTTAACAATGGAACAATGGACCCCACAAGGCAATTTCAATAGGAACAATAGGGCCCCACAAGGGAATTCTTTAGAAAAGGGAACAATAGAACAACAATAGCAGTACCCCACAAACCGGATCCGTAAGGTTGGGTGTGTGTGTGTGTGTGTGTTGCTCTTTGCGGTTTTGACTGGCTTTTCAAATACCGCGCGCCCTGTGCATAGATATGATGCAGTTTCCTTTGCAAGGTCAAAGTGCATAAATAAATGTAATACAATTTTAGCCAGCCTATTTTTTACCGCACATGTACATGTGTGTGGAAATCTATGTTCATGCGTTATAGTTTACCATTCCTTCATTCCTTCACTGTTCCTGTAAACCTTCAACAAACAAAGACTAAGTTAGCACTAGACACGTTTGGTAATTGTCAAAGACCAGTATTCTCACTTGGCGTATCTCAACATATGCATAAAATAACAAATCTGTGAAAATTTGGGCTCATCGCCGTTGCTAGAAAATAATAAAGAAACTTGAAACACCCTTGTTGCACAATGTGTGTGCTTTCAGATGCCTAAAAAAGTGCTTCAGGCCTGAAGTCTTTCTCAGATTCAAATATTTTAGTGAAATTACCCCTTTCTCAAAAACTACGTTACTCCAGAGGAGTCGTTTCTCACAATGTTTTATACTATCAACGGCTCTCCTTTGCACGTTACCAAGTAAGTTTTTATGCCAAAATACATTTTGAGTAGTGATTATTATAAACAAAAGGTAGAAAATTTTTAAGTCCAAACCCTAACCCACTGTCAAGCTCTTTTCAGAATGCATTTTATTCACTTTATAATAATTCCTTGCGAGAAGGTACTTTTCGCCACAATACCATTCACAACAACGTCCCATAGCGAGCTAGCTGTTAGAAACACATGGCGAATCATGAATAATTCACGAAAAGGTGCAAACTCGATCGTTGATTGGCTTCCCCGGAAAGTCGGGGGAAAAACAATGAAACACTTAAGCACCCTCATACAAGATATCCAAGACCTTCGCGCAAGCTGGAAATCGAACCGAGGATAGTGACGCCCTCTGTTGTTTGAATTGATCCATTTCGGTGCGAACTACCAACGATGGATAGTGGACTCATTCTGTTGTTGGAATTGATCCATGCGAAGGTCTTGGAACCAAGACTACACCCGCGGCGGCACTGAGCATGAGGCCGCTGTCAGAACCCTCCAAAAACACTATTTACACTGAGTTAGCGGTCCATTGTGAGCGATAAACTATCATTCTAAACCAGTTTTGGCATGATTTTGTACAGAGCCGAGACCCCGGTTTGAAATAAAGAATGTTGTTAATTAACGCCAATCGCATCAGGCATAATCGATCACGGTGTCCTGTTGAAGTCTATGGGCAATCCCAACTATAGTTGGGATGTCCCAACTTTAACACTCAAGTTGGGACCAGTCAGTCCCAACTATAGTTGGGACAATAGTCAAGTTGGGACGGAACAATGCCATTTGTTTAGTTACAGATTTATCTAATCTTTTGAAGTTGCAAATGAGAAATAAGTCTGGAGAAGTATTTAAGGTAGTTTGTTGAGTGTTGTTTGTGGTGAGTCGAGAATGGAGGGAGTTTGCAGTCGGTGTTGTTCGCTGTGCTGTGGTCATGGTGGTGGTGGTAATTCACGGGGCAGGTTGGACAGTCTCAACCCGTCGAGTGAAGAGATGGTACAGTAAAACTAGTATAAAAGTCTTAAGGAATATATCACAAATAGTTTAATATTGCATGAATTGTCCCATTTAACTTTAAAAAGCACTTTAATAATGAGAAGTAACTAAATGTATATACACGTGCGGCTGCAACCATACTTATAAATATAAAATTAAAAATCTCGTTTGGGAGGCGTGTTGGCTTGCGCTTGGTGGAAAGGGGCCGATGTGATGTCTCGACGTTTCGAACAGTAGTCTGTTCGTCTTCAGGTTGTTTTTATGTTATAAACTTATCATCAGCTTTAAGTTATATTGTTTGCTTAATTATAATTTGATAAATAAAAAGTTTAATTAAACCATTCCCCCACTAAATTAATCAGTAAAAAACAAACCACAATGTCTACTCACAATTCAATTAACTGCCAGGTACAATGCCTGCCTTTGTTTATTAAATTGTTAAGTATATTCACCAGTTTTTGCGATGTTCATTATGTGCTTGGAGGGGGAGGTGTCTCCCCCCAGACATGTATGAACTTACCATTTGAGTGTAGCATCCCTTTATTGGCATAGTCAGATAGTGCCGGCGATAAATGCAAATTGTGTACATTTATTTCACATTCATTATTCTATTTTGTGCTGGTACAGAAGCCACACTCACTTGCTGTGACTAGAGGCTACTTTATTGGGGGGAAGGGGCGGGACATGTTCACTCTCTACTCTGAGACGATAGCGGAACGAACCGAATAGTTCTAGGAGTATTCACTCTCCATCTAGCCCACCCTGTTGGGCTTTTATGGCTCTCTTTTAACATCGGTCTTATTATAGTGTAATGGTGACTATAATAAGACCGATGTTAAAAGAGAGCCATAACAGCCCAACAAGGTGGGCTAACTCTCCATCTATCCAGTCTAGACAGGTTTAGACCTCTTCCTGTTGTCATGTTGATGGGTTGCAACTTGCAGTGTGAATTGTTTTATGTGCAAAAACTTTAAAAAAAAAAAAACATTGGGTAAGTTACAACAGACACAGACATGACCACTGACAGTTTCACCACTTGAGCCTGAAGATGTTAAATGGTGCAACTGCATGATAATTATGAAAGCAATATATACAATTTTTACAGCGTCTCGCAGGCCTGTTAAGTCAAGGTGTGAAACTGTAGGGGGCAAGGGGAGCACCTGCTTCCCCAATTGATGGTCATACTCACCCCCCTCCCCACCCCCTAGAATTGTTTCTTAATTTTACCACAGAAAGCAAATGTCCATAAAAGTCAAAGGACACCGAAGTGTAGTGACGCCTAATTGTATGAAGTCACCACTTCATGCCCACAGTGTAGAGTAGCCCTAAATTTATACCTGGATATCCTAGGGCATCTAAAAATGCAGGTAGTCTATTTTTGTTGTCATGCATGAGTAGGCATGGCACTGAAGCTAGAAAGATATAGGTGGGTGTGCCCACCCACACACCCTTCTCTAAAAGCTTACTAGCGTGGACACACAGCTCTGTGTTGCAGACACTCTGTGGACATTCCTTTGTTCTATACACTTATGGAAAATCCTATTCTTGAGCACTGTAAAAAACACCGTGTGGACATGTGTTAGTCCACAGTGTTTTTTTAAGTCTCTACATTATGTGGACTTCTTTTGTTTTCACTGCCACACTTTGTATGGAGCGTTAAAACACATGTGTCTGAGTTTTTTTGTCCTGTCTGAGTAATTTAATAAGGACTTCCATTTTTATATATGCATTTTATTAGGTTTTTCTCTTAGCTACATGTAAGGTATTGCTTCAGGGACGAGTAGTTACACACCTCATTCAACACTATATATTTATTCACTACAATTTAGCTTGGTATTCTGTAATAAGTTGAGCAAGTGTGTTCACCAAGGCGCTGGTTGGAGTTACACAGCCACCCAAAGGTGAACACACTCATACACATTCGTCGACTCCGACCCAGCTACACCATCCACAGTAAGGCGGCAAAACATGGCAAGGACATGGTAAGTTTATAAAATACTAGAACCCTTCAGAAGAAACCATGACTGACTTTAACATTATTTTGTTTACAATTTTTTGTTTAGGAGCCTCTTGTTGAGGATTCAAGACATGGAAGGAACGAGTGGTTACCAAGGAAAGATTATGAGGTAATGAAAGGCATTTCACTCTGGTTGAATCAATACCAGTGAGAATACAGTGCGCCCTCTACAGTTTGCCCAAGGGAGGCCATTTACGCAGTGCATCGTGGAAAAAGGTCGGCAAGTTTTTAGTTGTCTCGCAGCGCCCACCGCCTCCCCCTTCATTTCTTAAGCTCGTTCATGGTTTACAAAGCAGCAAGGTCATATTTTTCTCTGTTTACAGTATAAAGATGGTAATTTTTTCTTGAATTTGGTGTTTAGGTAAATGTTTTTCACTTTAATGTTGGCCATTTAAAGTTCCCAAACTTCCTGTGCACTGCTGAGTGGTGAGTGCTTTCTGTTTTTATAGTTTTATTTTCTATAGAAACATTTCCTCTCCGGGAGACACTGTAGAGGGCGCACTGTATTGCTTGTGGTGTACAGACCATGCATGGTCTAAATGGCACACATTTCTTGTGTAATAAAAAAAACATAACAGATGTATTGCTGTTTTTATACATGTTTTTTTCCTTTACTTGGCAAAACTTTAAAATTGCTCCAAAAATTTAGTTTACCCACTTCCCTCATACCAAACATTTTAGATTTGACAAAAAATGAGTAACTTTGCAGAGATTTTTGGAAACTATCCATTTCAGATTTCACCTCCTGACTGCATATTCTGTTTTTTTATTCTGCATCAGAGTCTTGACTATGACATTTGTCATAATGCTCCATATCAGGACATGGTAGAAGGGAGAGAGTCTTGGGGCAGCCGCCATATTGGATTGATACGATGGATTGTGACAGGAGTTATTGGAGTTAGCACTGGACTGGTATGTTTAGCTTGTAGCCTCGTATATTGTACCCTGTACCTTACTTTGTACCTTGTAACCTTGTACCTTGTACCTTGTACCTTACAACCTTGTACCTTGTACCTTGCAACCTTGTACCTTGTAACATTGTAACCTTTTTCTTTGTAACCTTGTACCTTGTACCTTGTACCTTGTAACCTTGTACCTTGTAACCTTGTACCTTGTAACCTTGTACCTTGTACCTTGTACCTTGTAACCTTGTATCTTGTAACCTTGTACCTTGTAACATTGTACCATGTAACCTTGTACCTTGCAACCTTGTACTTCAAATGTACCTTGTACCTTGTAAGATTGTACCTTGTAACATTGTACCTTGCAACCTTGTACTTTGTACCTTGTACCTTGTAACATTGTACATTGTAACTTTGTAACTTGTAACCTTGTACCTTGTACCTTGTACCTTGTACCTTGTAACTTGTACCTTGTAACCTTGTACCTTGTACCTTGTAACCTTGTAACTTGTAACCTTGTACCTTTTTAACCGTGTAACCTTGTACCTTGTAACTTGTACCTTGTAACCTTGTACCTTGTACCTTGTAACCTTGTACCTTGCACCTTGTACCTTGTAACCGTGTAACCTTGTACCTTGTACCTTGTAACTTGTACCTTGTAACCTTATACCTTTTAACCTTGTAACTTGTAACCTTGTACCTTGTACCTTGTAACCTTGTACCTTGTAATGTTGTAACTTGTAACCTTGTACCTTGTACCTTGTACCTTGTAACTTGTACCTTGTAACCTTGTACATTGTACTTTGTACATAGGCATCATTCATTTACTGTCAGACTCTTCCATGATGTATTTGAATTGCTGTGTTTTCATGATAAGAAATCCCAATTTGCAACTGCACCATTGAAATCCATCTAGGAATTTTGTTTTAATGTGTGTTATATTTTACGTACAGGTTACAGTTTTTATCTCGAAGTTTTGGGGGCAAAAAGCTGAATGAGCTCAAACGAGAACACCATTGAACATTGTATCCTTATGGTTACACTAGAAACATCTTGTTGTAAGGGAAAGTTTAAGGCATTTTGTTTTAATATGTGCTGTTTTTTTGGTCACAGGTTGCAGTTTTTATAGATTTTTTCGTCAAAAAGCTGAATGAATTGAAGTACAACACCGTTCAAGATTGTATCCTTTAAATACAAAAAACACGCCTCTACAGGAAAGCCCCAAAACACTTCCTTTTAAAAAATTGTTGAATTGAGAAAGTATAGAATCAAGGATGTCTTAGTTTATGACACAACCTTAGAAGTGGCAGGAGAGGGATTGCCTTAAGGGGATGCAACTTTTTTTCAAATATCAAAACTGACTGGATAAATTTCAATTGATTTTGGGTTGAACAAAGACATAGTTGATTGTCCAGCAGCCAATTTCACGAAACACTAGGATTAATCCTATCTCAAGTTAGGACGAGTAACTAGTCCTAACTTAGGATTAATCTTAAGGTTTACATGTTACAGTGCAAGGCTGGGACTCGTCCTAAGTCCTAAGATTAATCCTAAGTTAGGAAGAGTTTGGTGAAATCGACGGCAGGTCATCCAAACAATGACGGAGATGTGGCCGTTTCAAAAAGCTGAAACCAATTCTCCAGAGAAGTATATCCCTCTGAAATAGTCAAAATTTTGACATTTCAATCAAAATAAGACTGGTGTAAACGTGCCCAAAATCGCTGACCCAGTATAAAACATTTTTCAGTTGTTTTCACTTAAACAGGATATCTGACCAGATTCGATGAAATTTTCACCGCTCGTTTGAGTGATGTATTTTTATTTTGATAAGATGTTGGGATTTTTTTTCCCCCACTTTCATAAAAACAATGAGAGTTGGTCATTTGTGTCATTTATTGCATGCATTGGCAATATTTGAGGAATGTGACCTTTAACCCTTGACCCATGTGACCTCTTCAGCTATTCTAACATGCAGCAAAGATGGCTGCCTTGTTCTTTCTCTTCTCATCCTGCTGGGGTTCAGCGCTGGCTTTGTGCTGATTGCAAGTGTTCTTGTTGCATTTGAGGTAAAACTGTTTTCTAAACTTGCTTTGAACTTCATTAATGATTTGAATAATGATGACAACAACTTCTATGATTCATTTCCAAACATTTGTGCACTGTCAAAGTGGGAAAATAATGGCAAAATAAAAGACGACACTTGATGCTTATTTCACGAATCAGATGACGATGATGTGTGTGTACGGTATATCAAATTAATTATACCTTTGTTTCGTAGCCCATTGCAGGTGGATCGGGAATACCAGAAATCAAGTGCTACCTGAACGGCATAAAGGTACCACACGTTGTGAGACTCAAGACTCTAGTAGCTAAAGCTGTTGGGGTGTTGTTTAGCGTCGCTGGTGGTAAGTCTGACAACCTTGCTGATGAGCGAATCGAAGACCTTTCTCTTGCAAAAATGTCTGGCAGAAAAAAACATAGAACCTGAAAAGTGCTTATAACCTAAGTTCTCAAACTGCTAAGTTCCAACACTCCAAAGTGCTGTAACTGTGAAGTAAATGTCCTCATAAGTTCTAGAACCCCCAGGTGCTAAAACTCTCATGTTCTAGGACCCGAAGCTCTAAAACCCTCACTTACCAAACCCTCAGGTACCAAAAGTTCTAACATTCGTAAATGCTAAAGCTCACAAGTTCTAGAACTTCTAAATGCTAAAACTTACAAATTCTCAAACCCCTAAAGTTCTAAAACTTGCAAGTTCTAGAACCACAAATACTAAAGTACACAAGCTCTAGAACCCCAAGTGCTAAAACTTACATTTTGTAGAGCACCCAGATGCTAAAACCCACAAATTCTAGAACTGCCAAGTGCTAAAACTCACAAGTTCTATAATCAAAAATGCTAGAAACCCACAAGCTCTAGAACCCTAAAGTGCTTCAACTCACAAGTTCTAGAACTCCACATTCTTAAAACAAACAAGTTCTCTCTCTGCCAAGTTATAATTTACGAAAAAACCTAGGGAGCTCTGTCAGTATGTTTCTGGTTGGCACATGTGTGTTTATTGAGTACCATTAAGTGCTTAAATTTGTAGATCTATTTATAATTGATTTGATTTTAGGACTCTTTGTTGGGAAGGAGGGTCCCATGATCCATAGCGGTGCAATAGTTGGTGCTGGCATCCCACAGTTTCAGAGTATCACATTCAGTAAACTCAACTTCAAGTTTCCATATTTCAGAACAGACAGGTAAGTGATGTGTTTGGTATTGACCTACTTCACCTGTGAGGTCATCACCACACGGACAGTATTAACCCTAACCCCCCATTAGGGTCTCTCTACACAGCCTGCCAAATACAACAGAATGCAACACAGTTGAAATGAGCACCATGCCACTAATGCAACAAAATGCAACAAGGGATATTGTTGCATTGTGCAGGCATGCTGTTTGTGAAAGGACTGAGCAAGGGATGGTTGCCCTGCTAAATGCAACAGTATGCACATAAGTGTAAATGTTTAACTGTTATTATACAGTCTATTGAATATGATTTGAATTATGATTCTTACCTAATATTACATCATACTTTTCAATACTTTTCCCATAAAAAAATATTTAGAAATACCTATTATAAGTTGTTCAGATACAATAGAAGCACCCAAACCTATATGAAGTCACTTCACCGCTAAATGCAACAAATTCAGTCCAAAAATGACATCTGAGTTGACTGCCAAATGCAACAGATCACAACAACTATTACCATTTGGTGCATATTGTTGCATTCAGCATGGTTAGGGTTAATGGTTGGGCCGTTTTGGGAGTCGGTTTCTCTGTGTGTTACTGCTGTGTAGCAATCACTGGTAATAATGTGTGCACTTAACCACGCAAATTTGACAGTTTTTTCCAAATGGTCAATGTGTGAACTTGGCCCAAGTGTCTCTTATGTTGTTTTGGTTCATGTTGCAGTGTTTGTCTGATAGTTTTTTTAAAAATGTATATTTTGATTCCAGGGATAAGCGTGACTTCGTGTCTGGTGGGGCGGCAGCAGGTGTGGCAGGTAAATACTCAATTATGGGCAATGATGATTGGTTGTGGGGTGGTGGGCTTGCTACGAGCCCTTCTCACCCCCCCCCCCCCCCAAAAAAAAAAAGAGATCAAGGAAAAATAAACTATGAATATTGATTTGCACTGTGTAAAGTCAGATGGCAAAAAAAGTACTCTTTAATAATGCATATATTTTCAAAAATGATGTTTTCAGCTGCATTCGGCGCTCCCATTGGAGGTGTGCTCTTCAGTTTAGAAGAAGGCTCATCATTCTGGAACCAGGCACTCACATGGAGAACGGTAAGTTAATCTTCACCATAAATGTGGTAAGGTTGTGCATCTACGTTTTCCTAAACAGTTAAACGGAACATGTGACTTCTGGTGAACCGTTCAACCGTTTCTACCAATTCCAATCTGAACTATGAGCCGACCTGTAAAAAGGAGCAGATGTCAATATTTCCAGGATCCATCTTGATTGAAAACAGAAGCTGTATACCCAGTCTGGATGGTCACAAAACCACAAGCCACAGGTGTGGCGGGCAGTGTACAGAGGAAAATGGACAACAAATTGTTTGTTTCGGTTGAACAGTTAACCGGTTAAACATCCCAACAAAATTGCGGCGTGTTGTGGGTAAGTGGTCAAGTGCACATGGTGGCTGAGTCACCAGGGTGTGGGTTCGAACCCTGGTCATTTACATTTGTGTCTGTGAGCAAGACACTTCACTGTAATTGCTTCTCTTACCCAACTGGTAAATGGGTACCTGTGAGGCTAGAAATTTTTCAAGAGAAGAGCCCTGTGCAAAATGAAACTAGCCTGGCTCTCTCAAAAGTGAAACTCAAGACCTGGGTGTATAATGGAAGTCGTTATGGGAAAGCTCCATTAAAAAAAGAGGCTAGAATAAAACATCCTTTTTACCTGGACAACTCACACCTGGTATCTCCATGTGATTCCTTTTCCAAACAGTGCACTTAATTGGATCATGCAAAAAACCATTAGGGCAGCTGACTGCCCCGGGCAGATTAACTGCTCACCCATGAAGTTTAATGACCTAAGTCATTCAATATAAACGCACCCACTGGTGAAAAGGATGCATAGTTTCCAAGTTTTTGTGGCAAAACTCTGAAAATCTTTAATGGAGCTTTCCCGTAGTGGTATTATTTGTCAACACAACACATCACATTGATATCATGGCTGATGCTGTGGTTGTCTACGCTTTGTTGCCATTTTATTTTTTCAAAGAACCGTCTGATTTTGGCGTGAAACTTTGCAGAAACTCATTTTCATTCCACACCTGATGTTTCTATTTGTTGCATGTGTTTATTTGTTCAGTTTTTCTGTGCAATGTGTGCTACCTTCACCTTGAATTTTATGCTATCTGGCTTGGATTACCAGCAATGGGGAGCTCTGGACCGGCCTGGTCTCATCGACTTTGGACTCTTTGACAGGGTGAGTAATAACAGCGAAGGCTGTGGAAGGCTAGATTTGAAAAACTTTGCAGAACACACTTCACAATTTATACTTATCTCAAATACAATTCCTGCTTAATGATAATAATAATGATTTTTGATTGGATTTCTGTTTTATTCCAAAAGGAACATACCCCATTGGGGAAGGGTTACATCAATGTTTGAAATATACAAATTGCAGTTTACACCATGACGGAGGAGTTAGCAAAAGCATCAATGTTAAATTAATTATTTGGAACATTGATTTCCTTTAACTTAGCAGACATACAAATATACTCGGCTAAGCAATGTACAATACCTTTTTAATAATAGTAGCACCCAGTCCTTGTATCGTGCTTGATCACTTCCGATGCACATTTCAAAGTGCTTCTTATCTTTTCGAGAGTTATGCAACATACGCGAATAATGAGACTCATTTATAAAACACCTTGTAAGGATTTACAAGGTAATCTGGTGCATTCTGCGGCCAACCGTACCAGAAACACCAGGGCTCAATTTCATGACTCTGCTTACCCTCGAATTTTGCGCTTACGATCACCATTCTCTGCTTACTCTGCAAGCGCCGAATTTCTGCGCTAGCTGTGGAAGCGAAGAATCCCTAGTAACATGGAGTAAGCAAAATTGTCCAGCTAACCCGTGAAATATGCTTGACGTAAGTGCGGAATTCACTGCTTCCATAAGTGCCAATTTTTTGCTTATTGATAGCAGAGCCATGAAACTGGGCCCAGGTCATGTGTATCAAATTATTTAACTTTTTGTTTCATGAAAAATTTCTTGCAAACTTTGGTTTTTTTATTTGACCTAGTGCGATGCTGATGATAAGGGAAGCTGCAACCTCTGGACAGCTCTTGATCTACTCGTCTTCATCGTGATGGGATTCTTTGGTGGTCTCTTGGGGGCGCTCTTCAACTACCTGAACACCAAGCTGACGATCTACCGAATGAAACATCTGAGCGCAAGTAAAAAGTTTCGCAGGTGAAGATTTTGTTAAATAATCAAATGTATTACGTTATCGTTCAGGATTTTAGGAGTTGTTGCATTCTGCTGTTTAAAGATGCCTCGCCCAATTCGTTGCCAAATTGATGGTAAAAAAACGGATTGAAATATGAAATAGCTTTTTTCTTTTAGATAAGGAACCTAGGAAAGTTTGCGGTAACACCGTTTGCATAAAATATCTCTGTACGAGTTGTGTGGTGATTCTGACAAGAACCAGCGTTGTAACTGCTCAACGATTTTTGATCAGAGTATGCTCCGCTCGTCAGAAAGTTTTGATGTATTGTCAGAACAAGACATAATCTTAGCTTGCTGGCAACAATATACAAACATTTTTCATGTTACCAGTATGTCAGGCATTGTGCCCGACATATGCAAAATTATGTTTTGAAGCACACAAATTTTGCTATGTAAAGAACATTTTTGTTAAGCTAAAAACAGACTACCAGCCAAAATGTGTGTTTTATATCACTTCTCACTGATCCCACAGTGATTTTATGGCCAAGCAAATGAGTTTAGTTGGCAGTATTCTGACCCATCTAAAGCAGAACCAGAATTCCTTTTCTTATCAACTGCAAAACTATTTCAGTGACTGAGAGTTGCAATAGCTGTAGAATAACAGTTATATTTCATTTATTTATATTTTTATTTTTTGGTAGGGTTTTAGAAGCCATCCTTATCGTCATGGTAACGGCATCAGTTGCGTTTATTGCCGCGATGACTCTTGGCCAGTGTAAGAAGCTCCCAGCAAGAAACGTAAGTTGAGAATTCACATTTTTCATCTGAAGCTGAAGGACAGCTTTGGTTTGCAGAGAAAAACTTAAAACTCAAGAGTCCAAAATTTAACAAACACTCTTTAATGTGAGCTTAGAGACTTGTATTTTTTGCTACTTTCATAAGGACTCTTTTATTCACTTAAAAATGAGTGCATCATAAAAACTGAATTTATGATTAATAGTGTAACACACATCCAACAGCACAAATAGCACCAATAGAGGGATAAGTTGAGAAGAAAATTTTAAGTTTTAGATGTGGGAGGAAAACTCCAGAATGGGGAAAACTCATGCCATCCGGGCCCAATTTCATAGAGCTGCTTAAGCACAAAAAGCAGCTAAGCACAACCAAATTATGCTTACCAGAATAGGGTTACCAGCCAAACTACCATGCCACATGTGCAATTTGTGTGGCTGGTATCCTGCCCATTTCTGCTTAGCAGACAAGTGTTAAGCAATATTTTCAGCTTAAGCAGCTCTATGAAATTGGGCCCAGTTAGGGGCTGAAAACCCAATCCACATGCAAGGCTCCAGGTCTGAGGTGGGATTCGAACCCGGGGCCCACAGAGGTGAAAGGCAGGGAAATAAAACCACTGAGCCAACCATTGGGACACTTTGACCCTCCTCAATGGTGTTTTCTTGTTGCCTTTTTTAGGGAACGACAGACGCCATTTTCTTGTCAGCTGCTCAAGGAAACGGGACAGAACGGACATTCTTTTGCCAGGAGGGTTACTACAATGACATGGCAACGCTGTTCTTCAACTCACAAGAAGTTGCCATTAAAGAGCTGTTTCATGAAGCAGGTAGGAAACATTTATCAAGGATGAGAAAATAAACCCAAAGAATGCGGGCTTTGGAAACGTTATTAAATGGCTGAGCAGAAATTGACTTTTTTAGTTGCCCACTCGCCAAATGCAGAGCTGCCAACTCTTCCTAATTCTGCAGAAAGTTCCCTGAAAATAAACCAATCTTTCCATGCTGTGATGGAAAAATGTGAAACTCTCCCTGATTACGGAAACTTTTTCCCTATTATGTTGAATGTAATTCTAAATATATTGCCCTGATTGTTGTACAAAATCTCCTTGAGTGCAAGATGCAAATATTGGCAGTTCTGGGGAGTCAAGTGAAAATTTCATTATGGGTGCTCTGTATTGGTATATTTTTCTTTCCAGGGTGTGATTTTACCATGTTGTTTCACACTCTGATAATTTTGCAGCTTACTGCACAAGCTGCGTAGTACTTGATAACTGGTGTATTTGTTGACAGAACCAAAACAAGATGGTAGTTGACTGAGATTTGATTGAGAAATTTCTGCAATTAAGAACATGCAGATTGGTGACAACTTTTGAGGGCTACTCAAAAGTGTGGTTTATGAGTCCAGCTGTCGAGTGAAAACAAAGCGTAAAGGGAAACACCATGAAAGTTTTTTTTGTTTTGTTGTGATCTTACAGGGAGGTTCAGCTTACAATCTCTTGGGATTTTCTTTGGATTGTTCTTCCTGCTGGCTTGCTGGACGTACGGTGCTATGGTACCTAGTGGTCTGTTTGTACCGTGCTTACTGTGTGGCGCAGCGTATGGTAGACTCGTAGGCAATATCTTAAATCAGTAAGTGTGTCTCTTAATTTAGACATTTATTAAAACCTTAAAGGGAGAGTATGGCTTTGGTAATTAATCCAAAAGTTAATGACCATAAAAACGGTCACTAGGTGGCAGCAGACTCACCTAGAAAATCCATTGTTCTTGTGCGCATGCTCAGAACGACGTAAACAATGGTAATTTACCTGGTAAGTCTGCTGCCACCTAGCTTTCCAAAGTCTCCCATTTCACTTTATCTCGTCCTGATGTCTGTATTAGGTACACGGGCTATGCTGCCATCAGCAGCATCTACTCTGGTACCTTTGCGTTGATCGGGGCGGCATCCTTCCTCGGTGGGGTGGTCCGGATGACCATCAGCCTGACCGTCATTCTAATTGAATCAACCAATGAGATTAGCTACGGACTACCGATTATGGTCACACTCATGGTGAGTTTGAATTCATCCAATCAAATCATAGCATCGCTTTTGAATCTCCTGAAGACAAGTAGGGCACCCTGTCTGAAATATCAATGCCCACCTCATCAGCCCTGGTTCTTCTGGTGCGTCCTGGCCAAGCGGTCAAACACACTGGACTCTCACTCTGGTGTTCCTGATCAGCAGAGTGTGGGTTCGAGTCCCGATCCCAAGAGGCAGATACAGGTTGTATGGCTTTTGACATGCACTCCCCAATCAAAAGATACCAACAAAATAGGGTGATCGCCAACATTAGGGCTAGATAGCTAAGTTGGTAGAGCGCTGGCACATAAGCTCGGGTTCTAATCCCGCTGTAGTCAATTTATCTTTGTTCCCGCTGATTAGAATTATAAGGGGCGATTCGTCATGATCAAAGCAAGCCTGTGCCTGTACATGAAATTATGAAATCTCACCCAGGTACAGCATGCGCGCACCTTCTCTCCGTATCATAATCTATAGAGAGCACGCCACAGGCCTGCTTTGATCATGATGACACAGCCCCCCCCTTTAATAACAGACAACTGTCTTGGAATTTTGCTGTTCAGGTTGCCAAATGGTCTGGAGATTTATTCAACAATGGTCTGTATGACATCCATGTAGAATTGAAAGCAGTCCCTTTGCTGGGGTGGGAACCTCTAAAGAAAACAGAAAGGTAAGATTTGAGACTTCATTCTACATAGATATTTTTTTTAATCAAATTGACCAGCGTTCTCCCTTAACACTGGTCAGCTGGCCAAATGTTAGATAAAACACATGAGGACCAGTCAAACTTCACTCTAAGTAGTCCGGCTTGCTAGCTCTGTGTTTAAAAGCATCTCTGTTTAGTGTAAAGTATGGGCTAGTGAAAAAGCTGACGACCTAGTAACATGACTAAAACCTTGTCCTGTTTGTTAGTTACTTTGTCCTGTTTGTTTAGAAAACAGCATCAAACTGTCATGGTATTTTAACCAAGAATATTGAATCATACACACTTGGGAAGGTGACAGCAGGTACCAACCGAATCTCTGGACACATAAAGCCACAGTGGAAGTTTGAATCTCTAAAATTCGCCCAAATCGTAAAGCTGCAGTATTTTTTATATTTTAAGGGCTATTGTATTTTGATTGTAGAAGGTTTTATTGGGTCTGACACATCTATGATGATAGGTTTTCTTTTTCACTTTTGTCTTGACCCTGATGATTTTAAAGATACAAATGACCTTTATTGAGCTAGATTGTTCTTTTCCAAAGTGCAACAGGTGTATTTTCTATTCACTGCATCCCATATATTCTTTCTCCTCGGACTGTCTTTGCGTAGATTACGAGCTCATCAGATCATGGAGACCAATCTAACCTACATCTTCCCTCATACCCGAGCCAGTTCGGTCATCAGCATCCTCCGAACCACAAAGCATCACGCTTACCCCGTAGTAACCGAAAACATTCCACCAGGAGGACCTCCAGCTCAAGATGGAGCCGACGCAAACATTGCCAGTAGAAATATGATTTATAAGGTAAGCTATCCACGGTGGTCGACATATAATAATAGTAATAATATATTGTATTTGTATAGCGCCTACTGCAGGCCGGCCAGCCTCCTTTAATATTCAGTATTTTCCTGCAAGGTATTTGGGGCAACGTTTCTGAAGTATGAGACCTACTCCTTTACATAGCACCATGTAATGGTTTACAAGGTGCTGTGGCGCAATATGCAGCCAATCAGACCAGGAACACCGGGGCGAACCCCTTCTCTTTTCGATAAGTGCACTGGGTTCTTTTACGTGCGTTACACAACACACGGGGCCAACGTGCTTAAGGACACAAGTGTCATGACTGGGACTCGAACCCACACTCTGCTGAGTTGGAAACACGCCAATATCAGTCAGTTTTGCTCAATAGAGTTTCACCGAGTCAACCAGTTGAATCGTTTAGCTGCAGAAAGTCCACCGCACAGTCTATCCCACAGTCATCAGGATGGAGGGGGTGAGACTGGAGAGGACTGGGATCGAGTCTCTCTCAGGTGAAATAGAGATCCCAACAAAATATCATACTAGAACACCAAAGTTTTTTTGACAAATTTTGTTTTACTTGCTTCTTGAAAAATAAACAAAAAGTGTTAATTTACATCCCACGTCCCATCCGAAGGACGAAGCAATAATGGTTAAGTGTCTTGCTTAAGGACACAAGTCCTAGAATAAATGTATATATTCGGTTTGTGGTAACACCATGTGTATATCTACTAGCTAAGTAGATTTGTTCTTAGAGAACTAGGTCTTGCTTTTTAATTCTACTGTCGCGGAGTAGATTTGGAATCGGGAGACTACTTCGGGAGACTACTTAGTTCTGAAAAGAACTGTCCAGCTTATTAGCTACTACCTGGGCGGAGGGTAGGAAATCGGCCGGGACTACTACTTTATTTAGCTTAATAGTGGATCAGATCGAGGGGACTTCTTGTTATTAACTTCACTGCCGCGGAGTGAGCTCTTAATTTGGTCTCAACGTTTCGACTAGCTTGCTCTAGTCATCGTCAGGAGACCGAATAAATGATTTTACATCTTGCCAAAGCTTTGAATATTTCAATTTTAAGGGAAAACACCTCATGATTTTTTATTTTAGAAAAAGAGTACGCTGTCTCGATGTGACGAACAAAGGCAAAGAGCATCCTCAATACGCTCAATAGAGTTGCACCGAGTCAACCAGTTGAATCGTTTAGCTGCAGAAAGTCCACCGCACAGTAATCAGGATGGAGGGGGTGAAACTGCAGAGGACTGGGATCGAGTCTCTCTCAGGTGAAATAGAGACCCCAACAAAATACCATACTAGAATACCAAAGTTTTTCTGACAAAGTTTATTTTACTAGCTTCTAGAAAAATAAACAAAAAGTGTTAATTTACACTGTTAAAAAGTAATGCTGATATGGTCTTCGGACTTTGCATCGGTAGATGCATTTCTATTGGTTACAACACATCATGTGACCTTAAAATGACCGTTGTGAACGTTCAAGTTGTGACCAAAACAAAGTTTGGGAAGTCAGTTTTGAACTTGTGTATGCTTTGACTACTGTCATTGTTTCTAAAGTTTGCATTTGTAATTTCTTTAGGAAAATAGTAATTTACAGCTGAAAATGCTTGTAATTTTTACGTATTTTAATACAGGGCTATGCTAAGAATAATTGCTTCCATTGGTTGATAAATTAAGACAGTTCGAAATCAATGATTATTATTATTACATTTTTATCAGAACGAATCC
The DNA here is from genome assembly GCA_023634235.1 of Pisaster brevispinus. Taxonomy (NCBI): domain Eukaryota; kingdom Metazoa; phylum Echinodermata; class Asteroidea; order Forcipulatida; family Asteriidae; genus Pisaster; species Pisaster brevispinus. The sequence continues at coordinate 3,317,027 of JAMKCF010000002.1, read as the reverse complement.
AAGTGCCTACCCAGGCTGGGTCTCAGACATGGACAGCTTAGACGGTAACAACGAGCTCAATGAATACCGACCTTTGACCTTTCATGGGGTCATACTACGGAGTCACCTTGTGATGTTATTGAAGAAGAATATTTGTTACACTGAGGACACATCCGTAAGTTGCAACAACTGTTTTACTTGTAAGAAGGGCTGTCCACAATTATCGACATTGCAAGCAAGTTAGTAGAATAATTTGCATACCGGATGTAAAATTATGCAAATTGTTACAGCTAGGACATTGATTGTGGTACCTGATGCCAACTGCGAGATTCAAATTGGCCTCTGATTGTCACTGGGCATGCTCAGTGGTCTACTAATGGTGAAGACATCTGCTTCAGAATGGTGGGGTTCTTGGTTCGAAGCCCACCAGAGTAGTATGTCGTTTTTGCAGGACAAAAGAAACACTGATGAGCACACAGTGTTTATCACACATCGATGTAGGGTAATGTTGTTTTATTATTATCTGTTACTATCGACAGAGTACAACCCAGACCCAACTCTCCTATAGTGAGCTGACAGAAGACTACCCCAGATATACAGATATTTATGATAATTGTATTATCTATTACTAGTTACAGAGTACAACCCAGACCGAACTGTCTTACAGTGAGCTGACAGAAGACTACCCAAGATATCCGGATATTTATTATATTTGTATTATCTATTACTATTCACAGAGTACAACCCAGACCGAACTGTCTTACAGTGAGCTGACAGAAGACTACCCCAGATATCCGGATATTTATTATATTTGTATTATCTATTACTATCCGCAGAGTACAACCCAGACCCATCTGTCCTACAGTGAACTGACAGAAGACTACCCAAGATATCCAGATATTTATTATATTTGTATTATCTATTACTATCCACAGAGTACAACCCAGACCGAACTGTCTTACAGTGAACTGACAGAAGACTACCCCAGATATCCGGATATTTATGATATTGATATCAGTGCTGTTAATCTCAGAATGATAATGGTGAGTAGGAGTCACATCCTTCGCTCTCCTCTCTCATGTTAAAAGTGTTTAATTTAATTTAATTTTTTTATGAGATATCGCCTAACATCACAAAGCTTGCGGCCACTTCAAGGTGAGGGTTACACTTAACTGATTTGGGCTGTTGACCAAAATCAACTGTCACCAGAGGCACGTTGCCACCTACTCCTGGGGCTGAAACAGGGTTGCTCCTTCATAGTCTGTAAGGATGTAAGCATGGGTATCATCCACTAGGAGCCTGGCTGGAAGAGCAAAATGCACTACCTTCCCAAATTGTTACGATGCAAGTATGGTTAAAAGCCTTTGCTTAAGGGCACAAGTGTCATGACCGGGATTCGAACCCGCACTCTGCTGCTGACAACCCCAGTGCTTGGGTCCGGTGAACTAGACCGCTCGGCCACGACACGCCGTATATTGGTGTAAGGGAAAAACTAAAACAATATAGCCTTAGCTTGTTAGTTTAAAGAATGATGGTACAATGTCATGGTGAGTTATTCTTTACCCCCATTCTGCATAATCTGACATGGGTGATATTACTGAACTTTGACTCGATCGTTTCAGAAAAATTTCAGGAAAAAATTATACAGAATGATAATTAACACAGGTGTTTTGTTTTTATTTAGAGATTTAGATACTTTGTTAATTTTGACCTTTTTGGTTGAGTGGAGGTAGGGTGCAGTCTTGTTCCTGTTTGCACTTTGCAGCTGTTATGGATGTTTTGTTACAATCCACTGGCTGCTGGTGCGGTGTCTAAAGGGTTTGTGATAAAGGATTTTTTTCTGGAGGGTGCACAAATTTGGTCGAAGGTTTCTGAAATGTTTCCAAGATACGAGAAAGCAACTTTTTCATCGTGTTATTACTCGTGTTATTACTCTAACCAACTTCAAACCAAGAGGTTTTGAGTTCTTGTTTGATATTTGTGGGTGTCGTGGCCGAGCGGATAAGAGCATCGGACTCAAGTTCTGGTGGTTAAGTCATCGGGATGAGGGTTCGAATCCCGGTCGTGACACTTGTGTCCTTGAGCAAGACACTTAACCATAATTGCTTCTCTCCACCCAAGGGTAAAATGGTGTCTGTGAGGGCAGAGATGGTTTGTGTGAATGATTAGCTTGGAGCACGGTAAACTCGCAGCACCGGCTGTATACTCCCCAGGGAGCTGAGATGGTTTAAGGAATGAAATATATGGCCCAGTGACCGGGGGTAATAATGTCAGAAGTGCTTTGATACGGCATTCGGGCTGTGATAAAGCGCTATATAAGAATCGATTATTATTATTATTATTATTTTTATAAACTGGTTTTGATTTTTTTTATCTTTTCAGGATGTGACGAAATACATGAACCCCTGCCCCAATACAGTATCACCTGAAACACCTGTCTCCAAAGTGTTTAACATCTTTCGTACCATGGGCCTGCGACACCTGATGGTAATCAACAGCTGTGGAGAGGTAGGTGCAAAAAAAAAAAGTTCTCTTCGTTCTTTCAGATTTATTTGGGGATCGATATGTGGCATGGTGTACCCCTCCTCTCCTCTCCTCCTCCCTCCTGTTGTGTCATCTGGCAATCTCAGGAATGTTTTAGAATATTTTAGGGGAGGGGGGTTCTCCTGTACAAGTGGAAAATAGCATGTTAAGTATGAGAACATTTTTTATTTAATTTTTTTTATTTAATTTTTTTTATTTATTTTTTGGGGGGGAGCCTGGGCCACATACAGGGATGTGATTAATCTGTTTTTTCTGAAAATCAGGTTGTTTGCCTCCCCCCAAAAAAAAAAATATATTAATAATAAATAAAAATAAAAAAATATACAAATTATATAGCGCGAGATTGCAAACGCTCGAGATTGCAGAGTAGGGTTTTTAAAATCAAAGATAAATGTATATAAGGAGGCTCCGCGCTCGCGAGCTTTCATGCTTGCGTTCGCACTTTGCACTCGCAGTTCAGGTTTTTTTTTTCAACAGCCTTTCACATCCCAGCGCATATCGGGCATGGTATATTCAGATGTTTGTTTTGATTTGCGTTGTTGAATTTTATGTAGCGACCAAGTCGAATCTTGTCATTTGATTGGAGGATCAAAGGTCACGTGGTATTCATTAATTGAACCATATTTGGCCTACATCAAAACACACTTTAATACTATTATCAGCCCGTGGACAGCGACCCATACCCATGTAGATTTCAAATTCAGCAACCCATACCCATGTAGTTTTCAAAATCAAAGTTAATCATCCATAGTTTTGATAATCATAGAAAAATACCATGTTATTAATGGAGATATTGAGTGGCATTTTCTTGACCAATTGAGATGCATCAAATCGGGGACCCATTCTAGAACTAGCTGCTTAAACATTATGCTCTTTGAAAAACTTACTGCTCAATCTGAGCGTCCACTTTTTAGTCTTGGCCTCCACAAGTCATAATTATGGCTTATACTAAATCATATTTATGAGGTTCATTACAGGAAAGCTCCATTAAAGAATTCCTTAGTTTCAACACAAAAACTCAAAAACTAAACATCCTTTTCATTGATTGTTTACATTGAATTACTTGGGTCATTAAACTTAATGGATGAGCAGTTAATCTGCTTGGGGCAGTCAGCTGCCCTACTGGTTTGTGCATGATCCAAATAAGTCAATCACTGTTTGGCAAAGGAATTACAATGAGATAACAGGTGTGAGTTGCCAAAGAAAAAGGATGTTTTATTCTGGCCTTTTTCTTTAATTGAGCTTTCCCGTAAAGAATAAGTCATAATTATGACTTTCGGTTATTTTCCTTAATAGTATTCAACGCTCACAGTTGTTCAATGAAAATGTGGCGACTTCATGTTACCAACACATATTTCTATTAATATATATTTAAATTTCCTCCAATGCGACAGATACTTGGGATTATCACAAGACATAATTTAACTGATGAGTTTCTTGAGGAGAAGCTGGAGATGTACGGCTACAATGAGCATTGACGGAAAGAACAGCGGTGAATCCAACTCCAATAGTTTATAAAAACATTCTAGTTCATCAAACTCAAGTTCTGATGACTGAGTCATCAGAGTGTGGGTTCGAATCCTGGTCACTACACTTGTGTCCTTGGGCAAGACACTAAACTAAAACTCCCTCTCATTACCCAGTTTATACTTTGTATAGGCCATTGCCTCCATGGCCCTGCTATGTTTACTATGTATAACACAATGACAGCATTTTTTACCACCAACTGGTCTTGTCAATATTTGACGATGGCGTTTGCAATTGGGGCTATCTTTTGTGTAATTTCCAATAATCATGCTGCCGAAATGTTTGTACTTTAATGACAAAGATGTACATAGTTTGAAATTCAACTTAATTAAATAAATACTGCTTTAAAACGTTGTTATAATGCTTAAACAATATTGTGTAAAAACAGAGGAAAAAACAACTATCAAATAAACTGTCATTGCAGCAATGCAATAAAAAAGAAAAATTAAAATAATAATTGAGAACAACCAATAGCAAAGTTCGAGTTTTCCAAGCCCTAACTTAACTTCCATGTGAAAGGTTAAAACACATGTTATAAAAGTACTACATTAGCTCATAATTAACACATACAGCCAAAATAGCAATTTTTTTTTTTCACAATAATTCAGATTTTTGACATGCTGAAAGTACTGTTTTGCCAAAGTATAAAGAAATATCTTACCATTAATATCTTACCATATCTTACCAAAGCTGATCTCTTTTTATATGTAATTTTTTTGTATAAAAATACCTGATTTTATAGACTTTTATTAACAGTAATTTGTATCTACATGCTGATAACTTTATACACATGTTTGTTTTTTACATCATGATGGGTTCTTGTAAAGAACTGAAATTGAGAAACTTCTAAAGTTGTAAACTGCCTTTATGTTGTGTGTGGGGGGGGGGGGTAGTACAGTAACCATCTTGATCACAATCCCTTTTCTTATAATAGAAAGCGTTGCTTTTATCGATTTCTTTAGAATGGGGCCAGACTATTTGCCCCATTGGCTATGCTTAGGCCGTTTTCAAATTGGCAGCTACACCTATGGCTATGACTGTTGCTAAGGTTGTTTCTAAGGATGTACTGTACTTCAACACACGATGATGTGGAAGTCTAGCTGTAGCCGTAGCTGTATACCAGTTCTGACATGGCGCTAAATCGGGGCTCAATTACATAAAGCTGTCAAACAAAAAAATGCTAAGCAAGTTTCTCTGCTGCGCAAAAAAAAAAAAATAATGTGGGGCACCAGTCACATAAAAAAAAAAACCCAATGCATTTTATGGAATTTGTGCTGGTTGCTTGTTTCTACTTAGCAAGTTTTGTCTGTGCTAAGTAAGTTTTTGTGCTGACAGGCTTTACAAACTTGGGCCCTGGTCCAAGTTTCGTAAAACCTGTAAGAACAAATACTTGCTATTGGCCAATATCACTTTACTAGATAGCTACAGCGAAATACACATTCTGAAGACCCCAGTTAAAGGTCCCAAGAATGACTTTTCTAAGAATGTGTTTAAAATTTTCTAACAACAATTTATAAACAATTGTTCAAGCTACATTTCAGTGCTGTATTGATCAAGTAATTTTGTATCTTTTGACAAGGCTATCTCTAAATTTTCATCACTTTTTTGTTGGAAAAGCCCTCAAAAATATCCTTGTATAATTATGAGAAGTGGATAATAATTTTATAATTTTTGTATATTTTCTAAACTGATTTAATTTATAAATACAAAAATCAACACTTTTAGAGAAATTTTTTTTTTTCTGGAAGGTTATTTGGCTGCCATAGAATAAGTGAAATAATGTGTAACTTTTATGCATTCACAATATGTTCAAGTTGTGTGTGAAATTCAAGGCCATCAGCCTGCCCTCTTGTGACAGACTGTGAGTAGGTATAAACGTAAAAAGATAATGCGGGAAACAATGTTTTTCATAAGGAAAATTGAATAAGAAAGAGTAATAAATGTCTTACTACTCTACGCAATGAGTTGTTCTGGTGTGTTAACAGAGATGTAGATCAAGTTCAAGGAGTATAGAAAGAAAAAAATCGAAAGCAAAAAATCGCTCTTTCATTTGGTCTAAAAGTTTTTTTAAAAAGGTCAAAGGATTTTCTTGTGAAAACATTAGTTTCAAAGGAAAATTATTTCTCCAGAGAAACTCAAAACCTAGGCGAAAATTAATACCGCGCAGAAAAGCCTTGTCACTATAAAGCCTGTAAAAATTGCGAAAATCAACATTCTTGAAATCAATAAGTAAAGTATAAACCTTAGACTCAGTAACTTGGGCGCTGTACTCCGTTTTTCCCCCTCGAAATTTGCTAGTACGGCCGCATTATGTCAACATTTCGAGGGGGCAAAATAATAATCCGTAGTACGCTTCGCACAAGTTACTGGGTCTAGTATAACCTATACATTATTTACAAACACAGTAGTGGATGGTGGAAAATTCCCTTCGAAATACTTTTTTCGCCTGATCGATGGGGCAACAAGTTTTTTGACCAAAAAAAGAAAAGAGTTTTAAAGCAAATTTCACCTCGGGAGACCAAAACTAGATGTTTGAAAACGCTAGTGGAAAACTATAAAGCTTTGTTCACTATTTGCTCGCGACTCCGATGACCAATTATGAGCTTTGTGGGCGCCCAAAGTTGTTGTTTGTCTGTTTACTATTGTACAATATTTTTTTTAACATAAAATAAAATACGAAGGTGTGAAAAGAGGACGAAATGGGGGGGGGGGGGGGTACGGTACGGCGTTTGGACGGTCCTGCTCTCTTGTCAGGGAGACCAAATAATTTTCCCGCTGTTTATTCATCACCAAGTGCAAAATGTAGATTAATATTAGTCTGGTTTTTAAGGCTAGCTGCCAACCCTGTAATTTTGTGTTTTTTGCTAAAGTTTTATAATCAAATTGTTAGTTTATTTTTTTATATGTAAATAGAAGATAACATGCCTTTTTGATGAATGTTTAAAAATGACGTTTGTACTTCCCTGTATGACTCGAAAATTGCCCGAAGATTTGAAATATAAATGAAATAAGTAAAACTATAAGCTTTTAATGATTATTTGTCTCATAACTTCAGAAATCAATGTTGCTTAAATTTTAGCATCAGGAGATCAACCTCAATGTTTTGAAATCCATTGAAACTAAGTTTGTTCCACACTGTGTGGCGACCAAGGGAGCCACACTGGCTGGTTCGACAGTAGCGATGGGGGCGCTGTTTGTCACCCGGGCGACCAACCAAAAACACTGCTGAGCGTACGTTGTTTGATATTGTTGATTGATTGATTGAATGATTGTGTGCAGTGAGGAAAGAACGAAATCGTCTGAAACTCGGAAGATTTTAAACAAGGTAATGCTGTGTTGTTATTTTTTAACACAAAAGGAGGATACTTAATAAAATACATCTATGTTTAGTGCTGTTAGTTAGTTGATTCAAACATAGTGGAAGACAAATTGTTTATGTAATTGTTAATTTTTGATGCAGAAATTTTTCGGTGTGACACTTTCACAGATTCCTGTGTCATCATGTGTTTTGTGTTGTGTTTAATCTGCACTTACTCGTTACAAACTGAGTGTCGAAAAAGAGAAGAACAAAATTCATTAAATCAAATTGACTCCTACTTGGGTTATCTGTACGTGCTCTGGAGGTTTTGTTGCAGCCCATGATTTTATGCCGGTGAGGTTTGTTCTGCTATCATTCTTGGAGACAATAGCAGAACGAACCTCACACATAGTTCTACACTAGGACTAGGATAGGAGTAGAAGTAGTATAATATTAATAGTGCTATCTGGATCTGGATGAATAGTTACTATTTGCAGCCCATGATTTTATGCCGGTGAGGTTTGTTCTGCTATCATTCTTGGAGACAATAGCAGAACGAACCTCACACATAGTTCTAGGACTGGAAGTAGTATAGTGCTATCTGGATCTGGATGAATGAATGTCGGTCACTTCGTACCCAAGTCACTTCGTACCCAAGTCACTTCGTACCCAAGTCGTTTCGTACCCAGGTCGTTTCGTACCAAAGTCACTTCGTACCCGAGTCACTTCGTACCCGAGTCACTTCGTACCCACGTCGAGTCTTACGCATGGCGTTCTCGCGTACGATTGTTTAAACCAACCTCTGTGTATTCATGGTATTGCTCGTTTAATGACGAAGTACCGCATTTAAGTTAACACCCCTTAATAAATTTTAATTTTGATTTGAGCAATTGTTGATAGACTTAAGTTCATTTTTATTCATGATCGGGTTTTATATCTTGATCTGAAAAGATCCATTTTGTTAGTGGAGTTGTGAGCAGAAAGATTCATTTTTTAAGCTGCGCTGTGGGAATTTATTTATTTTTTTTTAATTTTAGTTTTTGATTTAATTTTAAAATCCTTTTTTTGACCAAAGAGAATTTTTATTTAAATTGAGTTGTGTGCAACTTTAAAGTTTTTTCTGGTTTATTTATCAAAACAAAGTTAAGAATGTTACAAAAAAGCCCAGTAGGTGTCTGATGAGAAGATTGTGTCTCCCGTAAATAATTGCCCAAAATAATTTGTTGGGGGACGGGATAGGAAACTTCAGAAAAAATTATAACTGGACACTTTACAATGGTTAGTGAGGAATTGTTATTCTAATCGGAGGCTGGTCCTGATGTCCACACATTAAACCATGGCTGAATGACTGACACTCAGGTCGGAATACCACTCAGTTTAATCTTTTTTTAGTAAACCCAAATTCGGCAACTACAAACAAACATACAAACAACGTAAATAAATCACGCACGCCCGACAACGCGTGATATACATGAAAGGTTCGTTGTCCAGTTTGACTGCCGGCAGACAATTGAGGTACGAAACGACCTGGGTACGAAACGACTTGGGTACGTAGTGATTTGGGTACGAAGTGACTTGGGTACGAAGTGACTAGGGTATGATATTTTAGGTACGAAGTGACTTGGGTACGAAGTGACTTGGGTACGAAGTGACCGACACCCGGATGAATAGTTACTATTTGCAGCCCATGATTTTATGCCGGTGAGGTTTGTTCTGCTATCATTCTTGGAGACAATAGCAGAGCGAACCTCACACATAGTTCTAGGACTAAAAGTAGTATAGTGCTATCTGGATCTGGATGAATAGTTACTATTTTTAGTTTGAAACAAAAAACCATTGTATAAATTATTAATTTGTTTATATTTTTACATTCACTCAAAAAACAGTGAGCAACTGAGTGGTACTATCAGAATTGTTGACATCAAGTACAAAGTGAAACCATCATGCCACGTGGAGGCCAGAGATCTGCCAGTCGGCGCTCCGACATCAGCGATATTGATGCTGATCAGCAATTGGGTGAGTCAAATTATTTTTATAGTTTTTATTTTCATAAATTCAGTATCTTTGTTTATTTTTTAAAACTTCTACTTCTACTTTGTTATTCGGCAGAGTCCATATGTGCACAGCCACAATCATGGGTACAATTTTTGTTACAAAGACACCAAATGAACAACACATAAATATTGAATAACTCTTTCCAGATCTGGCATTCGACAAACTCATGTACTTTCTACTCTTCAATCACACAGCGCTGGTAAATTAATTTACAAACAACACTGAGATAACTGTTACATCACTGGATTTCAAACAGTTGTTCATAACATGGACACGAAAAAATGTGTATCCGGTACCCATGATTGTGGCTGTGCACATAAGCATGATAAATCAGGATATAAGACCAATCATAGTTAAGTGCCTTGCTCAAGGAGGGGTCCATTCTTAAAGTACTTTTTTCTAACTTTGACAGCACAAGATGGATACCAGTTGGTTTATGTTTTTCCTAATCGTTATCGAGCCTGTACTTTTCATAATCATGCATTTCGCTCTCTAAAATTAACCAGAAGAAAGTTTAATTTGGTGCCTTGTTTGTTTTTTCACATCAGCCGAGGTGGAGTTGGCAAAGCTTCAGCGTCAGTACCGCATCATGGAAGGCGACCGTAATGCGTACAACATTGAGTCCCAGGATCTCATCCGTAGACAATTGTAAGCCTTCAATTATACAGGGTAGAGTTCGGGTGCTAGACTCTGTGAAAAAACTGTTGGCTCTTTAAATACAGTGGCTTACTTTAACAAATCATTTTGAAAAGCCTATAAAATAAGAAAGGAAAAAAATTTACTTGAAATTTAAAAAAGTTAAGAATAGCTTTTAAACATCTAGTCATAATCACCCATCTCACAGCTGTTCAAGTCTAAAAACAAAATCAACTGGGAATTCTGTAGAAACTTGAGCCAAATTTTATCTAAAGTTTTGTGGAAGACTGAAAGTACATTGTATCATCCGGTTTGTTTGGATACAGTCCCCAGTAAGTAGAACTTTATCATGATGCAGTCATAATGAGACTGGAAGGAAATAAATTAGTCTGGTTCCATTTAATGGTAGGCCAATTGGACTAAGAATTATTATTGACTCGTTGTTATTGGGTACATTGGAAGCCAGACACACTTTTAGGTGGCATGGAGGGGTTAACGCCCTTTCCTCCCCTCGCAATCAAACTGTAAAACCACTACATTTTTCTTTGAGACAGCCTCCCCAGCCCTCACCTATTTGACATTGTCTTGTATTCCCTCTTTTAGAGCCGAGATAAAAACCCTCGAAGCAGAGAAGCGAGAATTAAACAAAGATCTGCACCTGTCGGAAAGCCAGACCAACCAATCCAGGGACAACACCAATATTGATAGACTCAATGAACTCTGCTCCCTGCGTGGTAAGTCAGGCTAAGTCACCCATAAATCTGAAACCTTTTTAGTGATGACACTGTGAGCGCTGCATGTCTGCTCTACAAACTGGATCAATTTTCATCTTGGTTATGTTTTGGGGTGTCATGTGGCCGAGTGGTTTAGAGCATCGATTTCAAGTTTCGATGGTTAAGTCATCGGGGTGTGGGCTCGAATCCCGGTCATGACACTTGTGTCCTTGAGAAAGATACTTTACTATAATTGCTTCTCTTCACCCAGGGGTGTAAGTGGGTACCTACGAGGGTAGAGGTTGATATTGTGTTTGAAAAGCCATCGGAGCGCCACGGCAGCCCAGGCTGTATATACTCCCCAGGGAGCTGAGAAAGATTGCAGGAATGTTATTGGCCCAATGACTAGGGCACTAATGTAAAGCGCATTGAGACGTTATTGTGAAATGCGCTATATAAGAACTAGTTATTATTATTATTATTATTATGTTTCCAGTTGAACGTTAACTTCCTTGATGACAGTATGCAGATTGCTTGAGTACTTGTGTAGGTGCTTGAACTATTTTTTGGTGCAATATGGTCCGATTATTCAAATTTCTGCTTCGTCCATACTTTTACTCGGTACACAAGGGTTGACCAGAATTTAATAGTAATAATAACAACTAGTTCTTATATAGCGCATTTCACAATAACGTCTCAATGCGCTTTACATTAGTGCCCTGGTCATTGGGCCAATAACATTCCTGTAATCTTTCTCAGCTCCCTGGGGAGTATACAGCCCGAGCTGCCGTGGCGCTCCGAAGGCTTTTCAAACACAACATCAACCTCTACCCATGCTCATCAATGCAACACTGTGTTAACCTAGTTATTGCACACATCAGTGATAATCAGACATGTACAACTAAACAAAGGAAGGTTCTTTTGAACATCCGCAGTTCTAGTGTGCTTGTTGGAATGAGGAGTAACTTTAAGCCAGCAAAGTGGAACTTAAACTTTCAATCATGAACGCTCACCCAGTTACTGCACTCGCATGCCCTCCTTCCATATTGATCTATAGAGCGTGCGCATGCTGTAATGGGAGAGTTCATAAGTCCATGTACAGCCACATGCCTGCTTTGATCATGATGTGGCGTGTCATGGCCTAGCGGTTATAAGAGCACCGGATTCAAGCTCTAGTGTCTGATCAGCAGAGTGTGGGTTCGAGTCCCGGTCGTGACACTTGTGTCCTTAAGCAAGACACTTAACCATGATTGCTTCGTAAAGTTGGGGAGGTAGTGCTTTCTGCTCTACCAGCCAGGCTTCTGATGGATGATACCCAAGCCTACATCCGTATGGACTGTAAAGGGGGTAACCCTGTTTCAGCCCCAGGAGTAGGTGGCAACGGCCCCTGGAAAAAATAGTTGATTGTAGCCCACACCTTGAAGTGGCCTTCAGGCCTTGTGTGTCTGGCGACTTGCATAAAAAAAAATAAAAAAAATAAAAACTAGACATATTGCATTTGTGCACAAATGCCGAGCTGTTTCGCCATAACTTTTTCAAATTACTCAATTGAATATGAAAGTTGTTTGTATTAAAAGCAGTAATGATATATCAAGCCTGTTTTAAAAAGAATTTGGATTATACCACGTTTTGTTAGCAATTTATGACTTAAAGGGGCAAAAAACGAAAAAAATCATTACAAATCATGTGATGACGTCATCACGACGTCATTTCAGAATTTACAAGAACTTGCCAATATCTAACGACCTACCAAGTTTCAACATGATCGCACTTATACTTCGGGAGATATACGACTTCAAAAAAGGCACCTTTAATGCCGCGTCACGTGACCCCCGATGACGTCATTAATCTGAAACTTCACACATATGATGGCTGCCTGACGGTCAACATGTGTGTAAGTTTTGAAGTGATTACACAAAAGTTCTCCACACACATCTTCAAAAAGTCCATTTTGAACAGTTTTCAACCTGCCGCTAGAGGGCGCTCTTGTGTATCGTGACGTCATCGGTATTTTTATTTAAATGCACACCCTTGCCAGACAATAACATCGTTGAAAGCAACTTCATAACTATTTCCACTTTTGAATTACAAAGCACTTCCTGTTTAGACCGGAAGTAGAGGTCATGTGAGGTCACGCACACTGAATAAAATGAAGACCTAATTTATCCCCACCCAATCCCGCAAACAGAAACCTACGGTCTCTTGTGGTTGATTTGATATATATTTTCAAATATTAAAAAAAAGGAAACTTTAAGATGACGTCACGTGACAGGTGATGACGTCATCATGACATAATTGTTTTAAAATCATCATTGCACCAATGCCTTTCATCACTGAAAGTTTCATTGCAATTGCTCCTTAGGAACTATGCAAAAAGTCGCTTAGAACGAATTTTGTCCGAAAATACAAAAAAACAAAACAAAACAAAACAAAAAAAAACAAAAAAAAACTTTAACGAAAACAAGAGCTGTTCCGCTGCGCTATGCTGCGAAACAGCTAAAAATGACGACACAGCCCCTTTAAACTATCTCAGCTCCCTGTGGATTATACAGTCAATGCTGCCAAGTATGTAGTGCACCAAGCTATCACAAGAACCACTGCCCTCCAGGGCTCTAATTTGGGAGAAGAGTTCACAAGACCACAGGTGACGGGGCTTGCAGCTCAACATTTTTACTGGACCAGAATTTTTTGTACAAGACCAGAATGAAAAAAAAATCTGAGTCCTGAGTCATTTTAACATGCGTTCAAACTTTTTTTATTTGAACAATTAAGCACTAAGAGTTGAAAGATATTTTCCAGACTCAAGGTCAGCATTTGAACATAGTTTGTTTCTGTTCAAGATATTACACAGTGAGGTACATATATTGTTCTTCAAATGTAAAAGACCGCCGAACACGTCTGGTCATACGTTTACTGGCCCAACACTAAAACCACTGGCCTTGGGCCTTCGTTCCAGTTTTAAATTTGAGTCATGCCCTCACAAGTACCTGTTTACCCCTCAGTGAAGAGAAGCAGTTATCTATCATCGTTTCTGTATACCTTTTAGACGAGTACATGCAGAAGATCAACGAGGAGAAAGACAGCCAGCAAGAAATCCAGAAGAAGTCTCGTGCGAAGGAGCGCGAGATTCATGGCCAGCACAAGGAGATGGGAGGTGTCCACGCCAGTGCCCAGCATACGCAGAAGACGCAGAAGGCGATACGCGTCAAAGAAAATCGCTTGCACCAGGTCAGTTTTTTTAATTTAATTTTTTTTAATGAGATATCGCCCAATTCACAGATCGGACGGCCACTGCACGGTGAGGGCTACACATATCTGATTTGGGCTGTCGACCCAGATCAACTGTCACCAGAGGCACGTTGCCACCTACTCCTGGGGCTGAAACAAGGTTACCCCCTTCACAGTCCGTAAGGATATAGGCATGGGTATCATCCACTAGGAGCCTGGTCAGTAGAGCAGAATGCACTTCCTTCCCAACTTTTTACGCAGCAATTATGGTTAAGTGCCTTGCTCAAGGGCACAAGTGTCAAACCGGGATTCAAACCCACACTCTGCTGCTGACAACACCGGAGCTTGGGTCCGATGAACTAGGCCACTCGGCCACGACACGCCACTAAGTTAAATTCCCACATAGTGCTACTATTTATCTGATCATCTTAACCTACTGACCCCCTTGTACAATGCAGAACGCACCTCTGCAAAATGCCCGTCAAAATTCCGCCATTTTAGGAGTCAATTCATTTTTGGACTCCCAAAGTGGCGGACTGGTGCATGTAAAGAGTGCTCCGTATTGTGCAAGGGGTCAATTACTTTCTGAGCATTCAATATCATCCGCGTGGTTTTGATGCATTCAATTTGCCCGCCTGCACTGATATCATGTGGTGAATACATCTACAAAGTAACTAAACTGTTCTTTGCACACTTGTTCTACCATACCCAATCTCAGGTCTGGAATGACAAAGAGACCATGAGTTCTTTTGCCCCTGGTCTTGGCCAGAAGGTGCCCCCCAATGTTCCTATACTTTAACACACTATTTCCTCTTGTACAGAAGTACCCCCCCCCCTAAAATCTTCTGAAGAATGCCTAAGATTCCCAGAACACAATGAAAACACAATAGGAGGGAGTGTAGGGGTGTACACCATGCCACATATCAAGCACTAAATAATGAAATATGTTCAGTTGAATGGTTCTGACTGCTGCTTGGTCAATTTTTTGGTCAACTTGGCAATACTTGTAATGGAGTAATTTACACTTCAACTGAATCCAAGTTTTAAACTACAGTGCTTGAGTTACGAGTCACAGACTGGGTTGAGTGTGAGCTTTTGTCTCTAGGTTTCACTAACTACAAAATATATAGACTTATCTCAAATGCAAAGTTTGACTCTTGAACACGTACTCCCTGAAATATGCTAATTTGTTACTCAATCTAAATTCTCACCCTGTAGGCTAACGAGAAGTTTAACTCGATGCTGACGGAGAACGCCAAGTACCGAGAAGAGATTGACAGCCTGCGAGTTGAGCGCACTCGCTTTGAGAACATCCGCAAGAAACTTGAAAAGGTAACAGAACAGATTCTTTGCTAAATATACAGATGATATTATGGCATTTATTTATTTATATTTCTGGTGATAAAACCAAAGGACCCTCACTAGCAAGTAGCACTGCGAGTTGTAGTCTTGCAGATAATGTACCTGTGTAGGGAAGAGGGTGAAAAATTTCAGTTTTTGAAATAATGGGAGGCAAACCTCACATAAGGAAAACTTATGCAATCAGGTAGGGACTGAAAACCCAAGTGATGCATAAGGCAGCACTGCTAACAAATGAAAAAGAAATGGTGGGATTTGAACCTATATTGTAGAGCTAGTGGCTTACATGTAGGGGCATAGATTGGTTTTTGTCAAAGTAAACGCTGATTTATTGTCGAATTTGACAAGAAAGATACAATAAAAGTCACATGTGAAAGTTTTAGCTTAATACAGTATTTACTTGTTGAGAAAACAGCAAAAAATGTTCACAGTATGTTCATCAAGAATGTCGAACCCATCCTCGTTTAGTGAGACGACAGCGGGTACCAACCGCATCTCTTGCCGCAGCATACGGGAACAGACACCAACCCACAGAATCCTGAGAAAGGATTATTCAAATGTTTCGGGTGAAAAAAAATAATATCCAAACCACATTACTTCAAAAATAATTCTTCCTCAAAATAGTTTATACTATCAACAGCTGCAGTGCTTCTTTACAAGGAAGTTTTTATGGCAATTATTTTGCGGAGTATTCACCAATCTATGACCCTACCTATAACTACTAGAACACTAAGTTTGTTGGTTGATGGGAGACCAGCTTGTCCAAAATCATGATCATAATGTAGGGCGTGAAGACTGGTGTTAAGCTCATTCTTTGAACTCCGTTCACTTTAGGAGCTCGGAGACCTCCGCCAGGAAATTGGCGAGGTGATCGACCAGTCCACCCAGGCGTACGATGCCCGCGATGAAGCCCAGGCGAAGATGATCCTTCTGAAGGAAAAGGCAGACAAGGACTGCGCCCAACACCAGCAGGAGATGAAGGAGTTGCAGCGAATCATCGATCACGATCGCAAACTCCGGGAGTTCATGACCGTCAAGAGCAAAGAACGAGAGGAAGATGAACTGCTCGTTGCTCTCCGTCAGAAGAGAGGTAAGTTAAAAAAAAGTAATAAATGTTTTTCAACTATAGCTTAAAATTGAAGTGATTAGTTTGAATTTTTGCACAGATCCCGAGGTGCCTTCAAATTTTGAATTGCCCCTACAGACTGTGCAAGTCTCGCGCATGTTTTTTCAAACATTTTAGGTACCACTTTGGTCTCAAGCACATTGCTTTAACACATGAAGGAAACAAACTTGCACACTTTAACGAGTCCCGATGTTTGAATTGGAAAAGTGCGAGAGTTGCACAGTCTACTGAACCCTACATCCTTATTTCCATTTGTTGTGATATAGAGAGTTTGTATACTCTTACAACACCCTAGAATTTCAGAGGTTTCATCATCATTGGTCATTTTTGTGGACATCTTTTGTCCTCAGGTCCACAATTAGTATGTCACCTTTATACACAGTCGTACATTTGTTACAAAGTCGGCCTGAAACGCGACCTTGCTGCTTTAGTATACACAATACTACCGGGGAGTCAACTGCCAGCAACCGTTACTGGCATTATGCTGTCCACAACAGTTGCTCTCCTTCAACCCATAGATGAGTGTAAGAGTCGCTGTCTCCATCATCACCAACAACAGGATGGGCCATGATGACATTCATGCATATCAGAGGTTCGTTTGGCAAACTGTCTTAATAATTAGTTTTTAACATCACGCTACTCAATTCTATCCCATCACAGAGGCAGAAGAAGGTGAGAAACTCCGTCGTGAGAGGCAGGAAGATTCCATCGAGGCATACGAGGGGGCGTTCCAGCGTATCTCCCAAATCACCAAGGAGACGGACCTCAACAAACTCGTCCACAAGTTCATCCAGGTGGAGGATCGGAATTTTGCTCTGTTCAACTACGTCAACGAGCAGAACAATGAGATTGAGGTCCAGCAGGACCAGATAGCAGAGGTATGTTCAAGGTCAACATCCAAATCTGAATTCTGATGTGCTCAGAACCCTTCCCCCCACAACCACCCCACCCCCCTGGAGACGGTGCCAACAACAGAGCCACACCCATGGTTCGAAATGCCCGCCCTGATCTAAAAATCAACTCAATTAAAGTGAATGTCATGGTGTTTTTTGTTTTCAATCTTAGATCCAAGATGAGATTAATGAGTTCAAGAGGCAGGGCTCCGAAATGGAGGAGCAACGTGTGACCATCCTCAAGACTCTGGAGGAGAAACAGACCAAGGCGGCCAAGGATGCCGACGGCCACGATTCCAAATTGAAGAGCGTGAATAAGATCCTGGATCAACTCAAAGCAGGTATGAAACTGATTGACTTTCCTTACCATCTTCAATGTGGCATCAAAATTCGTTCAGAGAAAAATACTATTAATTTTGGTTTTTTACCCTACACCGATGTGTGTTAGCACTGTATACTCAGTACTTTTCCCGAGTTCTGTGAAAAAAAATCACAGGCATATTACTTGGATGGGATTCGAACCAACGACCTTAACAATTCTAGAGCAGTGTCTTGCCAACTAGACCACCGGGATTGCCCGGTAGCTAGAGGCAGTTCGAATCCTATATTTTAGCAGCAGGACCCGCAGCGATTTAATAGATGTTAATTTTGCATCGGGGATAAAGAATATTAATTTTGGTTTACCCTACACCGATGTTTGTTAGCACTGTATACTAAGTCGCGGAATCCGCTGCTAAAATATAGGATTCGAACTGCCTCTAGCTACCGAGCAATCTCGGTGGTCTAGTTGGTATGACAATGCTCTAGAAATGCAAAGGTCGTGGGTTCGAATCCCACCCGAGTAATATGCCTGTAATTTTTTTCACAGAACTCGGGAAAGTACTGAGTATACAGTGCTAACACACATCGGTGTAGGGTAAAACCAAAATTAATATTCTTTATCCCAGATGCAAAATTTACATCTATTAAAGAGAAAAATACTCTTAAAAAAAGAAGAAAAACAAAATTTGTCGAAAGTCTGGCCATGCACCTTTAAATGCTAAAATTTATTCACAAGTTTCTTGTGTTTCTGTCCCCCAGGAGTGGAATCTCTTTTCTCTAAGACGAGCTGTGATCGATCAACCATTAATGACATGCTGGGTAGCGCTGCTGGAGTGACCGATGAGACGATCATGCAGTACCTTGGTCTGATCGAGCAACGCACCAATGAGCTTCTTGCCGTCAGCATGTATGTGGACAGCAAGGTATGTGGCAATTCCTAATAATTTTGATTGCTTGAGGGCGTGTATGAACCCAATTTTTTAATTCATTGTTTAGATTAAAAACGGGACCATCAAATTGTTTGAAATTTTCACAGGTTTGTCATAAGTGTTACTTGAAAACTAAAGAATTGGAATTACAAAATCCGATGTTTAATCACATTATGAACATATCAATCCATGGAAGGTGGCAGGCAACAGACTTTATACCAATTTGTGTTTTCCACTTATCTCTAGGGAGCCAAGGAGAAGGAAGATCACAAAGTGCCCTCTATGCTTGGCAAAGGGCCAATCCCTCCTCCACAACAGCTGATGTTTATGGCGCCCTCTACTGGTGATGACTACGACAGCGATCAGGGATCAGACCTCAGCGATGAGGAGACACGGCCATTGACACAGACAGAGCTCAAGGCTAGAATAATGAAAGGGGTGAGTGGATATTTTGAGAAAGAAATATGCTACTGCAAATAATATCTGTCCTGTGTTTTGACTAAGGAGCTGCTAGTAAGGGTTAGAATAGGCTGAAGGATTTGGACATTTTTGAGGCGGGAAACAAATCTGTTAACGCCTTGACTGCCGCCTATGAGTATATTCGTAGTATCAGGTGTAACGGATTCTGCCACTACGAGTATACTCGAAGAGAAAGAAAGGTTTTTGTATTGTTAATTGAATACACTGGCATCACTGAGAACGCAACAAAATACGCTTCTGGCAGCGGTGAGGACATACATTCTTAGAATTTGTATTACAATATGTAGACACTAACAAAGTACCTATTTGGTATGCGCGCATGCGCACCACACTTGGCAAATGGGAACGCCCTTCTTCTTTTTTCGTATCACTGAAGCGTGATGGTTATATGGCAGTTTCCCATTTCTTTACACAGTCCTTTGCGTTTTTATTGAACACTGCAAGGTCTTTTGAGCTGCAAGGGTTGGGTAGTAGAGGGCAGACAAGGCAGTCAACGTGTTAAACTCGGTTTTGTGTCGCACTCGCTTCAAACTCAACAGAGAGAGAGAGTCCTCAGGAAAAATTACAAGTCTGTATAAACCTCGTGTTAAAATGGTGTCAAATGCCATGGTATGCGATACTCTTTCAGGGCAAAATTTGAAAAAAAAAGGAAAACGTCGGACATCAAAAACAAATTGGTCTTTACATTCCATAGAGGAATTCTGCGCCAGTCTAAAGGTTCAAATTCAATGCTGTTTTGGATTGAATGTTATCAAAATTCAGGAATGATGTAACAACTCTCAATACAAAAATGTACAGACTGTGTATTTGAAACGCGACAGCATGGTGCGCTTTTGGATTTTGACAAAAATTGCAGTTGGCATTTTAACCCGAGGTTAAAGACTTTTATTTTCCCCATCGTTGTAAGGAATCTATTTGAAAATGGATGGATCACCAAATAAAATTTGAACTTTGAGCCCCTCTTAAAAGATTTGCAGTGACACTTTGTGTGATCAAGGAATTCATCATTAAAGACCAAATAAAGATTATGAGAATTTTGTTTTGTTTGCTCACGTTCGTCCTCGCCTTTCTCTTCAAAGGTCTTGAAGAAGGAAGCAGCAGCATCCAAGAAGGGATTCCAGTACGACCTCTCCGTCCCTAGCAAAGACATGAAACAGAAACAATCCATCCCGGAGAAGAAGAGGGGTGGCAAGCGATAGATGGAATAGCACAAGAGGTGGCAGTTTGACTGGAAGAAGTATGGTGGAACAGCTTACAAGGATTCCAAACACAGATTCCGTTGATGGTTATGGAAAAGAAGGGGTCCAATTTCACTACTCCTGCTTAGCACAGATAAATCTTGTTAAAGCGAAAGCGGGTTACCAGTCAGATTTCCATGTAATGGTATTTAGTCTTGAATGGTTCCTCATTTTATTTCACTAAGCAAATCAAGTTTTTAAGCATTCTTGCTTGATGGAATCTGCCCCAACAGTTTCAGTTGTTAAGGTTGAATAAGAAAAGAGGATTCCTCAGAACTCCGTTAAATATCTGAAGTTCGGTTAACTTCATTCCATTTATTCACTTGTGTTCCAGTAATAGGTCTTCAGCCATTAACCGAATACTGCCAAAAATTATGGCATTACTGTTACATTTTTGTTACTAGAATTACCCCAAACAGATGTTTTCCCACTCTCATGCAGAATTTAACCTTCCTATAGACCTTTCTAGTGCAATGTCACAGCCCAAGTTTTTGCCAACCGAGGTTGGGAAAACTATGGAAAGCCATAAATGCAAAACAAAAACAGATATCCACAGTTTGTAACAATGCTACACAAATATCAAAAAATAGTGTTGAATTTGTTGGAAACAAAGCAACAAATCATGGGAGGTATTTTAGTTAATTGAAAGCTTGGTAAAAAAATGTTGAATTTGGTCACAACGCCTGTTCATACATTGAACGTTTTGCTAACATTCGGCTGTCCATGCCAGCGGCGGATACAGGGGGGGGGGGCGTGGGGGGCGCACGCCCCCCCCTTTTGCTTGAAAAAAAACCCACAAAAAAAACAAAACAAAAAAAAGGGGAAAAAAACTTGAGGGGAAAAATAAGGGAGAGACAAAATTAAAGACAAAGGCCTTACCTGGTTTTTTTTTTTTTTAAGCTACTAATATTCCATACCTCGTACACTTTTTTTCACCATTTTGTTGCTTGGTAAATTTTCACCCCCCCCCCCCCCCCCCCCCCCGTTTGGAAAATCCTGGATCCGCCCCTGCATGCCGACCAGCACCATTTGTTTATTGACAAAAGAAAGGTTATAATGTTAACTGAACGTCAGAAAAACAAGATGGCTACACTCCTGACCTTGAAATGTAAAAAGGTGTTTTTTCAAGTTTAATGTTTATGAAAATCCTTCCAGTGTATTGGTTATTATTGTTGGTAAAAATGCCAATGGTTGTTTGCTGTCCGTCCAGAAAACTGTACTCTTATAGTAAAGTTATAATGATGATTTTAAAAATAGAATTATTAGTTAACATCTATACAGTATTAAAAGAACTTTGTTTTCACAAGAATTTTTATGAGTGATATACTGTTTATTTAAGACATCAGAAATAAAAAGAAAATCAGAAAGCAAGTTTCATTATTTATTGTTTGCTTATGTCGAAATTCAAGTGTACTGTGACATCATTTCAGCTCCCTCTTCATCTTTCCGTTTTCCGACCGGAAAAAAAAAGGAAGAGTTTAATAAACATGATCGAAAGAATAGAAAAAGATGGCGATTCATCACTCACATTAACTTCTTTAAAATTGGGGTATAAACAGAAAGACAGAGTCAAGGCAAGGGGTTCGTTTCCTTTTTTTGTGCATTTGGAAATTCATTTGCCCCGAGAAGTTCACAATTAAAATTAGGGGCAATGTACATGTATTTGTTTTTACATTCGCGCAACGTCAGTTTATTCTACAAAAACTAGTAAATGGCATAACAAGAGCTGAAAAGGGTTGTGTTTAAGAGAAATGTAAACAGAAACTACAGTTTTAATTGGCCAAGAGTGCCCCCCATGGGGAAAAAATGGTGTACAGTTGTACCTCTTTGTGCCCCCCCTAAAACTGTACTCTACTTTCCTTTGAAAATAGCAATGCCACAATGAAACCCTGACTTGACAAAGGAAAGACAACAAAGGTTCTCACAATTGGACACAAAATAAAGCGAACATACCTCTTGATCGCTGACCAATAATGCATGGAAACACGCCAATATATTGTACATGTGGATCAAATATTTATTTGTTTGGAAACCAAGGGTCGACGACCGGGACCCCATTTCATAGAGCTGCTTAAGCACAAGAAAGTAGCTAAGCACAACAAACTTTTATGCTTACCAGAATAAGGTTACCAACCAACTTACCATTCCAGATGTATCATCTGCGACTGGTGTCCTGCTCATTTTTGCTAAGCAGCTTTAAGCAACTCCATGAAATTGGGCCCTGCTGGATACTTTGGTATCACAGCAAAATTTCAACCATAAGAGATCAGAATAAAAACCATTGACACTACAAGGGTATAACTAAATCAGGTGACAGTTTCTTACTCTCTTTTCTTTTGTTTAAAAATTCACAAGAATGCTGCAGTAAAGCTAAAGAACAAACAAAAATAAATGTACTGATAGATCTAGGTACAAAATAAGTTTAACATTTATGTTTGTTGCGTAAAGGTATGGAAGCGTTTCAGGGGATATTGGGAAAGAAAAAAGTCATAAATATGATTGGGAGATTGTGTACAGGAATCAGGGAGGTATTTAGAATTACATTCAACATAATAGGGCAAAAGTTTCCATAATCAGGGAGATTTTTCAAATTTGTTCATCAGAACATGGAAAGATTGGTTTATTTCCTGGGAACTTTCTGCAGAATGAATCAGGGAGAGTTGGCAGCTCTGCATTGTGCTCATTCATAATTATGGGATATAATAGTTATGACTTAAACTAATTCATATTTATGATCATAATGACTTACAATTATGACTTTCTTTCTTTTCTCAATGTCTTTTCGTAAGGTTTCCGTACAAAGGACATTTAAAGAATGAATTAAAATAATGATTTCTCAAGAATATTTCTGTATTCTCTCTTATCAATAGGCAGTAGAATATAGACAAATACGTAATGTACTGTAAGCAATGGACAATGAAATATATCTTTTCTTATTATTTATTTGATTTACACATACAAAGCATTTTAATATTGTTTAGTGTGGGAAACAAAGTGCATATAAATCCCACTTAATTCTCAAAAATCAAGCCCAAATACTTGCCTGTATTTAGCTGTGTCCAAACTGGCGGCTACAGCTGTGGCTGTTGCTAAGGGTGTTGCTAAGGACGTCCTATACATGATGAATCATGATTCAGCGATCCAGCCAGAGCT
The DNA here is from genome assembly GCA_023634235.1 of Pisaster brevispinus. Lineage (NCBI taxonomy): Eukaryota > Metazoa > Echinodermata > Asteroidea > Forcipulatida > Asteriidae > Pisaster > Pisaster brevispinus. The sequence continues at coordinate 3,293,548 of JAMKCF010000002.1, read as the reverse complement.
GTAGCCACTAATTCAGAAGGCCTTGGGCCGTGTCCGAATTAATGGCTATTGCTGCGGGTGGATTGCCATGTCATCCCGCGTTGAGTTATTGGATGTCCTTAACAATTCAGTACACCCTTAGCAACAGTCGAAGCTTAAGCCGTAGCCGCCAGTTCAAAAAAACTGCCTGAAGACTGATTCTCGACTCTGACAACCATGCCTGGCACAGTGTCTGGCATAAAACTTATCAACCATAACCTACCTACCATAAACAAAAGCATTCCGTAGACAGAATCACAACAACAAAAAACCTAGCGTTTTGAACGTTCGATATTCTGGAATCAAGTGTCCCTAAACTCAGAAGACATCTTGGTGAGAAACTATCATGCATTCACCAAAATACAGCAAATGTAAAACATCACCTTGGATTTTATCAAACTCAGAGGCCCTACCATGATCAATTGATAAATTTGACAGTTTTTAATTTTGATTTGAACAAAGAAAAACCGACTACAAGAAGACTTGAACCTGAGCCCTATACATGTGTGTTGGCGATCTCCCTTTTTTTCTTAACGGATATTGAAAAAACAGGGAGACCACCAACAAAGGGATAGATAGTTAATCCGAAGGTTGCAGAATCAAGTCCCACTATAGTAAATTGTTTACTTTTTCATACACAAAATTATTCAACAATTTACCCAGTCAGTTTCCCTTGTTATTTATTACTTGAAATTTGACCATCCTAATTTAATACTGAAATTAAATCGAAACAAAACTCCTCTCTGCTCATGTTTCAAAAAAAAAATTCAAAAAGTTATATTTTTAACCAATAAAGCTTTGCAGCTGTTTGACAATGATCCAGTCTGACGGTAAAACACATTTTAGGAGAAAACAACTTGTTTCTAAAGAATTCTGTCAAATGATTGCTGGTTCACACCACCTGGACAAAGTAAGCTTTTATGTTGTTGGGACAAAAAGGTTTGTTTGTTTGATTGCTTATTTGTTTGTTTGTTTGTTTGTTTGCTTCAATGATCTTCCCAACAAGAGAGCTCGGCAAATCTCCCACAAGGGGATATAAACGCTAAGTTGGCAACAACCAATCTCTCAAATGTGATTCAGTAACTAGACCCCAATACTAATATTCCAGTCATTGTGAAACCGGCGGGTAGCTTTGCCGGATTCAAACCCGGTCTAACCACGGTTTGAAAGGAATTCTGGGGGAGTTTTAAAGTTTGTAAACACAGCCATAGATCAAGTACATGTTCCAAACTCTACACATTCAGAATAGAGCTAAGCATTTCACAACACACACTTTAGATGCAACCTGCATACTAGTCATGGAGGAGTGCTCTCTACCAAATTTATGCAACAAGAATATGGAGATGCCTTCAAATCTCTCAAATCTTTTGCCGTCTCGAATTATTCCTTATCCCTTTCAAGATTTGTTCGGGCACAAAAAACACCTACAGTGTTTTGTTATTAGTCAGTAGTGATTCAACACACATAAAGTTGCCTCTTGAAAGACAAAGCATCCGTCTTTTTAAAATATTCCTCTACCAATATCTATCAGTCTAATTTTTTCCCCTATCATTTACCCCTAAATAAAAAGAGTGAAATATAAATGTTATGGTCTTTAACTTTTGAGGTATTTTGTGGGGGGGGGGGGGGGTGTTTTCCAAACTCACACGGCGAACAACACTTAAGGTGACACTTATCTCAAAGTAGTCACTACCTATTTCCTCTTCACTGTTTATGCATAATGTTATTTTTTGGGGGGGACAATGTTGACAAACTATTTCTAACCTTGACTTGTCAAGCTGCGCTATCATTCACAAGGTACAACCTCGTCTTCACTCGGTAGATTTGGCAAAATTAACCCGGTAGAATTTGTTCAGCTGCTCAAGGAAGATGAAGGTTAACACGGTGTGTGGGCCGAGGCGGGTGTAGTACGGTGTGAACCCCTTCCAGAGACTAAAGATGCCCTCTTGACTTATGGTTTTTCGTAGGACTTCCTGTTTGACAAAGACAACGTACAGGGTTGGTTAGTCTACTCTTGGGTCTGGAGACGAATGCCTGTGTCCCCCGCCCTCTTCCCGACCCTAACCCCCCCCCCCCCCTACTTGAAATCAACAGAGCAACAAATGATTGGAAACACAAATCATCTCCTCAGGACTATAGGGGCATTCGTGCAGTTTGTGTGGATTTCATAAAATTGCTTTTGCGTATTGTTTTGGTGCTCCTGGTAAATGGGGTTTACTGATCAAGAGTGGTCTTCAAAGTATTTGTTTGGCAAAAAGAAACATTTATTTTCCAAGTAAAACATTTATTTGGTTTGTTTTTATAAATTTATACGCATTTTTCATTTAAGAATATGAAATAGCAATTAATGACCTTATAGCAATGAGCCGACGAAATGTAGTAATTAACTTAGGAAACTATGCAAAGTTAAAAAAAGAAGAAACTTACTAAAGCTTTGGTAAATTTCTTCTTTTTTTAAGTTAAAGTTCGCCCCAAATAAGGCTAAAATCCACTCTTGGTACCGGGGCTACCAGAAGAAAGCATTTAAGATGAAAATCCTCAAGCAGGCCGAGTTTGCAATGCACCCAAGTCTGCAGTGCCAAGTTTCCTAGGTGCTGAAATGTCCCGTATTCTCAACAGAAATGTCCCGTATTCTTATAATAATAATAATAATAATAATAATAGTGGCTTCTTATATAGCGCTCATATCCGTCACTCAGTGACGCTCAAGGCGCTTCAACATTCAGTATTTTCCTGCAAGGTATGTGGGGCAACGTTTCTGAAGTATGAGACCTACTCCTTTACATAGCACCAGGTAATGGTTAACAAGGTGCTTTGGCGCAATATGCTGCCAATCAAACCAGGAACACAGGACTGGTTATTGACAAAACAATTGTTTAAATAGTTAACTTACAATAGCTCCTGAGTATTCTGGTTTTCCATCAATAATTCTCATATTCTGAATTCTGGAATGATACAAGGAAAGAAAACAGAGAAAGTATAAATATAAAAAAACAAACAATATTACTATCAGAATAGGTTTATGTAACACGTATCTTGTGAAGTCAGTCAGCAAGCTCATCCTTGGAAGGCAATTTTATTTTCGTTTTGGTGCAGGCTGCTTCCATTGTACGAAGGGGCACCAAGGCCAGTACCAGGGGCAACAGAGGCTAGGGCCTCTGTGTAACTCCAGGCACGAATCAGCAGTCACTTGTTCCTTTCAAAATCTCCACAAATTTGTATTATTTTTCGTAATGGTAAGTGCAGATCGAATGTTTCAAAAGTTGGTAAAACAGCAAAAAACAAAAACACAAAACAAAACCACTATATAGTCATAATTTGTTGCATCTTCAAGCAAACTTGAATACCAGATTCTAGTTGGTCAATCTGTATCAACACAATTGTGATTTACTTACACTGCTCGGCCTACATCAAACCCAGCTCTTTCGTGCTCTTCTATCTCTGCCTTTTGCGCTATTTTAAGCTGTGCTTGAAGACAAATTTTTTACCACACGCGCCCTCAAGGAGTATGGAAAAATATAACGCCTCTGCACCTCATAACCTCGCCAGAGTGGGATATGGCAAGCAGAAGCGCTAGATTTTTCAGTATAAATAAATAAAGTGTTTGGTGAAGCAATTAAACTTGGCTAGGTCCGAATTAGCGGCTACAGCTTCATCGTCATGTGAACATGCACTGAAGCATAGGATGTCCATAGCCATAGCCACGGCTGAAGTGGCCAATTCCGACATGGCCTTCATCCAAAGTTAACTCGGTCGCTGACTGGTGTTTTAAACTAACCTTGTTTTGGCAATATCCACTGGCATCGATGCGATCGTTGTCACGAGACCACTGATCATGCTCGCACCAAAATGACACAAAATGTTGTCTTGAAAATAACCTTCATGAATTGAATAGAGAACAAAAAACAAGAACTAATTCAAAATTCCTTTGTTGACAATTTCAACGACTTGATAACAGCATTCAAGTGCAGTGGTTGCCTTGGTATGTGAGGCACCTACGTGTACCCATGTTTAATACTGGGTATTTCTAGGGTTAATAGCTGTCTTGGTATGTGAGGTACCTACCTGTACCCATGTTTAATACCGGGTACTGCTAGGGTTAATAGCTGTCTTGGTATGTGAGGTACCTACCTGTACCCATGTTTAATACCGGGTACTGCTAGGGTTAATAGCTGTCTTGGTATGTGAGGTACCTACCTGTACCCATGTTTAATACCGGGTACTGCTAGGGTTAATAGCCGTCTTGGTATGTGAGGTACCTACCTGTACCCATGTTTAATACCGGGTACTGCTAGGGTTAATAGCTGTCTTGGTATGTGAGGTACCTACCTGTACCCATGTTTAATACCGGGTACTGCTAGGGTTAATAGCCATGTTGGTATGTTAGGTACCTACCTGTACCCATAAGGAACTGTTTAGCTTGAGAATAGGAAGCTAGCTGTGCTGCATTGACCACCATGGCTCGGGCAACAGTGGGACCACAACCCTAGCACAACAAAGGATAAAGAACAACACATTATCATTTCCATCTTTCTGGTAAAGAAACCGTGGGGCACTAAAAGTAACTAATACTGTAGGCTCTAGGCCTGTAGATAACTGTGAAGAGAAGATGAGGCGTTAAGTCTTGTTTGTTAGTTTGTTTGTTTAGATGATCTCCCCGTCAAAGGAACTCCGCAAAGTCCCACAAGGGGATAAAAACACCAAGCTGGCACTCTGCTTGTTCAGCGCCACTTTCTGCCTTATGGGAAAGCTTCATCACAGATTTTCTGAGTTTCGCCACAAAAACTCAGAAACTATACACCCTTTTCACTGATTTGTGTGTTTACATTGAATTACTTCGGTCATTAAAACTTTATGGATGAGCAGTTGATCTGCCTGGGGCAGTCAGCAAGTCGGCATGATCCAGTTAAGTCCAATGTTTAGAAAAGAAATTACATGGAGATACCAGGTGATAGTTGTCAGATGAAAAGGATGTTTTATTCTAGCCTCTTTCTTTAATGAGGCTTTCCCATAATGTGAAGGAAATGTTTTTAAACTGTCTAGTGTACTCACCCTCCATAACGTTACCAGACCCTCTTCCTTCGTTATCCTGGCTAGAGCATTGAAGACATTGGTGTACCCTCTTCGTTCGTTGACAGGTAGCCTAGCACAAATATATCAACGGTCAAATTGGTAAACATGTCATACAGCATTACGGCCTTTCCATGGCAAAACATCCCAACTCGAAAATTGTTGGTTTTTACATCAGATCATTTCTGGGTAAACAGAGGGTGCTTTTCCCTTTTCAAAGTTTTAAAGGCATACTCTGTGTGGTTTCTGAATAGAACATGTTCTATCTCAGCCTCTTTTTACACTTATATGGCAAAAACAGCTTAGCTTACCTCTGTACTTGCTTTTCTAAAAATGTCAATTTTTGAGTTAGGCTGTCTTGCCATGTAAGGACCGCTTAATCATTCATGGAAATTGTTGCACAATTATTTTTTTTAAGCACGTACAACAACGGGTCTTGTTGAAGGACACAAATGTCATGAACAGGATTCGAACCCACACCCTGATGATTTAGACACCAGAACTTGAGTCAGGTACACTAGCTCACATAACAACCAACTACCACCTTGGTGAAACTTAAAACAACTTCATATTGTGTGTATCTCCTATTCTGTTAATTAGCAACGCTTCTATTTTCAGAATTGAAATGAGTACAGTTTATTTTTGCTTTTTGCCAACGAGGACTCGTACCTGCCATCTGAAGTCATTCTGATGAGAGAAATCTCGGCCGGAGTACCGACAAACGCTCCAGTGGCTCCTGCTGTCATACCTGGAGATTGAGAAAACTTAATCCTTAATCAGCTGCAAACAGTTTCAAGTTAAAGGCATTACACAGGTTTGGTGGAGCTGACAAAATAGTCGCAGACAGTGTTCATGTTTTGTGTGATCAAACATATACATGAAATAACAAACCTGTAAATAATTGGGCTTAATCCATTGTAGAGTCAGAAGAAAATAATGAAAAACTATGCACAATTTTCAGCGTGTAAAGATGTTGTTTTGTCCTTGACCAAAATCAGCCGATTGCCTTTTCCTGCCCAAGTAGTTGTTACAACCTTGGAAATGGCAGCAGAGGTATCTACTTAAGGGGATGTGACTTTTTATTGCAACTATAAAACAACAAACCGCAATGGAAACCTCCAGGTAAATTTTAAATAATTTTGGGTAAAACACTTTTGTTATTTTTCACTGGATCGAGACTTGAACCTGTGACCTCTGGATTAACGTGCCGGTGTTCTACCAACCGAGCTATCTAGCCCTAATGTTGGCAGTCTCCCTATTGCGTCAATATCTTTGTTTGAGGGTGCCAGTCAGAAGCCATACAACCTGTAACTGCTGTACAGCCAGGGATCACACCCAAGTGTGTGATACAACCTGGGAAGCGGCAGCAGAGGGATCACCTTAAAGGGGATGCGACTCTCGGTTGGACAAAATTAATTATCAGAATAAATGCGAGCCTGCTGAAGAGCATTACGGGAAAACTCGGAAACTGTTCATCCTTTTCACCCATTAGGTGTGTTTACATTGAATAACTTGGGTCATTAAACTTAATGGATGAGCAGATGAGCAGCCCTACTGGTTTGTGCATGATCCAATTATGTCCACTGTTTGGAAAAGCAATTACAAGGAGATAACAGGTGTGAACTGTTAGACGAAAAGGATGTGTCATTTGAGCCTCTTTCTTGCATAATGAAATATTTATGGAATTCAACTGTGGGGGGATTTAATAAAATAGTTGTGATATCTTTACCTATTACCGCCTTCATAAAAAAGTTTGGTGGCTTTCCATCAGGTCTGAAAATGGAGAAAAGAATGCAGAAAGTCTTAAAGAGAATTCAGCAGATACGAGGACCATAACAGGGCTTGAAGCTCTTGAAAATATCCACTAGTCCACGGGTCTCGTAGCTCACAACTTTTATTGGACTGGAATGAGTTTTCACAAGACCAATTTCACAATAGCAATTTCTTTTAAATCTTTTAGTATTTTAAATTTTTAAAACTAGTTTAACTTGTTGCCTTCCTCGAAAAATCTGCATAAAAAGGAAAACAATTCTGAACAGGTACAGTGTGCATTTGTTTCCTGCAAAACACTGGACAGCTGGTTTGTTTGGGTGAAAGGTCACTTGCCCCAGTGATGAAATAACTGGATTTACGCCAGTGCTCCAGTCTCTAACTTCCTGAGTTTAGTACCACACAAATTTTGCATGCATGGCATACTGGAGGGCCATAAAAAATCGCTGAAACAGTAAAACACAATCGTCCATCAACATGAGTTAGACACTTAAGCATAAAACATTGCTTACAAAATTTCTGCTAAGCCAAAGTTAACAGGAAGCCAGTCATAGACGGTATGTGTATTGTGGTATTTTGGCTGGTAATCTTGTGTTGGTAAGCATAATTGTTTTGTGCTTAGCTATCATCTGGTCAGCAAAACATGGAAGGAGGAATAGGGGAAGACAAAAGCTCAGCTATACAGATGTAGTTACCAGGGACATCGCGGTGCTACCAACAGATCTTCATAACTTAATGAGGGATGGACATTTATGGGCAAGTCTCAACATGATTCCAACCTAGGTTGACTAGAGAGAACTCCAGGAGGTTAGGCCTCGAGTTAAAAACAGGATTGGAATGTTTTACATTATCAGTTTAGGTGATATTTCTTACCCTGACACCATGTCAAATAAGGTGGTATAGATGCCAAGCCTTGTTGTCGTGTATGTTGCTTGACGAAGTAATCCTGCTGACAAGCTAGTAAAAAGAAATAAAAAAATGACTGATGCAGTTTGTATTTTTAAATTTGCACATTAACAAGTTACTCCCTTTCTCCAGTAACTTTTGGTTATGTCCATCTTCGGGGGCACAGGGCGAGATACTTACCCATTATACAGCCCAAGGACTCCTTCGTTAGAGATGATTGCTTTGATGGCATGACCGCTTGTCTTGTACTGTCTTGATGCACCGCCCTCACCTGTTGAAATTGAGACAAAAAAAAAAAATCAAACTTGACTAATTTATACATACTTTTGGTTTGGATTTAACATGCAGGTGGAAGGCCTGCAATTTCATCTTTGAGAGAGCAAGGACATTTTTTATTTTGCAAAGAGAACCTGAAAGGCCACCAAGGCCAAGACCAGGGCAACGCTCGCCATGGCCTCCTTGGCCTACGTGTAAATCAAGGCTTGAGGTGGTGGGTCCAGAGGGTCGTATGCCTTTGCCAATGAAGCTGAGAGTCACAGAGGGAACGTTAAGCCGTAGCTCCTGCCTGCTGCGCAATGTTTGTAAAAAGAACCTAGAAGGGTTTTCGGACCAGTGTCTTTCTGGTATGGTTGACAGCAATGGCTCTGCCTAACGCCAAATTCTGCGCTTGCATCCATTCGTCGCTTACAGGGCAAGCATCGAATTTCTGCGGTAGCGGTGTATAAGTAAAGAATGACTAGTAACATGCCTGTAGACAAAAATACAGCTGATTTCTTCATTTGTACAGAACTGTTGTCATATTTTCAAATATTTTAAACACGCCATTTTCCGAAAACGAAAGACATGATTTACCCGCAGAGCAGTATTGTGATATGCCACTTCCTGGTAAGAAGCACAGAATGATAATCCTGTGATACATTGCTCATCCCAAATAGTGTAATTATGACACTATTACATAGTAGTTACTGAAACTTGCTGAACAGTAACAAGTAATTTATATAGTTTGAGAAAAAAACAAACACTAACGATTTGCCAAAGTTTGTGGCTTTGAGATATTGATACATGTACGTAGGTCACTTTGTGGGACCAGCAACGACATCATACCAGATTCTTATGGTCTTAAAAAGTCACCTGGGCCCCAATTACACTGCTCTGCTTACCGTAAGAAAGAAATAAGTGCTTACGGAAGCATGGAATTCCTAGATTACGTCAAGTCTATTTCACAGGTTAGCAGAAAATTTTTGCTTGTGCGCGTGCCTACACCACGTTACTAGGCATTTTTCGCTTACACAGCTAGCACAGAAATTCGGCGCTTGCACAGTAAGCGGAGAATGGTGATCATAAGCGCATAACTCGGCGGCAAGCAGAGCCATGAAATTGGATCCAGAGCCTTAATACAACAAAGTTCCTACATGTAATACATTTTGGGCGTGTCGTGGCCGCGTGTTTTGGGCGTGTCGTGGCGAGCGGTTAAGAGCACCGGACTCAAGCTCTGGTGTTTCTGATCAGCAGAGTGTGGGTTTGAGTCCCGGTCGTGACACTTGTGTCCTTAAGCAAGACACTTTACATGCTTTACCATGATTGCTTCGTCCTTCGGATGGGACGTAAAGCCGTTGGTCCCGTGTGTTGTGTATTGCACGTAAAAGAACCCAGTGCACTTATCGAAAAGAGAAGGGGTCCGCCCCGGTGTTCCTGGTTTGATTGGCAGCATATTGGGCCATGGCACCTTGTAAACCATTACCTGGTGCTATGTAAAGGAGTAGGTCTCATACTTCAAACATAGTCCCTCATACCTTGCAGGAAAATACTCAATGTTGAAGCGCCTTGAGTGTCACTGAGTGGCGGATATGAGTGCTATATAAGAAGCCATTATTACCATTACAAGAATCAAACTTATAAAAATGAAATGTGGTAAGAATGTGGTAACCATGGTAACTCACCACTCATCTGCATACGGTTTTTGACAAGATCCAACGGCTGCACAAAGACAGTAGCACCCATTCTGTCATTAATAACATAAAATAACAACTTTAAACGACAGACATTTATAATAGGAGCAGATGTAATTTTGTACATGAATGTAAATTTTGTACATGTTTTTTGTTGTTGCAATTCATCGCATCTGGATGAAGTCATCACTTGGTGAGCCCTGTCATGTATCATAGTAAAAATGGAGTAGTATGTCACTATTAATTAATGGTGTGTTGCTTGCAACGCTCGTCCACGATAACCAACGTTTACGTATAAAAAGATTCAGCCATTTATTACTTTGGACCAGCGATGCGCACAGCATACCATTGATTACCAGTGGTAACTGAGTTGGTAACTGAGTGCAACTGAGTTGCATGTTAGAGAGACCAAACTGGTATGCTAGCCCCAATTGTGTGTCCAAGCTGAATCCTTGGCCACATGTCCGAACCCTTTTTTTCATAAGCTTTTTAACCAATAAAAAATTTGAGGCGCGTTCCCTACAGGCGAAGAAATGGTTTGTCTATTTCCTCGGATTTACTTCGCTTATTTTTACTGACCGAGGCCATTTTGGATTGATCCCAATCAATTCACGGCCTGGGCTGAAGGCGGAGCGGATGAATAAAGCAACCATTGCAATGTTTGCATCCTTGCTCTGCCCACAACCCAGCCGGCCGGTGACGTCGTGAATTGATTGGCATGATTGGGATCAATTCAAAATGGCCGCAGTCAGTAAACATCGAGCGACGTACGTCAGACGAAATAGACAAATCATTTCTTTAAATATCTTTTTAAAACTTTATTTATTCAAACATCCAAAACACCCAGGTCAAGCTCAGAGGAGAGTTGAACACATTGACTCTGAGCTGGTTGAAACCGCCGATCCGCCCGTAGGGAATGCGCCTTGAAATTGTTATCGGTAAGTTTAAGAAAAAATGGGTTCGGACGTGTGGCCAAGGATTCAGCTTGGCCACAACCATACACAATTGGGGCTAGTGCAGTATGCTACGTGCAAACTGCAACGCTGTTTCACAATAAACAAAGCCAACGGGTCACGTATAAAAACATGAGCCCTTGGTTACTGTGGACGAGCGTTGCCTGCAGCAAACGATTGATTATCGGTGACAGTGCCCATATTCATGATATTTATTATCGGAAGGCGACACTGAAAAAGCATGATAATTGATATTTTGCCACTTTTTTGCGGAGGAGTGGATTCTTTGGACCCATGACGAGCTCACTCTGAGAACAAAGAACATGAAAAGAGCCTAATTTTGGCGAGATCCGTTTTGAAAAAAGAACTCCATGTGCATAAACGTGAAGGGCAACAAATTTTGATTAGGATTTTGTACATAACTTAATGGGTGGGGCAACCAACATGACCATTGAATAGCGGTGTCATGCCAAAAAGTGTCCGCTGCCAAATACTGTCCGCTCATTAGCATATTGCGATCTGATTGGTCATGCGTATATGACGTCACATTGTTTACGGAATCTTGCTAAATAGTGTCCGCGATTGCATGTAAAATGTATCAACATTGCGTGCCTTGAGTTCTCAGCTGACAGGACGTTGACATAAGATCATTTTTTCATCTGAATTTGCCTTTTACAATTTTGTTTGAACGCTTTCCTTGTTGTATTTGATTATAAATATTCGTAACATTTAACATTTAGCACTTTCACATTTCGTATTTTTAAAATTAAACCTGCACAAAAATCAGCACTTTTTATTTACTAAAGTAAAGTACTAATCAGTAAACTATTCTTTACCTAACTTTTGAGATTGAGTGTTCGTCTGTGTGTGTTAGTGTTTGATATATTTTTTCGTAATCCCTGCCAAATGTTGTTTGTAATCTACCAAATACTGTCCTTGTGCATGCATACGTGCGCCCGGACACTATTTTTTAGTATTTAGCAGCGGACAGTCATGACAGTATTTGGCACGTAATACATGTATGCCAAGTGTCCGGCGTCCACTGCGCATGCTCAGCGGACAGTATTTGGCCGGCAGCGGACACTTTTTGGCAACAGCTCAACTAATCATTCTATTGCTAAAAATGTATTGCAATTCAACCCCATAAAGGCAAGCAAACTGAAAGATATATGTTGCATTATTGCTCTGAAAAGGTACTTACCCAGCTAAACCCCCGTAGAGGAATTTTACTGGTTTGGGAATTTGCACTGGGACCATAGACTTCTTTTCTGTGGACGACGCCATTTTGAATGGCTGCTGGGGGGGGGGGGGGGCGTAGCCTTTTGTCAAGGCCTTCGATCGTGGCTCGGACAGCTTTGTAAACAGCGGAGCGACTGGAACGAGAGAACACGCGCGCGAGCCGCGAGTGGCGAAGCCTTTCTAACTTGTTTGCGGGTTTTTATTATTTTATGAATTATTCATTAAGTATGAAACGTGCTTTATTCATAGCTTGTATGCAAATAAGTATCTGATGATGAGCATGCGTGCGTGGTCTCCCCTTCGAGTCGCTTAGGATCTGTATTTTTTAGGTGTTTATTAAGTTTCTTAATTTTTTATATAAATGTATAAATATATTACTGGTGCCAGCAACAACAATGTACATATATGTTTGCCTTCGAAATTTGACCGGGGGTCAAAACTCTTATTATGGGTTTACAATATCTGGGCACTGCGATGAGTCGTAGCTGCCATGCACTAAGACTTGATTTCAAGTCCGAGAGCGCATTTCTCCGCCTTAGGACCCAGAATTTATTTTGTTACATTATGAGTTGATTTGTTGGTGCAGTCATAGGACATTCCAACTGAGGCACGTTACACAATTATTTGTCACCCAGTAAAAATTTTACATTTTGCTTTATTTTCCTTATATTTGTTGCTGTTGAAAAGAAAGGGAAATGCGCATGGCCCTTTCCCTATATAAATCTGTCTTTGTTTATTAAAATAAATATCAGCCTTGGGTCGAACACAGAAAAATTGACTGAGCTATCCAGCCTTATTGTTGGCGGTCTCCCTATTTTGTCACTATCTTTGTTCGGAGGTGTGCCAGTCAGTTTCCCTTGTGATTATGATATTTATCTGGGATAATTAGCAAAAATTTCAAACGGCTCACCTGCCAAAAATTGAAAAGCAATTTTAATGTTAGTTGTTCGAAAATATACTTGATTGGTTTTTCAAGAGGCTGTGAGAAACTTTAAACAGCCTACATTTGTTAAAGTGTTGTTGAGTACATATTTAGCATTTAGCATTGGGTTGCTGTTGGAGTATATTTAGTTTGGCGAACCCAAAGTGCTAAACGCTGGCGGCGCTGCTCAACAAAATTCATGTGCAGTCCTGAGGATGCAACGCAAATGCACCTAAAAAGATATCAAAATAGAGCATGGCAGTGAAGTAAGTTTGGCCGATCACTACTATTTCAACATTTTCTTTATTCCATATTTTTTAAATTGCTGCCTCCAAAGAAACTCAAGGCTACATGTGGAACTCGGAATGATTTGACCAAATGTCACGATGAACATCTTTTGACCTCTGTAGAGGGAGCCATTCTCAAATAAGACCAATGTTTAATCAAGCTCCTGGTTCAGTGGAAGTTTTAAAATGAATCTTTGCTTAATTTATTAGCTGTTTAGTTTCACTGTATGCCATTTTCATATGCAAACCACTGTGCCTCTGGAAACTAGAGGCTGTCAATGATTTAAGCGCACATTCGTAAATTTTGTGAAAATGTTGTTGGCTCTGGTTTGTGGTGACTCACCGCACTGTTTACAGAAAAATTTCTCCTTATGAGTTGTGGTGGTTCTAAGAACAAGTGACGTAACTCAACGTCTTGATCAGTACAGGCTACCTATGCTATCGTTAGCCAAGACTTTTTTTCGATCGTTGCCATCAGACTACGAGAAGACAAATTAGTAACTATAGTAAATAATAATATTATTAGCAATTTGTGGCTGTTTGGAGATCATTATATACGGTTACCATGGAAACGCAAATGTGCCGCCATTTGCAAGCTCTCAGACCGTGCATTCCAACACCGCACCTCGTATAGCAAGGACGTCTAAGATCACGTCGCCAACATTTTCTGGAATTGGTTATTGATCTCTTTGTCAAATGTGATTCGATAGGCTTAATTAATAGCAATTTGTGGCTGCTTGGAGATCATTATACACGCCTACCATAGAAACGCAAATGTGCCTCCATTTGCGAAGCTCTCTCAGACCCTGCATTCCAACACCGCACCTCGTATAGCAAGGACGTCTAACATCACATCGCCAACATTTTCTGGAATTGTCAAATTTGATTTGGTAAGCTTACCAGAATAACTAACTTAAAAAAAACCCAGGACAACTTGTCTTTCTTTTATGCACAACGGCCAAGTTACTTTTGAAGCTGAAGCGTTGAAAAAACCAAACAAGAAAGTCGAGATAGAACAGTTTGAACTAGGATTTAATTGTAGAAAGAGAGAACTTCGATCTTCAGTCGGTCTTCGTTCAACGCCTGATGATGAAGTTGGGTGTGTTTTTTGTTTTGAGCTTTGGATGCGGACCTGCAGTCGCTGGCATTTGTCCACCCGACTGGCCCCTCTTTGAGAGGAAGTGTTATTATGCTCTCAAAGAATCTTTCTCTTGGGCAGATGGTCGTACCGCCTGCGAGGAGTTAGAGGCCTACCTTGCAGTTGCTAGTTCCATCTCGGAAAACACGTTCATCTGGGAGTTGTTTTCGGGGACATTTGATCAAAATCCGATGTTTGGTCTCTGGACTGGCTACATCTACATTGATGAGAACTGGCAACCGTATCGAAAGGATGGTGATAATTACAATAACTGGGGACACAATCAACCCAAAGACGATAATGGCAATTGTTCTGCTATAAGTTTAAAGTCAGGAGGGGTATGGGGCACTCAGTCGTGTTCAAATCCAAGAGGAGTTGTTTGTGAACGCCCTCCCAGCTCAGCGCCCCAGGTGATCTGCTTTCACAGCGATGGAAACGGCCGGCTCACCAGCCAAGGGTGCATCAAGAACCACGTAGTGCGTGAGCTACGACTACGAGTAGGTGGTGTGGTGTCCTGTGGCAAGGCATGCCGAGCAGAGCACCGATGTCGCTCTTTCAATCTGCTGGAGCAAGGTGGTGGGGAGATGGTTTGCCAGCTGAATAACGCGACTCGTTATGAAGTACTGGAAGAAGATGTGATGGACGACAGCAAAAACTGCTACCAGTTCGATCTTTAAAGGTATCATACAGGATTGGCAAGGATAAAAACATCGTTGTTTAATTTTAGTCTCACTGAAAGTTTACTGATTACGAAGTTCACACTAGAACCATTTTTAAAGTTAAATATTTCCCTCTGAAATAAAGTCATATTCGAGAAAAATGAATCTGAAAACCTAAATTAACTGCAACGGCTGTTTTCAGTTGTTACGAGCAAAATTTAAAGGACAGTGTGTTTACCTGCTGAAAATTGTGCATGGTTTTTCATCATTTTCTCCTGAGTCACAACGGATTAAGCTCAATTTTTACAGGTTTGTTATTCCATTGATCACACAAAACATGATCACTGTGTGCGAATATCAGCTCTACCAATCATAAGTGTATAATACCTTTAACTCTCTGGTTAAAAACAAATCCTAAAATGTGAATAAATAACGCTGAGCGAACTCAACTTGTAAAAAAAAACTGTCTTCAAAACATTACAACGGTTGCTGTCAATCAGATTAGATTAGATTAAATTAGATTAGATTAGATTAGATAGCATTTATTGTCCACATATTTAAAAATATGAACATTTTATTTCCACTGACAAATGGTAAAACAACGAGCAACATGGTTGTAGGTACAACGTACAACGAACAATAAAAGACTAGCTTTAAAACAGGAACATTCAATTTATTATTTATGTACACGCAAAATGCAATGAACATTAAAACAAATACATTAAAAAACTACCTTAAGGGATGGTATACGTTTGGTAATGAGTCTGAAAATAAATGGCAACAAAAACTTACTTGGTAAGAAGTACAGCAGCTTTGGATAGTATAAGGCATTTTGAGAGACTTTTTATTTCGAAGTACTGCGGTTATGGAAAAATATATCACTTGTTATCCCCCAAAATTTGTATCTGAGAAGCGTTACGGCCGTAACGCTTTTCAGATCGTGTATTCCTATGGGGAATATTCTTCCTGCGTGGTAATATTTGCTCCGGTTTTTCGGTTATATCTCAAAAACGCGACCACCTTTTGAAGTGAAATTTTCACAGGTTAGTTTTATTGTATATACCTACATTTATATAGGATAAAACAATCAAACGGTTCCAAAAACCAAAGGCATACTTTGCCTTTAAAAATAAAAGATACAGCACATGAAAATGTAAAAAGCAACAAACGAAGGATAGACGGCAAAATACATTAAGTAAGCAAAAGTGAAACCAGGAAATGTTGAACATCACCATGAGCTGGGTTTTATACTATGTAAAGTAAAAATGTAGAACTACAGTCAGGTTTATATTCATGTTTATAGCGGATGGCATTGACATCAACGTTTTGCTTGAAAGAGATGTGGCAAAAAGTAAAACGGTGCAAATTACAGCAGCGTCCAGATCAGAATTTTTTTAACTAAGAATAGAACTCGAGTCATTCAGGCTAGATATTGGGCAAGTTTGAAAGTTTCAATGGCGGTTACCCTGCCACAACCTCAAAAAGAATTCGTTTTGTGCACGAAAAATGGACGTAACAAATAGTTACCGGAGAAAGGGTGATTTTTTATTTTTATTTTACAAAATGCGTTTCAAGAAAACTAAGCGTGGAAGTTCGATTGCTTTTCTGCCATTCAGAAATCATTACTAGAAGACCAAGTTCTGCAATGAAATGAAAAAAACATGTCTTGGGGGTGATTCTAGCAACAAAAATGTACAAGTAATGCCATATTTTTTGTTGCCATGAGCCATTTTATTGCTTACGACCTTCTGCTATGCTGGACAAGGGTACTTTGTGTGCCTGGAATAAGGGGAGGTGTGGAGTCATTGTAGGCCCCCTACAACAAAATCTCTCTATTAAAAATTGTTTTAATTTAATCGCGGTTTCAATTTTCAATTTTTTAATTTTTTTTTCAAATTTTCAATGTCTCGATTTTTTCACGTTAAAAAAAACAAAAAAACAAAAAAAACAAAAAAAAACTGTACATGTGACACGGTATTTTGGCCGATAGCCTATTTCTGGTAAGCATAATTTTTTTCTTTGCCTCATAGCTGCTTTGATCAGGGGCCTATTTCAAAGAGCTGCTTGAACAGAAAATTTTGCTTAAACATTTTTCTGCTTAGCCGAAATGAGCAAGATACCAGGCACAAATTGAACATGTGACATGGAATTTTGGCTGGTAGCGTTATTCTGGTAAGCATACTTTTGTTTTGATTAGCTCCTTTTTGTGCTCTATGGTATTGAATCCATGACACGACACAGCCCCTTTAAATCACAATGAAGATTTCTTACTCGGTGAAAAAAGAAAATTTTTGTTTAGACTCTCTGTAATCAATCTGCTTAGTCATTTACTTCAAAATGGAATATGAAATTAGTCGGACACCCTTTTGAAATTAACGAAAGTCACGTATTCAGTATTGCTTACAAACAGGGAACCTGGCGTAAACGTTAGTATATCATCAGTGTAAAGAAAGAATTTGCGGTGACACCCGGGCCCAATGTCATACAGCTGCTTAAGCACAAAAAGTAGCTAAGCACAACAAAGTTATGCTTACCAGAATAAGGTTACCAACCAAGCTACCATGTCACATTTACAATTTATGACTGGTATCCTGCTCATTTCGGTTTAGCAGACAGTTTTTAAGCAATATTTTCTGCTTAATGAAGCAGCTCTACGACATTGGACCCATGATAGTTTAATCTCATTAAACTATCATGGGTCCAATGAACTCCACATTTCAGACAATATCCGTTGCCAAGAGACCGCTGGATTCCAACTGGGCCTGATGTAGCTTATGATAGAGCGGTGACATGTGAACGGCATTGTAGATAGTGCAAATACCCATTACATACTCAAAAAGCAATATTTCTTAATTGAGTCGTTGTTGGCTCGTAACCAATATAGATAATGGAACATAGTAAGTCTCATACTTCAGAAACGTTGACCCAAATACCCGCTTGCAGGAAAATACTAGATGTTGAAGCGCCTTGAACGTCACTGCGTGACGGATTATGTGCGCATAATAAATGTATATTATAGGTTTTCCCGGCCAATTTCAACAAAAATCCATTCATTTTAACTGCTGGCTCCTTCAATTTCGTTTAAAAACGAATACTCCGTTGAATCAGCATTCAACAGTCGAAAGGAGTAATTCAGTTTCACCAGTTTAGCATTCACTGGTCAAATAAGATCATTCAATTTCACATTAGGCCGCAGGACTCATTCAATTTCGTAAAAGCCAGCAGCAAGAGCTGGTCAACAATTCAATTTCAATTTCATTAATGAGCAAACGTCAAAATGTTTGCATTCAAATTCAAAATCTATGCTTTGAGCTTTCTGATTCGTAGCTGCCTATAATAGGCCTATAAGCGACTTTGAATGAAAAGATGGCTGCCCGTGGTCGGTACAGAGCAGTGAATAAGGTAGATAGGGAGAGACTGATTGAAGCATTCGAGAATAACCAGGCTGACAACCTACAATTAGCAGACACCCTTGGCATCAAGAGATCTACTGCAAGGTCAATAGTGGCAACATATTTGCGTACCGGTCGTCACGAAAAGTTGCCGACTGGGGGAGTACACCAAGGTAGATTAGGAAATGCGAGATGAGCTTGAGCGATTACTGGATGACAACCCTCTTTTAACACTGAAACAGATGAAAGATTAGCTCCAATATTCGCATACCTGACAAAACACAGGAAAACAACAAGATTAATAAATTTGCTTTTAAATTTTATAACGACCCCTTATAATTTTAAGTTTTTTGTTTCCTTTAAAACATTTGTTAACTTCTAATTTGACATGGTCCGGACATTAGCAGATACAAAGACAACAACGTAACATAAATATACCTGGGAAAAAAATATCAAGGCTATAGCAAAAGTTTTAATTTTCATTTCAAAGTTTATCGGGTACAGGCTTTAACTTTAAGAGTAACAAAGCAAAATGAACAACTATTTCAATTAAGAAAAAACACATGATGTAAATAAAATGTTAAAATACACGGAAACACCTCTTACAAAGGACAACTGTGTGCCAGTAAAGGAGCTAAAACTTCCAGCTTACTCGTTAAGCCATAACTCATGTTTAATTTGAATGCACAGAAGTTCAACATTCGTTGCCCATAAACGAAAAAGAAAAACGCAAACTAGCAACAAAATCATGTTCGCTTCGGTGAGTCATAATTTGAATGCATCAATTGTAAATAGGTAGTAGTATATTTCAATGTAAGAATGGTCAAAGTGTAGTCTTGAATGCCTATATATGAAATAGAATGACAAAAACGAAAATGAATGAGAAAAACGATAACATGTGTGCACGAAAACGAAATTGAATGCATTAATAGCTAAAAAGAAACCCTATAGTTTGAGAGGAATAGGGGGAAATGCGTGAATTTGAATGCGTGTTAATGAAATTGAATAAATTTTTTGCTGAAATTGGCCGGAAAAACCTATATTATTATAATTATTATAAAATATTAATTTAGAAACGCCTGGCGTAATAACCTAAATGATCTGGCACACCATCTCGCTAAGCCTCCAAGCCTCATCGACGCAGCTTGAGGCTCCAAAATCAAATTCAACTTTTGTTGTCCACGTAATTTTCTTATAGAGTCCTTAGTATGATAATGGAAAAACAAATTACAAGTCTCTAATCTCAGGTTAAAACGGTGTAAAATGCTACTTTGATTGATACCCTCCAAGCCAAAATCCAGAAACGTTGAATGAACGTCACATTTCAAATACATGGTCTGTACATTTTTGAACTAGGATTTATTTTAGGTCATCCATGAATTTGGATAATATTCAACCACTCTGAGCGGCACTGAATTTGACCTTTGGAATTTGACCTTTGTACAGAACCATTTGTTTTAATCTACCCGATGACGTCATGTTTCTAATTTACACCATTTAATGTAGGCCTATAGTCCGGTGGCTTAATGAAAAAATCGTGACACGCCAGATTAAAGCACAGCCACACTTTGCACACTTGTTTTAGGGGTACATAGAAGCATATGAGAGAAGGATGACCGGTCTGTCATCTCAAGGTCAGTAAACTAAAGGGATTAACTTTGTCCACATAGCTCTGCCCGAGTGTCTGAAATAGAAGCTGCATGGTCATTTGTTATAAATTTTAATGATTTGCGGAAGCGGCCCCTATTGGTGAAAAATTGATAGACAGTATTATAATACCACATGATTTTGACCTCTATATGGGACCTATAGAATAACTGCACAGAATTTGGTGCTTTAATCCAGCGTGTCACGATTTTTCAAAAAATTTGCCCTAAGCCACCGGACTAAGAGTCTTCTAATTATTCCTTCCCTACTTTCATGAAGACTCTGTCTATTGGAAAACGAGTGCATCACAAAACTCAACTGACTTTGGAGGCCTAAGCATGCAGCAACAGAGTTCAGCATTCTCTTGAAGACGATCAAAGCACACAGATCGAAACGTCGAGTTTCCCGGGACATTTGGTATCAGTTTCCAAAACGTAAGCTTTAAGAGTTAAACGGTTCACAAGCTAATTTTGTTTTATCAATAACAATCATGTCCATGTTCCATAATCAAAATAGATTTTAAAAAAGCAGGTGGCTAAAGCCCATCGAATGGAATCCGCGTGACGTTACACAATGTATCAACAGGTATACTGGTGCACAGAATCAGTCATTTCTTTCCACTTGACTGCTTCTCTTACACCAGTGTACCTGTCTATGGATAACGTGTTGCCATTTTAACCTTTGAGAAAAAGACTCTTTTAGGGTCAAAACGTCAGGCCATTAACTTTCTTTTTGAAAAAATAATAAAGAACAGTATAACAGAATTAATTTTGACCTTATGCAAAACCTCCTTTAGATTAAAAAACGTACAACGAAGTCAACGTGAATAATTTTTTTTATTGCTATCAAAATTATATAATGTATATCTGTACAATATTAAAATTTATAAAAACAGTTTAATCGAAAGTAAAACTATTTACAGATGACTAGCTTACTCTCTTGTTAATCTCTCTATGTTTAATGGAATGTTTTGAATAACCTATATTGTCATTATAATATATAGAAACAATAAATAGGTAAACTAAAAAATATTAGTTGTTTTTATCTGCTTTGTATACACGTTGCATGGAAACAGGTCAAAGGATCACAGTGATTAATTTTGCTTTTGTTATCCCTTGTTCATCTGGGCCCAATTTCATAGAGTTGCTTATGCAGAAAATAATGCTTAACAATTTCCTGCTAAGCAGAAATAAGCAGGATACCAGTCACAAATTGTACACGTGACATGGTAGTTTGGCTGGTAACCTTATTCTGGTAAGCAAAATTGTATTGTGCCTAGCAGATTTTTGTGCTTAAGCAGCTCTATGAAATTGGGCCCTGGCAGTTAAGCTTTATATTCAATGAGCAAAATGTTCAGTTCACTTTTTTAGTCACTCATCTTCCAATAAAAGGCTAGTCTTGGTGCAAGACGTTCTTAGCATTTTTTTCCCCTGACCGATTAGTCATAGATTCCGCTCTGTCACGCTTCACCAATAGAGGGCGCTCTATACATAACATTGAACTCATGTTCATGGCCAACGGTGAACCGCTGCAGCGCGCTGTACTATGTACATGTATGTGAAATTAACGCCAAGGACGTCTTGCACCAAGACTAATAAAAGGCCTGAAAATGGGAAAATTACAAGTCTCCAACCTCACATTAAAACGGTGTAAAATGCCACGTGTTTGATACCCAGTGCAATTTTTGTCAAATTCTAAAAATGACATGGCGTACGACGCAATACTATGGCCGTGTCCGAAACGGCGACTTCGGCTACAGCTACGGCTAGATCGCGCGCGTCTGCCTGTAGACCTTATGCACATGACGTCATATCAGTAGGGCGCCCTCACCTAGAGGTCAAAATGAGGTTGTTCATTGGCCAATCCTGTGCGCCGCGCGTACAAATCTGTGCGTTTCCATTGTTTCGTCACGGTTTTACCTCTAAGATGGCGGCTGGATGACGTCAATGCATAAGGTCTATTCTTCAACGCTGGCAGCAGACGCGCTGATCTAGCTGTAGCTGTAGCCGAAGTCACCGTTTCGGACACGGCTCTCTTAGGTTTGGTTAAAATTTATTTGTCTTAATACCTCACTCAAACCAAACAATACACTCCGAAGTGTCCACCATAAATTGTATCAAAACGGGTTAATTATTAGGACTCCTTTTGTTGGCTAATGCGCGCATCACACTACTCTATTTGATCTATAATGGTGCCCTTCTTTAATGGCGGAATAAAAAAACAATAGCAGTAATTATAACGTGTCCTTTTTTTTGACAGCTGAGTTATGACTTTACACATGCTATCATGGCCTTGTGCACGAACTTGCCAATTTATGTGTTTATGTGTAAAGGTTTACGGTTGCATGGCTTCTGACCGGCACCCCCGAACAAAGACATTGACTAATGGGGAGACCGTCAACATAGGGCTGGGTAGAGCGCCGGTACGTTAATCCGGAGGTCGGAAGTTTTGGTTCAAGTCCCGCTCCAGTCAATTTTTCTTTGTTCAAACCCAAATTATGTGTAAAGGTAACAGCCTTTAAGAGGCGAAATACTTTGCTTATAAATAATATTTATTTCCCCTTTTCATTGTTGTTAAACAAACCGCGCGCTTTGGCATGGACGGCCGAATGTTAGCGAAACACTCAATCGTCATGTCCAAATTCAACATTTCTGCAACCTTTCAGTTAAAAGAAAAATACATTCCATGATTGGTTGCTTTGTTTCCAACGAAATTCAACTCATTTTTTGAAATGTAAGAGGCCAACTAGACTCAGACTGCCAGTAGACAGACTGAAATATGACTATCTTGGACAAACCAAACAACACAGAGTCCAACCTCAGTCAAGGCAATCTAAGCATAGCCGTGGACGAAGACTGTTCGAAAAGTGGAAGGATCCAAAAATGGCTGAAATTTGAAAGAAAATGTCTTTCAGACTCCTTCTGCAAGAACACCATCAAACCTAAATTTCCCTTCGAAATGCATTGTAAATAATTTTGATTTATGACATGGTTTGACTGCAACTGCCGTAACACAGGAAGAAAATTGTTTTAGCTTTTGAAAACAAGAATGCGAAGAACGACTACTTGTGCATAGAGCGATTCCATGGTAATTTTGAGGTTTGAATGTAAACACTTCAAGTGTTCAAAAGACACTTTTCACTAGCGATTTCAAGGTTTTCTAATACTAGTGTTGTGCTATAAACTACGAGAACACAGGTTTTCTTCTCTCGTTGATGAGGCAGTACTTGTATTATTTTTGCTGTTGTACAAAGTTAGTGCATACTTATCCTGTTAATACCGTACATGTAACAAAATATTGAGGACAACATTTCTCAAAAGGGGGAAATGATGTGACGGGCGCGAGGCGAACCCCCATCTTTGAATTGCGTAATCATCCATTTCTTTGGAGTACATGGCTAGCGCCCTCTGGCAGCTTCCGTGCGCTAGACATTATTCTGTTTTGGGACGAAAACCGGTAAAGGCGTATCTGTGTTGTTTTCACCCAACAGGTAAGTATCCTTTTAAATTGTATTTAAATAATTCATAGCTACAACTTAGATTAATCGGTATTTAGTAAGAACAATCCTTAAGTCTCATTGTGTGTAGATTGTTGTTGACAAATGGCATAACTGTAAATTGATACAGGCCCTCTGAAGTCGCAAAGGCTGTTTTACCTTTATCCTCTGGGGCCATTGGGATTTGCCAGTAGCCTTTCGTAAGATCAAGTTTTGAAAAACCCGTTAGCTTTTGCCATCCTGGAAAACAAACCTTCAGTATTTGGTATTGGTTCAGGATCAAATACAGTGACATTATTCAGTTGACGAAAATCTAATGCAAAATCTGTTACTGCCATCAGATTTATGAACCAAAACTACTGGGGAAGCGTAAGCTGACGTAGATTTCAATAACTCCCAATTCAATTTTTTTTCCCTTCAATTTCGTTGACAATGGTTTTTTGTACTGCTGGTCATGGCACCGGAAAAAGTTTAGACACAATCGGTGTAATATTCGTCAATTGGACGGCATGTTGTATCAACCAGGCATGTCGGTTAGTCTGTCGGCAAACTCATGCATGAGCTTTTCGACACGATGTTTTTGCTCTATTTTGAGCTCGTGATCAACATTGGTATCATTACATGTTTATGACCGTCTCAGGGGAGGCATGTTAACTTTTATACCATCTTCTCGGCCATCGTCTTCCATATTCAACACTGACTCCTCCTAAATGATTTGCATCTACATCAACCTCTCTTTCACCAGTACTTACATTTCTCAGATTTTGTCTGTCTACATACATTTTGAGTAGGTTAGCGTGATATATCTTTTCTTTTTCCTTCACCTTAACCACTCAGATAGTCGTTCTTTCTGACCGACTTTATAACTGAGTATGGCCCTTTCCAGTTGTAGAAGCAATTTACTGTTACTCGTGGGACGCAGAATGAGGACTTTATCACCATCCTTAAATGTTCTGTCTTTGGACTTAGTGTCGTACTATGGCTTATACCTTTTTGCCGATCTACTTAGTTCTTCCTGAGCAACTTTACATGTTTCTTCAAGTCTTGCTCTAAGGTCTACTATTTACTCATATGTGGTTTTTACTTCCCCATCTTCCACTTCATTTGACCATAGCTCTTTTAATACTGCAAGGGGACCTGTAACAGTTCTACCATAAAGCAACTCAAACGGAGAGAACCCTAAGCTCTCTTGAGGAGCTTTTTCATATGCCAAAAGTACAGAGGAAGATATCTATCCCACTCGTTAGGTTTGTCTGCACACATACGCTTCAGCATCGTCTTGAGACAGTAGCACTTTGGTTTAGTGCACTTATTTGCATTTTTGTGCATAACTTTACTAATAATTTTTTTTAAATCAGGCTTCCGGGTAATCCAACTTCATGCCTTCAAGAAACAAACTGCCATAGTTGAATGGCCAGGCTGACCCGGTTGATCCACAGGTGGCGGCCGGCTCTGTCCTAATGCTGTTTTTACAAAACAATCTTACCCTGTGGATGACCCTGAATCATGCGCTTATCATTGTGTCTATGCATAACCCATCGACACAGTTTTCAATGCATGTGGGATCTCCGAGTGGCAGTGGGTTACATATTTCTTCTGTATTGGGACTTCAACCTTGTTTTGCCATCTACTTGTATATGGATTCTTCATTCACCACTGTTTATTGAACCTGTCCTTGGTAATTATAATCCGGGATACTAGTGTGCCTGTTTATTGTACTGTGCTAGTTCTGGCACCTTGCTACTGGAACAATATGAAACCATTTATCCTTCTGTTGGTCATCTTCCTGTTTGGTCTCACACCTAGTGATGATTCCTTACTTGACAACTCATTACTTGGGCCTATTGCAAGCATTTGTTGGAACTACATGTATATTGGAACGAACGAACAGTATGGAAAACAACATCCTCGACATCATAAATATTTGAGACTTCGCATTCCTTAGTATTGCAACTCAAGTTGTACCTTTCAGCTCCAACTTCTAACATCTGGTGACATCAATCCTAATCCAGGACCTATTTCCTGTAACAATGACAACCCCTAGGTCTTCCAGTTCCCGTTTGTCTCCCTTTACTTATGATCGTGATGAACTCTTACATTTGAACTTGGCTTTCATTTCTATTGAAATTCTATTTTCATTTCTATTTCATTTCTACGTTTTGGATCATTAAGCATCTTGGATTAAATGTCACTCAAAGTAATAACTCAAGATGTAATCGGCGTACACATAGAGGGAAAAAGGGTGGGTGTCGGCGTATGAAACAGTAATTGTTACCCACTTCCATATATGTAAATAACCTCCATTGACTATCATCATTTAACTGTACAGTCTAATAGGAATCTTCGTTTTGCTCTATGGAATGCTCACTCTGTTAAATCCAAGGATACATCTACTGCACTCTGTGATTTTGTAATCAGTCATCAGTTAGATATACTTGCCATGAGACAAGGTTAACTGGAGGAGATCGAGATAATCGTACTATCGACATCCACCTAACAAGAAAAATAATCTCACATTTCCGGTGTTTCTTGATTAGTTTGGATACCTAATTGAATCACTCATCGCTAACCCCTGCAGTTTTCTCTTGTCAGGTGACTTTAATTTTCATATGGATGTTCCTGACAATCGTGAAACTATTATTTTTCGTGACTTGTTAGATACTTCCAATCTTCAACAACATACTTAATCTACTCATACCGCTGGACATACACTGGATTTACTGATTTCTAATATCGCTGATGATTTAATTTCTTCGGTTTCAACTCATCATGATCTTCCTTCAGACCATGCTGCTGTGAAGTATCTAATTAATGTTGCTCGCCCACCAGCATCAACTACGAAATTACTTACTCGCATTACTCGCAAACTTCGTTCACTTGATATGGCTTCTTTTAAATCTGATATTTGTAACTCTTCTTTGATGACGGACCCTGCCACCGATTTAGATGAACTTGTCATGCAGTACGATTATGTTCTTAAGGTTATTCTTGATCCTTATGCTCCTGAAGTTGTAAGATCTGTCATACTACGCCCTCATGCTCCATGGTATAGTGATACTCTACGTGCAGCCAAGCAGGAGAAACGTCGCCGTGAGCGAAAATGGTTAAAACCAGGCCTTGCTGTGCATGATGAGTCATACAAAAACAATGCTAAATCTAACTATCATCGTCGTAAAATATCCGAGTGCAACCAACAAAATCTGTTGCGTATTATTGACAAGCTTTCTTCTCCCAAGTGTATGAAAAAGCTCCCAAGTTTTGACAATCCTATTGATCTGGCCAATAATTTCGCCAATTTCTTTGAGGATAAAATTAAGAAATTGTATGGTAGATTTGATAATATTCATCCATCACCCATCTCCGTTGATATTCATGATCATTGAAACTCTTCGTTCGCCACTTTTCGTGTAGTCACTTCTGACGAAGTGATGAAGATGATCAAATCTGGTACGGTTACCTCCTGCAAGTTGGACCCTCTGCCATTATCTATTTTTAAGGAGTGTTGTTCTGAACTGCTGCCAGTCTTCACAAAGATTATTAATAGGTCTTTGTCTTTTGGTCATTTCCCTGATCATCTTAAGGAGGCTTGCATCCTGCCACTTCTGAAAAAGCAACATTTGGACCCGGAGTGTTTGTCAAATTATCGTCCTATCTCTAACTTGAGATTCATCTCCAAATTGATTGAACGTGCAGTTGTTGGTCAACTTCAAGACTATCTCTGTGAAAATAACCTTCATGCTAAGATGCAGTCTGCTTATCGTCCTTTCCACAGTACTGAGACTGCTCTCATTCGTGTGCAGGATGAATCTTGCGTGCACTGGACAACCATAAGGAAGCGATCCTTGTGCTGTTAGATTTTTCAGCTGCATTTGACACTATTGACCATGAGCATCTCCTTCAACGTTTATCTTCTCGCTATGGAACTACTGGAACTGCCCTTAACTGGTTCTCTTCTTATCTAAACAACAGAACCCAGCATGTTCTCATCAACAATGCTAAATCCGATCGTCATCATCTCTTGTGTGGTGTTCCTCAAGGTTCTGTAGTTTGGCCTCTTGAATTTATATTGTTCAGTGCACCCTTACAAGACCTCATTGCTGCCCATGGCATTTCTAGTGTTGCTTATGCTGACGATACCCAGCGTTACGTTACATTTGATCCTGCTGATCGCGCTTCTGCCATTGCTAAACTTGAATTATGCTTTCTTGGGCTTTGTTCAACAAACTCGCTCTGAATGACTCCAAAAGTGAGATCTTATTTTTAAGATCTCGTTTCACAAAAAAGATTTCTCCGCCAAACTTACATATTGCCCAGTCTGTTATTAAACCATCTGAATTTGCCCGTAACCTTGGTGTAATTATGGATTCTTCATTGTGCATGAGTAGACATGTTGATAATGTTTGCAAAGCAGCTCTCATGGCTATCAGAAAAATAGGACAGATTCGCCGCTACCTGGATGAAGCTACTAATCTTCGTCTTGTTCACGTTTTCGTTACAACTAGACTTGATTCCGGCAATTCTCTTCTGTATGGACTCCCTGATAAAGATCTTGCTAAAATTCAACGTGTACAAAACACTGCTGCTCGCCTCGTTTCTTGCTTGCCTCGTTCCCACCATATTACACCAGTACTAATGAAATTGCATTGGCTCCCAGTTAAGTTTCGTATAATTTATAAAATTCTTTTGTTAACTTTCAAAGCTCAAACATGTCAATCTCCTGCTTATTTATCTGAACTTGTTCATCATTACTCCCCTACTCGGACTTTACGTTCATCTGAACAGTCATTGCTTTCATCTACAAGAGCTTCTTCCATTTTTATTGCCACAGATCATTTTCTTACCGCCGCACCATTTCTTTGGAATAGTCTTCCTGTGCACATTCGCCAGGCTAGTTCTTTACACTGTTTTAAGTCTCTGTTAAAAAACTCATTTGTTTGAAACTGCTTATTTGTAATCTGCTTATTAGCTGCTCCGACTTACTGTCGGAACAGGTTTGGTTTTCGTCGAGATTTTTATTAGCTGTTCCGACTTACTGTCGGAACAGGTTTTGTTTTCGTCGAGATTTTAATTTTGTTTCTTATACATTTGTTTCTGCCTAAATTCCCGTAGTATTTGTACACGTTTTTGTTTAATCCTAATAATCAAATTAGTTAATATGGAAGAACTAAATCCTAT
The DNA here is from genome assembly GCA_023634235.1 of Pisaster brevispinus. Classification (NCBI taxonomy): domain Eukaryota; kingdom Metazoa; phylum Echinodermata; class Asteroidea; order Forcipulatida; family Asteriidae; genus Pisaster; species Pisaster brevispinus. The sequence goes on along the minus strand of JAMKCF010000002.1, from coordinate 3,264,927 downwards.
ATCAAATTCAAGCTTAGTACATAAACTTAACACAAAATTTAATAATTGTTAACATTCTTAATTGATTAGCCATCGTTCAGCAAGATGAATATTTAATTAGCAAATCTTGTTAGCAGCATATCTCAAAAGGTAAGTTGCCGATCATCAAAATGTTTTCAGTTTTAGACTTATGGGATACTGTAGATGTGCTTTCCGGCCTAAAATGTGGAACGACGTCACAATGACGTCATTTATTGCGCATTTTCGCCCGTGTACAAAACACAAAGAGATAGTGAAATCAAATCCGACTTCTAGAAACATAATTTTTCAATTAAGCTCAAATTTAACGTCCTAGATTACAAAAATGTTTCTTAAAACAAGAACGATTTTATTAACGGTCAGTTTAGAAGCATTAACACTTTTTAAAACATTGTCAGTAGAAAACCCCCAGAAAATTCTCAGGCAAATTTAACGCCATGGGTACTCTGACTAGAATCTGATGTGTTTAAATAAGAAAAGGAGTCAAATTGTTTTAAATTTTAAAGTTTGAGGGCGCTATACGAGTTTAACGGTGCTCTTGCCTGCTTTTTTGCAACTCAATCAAGTCCTAAACCCATTATGACCCGTGTTGTTGCATTTTTTGTAGAGTACATAATTTTTATATAAAGAGTCATTCCTGCACCGACTGACACAAGTCTACGTTCATTCACAAGAATCGAGAGGAAATTTTCTTGCTCTCAGCGCAGCGTCGTGTCCGCTCAGATTTTATCGTTATTCAGGTTTCAGCGCAGCTTGAACGTAGAAAATAGAACGCCGTGTTTTGGGACGATGTTGCCCGCGTGGCAGACTTGTCTGCGCTTGGGTCCCGTTCACCGGAAAACGATCTTTTAGGTTTGTTATGCAAAGGCATTAATGAAGGAAACAAGGCTACCCATTCGCCTGAAACCACGTTTTTAAGGTTCTTGTGCGAATCATTACTTCGGGAAATCACTATGTAGCAAACAACAAACCTGTTGGGGGTTGCAATGAGGCTCGAATTGTAGCTGAATGGGGAAAGGTGTATAAAAGAAAAAATACATTTTTCATGGGTGTGCATGAAGAGCCAAAATAAACAATAAAGTCATATCCAATATTTACTATTTTAGCCCAACAAAAACATTCAGTATTAAAAAGACACAACAAATGTTAGTACAATAGCATAGACCAAAATTTAAATCGTCTACCCAAAATTATTATGTGCTACTAAAGCGCAATTGTGGCATGCACTGAGATGTTATCAGCGGAAAGCAGGCGTAGTAACAGATTAATGATTCGTTTTGAATTAATAATTCGTTTCGAATTCATAATTCGTTTCGAATTCATAATTCTTTGATAAGAGTGGCAGTTCGAGTAACTTATTAACTTATACCGCAAAAAAGTGTTTGTTTTTTTACAATTATGATTTTAATACAACAGCATAGACCAATCTTCACTTACTAACTTGTGAGACCTGTGGTGTGATTGCTTTACGTACTAAATTGTGAAACCTATTCCATGATATACAGTCTTGTGTGGTTGTGAGACCTGGACCGAATTTCATGACTCTGCTTACCGTAAGCAAAAAACGACGCTTACGGAAGCAGAGGAATTCCGTGCTTACGTCAAGCGTATTTCAGGGGTTAGCAGAGAATTACGGCTTTTTCTCGTGTGTACTTCACGTAACTAGGCATTTTTCGCTTACACAGCTAGCGCAGAAATTCGACGCTTGCAAAATAAGCAGAGAATGGTGACCGTAAGCATGGATTTCAGCAGTAACCAGAGCCATGTAATTGGGCTAATTTGTTTAAATGAGGGGTAGTTCACTTTATACACTAAGTTGTGAGACCCAGGCCCAAATACATGGCTCTGCTTACCAAAAGCAAAGAGTCAACGCTTACGGAAGCAGAGAATTCCGTGCTTACGTCAAGCGTATTTCAGGGGTTAGCAGAGAATTTTGGCTTGTGCGCGTGTGTACTTCACGTAACTAGGCATTCTTCGCTTACACAAATAGCGCAAAAATTTGACGCTTGCAAAATAGGCGGAGAATGGGTGACTGCAAGCAAGGATTTCGGCAGTAACCAGAGCCATGAAATTGGGCTCATTCATTTAAATGAGGGATAGTTCACTTTATACGCTAAGTTGTGAGACCCAGGCCCAAATACATGGCTCTGCTTACCAAAAGCAAATAATCAACGCTTAGGGCAGCAAGTTCCGTGCTTACGTCAAGCGTATTTCAGGGGTTAGCAGATAATTTTGGCTTGTGCGTGTTTGTACTTGACGTAACTAGGCAATTATTAGAGTCAATGTTTCGCGGCACTTTTTGATTGAATTGTTTTACGCTTATCCGAACTGTAAAAATGTAAGCGTTTAACCAGTTGATCGGTTGGTTAACCGTGTAACCGTCACATGCTTAGTATACATGCTAACTTGTGAAACATGTTCCTCGATAACAAAATTTCGAGTAAAAAAAACGTTAACACATCTGCGGTTGTGATCAAAAACATTGCCTCTTCAGTGCAACATTATTTGGCTCTGCACAATCATCCTACAAAATAAATGAGCACGTGCAATCGAATTGTTGTGGAACGCCCTCTAGCGCTCAATGTCTCTTGCATTTATTACCTCAAGTACAGTTTTTTAACAACAAAGACTATGAGCCTGATTGGAAACGATATGCATCTGCTCGTGTGCTGTGTAAATCATGATTGCAATTACATGTATTATAGTCAAGGTTTAGCGGCAATTATCGATTGAATTGTTTTATGCTTATCCGAACCGTAAAAATGTAAACGTTTAACCGGTTGATCGGTTGGTTAACCGTGTAACCGTTACAGGATTGGTATACATGCTAACTTGTGAGACCTGTTCCTCGATAACAAAATTTCGAGTAAAAAAAGCCGTTAACACAACTGCGCTTGTGATAAAAAACATTGCATCTTCAGTGCAACATCTGAAGAACTACACAACCCAAGTTCAATTTCTTTTCAGTTATAGACCCTTTGAGCATTGAAGACTGAACTTTGGATACCGTGACCCCATGTTAACCTAAACTTCCGGGTCAACCGGCAGTGGGACCATATTTTAAGAACTACACAATTCAATTTCTTTTTAGTTATAAACCTTTTAGAGAATTGAAGATAAGCCTTTGGTTACCATGACCCCATGTTGACCTTTACTTCTGAAGAGTCAACCGGAAGTGGGACCATTTCTCAAGAACTACACAACCCATTTTCAATTTCTTTTCAGTGATAGAATCTTTGGGCATTGAAGATTAGCCTTGTGTTACCGTGACCCAATTTTGACCTTTACTTCTGGGTAAACCGGACGTGGGACCATATCTCAAGAACTATTCAGCCGATTTTCAATTTTGTTTCAGTTTTAAACCCTTTGAGCATTGAAGATAAGCCTTGGGGTACCGTAACCCATTGTTGACCTTTACTTCCGGGTCAACCGGAAGTGGAACCATATCGTTCAATCTTGAACTTAGGCTCACTTCAAATGTCTGGATCGTTTAATCAAAGCACAACATAACGGAACAGCTTTGTGTTTGTTCACAAACACCTAATGTCTAGTTACTATTATTATTCTTTGTTTCCGCCTAAATTCCCATAGCATTTGTACACGATTTTGTTTAATTCTTAAAATATATATCAAAGTGAAGCTTAGTGCTTAAACTTAAAACTTAATTTAACAATGATTAAAATTCTTAGTTAATTAGCCAGTTTCAGTGAAGTTAATATTTAATTAGCCAACTTTGTTGAGACCATATCTCAAAAAGTATACCTCCGATCGTCAAAATTGCTTCAGTTTTAGACTTCTTGGATACTGTAGATGTGCTTTCCGGCCTAAAAAGTGGAACGACGTCACAATGACGTCTTTTATTGCGCATTTTCGTTCTGTGTACAAAACACATGGCGCTGAAAGTGTAAATGTTTCGACAGTCAAAAACATAATATTTTCAAAAAAAGTTAATTGTTAGTTTCCTAAAACACATAAACTGTTTTGAAAAGTTAATTGCTTTAAATAAGGGATGTTCCTGGTCATTAAAACTAATCAAAGTACATTTTTCCCACGATAATTAACGATTAAGTGACAAATCGGACACCATGGCTAGCCATTTTGATTGCACAATCACGGCAAGGCGTTTGAGATTTTCTTGATATTCGATTCCTAACCGGGTAGAGGACCCATTGCTTTGTGCACAGCCCATTCGATTTGTACATGAGCAACACATGTACATGTAATTCCTACCTAGGTTTAGGGTTTCGTGAGAATGCAGAATTATTCTGTTTCCGCCTAAAATCCCATAGCGTTTGTACACGTTTTTTCTTTAAGCCTTATATTCTAAAGCGTAAAGATGAAAGAGTTATATCGTATATAGAATTGAAGCTTAGAACATAGGCTTAACTCTAAATGTAAATTTTAATAAAATTCTCAATTAATTAACCACGTGATCTTCATTTCAATATTTAAATAGTTAATCTTTGCAGCACCATATCTCAAGAAGTACACGGCCGATTTTCAAACTTTTTTCAGTTATAGACTCCTTGCGCATTGGAGATTAGCCTTTGGAAATCGTGACCCCATGTTGACCTTTACTTTGGGGTCAACCGGAAGTGGGACCATATCTCAAGAAGTACACAACCGATTTTCAAACTTTTTTCAGTTCTAGACTCCTTGGGCATTGGAGATTAGCCTTGGGAAATCGTAACCCCATGTTGACCTTTACTTCGGGGTCAACCGGAAGTGGGACCATATTTCAAGAACTACACAACCGATTTTCAATTTCTTTTCAGTTATAGATCCTTTGAGCATTAAAGATTGAACTTGGGTTACCCTGACCCATGTTGACCTTAACTTCCGGTTCAACCGGAAGTGGGACTATATCTCAAGAACTAAACAGCAATTTTCAATTTGTTTCAGTTATAGACCCTTTGAGCATTGAAGATTAAACTTGGATTACCGTGACCCAATGATGACCTTTACTTCAGGATCAACTGGAAGTTGGACCATATCTCAAAAAATATACACCTGATATTCAACCTTTTTTCAGTTATAGACTCATTGGGCATTAAATGTTAACCCTGGGATATCTTGACCCTAAGTTGACCTAAACTTCCGGTTTAACCGGAAGTTGGACCATATCTCAAGAAGTAAACATCCGATATTCAAACTTTTTTCAATTATATACTTCTTGGCATCGAATGTTAGCCTTGTGTTACAATAGCCCCGAATTGACCTGAACTTCCGGGTCAACCGGAAGTGGGACCAAATGTCAAGTATTACGCACCCGATTTTCAATTTTATTTCAGTTATAAACCTTTTGTGCATTGAAGATAAGCCTTGGGTTACCGTGACCCGTGTTGACCTTTACTTCCGGGTCAACCGGAAGTGGGACCATATTTCACGAACTACACAACTGATTTTCAATTTCTTTTCAGTTATAGACTCATTGAGCATTGTAGATTGAACTTGGGTTACTGTGACCCCGTGTTGACCTTTACTTACGGGTTAACCGGAAGTGGGACCAAATCTGAATAACTAAACACCAAATTTTCAATTTCTTTTCAGTTATAAACCACTTGAGCTGTTACCTTTCACTTCGCCTTTTGTCAATGTAATTGAAAGGTGAATCTATCAAATTTACAAATATCTGAACTGGTTATATGTCTGGTGTCTGGCACTTTTTAGAATCACGGGGTATATGTACACACATACAAATGCGCAATGAATGATTTCATGGGACCTCGTCTAACGTTTTAGGCCAACAAAAAGTTATAAATTACCCCACACGTATATAATTGAAAATAATTTGATGATCGGACCTATACTTTTTGAGGTATGGTGGTCTCAAGATTGGCTAACTAAATATTCGTGTCTTTATAACCAAGTCAATTAATTGTGTTTTTCTGTAATTTCAAGACCTAAGCTTTGATAGGATATTAGATTCGACTTTCGTATTAAGCTAAGTGTGATTTTAGGAGAATACAAAACTCGTGAACAAATCCTATGGGATTTTGACCGAAATAAAGAATAAGAATAATGGGGAGGAAAAAAAAATTATATAAATCTCGACGAAAACAAAACCTGTTCCGACAGTAGGTCGGAACAGCTTATAGGGATGTTTCGACCATGAATTCGCAAACGTTGTATTTTAGTTTGCATTGGTGAATTATTTATGTTTAGACCATAATGTTGAATACTTCAAGTGCAGCTCGCTGGGATGTTTTGGAGGATATTTGTCAGCTAACAACTTGTTTGACATCACAACTTGTTTGACATCACAACCAATGGTTGTTCTCAATGTAACTATTTATATCAGTTGTCTTAGATAAAATTGGCACTTGAGGAGCATCCCTATCACAGGGCATTTCATGATTTATCTGAAACATTTTCCCCTGATAAGATTTTGTATACTAACTTAGGTTTGGTCTAAAAATTAATATGATTACGTTATGCAAACGTAAATATCACATATGCAAACTAGTAGTTTGGGCTTAGAAGTTGTAAAATACCTACAAATATATTTTTAGAAGTTCACCAAATCGTCATTGTTTTCACGAAGAGGCAATTTTGCCCCAGCAGCCAAACTTTCATGTTTGGAGAAAATCGCGTTTGAAGTTTAAATATATTATTTTTTGAAATCGTTGTTTCGGACACTGTTTGCCATTTAAACGTTGACATTTTTCCAAGCATGAAAGTGGAGATCCTAAACCATGCAAATAACTTTTTAACACGAGTTTCTCTTCATACTTTTTGAGGCTTTTCATGATGGTGAGCTATCAATTTATATTCGGTTTGCGGTAACACCATGTGTATACTAGCTATGTAGATGTGTTCTTATAGAACTAGGTCTTGCTTTTTATTCTACTGCCGCCGAGTAAATTTGGAAATCGGGAGACTACTTCGGGAGACTACTTTAGTTCTGAAAAGAACTGTCCAGCTTATTCAGCTTATTAGCTACTACCTGGGCGGAGGGTAGGAAATTGGCCGGGACTACTTTAGCTTAATAGTGGATCGGATCGAGGGGACTTCTCGTTATTAACTTCACTGCCGCGGAGTAAGTTATTGGTCTCAACGTTTCGACTAACTTGCTCTAGTCATCGTCAGGAGACTGAGTTTCTCTTCGTGAAAATTGCGCGAACGAGGTCTGTGTGCAGCGCGTCTTTTACAAACCAATGCATAAACGACGAGTGTCTGTTCGTGAAAACTAAATGTATGTAGGTCACACAATTTGTCTTTGCGTGAAAACTCAAAAACGCAGAGTAGTCATTTCTGGCACCGTGCCAGTGCTATGTACTTCAATGTAAAAAAATGGAAATCTAAATGTAGCTGTTCGTGAAAACGCAAAAGTGGGAATTTGGTAAAACGGTCTTTGTGCTAATTAGCGTTATTAGAAAAATATAACGATTTAGCATTTGAAACTTGGGGAAAATGTTGATGTTACTATTAACATCCCAATGTGTAAAAACATAGATTCGCCAAACAGTGATTTTTTGAAGAATTGCTTCTTCGTGAAAACAGTGACGAATTTTTTTAACTAGGTGTACTGATTTCATATTGTATTAGTCTTAACTATCAGAGGATGAGTGATACATTAAATGTAGACATATAATTTTACTTTCAAAAATGTTATTAAAATGGAAAAACTTAAAAACAATATACACCAAAGACTGCCGTAGTCAAAAATCGGTATTTATATACAGTACATGCTGTACGATGTATAATATACAGGTGCAGTGAATTCAGGTAATGTCAACGTAGTTTAGGGACATACTGGTAAGTCTGTACTGTTGAAAGTAATTCATTGATCATGTTGACATATCAATTAACAGTTTTCATGAAACTACAGTATACAATTAACCGATATAGCAATAAAATAAGATTGGTAAGAATGGGCTGACATTATGACAACGTTCAGGGTACTGGAAAAGAAAACGTTGTTGCAACATTCTTTTAAAAACGATTATTTTACAACGTTGTGTATCATGTCAACAACGTGGTTGTTTCGTTGCATCATTACGTTAAAGACATACAGGGAGCCGACAATTTCTTTGCTACAACGTTACTTTATAGACGTTTTAACAACCAAACAAACACACTCCGGTATCGTTTTCGTAACGTTTTCATAAATTGTCATAAGGTCACTGGAAACGTGTCCTAAAACCCTCCAATGAGAGGGAACCCTTTCGTTTTACTGAGCCCTTGTGTGCAGTTTTTTGCATAACGTCACTCATCAAAATAAAACGAAATATCAGGCTTCCGTGTAATCCAACTTGTTCATACCTTCGACCAGGCTTATCTGGTTGACCTAATGTGAGTGATTCCACAATGTGCTGGTCTGGACAGTCCAATGTCTTTGTGTACAATGCCTTTGTGTTATTGTTTTTGTTTTTGTTTTCTTCTTCTTCTTAGGTGTTCGTCGTGCGACAGGTGCGCGAACACCTCTTTGTTTTTGTTCCGTTGTTTTAGGTGTTCGTGCATTACGTGCACGAACACCTTTGTTTTTCTGTTGTTTTCTGTTGTTCTGTTTTTTTTTCCGTCTCCATCTTCTTCTTCTTCTTCCGTATAACTCTTCTCTACGGAATAACTCAAGATTTAACTGAATTGAACTTTAAAACTCATCAGATAATTAAACCTCAATATGAATACGGCATAGTTTTCATGACGTCATGGTGACGTCATCAGGTGTCAAATTACAAGGTTTTAACAGTTGAAAAATGACCATTTTCTTATCGCTGTAGTTCATTGAATTTGAAAATTATGATGTTCATAGTTGGGCATCTCATAGATATAGACTGGGGCAACATTTAAAAAGTCAACGTCAAAATCGTATGACCTTTGCTTCCGGGTCGTTAACCTAGGTCAAAGTTTGCCATCGTTTGTTTCGTTAAAAATCATTTTCAGGGCTTATCTAGAGTATAACTCAAAACTGAAAATGGTTTGAACATCGAAACTCATAAGACAATTGGACCTTATCATCAAGACGGCACAAACACGATGATGTCACGATGACGTCATCAGGTATTGAATTACTTTAAACCAAACATTTGTATTTGTAAAAAAACATAACTCATGAACCACAAGTTGGATTTTTACGATCTACACATCATCGGATCAATCTACACATCATCGTTACCCCATTTGACTTTGACTTCCGGTTCAAACCGGAAATTGAGAATTTCAAAAATTCCTATCTCATAACAACGTAATATTTCAACATAAATTTAGCATTAGGTTATGGATGAGTACGGAGCCCCTAAAGGGACATTAAAAAAAAAAATCTCGTGCGCACGACATATTATCTCATGCGCACGACATAATTCGGGATACTTGGAAGCAGCCCGTCGTCACGCCGCCATTGTTATCAGTACACGGTGATTAATACAGGCTTCTTCAAACAGTTGTCTTTCCAATCTTTCGATCTCCTTTACCTTGTTATGTCTGTGCTGTGTGTTTCACATCTGTGATTACAATGGCGGCGTGACGACGGTGTCGCGTGTGCGGCCGCCTCGTCTATACTGATCTAATGATAGAGGGCGCTCTCTTGAGCTGTGGTGGGCTTAGACACGATAATAAATTTGTGTGAATCCCTAGATTCGTTTGGTTGATATATACAACCATTGGGTTGATAAAGTGAAATGTCGTCACCATTTCATTCAATCATAATTTGATAACATCAATCACGAACACCTTGTTTTTGTAGTAAACAAAAACTGAGTGTCTTGGTTTTTTTCATGTTTTGTTTTTCTTTTTGTTTTTCTTCTTTTATTATCAATGGGAGGGTTGTCCATACACTGACTTCGGTTAATTACACTACCTTCCAACTGTGTCTCGTGATGATCAGTAATCCTCCACCATGAAACTTGTGTTTTTCGCACCTTTTGTGACAGATAGGGAGACCCCCAACATAAAGCTAGATAGCCCAAATGGTAAGGCGCCGTTTACTCGGAATCGGTTGGTTTAAATCCCGCTCTAGTCAATGTTTCTTTGTTCAACCCCAAATTGTATTTTGTACACAAAGAAAGCTGCAAAGGTTAAGTTTGTTGCCGGTGAGTGCTCGTGAAAGAGGACAGCTATTTTCTGATAAAACGACATGTTAGTACACAATAAAAGTAAAACTTGCACTTTCGTTCCAGACCTACTGTGGTGGTAAGGCATTGTGGTGGCAAGGCCATATCTGAACCGACCTCTTTATGCCACTTCATCAAAATGCACAGGGTGAGAGTCATTGTTGACAACAATGTCTGAATTTAAGATCCAAATTGTAGGAGGTACATCTTCAGGGAATCTGGGTAGTATTTATCAGCGAACCCCACTTTGTTGGTGCAATCACGGTGAGGCAACGCGTGCGCCTCGTCAAATTTATTACGACAGACTGCCCTGATCAATTACGAATTTTTTTATAGACAGACAAAAATGCATTCAACCCAGGCAAATGCTTTGACATTGAATTGCAAACACGGATACTCCTATACGCTCATTAGCCAAACTCACAAAACGTAGATTGGCAAAATTCACAATAATGTAGAATATCTGCTTTTGTTGGCTGGTATTTTGGCACCTGCACATTACTTACTGGTTCTCATTTGCATGTACTTGGGCAATAAACCCATACGATAGAGACGAAGTCAGCATTCACGTAAGTGTTTTTGAATATTTACTTTTTTAATTTTTTTTTAAATATATACAATGTTAATTTTATTGATTTATTTATTTTGAAAATTTAACTTATCATGATAGAGTTTATAAACTATAGATAGTTCCAAGGGCCAAAACACTGATTTGTTCAGCAGCAATGGTCCAGATTATGACGCTTACGTCTTCTTAGCCATCGACATTTTTTTAATGAATTTGTCAGCACGTTCAAGATTTCAAAAGATGGGAACGACAGTTTCAAGTGATACAAAGTTTTTTAAATCACGAAGGTGGAACGTTTCTTCATATGGTTTTTATTTTTATGTTTACTAATAAATGCTTACTTTATGTAAACTTTTCAGAGGAGAGCCTCTAGACAGAAAGTGTTTTCTTTTAGGCAATGCATCTTACTTCAGCTGGTTCACTCCCCACTTGTTTTTATTGCTGATATAGTTTTCGTTTTATGTTGTTTTCTACTTGTGTATACTACTGGGTGAATGAACTGTAGTACTTTATCAATTACCTCGATGAACTGCCGAGGTTTGGGGAATTACGCTGAACGTAGGGATGTGTTTAAAATTTTTAAAAAGTAAGAAGTTCTTCCATTTGTTGCTTACAAGATGTTCACTTTAACGAGATTATGGAAGACTATGTGTGAAATGAATGGGGACTTGGGTGCTTTTTTAGTTCACACACAAGTAATTCTTGAGGTGTTGCTATCTTGTTTAATAATAAGTATAAGGTTCACAACGTTAAGAAGGATGATAACGGTAATCTATTGGTTCTTGATATTGAGATTGGCGATTTTCGTTTAACTTTAGTTAAATTGTATGGGCCAAATATTGGCCAGCCCAAGTTTTATGAACATGTTTCTGATCTTCTCGGTGATTTGAACAATGCACATGCGATTTTATGTGGTGACTGGAATCTGATCTTAGATGAAAACCTAGATTGTATGAATTATCTACATTATAAATAACCCTTTGGCTAGAAATAGAGTACGACAAACGTGCAATGATTTAGACCTTGTGGATGTGTGGCGAGTTTGTAACCCCGATCTCCGTTCATACACTTGGAGACAACACAACACTCTTAAACAATCCAGACTTGATTTTTTCCTTATTTCTACCGAACTTAGTTCCAAGTTAGTTAATTGCAATATTAAGCCTGGTTATAGGTCTGATCACTCTTCTTTTGAAAATCCGTGCAAAAACTATTTCTTTTGCTACCTGGAAAAAGAAACAAGCCCGTAAAGCTGACAGTGATTTAGAGAAAGAAATTTTCAGATTTACATAACAAAGTGGCTGATGGAGACCTCGATGCAGTTGAAGTTCTTAATAACACACAGGCTGACCTTATCCAACTGCGTAAGACAACAATGGATGGTGTTACAACTAGGTCAAACACTCGTTGGATGCGGGAGCGTGGAGAAAAACCTTCAAAATACTTTCTTAATTTGGAAAAGCGTAATTTTGTTAACAAAATGTAGCAGCCGTATTGTTAATGATGATAATTGTAAATTGACTCGAAGTGATGCAATTCTTACAGAAGCAAGGAATTTTTACAAGAAGCTTTATTCCTTTCGAGAGATTGATTCTGAAGCTGATTTGAAGTCTATTTTTGATAAAGGCAGAATAGACACCCCCTTTCTGACGAAATGCGTGATCGTATTGAAGATCCGCTCACGGGGGATGACGTAATGAAAGCGTTAAACAGAAGTAAAAATTATAAGTCTCCGGGTTCAGACGGTTTTAGTTATGAATTTTATTTAAAAAATCATCATGATGACCTATGCTTTCTTGTACGTTCTTTGAACTATTCTTATGATTACGGTCAACTTTCGGTCACTCAGAAAAATATTATTATAACTTTATTACCGAAAGGGGCAGACCTCGCCAGTTTTTAAAAAACTGGCGCCCCATTACCCTTTTGAACACTTAAAATTGCCTCTGCCTGCATAGCCGAAAGACTGAAATCTTGTTTTCCCCACATTATTCAAGATCCCCAAAAAGGGTTTTATGGCAGGCCGTTTTATTGGCGAAAACATCCGTACAATGTATGATTTGCTTAACCTCACTGAGATCAACAATATACCAGGTATTTTTCTTTCCATTGATTTCGAAAGGTTTTCGATTCGATTCCCCATGATTTTATTTACAAGGTTTTGGAAATTTAAAATTTTGGACCATCAATCAAAAAATGGATTCAAGTTTTTTTTTCAAAGAGGCCACTTCTTCAGTTTTGGTTAATAGTTTTCTTTCGGAGTCGTTTTCTATCGAGCGTGGTTGTTAGACAAGGCGATGGGCTAAGCCCATATTTGTTCCTTTTGTGTGCCGAAATTTTGTCAATGATGTTATGTAACAATCAGAATGTTCAGGGTATTGTGATAGAGGAAGTGGAATTTCGGATATCCCAATTTGCTGATGACACGGTGATGTTCCTAAATGGTACAGACATTTTTTTGTACGGTGCATTTGCCACCCTTAATTAACCGCTCTGCCAGTATGTCATGGTTAACATTGGTAAGACTAATGCAGTATGGATAGGGTCAAACAAGGCATCTACTGAGAAACTGTGTACAGATATTGATGTTAAATGGATAGGGCCCAACGATGCATTTATAGTACTAGGTATAAACTTCTCGACAGACCTGGATTCCATGGTTTTGATGAATTATAATAATGTTATTTTACAATTAAGAAAACGTATTGCTCAGTGGTCTAGACGGAATCTCACTGTTTTAGGGAGAGTGACGGTAGTTAAATCACTTCTGCTGTCCAAACTTACCTGTAATAGTATTTGTATCAGTAAATACTATAAATAACTCATTCGGAGACGTCCTGGGCTTAATCATATCGTGTTGTCATAACCCATCAAACATGTGAATACAATGTGTACATGTTACTTCATAGAACCCATGCAGCTAAAGTAGCTGTCATAAGAGGGCGCTATACAAGTTGACCATAACACTTGTTACATCCTCCCTCCAAAAGAAAAATAAACGATTTGCATTAATTTTTTTTATGTTTTAGAGTCTTTTAAATGTCCAGAGTTCGTTTTCTGCAGAACCAAAATCCAGTTCGAGAACAATGTCACATTAAATGTTGCAGCTCCAGATAAATGCTTGGTTTCAGCTTCAATAAAAAAAAATAAATAAATAAAAAAAACCAACAGCAACACTTTGTTTTGTTTTGGCTGCGAGTAAAATCTGAGTAGCCCTTTAAATGCTCAACTAAACACTACATGTAGATGAACATCTACTTTTTTTTTTTTTTTTTCAAGTACAGTGTCGTTTAGTAAGTGACAAAGTTATCGAGGTGAGACGGTCGTTTCACTGTTCGTCCTGATCTGGTTGTCATCTGTAGTGGTGGTAGTCCTGCTGCGTCTTGTAGTGGTTCGATGTTGGCTTCAACGGTTGGTTCCTGTTGGGGTTCGATGGCTTCAGTGTTTGGGTTGATCGAGCTGAACTCCTCTTCGGTGAGACGGAGATCTCTACGATTTCTACGGTATATGTTTCTCCAGTTTGGGTCGTCACTTTGTATGATCGAGGTTGAGTTGTGTGTTGCGTTATGGTTGCCTTCGTCCAAACATCCTTATCTCTTATTGGGCGGATTCGAACTGTGTCGCCGACTATCAGTGGATGCAGGTCTTTCGCTCTTTTGTTGCAGTAGTGTGCCTGTCGTTTCTTGTTGTCGGCCAGTTGTTTTGGAACCTTCTTGATGATTGTGGGCCTGAGCAGTTTACGGTTGACGGCAGTAGTGTTTTGGTCCTTCGATTCATCAGTCGTTGAACAGGGCTGCTGGCCAGTCCTTGGGATGGGGTGTTGCGGAAATCCAGTAGCGCCAAGTACGGATCTGCTTTAGATTTCTTGGCTTTCTTCAGCAGCGTTTGAGCCTTTTTCACTGCTTGCTCTGCCTTGCCATTGCTTTGAGGATGGTATGGAGATGAAGTCGTAGCGAAAGTTTTGAACTGCTCTCATGTGAACTGTGGTCCATTGTCAGTGATGAGCACATTAGGAATACCATGGCGAGCAAAGTAAGCTTTGAGCTTTCTGATTACAATCTTTGCAGTGGTGTCTTCTAGGTAGTCAACTTCCCAGAAGTTGGAGTAGTAGTCGACAGTGATCAAGTAGTTGTTGTCGCCTTGAACACACAGGTCTGCTCCAACTATTGCCCATGGTCTGGTTGGAATTTCATGCGGATGTAAAGTTTTCTTCTGCTGTTTTGACTCGAGTGATCTGCAGATGTCACACTTCTGGATGAAATCTTTCACCTCAGCTGTAATACAAACGGCCAGTACAAACATTCTCAAGCACGACGGAGACATCCTTCAATTCCGAGGTGTGCTGCGTGTATGCGTTGAAGCATATCACTGCGGAGAGACTTTGGTATACGAGGACTCTTTCTCCTTTGAAGAGAAGTCCATCCTGGATGCTTAGTTCATCTCTGATGTCAAAGTAGGGAAATGAGTGGTTTTGGAATGTCCAATTTCGTGTCAGGCCATCCATTCAAAATGGCAGCAACATATTAGTTGGATCATCTGCTGTGTGCTGTTGTAGGTCCTTCAGTCGTTGTGGTGTGATAGGCAAGTGTTGGATCATGTTGACTGTTTTCCAGCTCTTGCTGAAATATGTCTTGCGGTTTCTCAGGTAGATATGCTCTGCTAAGTGTATCAGCAAGATACATGTCTTTTCCTTGGTGGTATGAGATCTTTACATCATAGGTCTGTAATCTCATCAGCATCCTCTGCAGACGTTTTGGCGCACGATGTAGAAGTTTGAGGACTCTCAAGTGGCCTGTGGTCTGTCTGCACATTCATTTGGCGACCGTATGTGTAGGCCTACTGATGAAACCGTTCGATGCCAAAGATTACTGATAGAAGTTCTTTCTCGATTTGAGCATATCTCTTTCACTGTCAGTGAGGGCTCTGCTGGCATATGTAACAAGTTGACCATTCTGCATCAACGCTGTCCCTAGTCCGGTCTGTGATGCATCGGACTGCAGAGTTAGTTCATAATTTGGATCGTAGTACTTCAATACTGGTGCTGTGGTTACCACCTTAGTAATAGCCTCTACCGCTTTGTCATGGCTATCTAACCAACAACAGTCTGCGTCTTTCTGTGTCAACTTCCTCAGTGGCTCACAGGTATCGCTCAGCTGTGGACGAAACTTGCTGAGGTAATTAACAAAGCCGATGAATCTTTGCAGCTTTGTTTTGTTCGATAGCTTAGGCATCTCCTCTACAGCTTCCACCTTTGCTGGGTCAGGCTTGAGCCCTTCTGCTGTGATGAGGTGACCCATGAATGGCACTTGCTTCAATTTGAGCTTCAACTTGGCTCTGTTTAGCTTCAAATTTCTCTCACGACATCTTTCTAACAGTGCTTTTAGTTTCATGCCGTGGTCGGCTGTTGCTTCAGCCATTGTATCACCTTTCCCGTACACAAGGATGTCATCAGCAATGGTTTGAACTCCATCAAGACCTTCTATGACTCGGTCTTGTCGACGCTGAAATTCCTCTGGTGCCGTGCTGATTCCAAACGGCATTCTCAACCATCTGTATCTGCCAAACGGTGTGTTGAATGTCGTCAAATATGAGCTGTCTTCATCTAGCTCAACATGCCAAAATCTATTCTTTGCATTGAGTACCGAGAATACTTTGGCAATTGTTCAAGTCGGGTAGGATATCATCAATGACTTCTGTTGAGTGCTTCTGTTGAGTGCCTTGTTGTGGCGTGTCGTGGCCGAGTGGATAAGATCACTGGACTCTGGTGTTTCTGATCAGCAGAGTGTGGGTACGAGCCCCGGTCGTGACACTTGTGTCCTTAAGCAAGACACTTAACCATGATTTCTTCGTCCTTCGGATGGGACGTAAAGCCGTTGGTCCCGTGTGTTGTGTAACGCACGAAAAAGAACCCAGTGCACTTATCGAAAAGAGAAGGGGTTCGCCCCGGTGTTCCTGGTTTGATCGGCTGCATATTGCGTCACAGCACCTTGTAAACCATTACATGGTGCTATGTAAAGGAGTAGTTCATACTTCAAACGTAGCCCCAAATACCTTGCAGGAAATACTGAATGTTAAGCGCTTAGAGGCTGGCCTGCAGTAGGCGCTATACAAATACAATATATTATTATTATTATTATTATTATCTTTGGGATCGAGACAAATTCGCAGCTTTCGTGGCTTAACGACACATACCAGGCTCGCTACCCATGGAGTAGGTGTACCGGTTTGATGATGTTTGATGCTGCAGTCAGTTTCTCCAATTCTTCCTTCAACTTCTGCTTCAAAACAACTGGTACACGTCTCGGTGGGTGCACCACAGGTGTGACAGTCAAGTCCACATCCAGGTGATATTTGTTCTTCAGGCATCCCGTGCCTTCAAAGACATCTGCAAACTCAGTGATCAGTTGTTCTGCTGACTTCACTGTCTGCATTGGTGGAGCAACATATTTTATTTCGGTGTAGTTTGGGCATGGGAATTACCAGATTGCATTTTCCGTGCGGGTCGATCGTGTTTCTCGGGTGTCCATTCACAAAAACACAAGACAAGTAGCAATATTATTTACTTGAGCAAACTTTCAAGTTCAGAAACAGTCGTCAGTAGTTTTCTTGTTTCCAAAATTCTAACAACCTGTTGTATCATTTTCTTTGCTGTTACAGAAGAACTCTTTATTTCACGCAATTCTTATTTATTGAGCATTGTCAACCCAGCGCCGTACATCAACATTTTCATTGTCATAGTAGTATCACATCAAGATGAACAGCAAACAAGCAAAAACAGAACAACCGTCTGTCGCAGCCAAGACCCCGATAGCAGTTGTTGGAATTGGTAAGAGAACTTTTAACTCTTTAATGTTCGTTATCCCCTCCCCATCAGAATGTTACACGTAGTTGTTTCAAGAGATGGTTCAGATAAAACGCGCTCGTATCGATTACGAAATGGGCCACAACCAAAATATATGCAGTTATCCGTAAACAAAATTATAATAATAATGCGTTGACTAAATGCATTAGTCGATGACTACTTAACAAGTCTTTGTTCCTAAATGATTTAAGGTGACGATAACAAATCATTATTATTTTTTAAATAGTGCAATTATTTCATTAATTTAAGTCTCATTAAACACACAATCCAAACACTGCAAAAAGGTTATAACTTACAAGTTGCTGGCACTCACTTTAGTGCGTAGGCATTTTGTTGTTCGCGGTGATCTCCTATGTCCATGGCTGGTAGCTTGTCAATCTTAATTCGTAGATCCAGTTGCTTGATCCATAGAGCACGATCTGAGATGTTCTCGACCGGACTTTGGCCTTGACCATCCATGTGTTGACATCCCGGTCTTGACCATCCCCCGCATGACCATCATGCCTCAGCGGTTATTAATGATCGTGTATCTTTGCTGGAACGCTGTAACAGTGTGGCCAAAACAGCGACTCTATGATAACGAACTAGATATTCAAACACTTGGTCCTTTGGATGACATCTGCGTTGGTCATGTGTTTACCAACGGATCTAAAGGTGATCGTTGGTGGAGGGCCTAATTTCCTCAGATCGGTCTGGAGGAATGTCCATGTTCCAGACCCGTGGAGAAGAACTGGAATGGCACAAATCCTATACAAAGTTATAAGATTAAAACTGGGTGTAATTGGAGACAGTCTTCTCGCACATTCAGAAAGAAATACATACATTGCCTTGGGTGGTAAGGGTGCCCAGAACAGGGTGGTAATGGTGAGACCTGGGCCCAATTTCATAGAGGTGCTTAAGCATAAAAAGTTGCTAAACACAACAAAATTATGCTTACCAGAATAATGTTACCATTTTACAAGTACAAAATGTAAATCGTATCCTGCTTTGTTGTGCTTAGCAGAAAAATGTCAAGCAGTATTTTCTGCTTAAGCAGCTCTATATTGGGCCCTGATCTTCGTGTGCCATAGAATGCCTGGAACATACAACCACACTTTTTGCATTACCAAGTTGACAAGGGCCCAATTTCATTGCTCTGCTTACTACCAAATTCCGCGCTTACGATCACCATTCTCCACTTACTGTGCAAGCGATGAATTTATGCGCAAGCTGTGTAAGCAATGAATGCCTAGTAACGTGGAGTACGCACGCGCATGAGCAAAAATTGTTACCCTGTGAAATTCTATTGACGAAAGCGCGGAATTTCCTGCTTCTGTAAGCGCCGATTATTTGCTTATGGTAAGCAGGAAACAAACCTTTCTTCCCATAAGGCCAAGGTTTATTTACATTGCTTGGAATAGGATGGGGGGGGGGGTAAAATCGATGTTGCTACACTGCAAGAACGGGGGTGCTAAACTTGACATCGTGGGTGTTGTCACAAGACAAGTAACAGAAGCACACGTCATGTTTACACAACCTATACGATGACACTGATCCGGAAGTGTTGGCATTCAATGATATAGTAAAACCATTTCGCAACTACTTCCTATAGCATTGTAAAGAAAGTGATACTACCGACATCGATACGGATGACATCAGCTATGTTGTCAAATATGGATACCAAAAATAGAGAATCGAAATTTACACCATAGGGTGTTAAAATAACATTAATTTCTGTCAACACAATTACATTGGTGTAATTTTAACACACTATGATGATTAAATTTATTCTCTCTTGGTATTTATATGTGACAACACCCCCTGGTTTTTGCAGTGTATTGCAGTGTAACATCATAAAGGTTTTTTTAGAGATCTCGTTTCCGTTTAAAGTATACCAATGTTGCACTTTTCTCCCGGATTTTTTGAAGTAACATGTAGGTTTGATTGTTCTTCTTTCTTACAGGCTGCCGCATGCCTGGTGGAGTGGACTCTCCGAAGGCGTTCTGGGATGTCATCGTTCAAGGTGAAGACATGATCAGCGAGGTGCCTCCCGACAGATGGTCCCTAGAGTCATTCCACGATCCTGATCAAACCAACCACAGTAAGATAGTAACAAAACGCTGTGCTTTCGTCAAAGACATTGACAAGTTCGACAACACCTTCTTTAAGATATCCCCTCGTGAAGCTAGCTCCATGGACCCTCAACAGCGCCATATACTCGAGGTCACCTATGAGGCATTCGAGGACGCTGGTATCATCCCAAGCACACTGGGCGAATCCTGTGGCGTCTACATCGGGGTCGGAATGATTGACTTCCCTGTCATGATCGTGGAAACATCTCTCATGAACCCCTACACCCTCACAGGTGTTAGCCATTCTGCAGTGGCTAATCGTATATCCTATGCCTTTGACCTTCGTGGACCGTCCTACGCAGTGGACACTGCCTGCGCCTCATCCATGACAGCCATGCACGTAGCCTGTAATGCCATCTGGGATGGTGAATGCACCTCAGCTGTTGCAGGTGGCTGCAACACGCTCCTCCTACCCGAGGTAACTATGGGGTTCAGCGCTCTTGGTGTCCTCTCTCCAGAGGGAAAGTGTTGCCCATTCTCTGATACTGCCAAGGGGTACGTGCGAAGTGAGGGGTTTGGAGCGTTCATTCTGAAGCCACTAGACGCAGCTCTAGCTGAAAATGACCACGTGTATGCCGTCATCAGGGGTAGTGCGATTGCAGCAAATGGCTTCAGCAAAAGTCTAACGATGCCCTCTGCACATGCCCAAGAGATGGTAATTAAAAAAGCTTGCGAACGTTCTGGTGTCCCATTGTCCTCCGTCCAGTATGTAGAAGCACATGGCACCGGAACTCCAGTTGGGGATCCCATTGAAGCCGTGGCCATCGGTCGCACATTTGGTCACCTGAAGGACAGCCCAGTTAAGATAGGATCTGTCAAGAGCAACTTTGGCCACAGTGAATGTGCTGCTGGTATAACAGCTGCCATAAAAGTAGCCCTTATGCTTGAGAAAAAGATGCTGGTCCCCACCATTAATTACAATGAACCAAACCCAAAGATTGACCTTCAAGAACTTAATCTGAAAGTTCAGACTACCCTGGAGCCAATGGAGAGCACCCACGATGAGACCAATATTGACCAGTACACCATTGGACTGAACAGCTTTGGTTTTGCGGGAGCAGTTGCTCACATGATATTCCAGATAGCTCCAAAATCAACCACGAACGCCATAACTGCAGATACAAGTGGCTGGAAGTTTGGAGACGACAAAAACGTTGGACGACCAATCATTCTGCCGTTGTCAGCTAAATCTGGTGATGCCCTGAGAGACCTTACCAAGAAATGGCTAGACTTCAACTGTGACACTGATGCTCTTCACGTAGCCTCTTGGCATGCAACACGAAGGGAGCACCACCCATACCGTATGGCCATCATAGCTAATTCAAGCTCCTCTTGTAGACAGACTCTGGAGGGATTTCTTGAAGGTACTAGATCTGAAGCTGCAGTGACTGGAACAGCGCCTCAAGGGAAACCGAAGGTCTGTTTCGTGTTCCAGGACAGGGGCAGCAGTGGGTAGATATGGGCCGCAAGTTGTACAGCTCCGAGATTATATTCAGAGAGACCATCGATTCCTGCGACAAAATCTTCCAACGGATGTCTGGTTGGTCTCTGCTGGAATACTGCGGGTTGTTCAAGGATGAAAACAATATCACAGAAGCATCACCTTATACCTCTGTCGAAGATGCCTTGGGTCAAGTTGAGGTCATCCAGCCAGCCATAATGTTCATCCAGGTGGCACTCTTTTACCAGTGGCAGTCCTGGGGAGTTCAACCCGATGTTGTTGTTGGACACAGTCTTGGTGAGATTTCTGCAGCATATGCCTGTGGTGGTTTGACTCTAAAGGAAGCTGTAGCTGTTATTTATCACCGTAGCCACGCACAAGCCAAGCAGAAAGGGACAGGAAGAATGGCTGCTCTAAGAGCTACAAGGGAGCAAGCTGAGCAAATGTGTCTGGAGCATGACAATCTCTACATCGCTGCAGTCAATGCACCAGGTGCAATAACCCTTGCAGGCAATTGTGAAGTTGTAGCTACAGTTGTGGAGCAAAACCCAGGAAAGGCTAAGCAACTTCGAGTAACTTGTGCCTTCCATACTCCTGAGATGGACCCAATCAAAGAGCTATTTTCAACGGCCATGGAAGGTGTGGTAAAAAGTGTGGTTGACAAGAGAATTGTTCCTTTCTACTCTACAGTGACAGGTGAATACTATGATGCAAGTTTCGGAACTGATTACTGGTGGAGCAACATCCGAAACGCCGTTCTTTTCCAGCCTGCTATCGAAGCCATTCTCCAAGAGACAAAAGCTGATGTCTTTCTGGAAATTGCTGCATCAAACACACTTCTGTCGTCAGTCAAACAAATTGCCCGTGGCTTGGACCCAAAACACCCACCTACCACCATCAACTCAAGCTTGCGAGACAAAGATGACCTTCACAGCATCCAGCGTGCCATTGGTACTCTCTACACTAGTGGCGTTTCCCTCGACTGGTCCTGCCTAACTCATAATACAGCAGAATGGGCACCAGTTCCCACATATCCATGGCAACATCAATCCTTCTGGCTAGAAACTGAAGACAGGCAGAAACGTCGTCTTGGGTTAGATGACCGGACCTTCAAAGGACAGAATGGTAACCTTACTCTAGGGATGTTCCCCTTCTTAGCTGACCACGTGGTTGGAAACCGGGTTGTATTCCCTGGAGCTGGCTACATTGAACATATGATTCAGATGACATTTTCTGAGACAGAGATGCCAGCTTTGAAGAACATCAACTTCACCCGTGTTCTACCATGGCCTGAAGATTCTGACTCCAAGAAGTGCACTCTGAAACTCGGGTTGGAGAAAGATGGAGCAGTGATGCAGGTCACATGTGAAGGCAATGAGCACATGCAGCAATGCTCAGACCAGTACCAGCTCCAAAGAGGACAATTTTATTCCACTTGAGAAAATCACCGAGAGATGCCTGACTGAGGTCACTAGTGAGGTCTTTTATGAGCGCCTTCAAGATGTAGGACTCAGCTATGGACCCACTTTCCAGATGGTGGAAAAGATGTATCTGGGTGATGGTGAGGCACTTGCTATCCTCCAGCCGGTTCCAGACAACAAGCAGAGAATACAAGTAGCCCATCTTGATGCTACATTCCAACTTGTTCTTTCTGCAGTAGGTTCAAGCAGCGCTATGTACCTCCCGGTGCATATCGATTCTCTTCAGATGTCTGCAGAGTCTATTCCATCCGGTGAGAAGCTTCTGGCCTACACTAGAATAATCGACTGTGACAGCACGCTCCTCTCAGCAGATATTACAATTGCAACTGAGAAGGGTGTTTGTCTTGCTTCTGTTAAGGGATATCAAGCACAAAACTTCAATGGCAATCAATCTGATGTCCCTATTGAATCGTGTATCTACACAACGCAGTGGCAACCAGTCTCAGCTAACACCTTGCCGACATCAGTTGTTACCGAAGTCTTCAAGGAGAGTAATCTTCAGGAGGTATATGGGGATGAGTTGAATGCCATCAAACGAGCTGAAGAAGTACTTGATGATATTGAAGGTGTCTGTGTTTCCTATATCCGACATGCCATCGAGACAGTCCCTCTGGAAGAGCGTGCTCAGGGGAAGAGTAATGTCAAGTGCGAGAATCTGTTCCAGACCATGGCCAAAAGTAAATCCAGCAAATCCATCCCATACAAAAACATTCCATCAGTCTTGGACAAGATTCTTGAATATGTTCCTGAACTTGATTCTGAGGTCAGTCTGATAAAGAGTCTTGGTGATGCTCTTCCCAATACACTACGGGACCCACAAACTGCAGTTCCCATCATGTTCTGTGCAGAAGGCCTATACAGGTACTTCTACGACTCGCTGAGTACCAGGCTGTACTACAGAGCTGGGGCAGAAGCAGTTGTCAGTGCTTTCAGGAAAGCTGCTAAACACAAGAAGGTTGTTCGAGTTCTGGAACTCGGTGGTCGTACTGGAGGATTGACACGCTTCATTGCCAACCCACTTAAAGACATGGGAGGAGCGAAGAGAATGGAGTATATTTTCACAGACGTGAGTGCGACTTTCCTCCAGCAGGCTCAGGAAAATTTGAAAGAATTTCCGTTTATCCAGTACAAGCTGATAGATATTGACAGAGACATTGACGAACAAGGGTTTGTACCAGGGAGCTTTGATGTGGTAGTATGTCGGGACACGTTGCATGCAGCAGTGAACGTACTGCACAGCACAGCTTACTTGAGTAACATGTTAAGCCCAGATGGACTGATGTTTATCATAGAGGGTACCAACACACACTACCTGACTGAGCTGTGTTTTGGAGCTTTGGATGTTTGCTGGGTATTTGATGACTTCCGTAAGGAGCGTTGCTGGATGGATCGCCAGGGCTGGTTGGACACAATGAGTCAAGTCGGCCTAAAAGATATTCAATCTGCATCTTCACCAAATGAGTTCTTTTACTGCATTTTTGCAGGGCGGAAGTCATCCCTTTTAGAACAGGAATGCCTTAGGGAGGTCATCAAGCAAGACAAGATGATTATTGTTCGAGAAGAAAACAACAGGTTCTCATCAGAGTTTATTCCCTTTTATCATGGTGAGGTACAGATTCATACTTTTTCTGAATCCAAGTCACTGGATCGTCTTTTCAGCGAACACTCGGACTCTCCAATGGAGGTGATGTACATCTACAGTGATGGAGATTCCAAGGCTCATGCACTCCTGAGACTCTTTCAGGCAGTGGAGTTATACCCAGAAGCTGTCAAACGGGTGTGGGTCCTGACGAAAGGTGCAAACATGGACTGTACTATGCCAAGTGGTTCTCTGGCTGTTGGTTTGACTCGAGCTGTCAGTAACCAGATCTCAGGGATGTCAATTTGTGCAGTAGATTTCGACCCTGAGAACTCACTTGCTGAAAATGTTCAAGAATTACTTGGACTGATGAACGACAGCAGCCTTGCTGAGCGTGAGATTGTCCTACGGAAGGGGAGGTACGTCCCCCGCGTTATGCACCAAGATTTGAACAACATCAAAACCATTGAGTCGAAAAAGTGGCGTGTTGGGCAAGACTTAAAAGGTAAAGAAGGCAAAGGTGCATCCATTGATGACTTGGCATTCCATGATGTCCAGGACTTTGAACTTCCTCCAGATTATGTAAAGATTAAGGTGAAAGCTGCACCTCTCAATTTCAAAGATGTCATGATGGCGTTGGGGCTTCTGGAAGGATTGGAAAATGACACACATCCCTCATTCGGTATTGAGTGTTCTGGTGTTGTGGTTGAGATCGGTTCAAGAGTATCTGGTGTACAGATTGGTGATGAGGTGATAGCATTTGGAAAAAGCTGCTTTGCCTCACATGCAATCTGTGATGCTAAACTCACTGTCCACAAGCCCGATAATCTTGACTTTCTGGAAAGTTCTAGCATTGGAGTAGTTTTCGTGACAGCATACCTCAGCCTGATTGAAAGAGCCAACTTGAAAAAAGATGAGACAGTTCTGATTCACTCAGCCTGTGGAGGAGTTGGTCTCGCAGCCATTCAGATCGCAAAGATGATCGGTGCTAAGATCATCTGCACTGCAGGAACAGAGGAGAAGAGGACCTACTTGAGAAAACATGTTGGTGTTGAGATGGTTAGTGATTCACGTACTGCCCGTTTTTATGATGATGTCATTGAATGGACCAATGGTCGAGGAGTAGATGTCATTCTGAACTCACTCTCTGGAAATCTACTTCAAACTGGTATCTCACTGCTTGGGCCAGGCGGACGTTTTTGTGAGATTGGTAAACGTGACATCCTGCAGAGCTCCAGCATTCCTATGGGTTTTTTCTTGGAGAACAAATCCTTCAATTCCTGCCAAGTCGATGTCTTGATGCAGCAGCGACCAGCCACGGTGCAAGGTATAATGCAAAATGTTGTTGAACTGTTTGACAAGAACAAGTTGAAGCCGATTCCTACTACTGTGCAACCACTTGCCAACCTGACGGAGACATTCCGTATGATGTCAAAGGGAGCTCACATTGGCAAGATCGTCTTTGAAGTACCAGAAGGTTTCCAGCCAGCTGAGGTTAAACCTCCTCTTTGTCAGTTCAAATCAAACGGGACATACATAGTTACTGGTGGGTTTGGAGGAATTGGCCAAGCTCTTTCAAGATGGTTGTGCCAGAATGGGGCCAAGCATATCGTTCTTATCTCTAGGAAAGGGGCAAAGACGGCCGCTGCAAAGATGACTGTGAGCTACCTAAAGCACAACAAAGTCAACCTGAAGGAGTACTCACTAGATATCTCAAACAGACAGAGTGTGAACAAAATGCTAGAGAATCTTCGTGACGATAAACGAGTCCCCCCAATCAGAGGTGTCTTTCATCTAGCAGGCGTTATTGAGGAAGAGAACCTTCCAGAAATCACGACCGATCAGATGAGCCGAATCCTGGGTGCCAAGGCAACTGGAGCCAAAATCCTCCATGATCTGACGCAGCATGATCAACTTGACATCTTCTTCATGCTATCCTCAATCATTACTACTTGGGGAAATCCGGCACAGCCATATTACTGTGCTGCTAATGCATACCTCGATGCTCTGGCCGAGAAGAGGCACAAGGATGGACTACCAGCTCTCTCTGTGCAACTGGCACCTCTCAAAGGGGCAGGGTATCTAGAGGACAAAGGTCAAACAGTCAAGTTTCTAGCTATGAGGGGAAATCACCAGCTGTATGTAGATGAGTTCCTTCAGGTACTTGGTCAGCTGCTGTCACGTGGAGACCTCCCATTAGTATGCCTTGCTAATCAGGTTTGTCTATTTAAATACCTTTTAGATTTATGTTGACTAGTTCTATAAAAAAAAGGTAATCAAACCAACCAACTACAATTACATGTCTAATAAAGTTCAATTTGAAAGAGTCATGGAAATCGCCAAAGCCTTTTGTTTTTACACTGTCTTCAAAATAATGTTAGGACTACTTAGTGTACACAAAATACGTACAAAGTGCCTTTTTCGGTCAATTGCTCACTCTAATCTCGTGATACATAGGAGTTTTAAATCATACAAGAAAGATGCGTGTTCCACCGTTAATACTATGGTCTTGGTTCCAAGACACCTCTGTTGTAACAGTTGAGGAAAGAAAACAATGCTGACAGACAGTGCTGTTTTGTAGGATGTGCCCTCTGTTGGCTGTGATTTTGTTAACAATACAACCGTAAGAACATCTTGAAACCAAGACTACTTTAACTCTTGATTATTCGACAACAAGATCTATAACATGCATTGATTTCTATTGTTGTTTACCTTCAGGAATGGGGAGCGACTCAGCAATTCTGCTATAAATCCATGCTCAAGTTCCACCATTTGGCTGTACTCGGCAACAAATCATCAGCCATCGATGCTAGCAGCATGGACATTGCAGACTTAGAAACCAGCATCAAATCCAAGATGGCTGATCTCCTGTCTATGTCAGATGATGCAATTGATGTCACCCAGCCTATGGTGAACTACGGTGTGGATTCTTTGGTTGCCCTGGAGATGGTGAACTGGGCAACCAATCAGCTTGGAGTGACAATATCGCAACTGGACATTTTGGCCGGAATTACAACGGCAGCTCTGCTGGAGAGGGCCACAGAAGCAATATGAGATTAGTTTCTAGAATTCTATTAATGAAATTCATTTTGACAAGGGTCGCAATATGCATTTCACCCTTAATATTTATACATATGAGCATTCAATACCATTGACATGATGGTTTTGAATGAAAGATGCACATTGCAAGCCTGAAATAAGATAAAGTGCTGTGAACACATTACCCGGAACACAGATGCACGTTGTTTTTTAAACATCTGTTCTTTCATACACAGCTCTTGGAACTAATGTTTGGACAATTCACTGATTGTTATAGTTGTGGCAAGTCAGAGCATTCCTCTGATGGGATCAACTTCCAAATAGACATAGACTACCAAAAACAATGACACAAGTCGAACAATTTTGTTAAAGGATTTAACTACTGATGACACCTTTGACACTGAAAAAACCCCAACAACAACAGCGACCACCATGCATGGTAATACACCACAAGTGAGTTCTGCATTTTAGTTGGAACTTCTTTAAAACATACACTATTTGTGTGGTTGTCTATTTTCCATTCAAGTATAGAGATAAAGAAAAGGTACCTATTATATTAGTTAGAATAAACAAAGGTTTTGTTTTCATCATACTTTAAGGGAATTTTAAGTCACAAATGAAATTCCTTTAAAAGACAGTGGAAAGTCAGGTAACTTATATTAATTGCCGAGTCAAATATATATGTGCAATGAGCAGTTATATATTTTAATACTCATCCAGTGTTCTCCAACTTTTGAAATTAAAGGTTGATGTAGGGGGAAGTTATGCGAGGGTAAAATCTTTATGCTGTGGGGTCTGTGGCCCGCCTAAGGGCCCGGAAATATTTTTGATTTGACATATTGCTCTTCGATCAAGGTGATGCACTCTAAGGTGATTCCTGATGGTCACTTCCTCTTGACTTCTTTGAGCAAAGGTTTTCAAAGATTGCATTTGAACTCTGAAAAAGCATGAACTTTAAAATAGTGGGGACACAATTGGGCAGACGGATTTTAAACCTTGGTGGCTTCTTAAACGTGGCGGTGCCACAGAAGGCTTGATGGTGCGCCAACCTTTTCTCACAAGTTGAAAAACACTGCTCACCTGATACATCACAGGATAAAATGAGGAAATTGCTATCATGCGTCTGGTCATTGAAATTAAGCCCTGAAAGCAGTCCTGTAGAAAAACACATTTCCCTCAAAAAAAGGTGCACTTTACTATGAAGCAAAACTGCCTTGCCCCTACACAGGTAGAAGGGCTTGATTTAGATGTGATATAACACGTTCGATCAAGTGTGTGCTTAAACAAAAGAAAACATTATTATTTTGTGTATTTTTGTAGTATTTCCATTGAATTGTGTAAAGCATAACGATTATCACTATAAAAAACCCAGGTCTAAGACCAAGGCAATGGAGGCTGTGGCCTCCGTGTAATTCCAAGCCTGAAAACATTATGCTAGTAGAAAGACTTGCAGATAACTTCTGTAAGAAAACAAGTTTTTCATACAAACGTAAACACTTTCTATTCAGCAATAAACTACTGACTGATTAATTCAAATTGTGTATGATACATATGAACGTATGGATGAAACGGGACACAAATCAGAATTGTTTGAACTTATAAAGATGTGTCTATGCTAAAAAAAAATTATTTGTGAATATTTTATCAAATATTTAATCAAATTCAACTCTATACCTATATTCCTTAAGGAGTGAAACAACTTGTATTTTTTTACTTTACATTGTGTTTTTTTTTTACACTAGAGAATTTAAAAAAAAAACTTCTTTAAACATTATAAATCTAAATGCCATGTCACACAGGGCATGTTTTACGGGAAACTTGGAGGCAAACATCTTCACTGCGTACAAAAGGAACACTTCAGGAGCACAACATACGTTTTCTATTTGATCAAACTGTCCCCGAGACACCCTATGTGGAACTCGGACATGTGATTGGGGTTTTTGCTTCTTCTCTGAGAAAAAAATTTCCTGTAAATTGCCCTGTGTGACGTGGACCGTACCGACTCCAAGTATTCTGTTATTCACGAGAATATAAAAAAAGTTATGTTGTTTTACAAATTAGGCAATCATGTTCCTTGAAAACTATGAATGCACTAAATGTATTTCATTAGTATACAGATGATCCATCAAAAAACCCATTAACCCTCGGAGCAGCCGAGGGGCGCGGGCGGAAGGACCAGCTTCATACTTTTTTTAATAACTACAAAATGTGTGGATCAATTCCGCTGATTTTTTTTAACTACCCTTAAAACCTTTAAGCGTGGTAGGTCCCTAGAGACCCTCAGATCCATTTAGGTCTGCCAGTGGTGAGTGGTGCCCCCTCCTGTAGTTATAACATTGACATATTTCATATCCCCATGATTTATTGGATGTCTTAGTGACTTCTTTACATGTCTAGTTGTTGTCTGGGATTACTTAAGCCTTAATTTGTTTTGTTTTATTAATTTTAAATTAATTTTGGTCAAATTTTTGTTTAATTTTTTTTTTTTTGTAATTAATTTGGTCTAATTAGAGGCAATTAAATCGTAAATAATTTTGGGTTGAACAAAGAAAAATAATATAGAACAAAGAATTTCAAGTTTCACGTTTATGTTATATTTTTGTATTAGCCCGACGGATTTTTAACACCCTGTTGACCACACAATGCAGCCCTAAAGTCCCTGTAAGTCTTATTGCAAGCGTAAATAGCCACACTGTCTATCTCTTGCTCTGTGGTTGAGTGTGTCTCTCTCACATAGTGGAGACAGTTTGTCTGGCAGGGGGGGGGGGACGGGTGGGGGTGAGTGGTGGCCTTCAACAACCAGCTGACAAGACTTGACAAGCCAAGCCTGTTACAGAGAACAGACAGCTGAACAGATTGTTCCACTTATCAGAGGGTTAGATCTGGGTAGCTCTGTGTTTATGTGCAGTGGTATGCCAGATTTTGTGTACATTTTATGCCAGGCACAAATTTCACAGCCCATAAAAATAAAAATAAAACTCTGAGAACTGACCCCCCCCCCCCAACTAAGTTATGTGGAATGGTCATGTCTAGGGGCTTTGCAAGTGAAGAAAAACAAGAACAATTTAAAATCTACCATCCAACACTGGCAGACTCCCTTAAACATCAATCTTTCATATACTGAAGTGAGGTTGACAAATAGTGTGGAATGGCAGATTAGTCTAAATCGACCCATTATAATGTGCACAAAAAAACCTACTAGGTGCACACAAAAAGTAATCCTTTGAATACATGTAATATTCACATTCAATTCAATTCAATTCAATTCAATTCACATTTATTTTCACTAAAATATTTCCACAAATTACAGAACTACATTTTTTTAATATAAAAGACAGAATAAGAACAAATTAGCGGGAAAGCGCGTGGAGACAAGGCCCAAAATAAGCCAGGTAGCTTTTAGCGCCTTGCCTTTACATAACAAAATACATAAACTAAAGGTACATGCTTAGGACAATACAAAGACGAAACAAACAGACAGACAGACAGACAGACAGACAGACAGACAGACAGACAGACGAACAAACTACTGGAGAAAATGACAATGACAGAGTATGCAAAAACTTAAAGGAGAAGAATGGTATAGAAACTATGTTACATACTTGGAAATAAGGAACTTTTTATGAGATGCTTTTAACTATAACATATAGTGGTGGTGATAGTGAGCACCCATTAACAGCACCTATTAATAAATAATAGGTGCTGTTTACCCTTGTAGTGTTGCCAATAGCTGTGTGGCCTTATCAAACAGCAAATAAACAACTGCTGAGTGGTTTGGGGATGGCAGTTTGCAGAGGGCCTGGGGTGCGGATTTCGAAATGTACAATTTTTTAAAAATTAGCAGTGAACCAATGTGTAATTTTTCAAAATGCTTCAATCTTTATTTTGTGGGTCCAGCGGCACATATATTCATCTGTTCAAACCATTACAACACGAATTGTGCCCCCAAACACAGTTATTTACCCGTAATAAAATCTGCCTTCCGATCGCGCCCAGGCGGGATCCAGCATGTAATTTTTTCCCCGTGGATTCACGGAGGGTTAATACTACTTGATGTCTAAAATACTAGAAATTTTGCTATCGCAATCACCTAGGGAAAGTTTCCACAAACAGGGGCTTTACAAACCTGCGCCACTTTAGAAAGTTTATTGATAAACTGACATTCCAATTTATAAATTTGAAAAGTTCTTGTTTGTAATAAAGAAATCAAAGTACTTTAAAATATGGAATTAAATGCTAAAAGCAGGGTCAATATACTGGGCCTATATGATAAACTACACAGAGTATTTCCCTCTGGAAATGATATTCGTCTGAGTAATTGAGTTTTCTATTCATGAAAACAAATATAAACTAGACATTAGGTGTTTGTGAACAAACACAAAGCTGTTCCAGTTTTATGATATGACTGTATGATCGAGACCCTGAAATGAACCCTAAAATTTGGGCAATTAGACAATTACTCTAAACCTAAAACAGATCCCCAATTTGACTCTAACTGTGCAAAAATACAAAACCATAAAGCTGAATTGCGGTCACGTTTTTAAATAGAATGTTACACGTGCTCTATGCTACACTATGGCACAAAAAGTATGATTTAACGACTTGTGGGTCAGGAAAAGGTTTTTTTATATTTTTATATTTTATTTAAACTTCCTTTTATTGGACTGGATGGAAAGATCAAAATGAGGCCATGTTTTTATATAAAATGTTGCAATTGTTATAAGCTACAACACAACACAAACATTACGACTTTATGGCATTTTGTTCGGGAAATTTTGTTTTTCTTCTTTTTTTTCAGCTTCCTGTTTGGACTGGAAGGAAAGATCGAAATGAGGCTATGTTTTTATATAAAATATTGCAATTGTTATAAGCTACAACACAACACAAACATTACGACTTTATGGCATTTTGTTCAGGAAATATGTTTTTTATTTTTTAGCTTTGAGCTTCCTGTTTGGACCGGAAGTAGAGGTAAAAGTGGGTCATTGTTTTTGTACTAAAATGTTGAAAGTGTTGTAAGCTTCAAAACACATAAATATTACGACTTTATTAGATGTGGTTCAGGAGAAATTATCCGTAAAATTTTTGAGCTTCCTGTTTGGACCGGAAGCTCAAAGGTGAGGTCATTATATAGGTCAATGTGAGGTCATTATTGTAGCTAAATTGACAACAATGGTGTAAGCTACATCATAACACAAACGTTACGACTTTATGACATTTGGTTCAGGAGATATGAATTGTGAGAGTTTTGAGCTTCCTGATTAGACCGGAAGTAAAGGTCAAAGTGAGGTCATCATTTTGAATAAATTGTTTTAATTGTTGTAAGCTACAAAACAACACAAACAATACGACTTTACAACATGTGGTTCAGGAGATAAGAAGTTTTAAAGGATTAAGCTTTGGATTACCGTAATTTGACACCTGATGACGTCACAGTAGAACAATTGTGTTTTTCATACTAATACATTTTAGTAATTAGAAAAATATACTAATTACTGGTTGCTAATGGACTCACATAATTTGTAGACAATAGCGATGGGCATGTCAAGTGAAAAAGTCACCTAGATCATTCAAAGAGCAAGAATGCTAGATGCAAAAACTGTTCTGAAATGCACAGAAAATATTTTTTGTTATGCCTTAGATGGTGTGGTATGATCAAATGGCCATTTCACGGACAAGCACATAAATTAGGATCTTAACTCATGGGTTTAACCAACCTTTTTCAAAAAGATTCCCGAATTTAACCCATTCAGCATGATCAGGAAGGCACTAAAAATTAACTTCTTCAGCACTTCGGCGCCTTTCAGAAGCAATGCTTGAGACGGACTTCGCACATGCACACGTACAGGGGGCCTCGGCTGCGGGCGCCCGGCAAGGCACAGCTCACAGACACAGTACAAATAAAGTTATACAAAATAAAAGTTAGCGTGTGCGGCGCGGGCAGGCGGTGCTGGCAGCGCAGCCGGCGGTGGTGACCGGTCGTCGAGGCGTTGAAGCGGGGAGCCCTGGCATGGCAGGGCCTAGGCCGAACGAACGAACAGTAGGGGTGGGGTGGGCAGGGATATGGGAAGGGGTCAATGGAGAACAAACATTTTATCACTTGTGATGTGCTTTCATGCTTGAGCTATTCCTTGTTGGCAGATCCTTTGTGGAGTCAAAGTGTATACAATGTTAGTGAAAAGTTTAAAATCTCTTGGCTACAAACTTCTCATATTAAGGGTAGATTTAGACATTTCAAACATTTAAACAAAATGTAAAAATACCGGGTCACAAAGGTTAGTTCACTTCGTGTATGTGACATTTCAAATACATGGTCTGTACATTTTTCTACAGGGATTTATTTTTGGTCATTCGTGAATTTGGATGATATTAAACCACTTGAACGGCACTGAATTTGACCTTTGGAATGTACAGACCTATTTGTTTTTATCTACCAGATGACGTCATGTTTCTAATTTACACCATTTTAATGTAGGGAGGCCTAGATAGTCCGGTGGCTTAATGAAAAAATCGTGACACGCCGGATTAAAGCACCAAACTTTGCACACTTGTTTTAGGGGTACTATAGAAGCATATTAGAGGGGGGTGTCCGGTCTGTCATCTCAAGGTCAGTAAACTAAAGGGATAAACTTGTTCCACATAGCTCTGCCTGAGTGTCTGAAATAGAAGCTGCATGGTCATTTGTTATAAGCTTTAATGATATGCGGAAGCGCCCCTCTATTGGTGAAGAATTGATAGACAGTATTATAATACCACATGATTTTGACCTCTATATGGGACCTATAGAATAACTGTACAGAATTTGGTGCTTTAATCCAGCGTGTCACGATTTTTCAAAAATTTTGCCCTAAGCCACCGGACTAAGAGTCTTCTAATTATTCCTTCCCTACTTTCTTGAGGACTCTGTCTATTGGAAAACGAGTGCATCACAAAACTCAACTGACTTTGGAGGCCTAAGCATGCAGCAACAGAGTTCAGCATTCTCTTGAAGACGATCAAAGCACACTGATCGAAACGTCGAGTCTCCCAGGACTTTGTATCAGGTTCCAAAACGTTAGCTTTAAGAGTTAAACGGTTCACAAGCTAATTTTGTTTTATCAATAACAATCATGTCCATGTTCCTTAATCAAAACAGATTTTTAAAAAGCAGGTGGCTAAAGCCCATCGAATGGGATCCGCGTGACGTTACACAATGCATCAACAGGTATACTGGTGCACAGAACCAGTCATTTCTTTCCACTTGACTGCTTCTCTTACACCAGTGTACCTGTCTATGGATAACGTGTTGCCATTTTAACCTTTGAGAAAAAGACTCTTTTAGGGTCAAAACGTCAGGCCATTAACTTTCTTTTTGAAAAAATAATAAAGAACAGTATAACAGAATTAATTTTGACCTTATGCAAAACCTCCTTTAGATTAAAAAAAAAACGTACAACGAAGTCAACGTGATAGTATTTATTGCTATCAAACTTATATATATCTGTACAATATTAAAATTGATAAAAAAGTTTAATCGAAAATAAAACTATTTACCGATGACTACAGTGACTAACTTACTTCTCTTGTTAATCTTTCTATGTTTATTGGAATGTTTTGCATAGCTTCATTGTCATTATAATATAGAGACACAATAAATAGGTAAAACTAAAAATAGTACATGTGTGTACATTGTGTAATTGTTTTTTATATCTGCTTTATACACGTTGGATGGAAACAGGTCAAAGAAACTCAAAATGGCTACTTAACTCAGTACATGTGACATTGGTCAAGTCTTAACATATGGTGGCGCTATAACAGTTCCATGACGCTTGATCACAGATTATTACATTGCATTTGGCTCCCCATAGTTTTACAACCTTGGTTGGCAATAGAAAGGTCTATAACGATAGACCATGTGACTTGTGACATCACAATCATGTTAACAAACGAGCATCAGAGCCTGGATTTCCTGCAGGCACGATTTGTACATAGCTAAATCGAAGACAAAATAAAATCTTGGAAAAATAAATTTGTCAATTGTGTATACAAGGAAGAGTGCACATCTCAAAACCTGTTCAGCTATTAATAGTATATATAACTCTTTAAATTACGTTAAAATTGCGACACACAATGGACAATGTGTCCATATAACCCGTGCAGTATCTTGCCTACCAGACAGGCACTGTAATGTAAGAGGTCAGACTTTTTGTAAACGAAGGTTACATGGTATACAGTTTCAATGCTTGAAAAACAATAAGCAAAACTGAACAAAACAGCTCGAAAATAAATTGTATATCTATATTGTTTAAATGAAAAATGCATTTTACTATTTCATTTCTTGTGAAATAATGGCAGTTACTTTTGTCGAAAACGATCTGGACAAACCAAAGATAAGAAATACAGCTTGGTTTAACATGATTCTATTAAGGTTTTGCGTATACTTTGTTGCTACTTCATTTAATTGAAACACAAGCAATAAGGTAGCAACACAGTACAATTGTCAGAGACACGAGCACTGTGAAGAATTGCCCATTGGAAATCACCATGTTCTTGGCCTTGAGCTGCTTTACTGGTGGTCTCCGCGTCTGGGTTGCGTGGATGATGCTGTCCCACGAATCATCTATAGTTTGCCTGGCGCCGCTCCAAGAATGTGGGCCACATAGGCGATAGGTTGATGGGTAGCAGGGGCCAAAGAGCACCTGTTAAAAGGAAGTTTAGGGCTGTTGAAATATTCAAGAACGTGTTTGTTGGATTCCCTTATTTCAAATTTGGCATGAGCATCCGCCCCTTTCCGATAGATCTCGAATCCATGGTGCTCGATACGTGGCTTTAGAGAATTTTAGGGGGGTGTGGGGGTACTTCTGTACAACAGGAAA
The DNA here is from genome assembly GCA_023634235.1 of Pisaster brevispinus. NCBI lineage: Eukaryota > Metazoa > Echinodermata > Asteroidea > Forcipulatida > Asteriidae > Pisaster > Pisaster brevispinus. The sequence goes on along the minus strand of JAMKCF010000002.1, from coordinate 3,228,921 downwards.
AGAGTGCTTTCGAGTATGGGAACATTTTTTGTTTGGGGGGGGGGCACCCTTTGCCACTATATTGGGCATGCTATGCTCAGATCGACCTTGACAATACCTTACGAGCATACGTTTTTCACAGTTTACCGAAATTTCACAAGTTGCATCTCTGACTGCGACTTTGGCCGACACATTCTCTGAAGTTAAAAGTGAGTGCGACGATTAGACGATGTTGAGGACACGTTGCCCTTGGATGGGGCTCTTTGGACTACAAAAAAAGGTTGTTTCGAAAGGAAGATGTTTGGAAAGACGTTTTAAAAGTAGAATATAACGACTCAATCCACACAAATATACTTTTAAGACGTGTGGTTTGTCTTTAACTTCGTGAACTAACACGGTCCGCCATTTTGTGGAGTAAACCATTTTGTTCTACAAAGTTACCGACCGAATTCACGAAGTAAAAAGAAAACCACTAAATTTCGAGGTATATTTTGTTTGAATCGTTATTTTATATTTTAAAAATATCTTTCCAACCATATTTGTTTCATACCAAACGCTTTTGATATACCAAAAGCGCCAAATCAGAAGGCAACCGTGCCTCTTTAACCACCAGAAAGAGCACCTTTGAAAGGAAGTTGTGCTACTTTGGCCATATCGTTAGGAAAGGTAAACAGAAAGAAAAAAACCCTCAAAAACTCAACTTGTGGAAAGTGGAAGTAAAACAAAAACACCGCACAATTTCAAGGTATGTTTTGTTTGAATCATAGTATTCTATTTTTAAAACATCAGAAAAAGCACCTTTGGCCATACCGTTAGGAAGGGGAAACGGAATAGAAAAAAACCCTAAACACTCCAGTGGACAGCTGAAGTCGAAGGGGACTTCCAGTTTTATCGAGGACAGACTTTTAGCTGTTTCTAAGTACAGGAATGTATGGTGCTATAGGTCTAGCTTGGGACAGAAACAGTAGTGGCGCACTCATGACCACCAAACAGGGCTCATCAGCACGACCTGTTTCTAAGAACATAAATCGAACAGTAACCAATAAGACTGTCGTGGTGTGGTGGTTTAAATTGAAGTTAATACAAGTTAAGAAAGCTGTAAGAAGGTTGAACATTTTATTGGGTCAGACTTTCTGAAATAAAGAAGTTAGTTTTTACCTGGAAAGCAAGCCTGGGGTTGGTCAGGAAGAGTCGAGTGAACTTGGGTCTGGCGCCAATCACATCGGCCAGCTCGTCTTGATATGGTACAGGTGGAAACTGAAATAGAAGAGCAACGAATCGTCTTCAATTTTATGTCATGGATGTGCAGATAAAAATGTTAAAAATGAACAAATAATGACAATTTAAGAACTGCATTTGACAGACTTTGTAATCTGACAAACTATTGGAGTACATGGGGATGAGAAATTTAGTGGAAACTTTGGAAAATTTACTAACAAATTCGGAATAAGAATTATAGTTAGTGGATGCTGACCCGGTCACAAAGCTGTTTGTAAATAATTGTTTGTTTTGTTTTATGAGCAGAAGCAGAAGCATTCCGTCTGGTGGAATTGGAAAGGCCGTTGTACAATTACAAGATCAGCCGTCTCAAAGTCAACATGAGATAGATACTTACAAAAAGTCTGTGTTTTCCAAATGTTTGGAAGAGGGCGTCTCTCCTCCGTCTGATGTCAACCATCATCGTCTGCTCATCGGGCATGCGCACTTTCCCTTTGAATACCCGAGCAGCCAATCTGGTTTGGAGTTCGAAGACAGGGGGCTGTCCCCCAAGCGTTGTTACGCAACCAATCACAGCGAGGGTCTGGTGACGTAGCTTGGGCGGGAATACGTGCAAGTACAAATCCAAATCTGCAAAGTTGTCTGTAAAGTTAGAAGGAATGGACTCAAAGGTTAAACGCCCAGTTCCCATGATTTGTAAACTAAAAGTTTCAGTGAATTTATGCTAAAAATGTTAAAAGTGATGTTTGAAATGTTTTCAAGTGAAATAGTGCGTAAGGGCTACATGTCCTTTTATAAGGACTGTTTAACAAAGGGAGACATCCGGGATAAAGTCAAAATTTCCCATGGCGGGATCGATCTGAAGCCTCACCTTGTATGATCGAGCTGTCTATGAAGTCGTAGCCAAGCTGGTACCCGGTGGCGAACATAACAGCATCAACGTTATCAACCTTGACTCCATCGACAAACTCCACGCCATTCTTTGTAAATCGTTTGACCCCGGGTCTGCACTGGATTGCACCGCACATAATTCGGTCTCCAATTTCATCGTTTATCATGACCTACATACGGTAAATCGGACATGATTGGTACACGAACTACTTGTTCTAAAAAATTAAATACTCTTGGTTCACGATTGCTATGGGGAATGTGTATGGTTAGCCCAAAATGATTTTCAATTGTATCATCAAAAATACTACACTATAAGTATTTCGACACTATAACTCAACCCATTGCCGGCCAATTTAGAGGTGATGACATAAAAGCTGGCCAATTGTAACATGAGTATTAATATTCATTTCAGCAGTTTGTTTTTATACATTCTTGTGAGTAACTGCAATAAAGTGAGAATAAAAAATATACCACGTTTTGACGATAGATCAAAAATTTGTGTTGTGGGAGGAATGATCAAACGTGTTCAGGACAATTTCAATCTGAAATATTGATTTACATTTTTTTTTGTAATTGTATGCAAAATTACCCCAAACAAGGATAAGACTAGCCAATCTTGGTAAGGGGCTACAAGAAGAAAACATTTAAGATGAAAATAACTCAGGGGAGCTGAGGGTAGGAATTGATATTCCTCTTAAAACAGTCGAGATTGTAGGATGGAGGGAAACATACACCAGTTCCTAAGAGACGCAGTATGTGGGAAATTGCTGTTGGAAGGGCTCTTTGCTCTACGTCTCTTGCAAACAAAAATAAAGACTGGTTTCACACACTGGTGGCACAATAACCATGGCAATATCTGTATAGAAAAGACAGAGGCTGGCTACAGACCTACGGTGTGGGAAAGAGGTTGTAACGTTCCCAACCCTTAAATAACGGGCATTTATATAGAGAACGCTCTTACATTGTGTACCACAGCACTTTACAAGAAAACAGTACAATAGGCGAATAATTAAATAAAACCCTTCACCGACAAGAATTTTGTAAAAAGGTTCACACCTCCTGCAGAGTATAAAGTCGAGAAAGTAAAGCTTATTAACTATCACCAAGTTTAGTTTCCTGTTTATCGACTGACGCACGCCCGAAATGAAAGTGCCCACCCCCAACGTAGCGGAAACCCTGAGATCGTTTGCATACACCCAAGTCCACGGATCCTGATAGGACTTCCTTCACAGGCTTACTACGTGATGCATTAACTACAGCAACCCCCCCCAAAAAAAACACAACAACAAACAAACAAACAAACAAACAAACAAAACAAAACAAAAACAAAAACAAACAAACCAAAAAAAAAAAAAAAAAAAAACCAAAAAAACAAAAAACAACAACAACAAAAACCCAAAGATGCTCTCACTCTAGCAGACCATTCAATGTACTCTCGAGCAACTATGTTTTGAAATTCGCATGAGGACTATCAGCCTACCACATTCGAAACAATGGTTAGGCTGTCTGTTTACTTTCTCTTTCGAAGTAGATAAAATAAACTACTTCAGGAAGGAGTCTGTGGTCATGCAATAACATAGCTCCACTGTTTCAAGCTAGGGCGGCAATGGCCACTGACATAGTAACAAATATAAGTGTATTCATCGTGCCGTTGCTGCAGTTATAACAATTAATAACACATCGAAAGTCTTGAAGGGGCCATGTTGACAAGATCAAAGTAGGCCTAGCTGTGGCTGTACATGGACTTTGACCTCTGAACCCAGATAACAGCAAACGCGCTGTTGCTTAAATAGCAATTAAGACTGATTTGCAGTTAACATCAATCTTTTTTTTTTAGCTCTTTGTGAAGTTAAGTCCAGAGTTAAAATTGATCTTTAAGTATCCTTTTCCCATTTTTGAGCTTCCCTTTTCAATTGTTGTTGTTGTTGTTTTGGCAAGGTTTTAATGTTTGCTTTGTTTTGTTTCTCGGGATGATAAAAAAAACCCACATATTTTTGTGTTAACTAAACTAGATTTTGACTTTGATATAGGAATATGTGTCCACAAGTATTTACCTCGCTGTTCAGCAGCCCAGCCTCTGCAGTCAGGCCGAGTTTTCCATGGTTGAAGTTCAAATTGGCTTTATACTCTGCAACCATACCTGCAATTAAAAAACAAATCCAACTATTATATTAAATAGTAAAATCAACAAGAAACTGTGTGATTTTTTGAAGGGTCTAAAGTTTATAAAGGTGGTATACTGCTTTGAAAACTACACCCTATAGTATTTCATCCAAAGATAAATAAAGTTTAATAATATTTGGTTTTACACATACACCGATGTGTGTATTAAAAGCACTGTATACTCAATATTCAACCCCCGACCTTTGCCATTCTAGAGCAGATGTCTTATCACTAGACTACCGAGATTGCCCGGTAGCTAGAGGCAGTTCGAACCCTATATTTTAGCAGCGGGTACTGCAACAATTTAAAAGTTAAAAGTTAAAAGTTTGCATCGGTAGAAAAGAATATTGGTTTTACCCATCGATGTGTGTCAGGGCCCAATTTCATAAAGCATGTAAGCACAAAATCTTGCTAGAACAGAAAAATCGTGCTTAGCAGAAACAGGTTACCAGCCAACATTGCATAAAGTTTACATTGTTACCACTGGTACCACGCCCATTACTTGCTAAGTAAAGAAATTTGCCAAGCCGAATTTTCTGCTTATAAGCTTAATGAAACTGGGCCCTGTGCACTCGGTACTTTCTCGAGTCCAGCGAAAAAATCCACAAGCATCACTGCGGTATAAAAACAACTTAAACTTGGCCTTTGACACGTTGGTGGTGCATTTGAGAAAGGTTTTTAGATCATTACTGGATCGGTCCAACATTTGTTTTGATTATTACAAGATTGAGTGAGATATTACTCCATTAAATATACTTGGTTATAGACTATTATCGTGTTGCTTGAGACCTACATGTGTAGGTGGCAGTGTATTGTTTCCGTGTGCTGATTTCCGAAAAGGTGCACCGCATTTTACAAAAGTAACGAGTTCAACACTCTACAAATTTCTGGGTTACAGGAATTCGCGAAGCCGATCCCAATTCCAAACAAGGCGGTACCGGACACAGATTTTAACAATGGGATTGTGGTTCAGATTCTGCGTATTCAGTTTGTGTCCCTTTTCTGGGTCATTTTGACACAGATTTCGAGTCATACAGACCCAGATGGGTATGGACCCCGCGACCCGGAATCTGAACTACAGGGTCAATATTATTCTGACCCGGGGATTTAGAGGGAAACCTGCTGCATTGAAGTTCCTGTAAACTTTTTTTTTTAAACAACAACAACAAACAAACTAACAAACAAACAAAACCAAAACCAATAAAGGAAAAAAACAAACAACAACAACACACGTTTTCTTTTTCATGAATTATCAAATAACCTACCAACGAGGGCAGTTGGGGCAAACTGAATGATTCTTTTATTGACTGTCATATCAACGGGAACGCCATCAGAAGACATGCGTTTGACGACCCAGCAACCGTGCCGCATCGTCAGGTGGACCTGGCGGGCACATCGGCTCAAATCAACGGCAACATCACCGGCCGAGTTGGACGCACCTGGGGGACAAAAAGAAAATATGTAGGAAACATGTCAGCTGAAGGTTTTAAGTGAAATGCAGTTTTGATTGTGCATCTATCTTTGACTTTTATTTTTATTTTTTTAAAATTAGGTTTGGAATTCAAATAAATCTGTAGACGACGACAGCAGCAACTGGTTAATTATCTGTTTATTTTGCAACAAACAACGAAGCGATTCGTCTGTCAATATTGTTTATCAAACTCACCCATGACAACCACTGTTTTCCCGGCAAAAGAATCAGCCTTTCTGAATTCATTTGTATGCATTTTTTGTCCCTCAAAGTCATCAAGTCCGGGATACTCTGGCACGAACGGCCTTTTGTACATTCCGGAGCAGACGAAAACCGCATCAAAAATTCCCTCCTTTTCTTCACAGCCGTCGGTGCGCGTGCGCACACGCCATTGCCCGGTAGACTCAAAATCAGCAGTTGGCTCGACCCGGAGGACAGACGTGTTGAACTGGATGTGCTTCACGAGGTCGAAATGGGCTGCGTAGTCTTGCAAGTATTTGATGATGTGCTGGGCACGAGGATACGGGGGTGCATTCTTGGGGAAGGGATAGTCGCTTAAAGCCATCATGACCTTGCTGGAGTTCGTGATCAGTGAGTCATAGATGGCTGACCCTTGACCCGGACGGAGGTCTTCATGGTACACCCATACACCTCCTGGAATAATGTTATACAAAATATAAAAAAAAGATCATAGTTCCGGAGTCTAATGTCTGCATTTCCTCATGTCTGCATGTTCACCCAAGGTCATAAAGGTCAGGCGTGCTATTTCTCAAAGTCCCATTCTTCTAAAAATTAGTATACCGTTCTGGAGTTGACTCTCATTTTTCACCGAGTATATAAATTATTCTTCACCCTTGTGTTGAAAATGTCATGTGTACTTCGTGTACTTCCACTACTGTTAGCAGTTAAGGTTTTAATACTTCGACGTTTTAAGAGGCATAGAAACTAAAGAGTGTGAACTAAAATTCTGACCAAACTTTACGGCACGAAATGACTACGATCTAACACCATCACATGGAAAGGGGTGACTTTTCCACCATTCCGTCATCTTCCTCCATGGTGAAACTGGACCATTTTGGTGCTCCATCACGGGCTTGGTGCCACTATGACAATCTTTGTCTTGGAAATGGAGTACACATTTAGTTTTCTCATTGACATTGAAAATCCCCCCTTTCACATTGTTTCTACAGAGTTCCCATCTAAACTAGCAGAGCTTAAGTGTTTCACTTCTTGTTTTCATGTTGTTTTCACTGTGCTGTGTTGCCCAAAACAGCCCATGGTTATCTTGAGTGTGTGTGGTGTAATGTACAGTGTACGGTGGTGTAAGAGTATTCGCCAAGTTTTCAAGGTGTCCTTGGTATGGCCACAGCTGGAAAGATTACCGTTTATTGAGGGGGGAAGTCAACCCGATAGATGGTTTAATTGGTCAGCCTTGTTGTTTTTACCTTGTTTCAGATCAGCAGTACTGGTCAGTGCACTGTGGATAGACAAATGCTTACATTTGGAGTAGAGCGTGAGGCTAATAACCCCGAAGAGACCATGGAGTGAGGGGGGGGGGAAGTAAGAAGTAACATTCCAGAGAATTGTTCACCAATTAAAGAGGTCTGGGTTTGGGTGGAGAGCATTCCCTGATATCAGGGTGAAAATCTTGTCTGGAGATTTTTTTCTTCAAGTTGGTTTAAGCATAGAGCAAGGACAAGAATTGCAATTCCCTTAAAGCAGGGTGCAAGAGAAGTAACTCCATGAATTTCAGTCCAAACCTGCACGCTGGTTTTACAGCAGAGATTGAACCCCTCTACAGACGTGTTTTTTTTTTTTTTTTTTTTTTAACTTATGTACAGGAAAGAGTGTGTTTTACGAAAGCCAATAGGGCAAGTAAAGTGCAAGTCTTGTTTTTGCAAGTACATGTACATGAGGTTTTGCGAGTCTTGTTTTTGAGAAGTCTTAATTTAGCAAATATTGTTTTTCGAAAGTCGAGTCTTTTTTGAAAGCATTATAAGCCAAATATTGTGTTTTTGTTGTTGTTGAGAAATCACATCCCTGTATCGGGCGACATGGTATAAACTGGACTCTGTTGTAATGAAAATTGACTTACCGAGTTGATCGTATCTTTCGAAGCAGTGGGGCTCAATTCCTTCCTCTAAGCACGCCTTGATGGACAGCAATCCGCTGTAACCACCTCCAATTATGGCAGCTTTCATTTTGGAATATTTTCTGGAATTATTTGGGATAAAATGTAAAAAGTGAGAGAATTTTTAAAAATTTTTAATTAACAGATCGGTCATAAATGCGATAGGTAAGCACATGCAGACATATCTTAATATTTCCATATGTTCACATCGTACACACTGGTCAGCTCATCAAATGCCATTATAATCCTATGCTGGACCATGCCACACGTCATAATAAAGGGGGCGTGTCAATCAATTGGTAAGGAGGGGACAGGACCAAACCCTGCCAGGATCCTTTATGTACAAAATCGGTATATCAATTGTGAAACCAAAATAGAAAAATTAATTCAAAATAGAAAAACTAATCAAATAAGCAAACAAGTTAGCTTCAATTGACCTAGACAATACATAGACACGTGAACAGCACACTTGGACAAAAACACATAAACAAAACAAAAACGTTGACAAAAATGCCAAACAAACCCTCTTTAAACCTATAGAAAAAGCTTGCATATTGACGTCAATATTCATGACAAAACTCACGACTTGTGCCCCCCCCCCTCAAGTCCCGAATATCGACACCAGTTATTACATACTGAAAAGTGTCACGACTTATGCGCAAAGTTGTGAACATTGGCGTCAATATTCAGGACTTGTGGACAAGTTTGTCATGAATATTGACAATGACAGACGAAAAGCACTCTCCCGAAATACTCCAATAAGCATTGCTGTCACGATTAGCCAAAGGGTACAAAGGTACAAATCCACGGGAAACCAAAAGGTACCATGCTCTCCGACTGTGGGCATGCCGTGTACTAAATTCCAAAGGGCACGACCCAATCACCTTTTGCATCACCTACTTGCCACACATGTAGGCCTACGCAAACTAAACAACTACTGATCTGTCAGACTGATATTAACAATAGTTTTTCTTACACAATCACAAGTTGCTTCTCTTAAATATGTATATACAATTTCAGGCCTGGTATTTCATCTTTGCGAGGGCAAGGCCATTCTCATTTTAAAAGTCACCGGGAAACTTTTGAAGGGGCACCCCCACGCTACGACCAGGGAAACAGAGGCCCATGGCCTCCGTGTAATTCCAGGCCTGCATTTCAGCCTTTGTTAAAATAACTCCTTACAAATCAATTAAGACTTAAAATGTACTCACGTTCTTTATTACTTTGACGTCGTCTCGAAGTGGCCAGCCTTTTCATTCCTCTCAACCTTTTGAAGCTCCTCTTATACCTGACCCCACTTGTGGAACCATTGTTATTGCAGGATGGAGCTACTGCATTGACTAGTCACGAGGCACATCACTATTTTAGCCACGCCTATTACGTCAACAAAGGGGAAGCACCGACGACGTTATCAGAGATCAGCTAAGATCCGGTCCAAGCGTGCGGGAAGGCAAACCTTCCACCACGAGAACAGCCCACGGGCCTAACCTTTGAACATTTCAGAGAAAGACCGACCACCAGCGACTGAATCCCACCATTCCGGCTATCCGGTGATAACGGACTTTGTTTTAAACAGGTCATACTCCTTTGAGGTGGTCCCCCCCAAAAAAAAAAAAAAAAAAAAAATCAAAAATCAAAAAAAAAAAAATCAAAAAAAAACTAGACATAATTTTTTGTTCCATAACAAAAACAAGGTGTTCGGTATAGACATTTTCGAGTTAGCAGAGGTAGTGTTTTCAAAGCAAAAACCGAAAAAACTTAGTACGACAAATTGATACGTAAAGTGAATGGTAGAAGATTTCGTATTTGAAATAAAAAACTTTTATAAATTAAAAAACTGATTAAATCATTCCGTTTTCATAGCTCATTTTATTATCAAAACATTGAGATTCATAGTTATTGTTTTGCTGGAATTGACAGTCCTATGGGTAAAACTGTATTCGATATAGAGGGACGATCTGATTTCAAGATCATATTGTTTGCAGGCCTCAAAACGAAGACCGGGAGTGATTATTTTCACTTAAGCTCTCAGTTTTGACCAGAATTGAAGCTCACAGGGTGACACAGTTTGTGTAATCATTGGGGATGGTGCAAGTTATGTATATACAAATTTGGTTCTCTGGATAAAGGTTAATTTAATGTAAGGACGCCATCGAGTCGTCATCATCCCGAAAATAACTGCAGTTTCATCTACACACTCGGGTCTAAGTATGTAAAGTTGTAGGTCTCAACCCTTTTTTGGTTAATGGGATATGAAGTTTTTAAGTATGGAATAAGCATCTTTCAGTTTCGACCAGAAGTAAAGGTCACAGAGCTGCATAGGGTCACACTTTGTGTAAAATTAAAAAAATACATTCCATGGTCTTTCACTTGGACCAAAGATCTGGTATGTAGCAGTTATAGTTTTCCAGATATGTTTTTTTGTAAAAATTAAACATTGATTCAATGTTATGACGTCATTGGTGACGTAATCATGCCGAAAACCTATGTGGTTTCATTGACACACTAAGGTCTAAGTACATGGTTAGCATAAAGTCAAAACCCTTTTTGGTTTAAGAGTTATGTTTTTTTCCATACACAGTACATATACATAATATACCTGAGCGGGGATTAGCATCAATTCAATCCGATAGTTGAAAATTAAACCATGACAAAAATAATGATTTTTGAAAGTAAAAAAACAAAATAAAAAACACTAGGCAAGTTCATGGATATCAACATTATTGTAGACAAAAAAGGAATGCCCCCTCTTTTTAACGGTGATTTTGAAATAAAGCTTACCATTTTAATCACCGTGTCTGAAGGGCATACTCAGAGGGCCTAGAGCGCCTTTGGCAGGCATGGTCACGTCGATCAACGTGACGTGGGTCTCGGTGTTTGATGAGAAACAAACCAATGTCGTTCTTTTTCAGTTGAAGTTTTTGTCATTTAGTCAAAGTCATACAAATCCCTAAAGCAGGTGGACATCTCAGTAAAACCTCCTCTTTTATTCCTTGTTTTCCATTAAGCCATCAGACGAGCACAGCGGAACTAAATTCACACTGAACTTTGAATGAGTTTGAGTTTTTTATGTGCGGGACACGTGTTGTTACAACGTACAAGAATAAGCAACGCAATGATACATTTCCGTTGTGTGGGACTGTGTGCACAGGCTTCGTGGACTTTGAACCTTATGAATAATGGAGCGGACAGTCAGTTACAGCGCTTTTCTCCATACACACATAAACTGCGGTTAATACTAATTTTGGCTGTAACACCCATTTAGGACCAGAAGTTAAGGTCATATTGGCATCATTTCTGTGCAAAAGTTTCGGAAGGATCATAGATCTACAATCTGATGTGAAAATTGTGACGAAACGATCAGTAGTTTTTGAGATATGAATTTTTTAAATATTCAACTTCCGGTTTGAACCGGAAGTCAAGGTCAAATGAGGTCGCGTTCAGTGTAGCGTTTTTAGAGTCATACCAGGCCTATCCGATGATGTATAGATTGTGAAAATCCATTGTGTAGTTTTGGAGTTATGATTTTTTCAAATATTAAACTTTGATTTAACGTAACTCGACACCTGATGACGTCATCATGACGTAACTGAAGCGGTTTCATCTCCTAATAAATATCTAACTAAATATGAAGTTTCAAGTTCATATGAGCTTGGAAAGGGTGCTTTTGTTAGCGGACAAGGGACGCTGAGAAGAAGAAGAAGAAGAAGAAGAACTAGACATAAGTTTTTGTTGCATAACAAAAACAAGGTGTTCGGTGTAGACATTTTTGAGTTAGCTGAGGAAGTGTTTTCGAAGAGAAAACCGAAAAAACATAACTTAGTACGACAAATTGATACATAAAGTGAATGGTAGATTTCGTATTTGAAATAAAAAACTTTGATAAATTAAAAAACTTATGAATTATTTCCGTTTTTATAGCTCATTTTACTATCAAGACATTGAGATTCATAAGTATCAGCTAAGTTTTTGAAATTGTTACAGGCTTTTAGTTATTGTTTTGCTGGAATTGAAAGTCCTATGGGTAAAACTGTATTCAATATAGAGGGACCATCTGATTTCAAGATCATATTGTTTGCAGGCCTCAAAACGAGGACCGGGAGTGATTATTTTCACTTAAGCTCTCAGTTTTGACCAAATTGAAGCACACAGGGAGACACAGTTTGTGTAATCATTGGGGATGGTGCAAGTTATGTATATAACAATATTTTGGTTCTCCGGATATAAATTGTTTACATATTAAAGGTTAATTTAATGTAAGGACGCCATCGAGTCGTCATCATCACGAAAATAACTGTGGTTTCATCTACACACTCAGGTCTAAGTGTGTAAAGTTTAAGGTCTGAACCCTCTTTTGGTTAATTGGATCTGAGGTTTTAAAGTATGGAATAAGCATCTTTCAGTTTCGACCTGAAGTAAAGGTCACAGAGGGTCACACTTTGTGTAAAATTATAAAAATACACTCAGGGTCTTTCACATGGACCAAAGATCTGGTATGTAGCAGTTATAGTTTTCCAGATGTTTTTATGTAAAAATTAAAACATTGATTTATTGTTATGACGTCATTGATGACGTAATGATGCAGAAAACCTCTCTGGTTTCATTGACACACTAAGGTCTAAGTTCATGGTTAGCTTAAAGTCAAAACCCTTTTTGGTTCACGAGTAATGTTTTTTTCATACACAGTAGGTATACATTATTATACCTGAGCGGGGATTAGCATCAATTCAATCCGATAGTTGAAAATTAAACCATGACAAAATAATGATTTTTTAAAGTAAACACAAAACAAAAGAACCACTAGGAAAGTTCATGGATGAAACATATAAAAAAAAAGGAATGCCCCCTCTTGTTAACGGTGATTTTGAAATAAAGCTTACCATTTTAATCACCGTGTCTGAAGGGCATACTCAGAGGGCCTACTAGAGCGCCGTTGGCAGGCACGGTCACGTCGATCAACGTGACGTGGGTCTCGGTGTTTGATGAAAAACAAACCAATGTCGTTCTTTTTCAGTTGAAGTTTTTGTCATTTAGTCAAAGTAATACAAATCCCTAAAGCAGGTGGACATCTCAGTAAAACCTCCTCTTTTATACCTTGTTTTCCATTAAGCTATCAGACGAGCACAACGGAACTAAATTCACACTGAACTTTGAATGACTTTGGGTTTAAGCGCGGGACAACGTGTTGTTAGTACATGTACATACACGAATAAACAACGCAATGATATTCAATGGGCTTTCCAGGATTTGCACACAATGTATATTATAGCTGCATGCTGCATGTTGTGCGGTTTGTGTGCACGTCATACTGGATTGGATGCCACACTGTGCGCTCGGTATTGGTCTAGATTTCAATATTTTAACGCTCGTTTTCACCTAGAATTACATCTTAAAAATTATTCATTCCCATGTACGAAATGATTAGTATCCGATGTTCTTTAGATTCAAGAAAAAAGAAAGAATTGCAAGTCCGCGGTCTTTGAGTTATGTTTGTTGAAAAATTAGTTACTTTTAATTACCTAATAAATCATCAGATGACGTCATCATTACGTGAAAACTTTTGTTTCATCCACTAATCATGTGTAAAATGGTTGCCAAGTTTCATGACCATACAAGCTTGGGAAAAAGCAAAACATTAGCGGACAACGTTTGTGTGTATTTTTTTTTAGAACAAACATAAGAATACACTAGACATAAGTTTTTGTTGCATAACAAAAACAAGGTGTTCGGTGTAGACATTTTCGAGTTAGCAGAGGTAGTGTTTTCAAAGAGAAAACCGAAAAAACATAACTTAGTTTGACAAATTGATACGTAAAGTGAATGGTAGAAGATTTCGAATTTGAACTAAAAAACTTTGATAAATGATGAAATCATTCCGTTTTCATAGCTCATTTTATTATCAAGACATTGAGATTCATAAGTATCTGCTAAGTTTTTGAAAGTGTTACAGGCTTTTAGTTATTTTTTGGCTGGAATTGAAAGTCCTATGTGTAAAACTGTATTCGATATAGAGGGACCATCTGATTTCAAGATCATGTTGTTTGCAGGCCTCAAAACGAGAACCGGGAGTGATTTTTTTCACCTAAGCTCTCAGTTTTGACCAGAATTGAAGCTCACAGAGAGACACAGTTTGTGTAATCATTGGGGATGGTGCAAGTTATGTACATAACAATTTTGGTTCTCCGGATAAAGGTTAATTTAATGTAAGGACGCCATCGAGTCGTCATCATCCCGAAAATAACTGCGGTTTCATCTACACACTCGGGTCTAAGTATGTAAAGTTTTAGGTCTCAACCCTTTTTTTGGTTAATGGGATATGATGTTTTGAAGCATGGAATAATCATCTTTCAGTTTCGAAAAGAAGTAAAGGTCACAGAGGGTCACACTTTGTTAAGATTAAAAAAATACACTCCAGGGTCTTTCACATGGTCCAAAGATCTGGTATGTAGCAGTTATGTTTTCCAGATATGTTTTGGGGGTAAAAATTAAACATTGATTTAATGTTTTGACGTCATTGATGACGCCATCATGCCGAAAACCTTTGTGGTTTCATTAGCCTTGTCCAAGGCTCTTTACACAAGCACCCCGCTTTGAATTCACCAGGTAGCATAACAATAATGGCACGGTACTGCAGTACTTGATATACAGTATACCGTGGTCTCGAAGCATGCTTTTTCAACCTCGTACCAAAAAACGAGGCCGAAACAGCTCTTTACGCAAGCACCCCGCTTTGAATTCACCAGGTAGCATAACAATACTGGCACGGTACTGCAGTACTTGATATACAGTATACCGTGGGGTCGAAGCATGGTTTTTCAACCTCGTACCAACAAACGATGCCGAAACAGAGGCTTGTTCCCACTGTAAAAAGGTCAAATTGTGGGCGGAGTCGCTTTATGCTAATATTTCCTGAAGGTGTATGCTCATTAGTTAATGTACAGTGGCAAGGTGAATACTACGAGAGTTTATGATTGGACGATTATCCGTCCAGTACAGGAAATGAATATTCAATATCCGATTCCAGCATTACGTAATTAGCGCTGCGATCCCTGCGCAATGATAAAGAAAAACATAAGCTGCCGTTTACAGTGGGAACAAGGCTCTGTTTCGGCCTTGAAAAACCATGCTTCAACCCCACGGTATACTGTTTATCAAGTACTGCAGTACCGTGCCAGTATCGTTATGCTACCTAAATACATGGTTAGCTTAAAGTCAAAACCCTTTTTGGTTCACGAGTTATGATTTTTTTCACACTCAGTAAATATACATATTATACCTGAACGGGGGGTTAGCATAATTTCAATCCGTTAGTTGAAAATTATATCATGCAATACAAAACCATACAATACAATACAAAAATGTTTTATATACCGCCATTTCATCAAGATCACAGCAGTTTGTGATGATACAAAAGAAACATGGAAACGATGATATAAATTTGCAAATTAAAATCATAAACAACCAACAATCATTGTGGGAACAGGTGTGGTTTCAGATGCTTCTTGAAAATATGAAGTGAATCAGCAGAGCGCAGAGCTGGGGTAGACTATTCCAAAGTTTAGGGGCGGCAAAAGAGAAGGATTTTTCAGCAGCTGATGCAAGAGATCTGTGATTAATTTTGTTTTCAACAAGACGGGTAGTGTCGTTTGATGACCGCAAGCCGACTCTTCCTGGGGTGTACAAAACCAAGCACGATTTTAAATATGCTGGGCCCATATGCTGGAAACAAAGCACAGGGTTTTATATTGGATACGTTCCTTGACAGGCAGCCATTGGAGTTGCTTTAGAAATGGTGTAGCATGATCGTATTTGTTAGCGCAGTGAATGAGTTTGGATGCCCAGTTTTGAAGACGCTGAAGTTTTTGAAGAAAAAAAACCCAAACAAAAAACAAAAAAAACTAGGCAAGTTCATGGATGAAACATATCAACATTATTGTAGACGGAAAAAGGAATGCCCCCTCTTTTTAACGGTGATTTTGAAATAAAGCTTACCATTTTAATCACCGTGTCTGAAGGTCATACTCAGCGGGCCTAGAGCGCCTTTGGCAGGCATGTCCACGTCGATCATTGTGACGTGGGTCTCGGTGTTCAGGACCGCGAGAACAAATTATTGCAAAGGGGTGCTGGGTTTTTTTCAAAGATAATTGACGTATACGGCGTATGGTCCAGGCCCGCTTAAGTTCTTAAAATGCTCTTTCGTACAACCAGAGACACGATTTGGCACTTAAATCTCTCCTTTTTGGGGGGGGGGGGGGCAGGAATATTATTAGTGTACTTTGCAAAATGACAACCCCAAAATGACGAGGCGATGTTGGGTTTAAAGATATTTAGTTTTTCGAGACTCTTGCAGTACATTACTAGAATCGTGGCTCAAATTGAAAAATATTTCCAATGCATAGTTGTTTACGTACATTTATCGTCCTTTCGTTAATAATATTGTCATTGAATAACAGAACATGTCAGGTTTAGAAGTGATAAGACCCAAGGGAGCAATAAGTGCCTCTCGTAAATTTTTTATAAGGATGAACACAATAGTTTTTGAAGGCTTATCCCTGGCATCAAATGCTCACTGATCAATTGCTTATAATCTTTGCGTTTTTGAATACCATGATGATGATTGAAACATTACATTAAAGCTAAATAATTTCATCCTTATTAATATTTTACCAGTCAGGGGGAAATTAATAATTAATAATGATTGCCATTGACTCGAACAAAGCGTACCAATGGCTATTTAGTTTTATTTTGATGTCACGTTTTTTTTCTACAAGCACAAGCTGGTGAGAGTTTCCCGCCGCATGTTACAGCGTATCGCTTTGGGCGACTGGGCCATCTAGTGGTTAAAAGGTAGCCACTAGACCAACCAGCCGCTCAAAGCGATAGGAAGTTGAGCAGGGTTTATTAATCTTTATTTTCACGATTTTATTTTAATTTTACTAATTAAATTGTCAGTAATGTAGCCATTCCACCAAAATGTTTTTGATGTGAAAACAAGTGATGTAAAAAAAAAATAATAAAAATTAAAAAAAAAATAAATCACCTAAACTTGCGCCTACGTTAAATCTCCCATTAGCTGATGGCTCAGAGGTGCCCGGAAACTCAATGGTGACCTTTTCGTCGCCAGACTTGTACGGTCTTTTGAACGTGACCACAGGGTACCCAGTCTACCTATTTCTTACTCCATTATGGTCCAAAAACCTTCGCGGTCTGGATATTTTTGACCCCATTCTTATCGCTCAAGTTTGCTGAAAAGATGTTTAGTTTTCGAGACTCGTGCAGTGAATTTTTAGAATTGTGGTTTAAATTTTAAAATATTTCCAAGGCTAGTTGTTTACGTACAATTAACGTCCCTTTTGTTAATATTGGCACCGAATAACGGAGTATGTCAGGTTCAGAAGTGGTAAGTGCCAAGGGAACAATAAGTGCTTCTCGTTAACGGCTAGCGGTAATTTTTATTGCGATTTTTTTTTTTTTTTTAAGCATGAACAAAATAGTTGTAAAGGCTTTGTAGATCATTATTAATTTCCCCATTTCTCAGTTGACTTGTTGTAAAATGATAATAACGATGAAATTATTTAGCTTGAATGTCATTTTCTTTCATCATCATGACAATGTTTCAAAACTAATGACAGCAATAAATAAGTGAGCATTTGAGGCCAGGTAAAAGCATTTGAAAACTATTGTGTTATTGGTTGGTTTAATTCCGAGGTTGGTTTATTTCTGCAATATTCGTTTATTTCTGAGTTGTTCGTTTATTTCTGAGTTGTTTGATTATTACAGAGTTGTTCGTTTAATCCTGACTTGTTTGTTTATTTTGAAACTGTGTTGTATGGCGCGTACAGTGTGTTCCTCGCTCATGGTATTTCCCATTTTTTTAATCTGCATTGTAAAAGCACGTATTAAGCTTTTAATATTTTTTAATAGTTTCTGTATGCAGTAGTATTATTTTTGTTTGTGAAATATGTGTTTGGTTTTGAGTTACTTCAAAACAATGTGCATTTAAATTTATTTACTTTTTACAATGGGAATTTGTTGAATTATTTACATCCTTTTTTCGGCTTGTAATTATTTGTATTCTATGTAGGCCTCAACTTTGAAAACAGGTGTTTTTTGTATCTATTAAAGTATTTCTTATTGCCTTTTATTTTGCATATCACTTTTCTTTTGTGATTGAAATTTGTATTTTTGTGTAAGTTCCTTAAATATTTGTGATTTAATGTATGTTTAAGTTTTTTGTGTGCTTGTTTGTTTGCTTTTGTTTTTGTGTTTTCTGTTTTGTATTTATTTATCTCCGGGTTCTTTAGTATAATATTCCAGCTCCGGGTGCGTGAGTATATACCAGCACCCCCATCCAAAAAGTTGGGGGTGCTGCAGCACCCACAGCACCCCCGCTCCGCGGGCCTGTCGGTGTTTGATGAGAAACGAACCAATGTCGTTCTTTTTCAGTTGAAGTTTTTGTCATTTAGTCAAAGTCATACACATCCCTAAAGCAGGTGGACATCTCAGTAAAACCTCCTCTTTTATTCCTTGTTTTCCATTAAGCCATCAGACGAGCACAATGGAACTAAATTCACACTGAACTTTGAATGAGTTTGGGTTTAAGCGCGGGACAACGTGTTGTTAGTACATGTACATACACGAATAAACAACGCAATGATATTCAATTGGCTTTCCAGGATTTGCACACAATGTATTTTTTATTATAGCTGCATGCTGCACTTTGTGCGGTTTTGTGTGCACGTCATACTGGATTGGATGCCACACTGTGCGCTCGGTATTGGTCTAGATTTCAATATTTTAATGCTCGTTTTCACCTAGAAATACATCTTAAAATGTATTCATTTCCATGTACGAAATGATTAGTATCCAATGTTCTTTAGATTCAAGAAAAAAGAAAGAATTGAAAGTCCGCGGTCTTTGAGTTATGTTTGTTGAAAAATTAATTACTTTTAATTACCTAATAAATCATCAGATAACGTCATCATTACGTGAAAACTTCTGTTTCATCCACTAATCATGTGTAAAATGGTTGCCAAGTTTCATGACCATACGAGCTTGGAAAAAAGCAAAACATTAGCGGACAACGTTTGTGTGTATTTTTTTTTAGAACAAACATAAGAATACACTAGACATAAGTTTTTGTTCCGTAACAAAAACAAGGTGTTCGGTGTAGACATTTTCGAGTAAGCAGAGGTAGTGTTTTCAAAGAGAAAACCGAAATAACATAACTTAATACGTCAGATAATATTTCAGAGCGGGATAAAAGCATGAACAGTTGTTTGTTAAAATGTCAAGACAAGGTCACCAACATATTCTTTTCTGTGAAGTATGTGAAGCCCATGTTGAATTTTTTTTATAAAAACTCTGCCAAAGGCTTCTAGTAAAACTGTATTTTGAACTGTTTTTAACCCACCGCAAGATGGCGGTCTTAATTTTGTTTTTAACCAGACCCTTGTCAGACTGCAACATTGTTAAAATCAACTCCAAAAAAGTTGCCACTTTTAATTACAATGCACTTTCGGTTTTAACTGGAAGTAAAAGACACGTAATTTCATGCAAACAATTAAAATCGAAGACCTATATTACCTTTGTAAAATCCCGCAAAAAAAGCAACCCAGGGTCTCTTACCCATTTAACATTTAAATGACGTATATTTCCGAGGCAGCATCTGTCACAGAGCGAGCAAATAATAAAATTCCAGAGCGGGACAAAAGCATTAACAGTTGTTTGGTATAGCGCCATCCTCTGAAATGTTTCCGTTATGTGGGACTGTACACACAGGCTTCGTGGACTTTGAACCTTATGGTTTTCATTACGTGGGACTGTACACACAGGCTTCGTGTTGCACACACAGGCTTCGTGGACTTTGAACCTTATGAATAATGGAGCGGACAGTCAGTTACAGCGCTTTTCTCCATACACGAATTAACTGCGGTTAATACTAGCATTGGCTGTAACACCCATTTAGGACCAGAAGTTAAGGTCATATTGGCATCATTTCTGTGCAAAAGTTTCGGAAGGATGACAGAACTACAATCTGATGTAAAATTTATGATGAAATGATCAGTAGTTTTTGAGATATGAATTTTTTTAATATTCAACTTCCGGTTTGAACCGGAAGTCAAGGTCAAATGAGGTTGCGTTCAGTGTAGCGTTTTTAGAGTCATACCAGGCCTATCCGATGATGTATAGATTGTGAAAATCCATTGTGTTGTTTTGGAGTTATGATTTTTTCAAATATTAAACTTTGATTTAACGTAACTCGACACCTGATGACGTCATCATGACGAAACCAAAAATGGTTTCATCTACTAATGAATATCTAACTATGTGTAAAGTTTCAAGTTTATGTGAGCTTAGGAAGTGTGTCTTTGTTAGCGGACAATCGACGGCGAGAAGAAGAAGACGAAGTAAAAAAAAAAAAAAAAACCGAACAATAACAAGAGGTCTTCGGACTTTTGTCCGAACACCTAAGAAGAAGAAGAAGTATTAAGAAAAAAAAAAAAAAAAACCGAACAATAATAAGAGGTGTTCCGGGCTGAATGCCCAAACACCTAAAAACAAAAACCGAACAATAATAAGAGGTGTTCCGGGCTGAATGCCCGAACACCTAAAAAAAACCCCGAACAATAATAAGAGGTGTTCCGGGCTGAATGCCCGAACACCTAAAAATCACCCCCCACAATCAAACAAACAGCGTCTTGTTGTTTCGCGAGACAAACTTGACTAAGATCAAATATCCTGGTGACTTTTTATAGCTCCATACTTTGATCGGACAACGAAGTGATTCAACGAATGGATTCGACGAGTGTCTTTGTAGTGCTGTCAAGCTAACGCTTTCGAACGCAGCTGTTTAAAGTGTTAGGGTTGGGGGTAAGGGTTAGATCCTTCCCACGTCACATGACTCCGCACGTACACCACGATCTGCACGTGACAACAATCCAGCGAGTGATATTCCAAAAATGGTCATTACTTAGTATTTCCCCGCCAGTGTCGTTCCCGAGTCCTACAAAAACATAACACATCCCGCTTGTGCCCTATGTTTGCCAATTAAATAAGTGTGTAATAGCAGTGTGTTATGTTTTTGTAGGACTCGGGAACGACACTGGCGGGGAAATACTAAGTGCAGTAAGAACAATTAATTCAACAATGACTGAGATGATTTAATTAAAATTATTCTGGAAAGTGCGAAAAAATCCACATTTATAAGGATACTGCACATTTCTGTTAATGAAACTTTGTCATCCAGGTACTATTTTTTTTAGATTGACATGGCCTCCTATGTCCCCTTTTTATGTTTCTCCTCTATTATTTCTTTCATAAATTGATAAATTGCTTACTCAATAACAACATAAAATAAAGACAAGCAGTATGTAGTCATGGCCGGCATAAGTGGGGACACGTTGCCCTGCAAATCAACAAACAAAGAAATAACAAGACAAAAAACAACTCAGAAGACACAAAAAAGCAAAAATAAAGACATACAGAAAAACCGAAACATACTGAGAAGGTAATTAAAAGTACATATATGATACAAAGAAACAAACGGCAAAACACGGATATAGAAAAGGTATAGAAACAAAGACACTTTTAATAAATAAAGATAAAGAGAAATAACGAATTAAAGAATAAGGATATCAAGTAACAAATAAATACAGGAGCACAGAAGCCTAATTTCAATACAAAGAAACCAGTGGATGGCCGCTTTAGACATAAATTATGTTAGTCGCTCAATACAAGTTTTAACATCAAGAAAATATCTACAAAATGATCATGCCAAGCATGCATAATTGCCAAGTACATCCTTCCCTAATATTACAACTAAACTCCGGCCATACACCCCCAAATTATGCTTCGTAGTTGGAGAAAGGGGACGAGAATGGTAAGGAGGGCATGCGACGTTTCGACCCCACTCAACATCTTTTGCATGGTCACAATTTTATCATAAAACAAAACAACATTGCGTACCGATATTATCTACCGTTACCGAGCCAACTCTACAAAATGATTACCTCTGAGTGTTAACCCCCTCAGAACACATTAAATTTGCAGCATTTTATACGCAAGAACCGCTCCCATCTAGCGGGTATGTAGTCATGGCCGGCATTGGTGGGGACACGTTGCCCTGGAAATCAATAAACAAAGAAATAACAAGACAAAAATCAACTCAGAAAACACAAAAATGCAGAAATAAAGACATACAGAAAAACCGAAATATACTGGGAGTAATTAAAAGTACATACATGATACAAAGAAACAAACGGCAAAACACGGATATAGAAATGGTGTAGAAACAAAGACACTTTTAACAATTAAACATAAAGAGAAACAAAGAAATAAAGAATTAAAGAATAAGGGAAATCAAGTAACAAATAAATACAGGAGCACAGAAGCCTAATTTGCATACAAAGAAAAACAAAATACAAAGTGGATGGCTTAGGCATAAGTTAGTCGCTCAACACAAGTTTTTAACATCATGAAGACACCTACAAATGATCATGCCAAGCATGCATCATTGCCAAGCATTTTGTAGTGTTGTCAAGCTAACGCTTTCGAACGCAGCTGTTAGGGTTGGGGTTAGGGTTCCTTCCTACGTCCCATGACTCCGCACGTACACATCGATCTGCACGTGACAACAATCCAGCGAGTGATATTCCAAAAAAATGGTCAGAATAGCAGACATACCACACTACGGCAATCGAAATAACCAGCCATGATTTTATGCGTACTACAAGAACTATTGGAATAGGTTCCTCCGCATGTGTATTTTTATTCAGCAAACTCCTTCGTTTCAAGGAAGTGATCATAAGACGTTACGTAAACTTTACCAGGCCTATACTTTTTTTAAAGGTTTCATTTACGTTTGTGTGCGAGCAAGTCTCTTGCGCGTGCGTGTTTTCACCTGTAAAGCCCGGCTCATACTTCACGCGAATCCGAAAGCGAAGCGAATTTCTGTGACGTTGACAATGAATACGCGCAGTTTCTCCATTGTTGACGCAATAAAATTCGCTTCGCTTTCGCTTTCGCATGAAGTATGAACCGGGCTTAAAGCCATGGTCCCAACCCGCCGTACTTGCAAGTGCGTGCTGTCTACTTGCAAAAACGTGGGCAAAATTTGGGGATCCGTACGTGGTGAGTACCGCCTCCCCAGTACGGATTTGGGAGCACGCAGACACGCCGTAGCACTTTTAGTGCACAAGGAACTTTCGTTGCGATCGGGCTGCGGTCGGGCTAACGTATTCACCCCCACGTGGCGGCCGTGGCCTCCCCAAAAACGTACGGACTAAAAACACGCACGGTGGGTTGTGACCGGGGCTTAAACCATCTCAAGCATGTACACTGCGTGTTGCACCATTGAACATCGAACCATAGATATAGAATATAATACTCTTTATCTATGCATCGAAAATGTAAGACAAACGCGTTCGACGTGTCCTGTCCAGTAGAGATCAATGGTCTCAAGCGTGTACACTGCGTGTCGCACCATTGAACATCGAACCATAGATATAGAATATAATACTCTATATCTATGCATCAAACATCTTAGAGAAAGTTCGGGCGGGCGAGTAGAGTGTTTAGACTTACCAGAAACCATAGAGCACAGGGAGATTGATAAGATCGACCATGCACTGGATCATGGTCGATTATGGGCAAGTTCGATCAGCGACTATTTGTAGACCACCAGTCAATGTTCCATGGTTACCTATGCATGAAATACATCCTGGGTACCAGGCAAAATCGCCCAATGGTCATAGTCCCTTGATCGAACTTGCTCCTAGTCAAGTCGAGAGCTACGTCACACAGTCTAGTCACTTTAGTCGCCCACCCGAACTTGCCCTATACTATAATGATCGTCAAAATCGCCATCTTGGATAAGAGGCGCACCATCTTGGGTTTGAAGTGCGCCGTCTTGGATTAGAAGCGCGCCATCTTGGATTAGAAGCGCGCCATCTTTTTACGTCAACTGGCGCCCGCACCCTGCTGAGTTGATGCGTCCTTGGGTCGATTTCGGGGTACCCGTGGGTTGGGGGTCTGCGTTGGTGTTCCGACGTCTATCCACGTTTTTGTGCAGCGGCAGCCGGATGCCCGCATTGATCGGTAGTGTAAGACAAACGCGTTCGACGTGTCCTATCCAGTCAATATCATACTCATATCAGCCTCGCTACCATGGGCAGCGCGCCGTATCGATACCTCTCGTCGCTAAACCCCTGGGAGGGAAACACTGAAAATCAATGCTGATTGGCTAACCAAAATGTACTGCTTTGCCTGCACGCTAGTTAAAAACATTCGAACGCTTGTAGGGCGCTTAGTACGCGCGTGTAAAAGTGCACGTATTTCGACGCAATACGTTTCAAATGATTCATGTTTTTACATGGTCACCCTAAACTGCATACAGTTAGACTATCACAAAATCAAAGAAGAATGACAGAGGACCAGTTGCTTTTTGACTTGATGCCTCTTTTACGGGTTACCGTACTTGAGCGCGCGCGTAGAATGGATCGGCCTGGCCTAATTAAAATGTGCTGGATTGCACATTTTAATGAACCAATTCCAGGGGTTATGATCGAGCAAGGCATGGTGGGGGAAAATGGCGTGGCGAGATCGATCACCCCTGGGAACGAGGATGCTCATGCATTGATGTCATCATTGATGTCAACGCATTTCCTTGCAGGTTACACTCTTTGTACTAAAAACAAACCTCTTTTCTTGTTTCCAAACGTTTTGCGCGTGTGGGCCAATTTTTCAAGACTGACGCTCGGACATTTGGAGTTTACACAAGTGTGGGGTGATTTTATTTGAAGGAAGAATAATTCGACGGGCCTTGGGACAACCCGTGTCACATTGAGCAGAGATTAAAGATTTAGGAGTGAACGGATTATTTTCTCTTCACTGTAAAAAACTGTGAACTTTTACACTGCAGGAAGGAGTTATAGGAGTTGCCAGTGCTCGTGGACGCACATTGACAGCTCCAGCGGGAAGGGGGCATTCACAACACGTTGCCAGTACCGCAACAACACGACTCAGCACGGCCTTGAAACTGCCAGCTGTGCGCAGACACGGCATGACGTAATTTTACCGTATTTGGTCATCCGGATAGCAGAGCATGCCGGACCTCCATGGTTATACCAGATGCTCAGGTTGCATTGTTGAGCTAGTTTTTTTTTTTTATGATTCATGCTAAAACAGAAATGTTTAATAATAATGGACTTGGCTTTTAAGTTCTTCAAAGACTAAGGTCTTCTCAGGTTTAAGACAGCTTGTGAACAATGAAATTGGTTGAATTTTACACATTAACGTATTGAAAACATGAACATTATGTGGTGGGCAGCGGTGTTTTAGTCAGGTAATTGCAGAAAGGAAAATGAATGGTCAGATGCAATTGACCAAAACAAACTAATAAATGGGCAGCCATCTTTTCGTTCAAAATCACAAACGTATTGCCTTATTGGCAGCGACGTAGCCAGGACGTTTTCGGTAAGGGAGGTACGGAGGGGGGGTGTTACACTGCTTTTAAGTGGGGGGGGGGCACGGGGAATTGGGATCATGCTTTTTTGGAAGGGGACGCTGCACTGGTCCACCATCCATGACATTTTGTGGCCGCGATAGATCCCGATTGCGATCGTTCACTACATTTTGATTATACCAACACGCATTATTTCGGTTGATTATACCATAGAGCCAACTCTTTTTTTCCCACTCTTCTTTTCCTTTTTCTTTTTGTGAGCACTATTGCGATTTTTTTCGTGGGGGGGGGGGGCACCTGGGGGGGGGAGAACTGGAAATTGATGGGGCACGTCCCCTCCTCCTGGCTACGCCACTGCTTGTTGGTTTGAGAGGTAACGAATGACGTGCAGCGTACGCCAGTCATAGATGCAGTGACTCACAACATCATAATGCGGCCGACATTCTAGGTTGGTTAGAGGTAGCGAGTGGCCCCTCCGGTCCCTCGATATCCGGGTACAAAGTTTCAAATCTTATTAACACTGACGAAGATAACAAAATGAATGAAGTGGGCCGTCGGCACTTTGGTTTACCTTGACGTTGATCGAACATGATAAAGACCAGGAAGGAAGTACGGGGGAATTGGGAAAAATTCATTTTTCAGAGAAAAAGTTCCATCTGAAATTCTGATGTCCAAGCTGTGTTGCATGGGTTTTCTGCTGTACCGATGTATTTTATACTTCAGTTATCTTGCACTTTATATCAGTGCCTTGACAAGTGTTTGGGGTGTATTTGTGCAAATTAAAAAAAAAATCACTCTAAATTGTTATTATTCTTTAATTTTAAATTCAAGAAAATAATAAAATGCACAAAATCCCTGACATCAAAAAGCAATTTCTTTTTCGTTGTTTTTTACTTCAAGGTTACCGCCTAATTTGACAGATGAACTATGGTCTAAGGTTTTTTTCGTTGGTTGGAGGTTGAATTTATTGCTTGCGCGGGATCAATTTTGTATGTTTATGTAAATTAAGAAGCAGGCAAGTGCTGCACGCCGCGCCACCATTGCTAGGACGCTTGCAGCGCAAGATTTTATACACAAAGACAGAGAAAAACGTCGCCTTTTAAACTTATTTTTTGAGAATAAGGTGAAGTAAAGCGCGCCAGCATGGTCGCGTGTTACGGGCTTTTAAAAAAATCTTTATTATAGTTTTTGCACAATGGTTCGTAACGCAACCTTCTTTTCGACATTGAAGCAAGAGTACGGTGAAGCTGACGTTATTGGATTCAGTTCACGCCTCTAGGCCGCCAGTATCGTAATGCTTTCGTTAAGTTAGGCCTAATGGACGATGCCGAAGGAAGAACAACCGAGAAGTACTGGTTTAAACATCGAAACATCGAACATCAAACTGTTTGGTACGTGCCAACAGAATTTTAACTCAAAGCTTGACAGCATTTCAAACGCCAGCAAAGATTCGGACGACACAACCAGTAAACAAAATCAGCTGGAGTCTCAGAAACTGTCAAGGCCCGGTAGTACGGCCCAGTTTGTCTTGTACTGCCACTCAAATTGATCTTAGTAAGAGGCGTTTCCGTGTTGTGCGCATTTCATTTACATTTTTGTCTTATTTGCAATAATTGTTATGCAATGCCTTTGCAATGCTTTGTTACCCTATGATTCAGTAAATGCCTGTACCCGGTATTTAGCAGGTCATATTAGTGAAGTTTGAAACTTTATGATTATAAGTTTGAAATGAAAACAAACCCTTTTTCTATAGCCGTGTGATTGTTGGTACTGGCCCGTATGCTTTTTTCTTCATTTCTGCTAATGTTCGGATCATGTCAAATTAAAAGTTAACGACTGTTTCTCACGAAACAAAAGAATGAAATTGTCAGGGAGTTCTTTATAAAATTAAGTAAAAAAAATCAACAAGAATAATGATAATAAAAACCAGATAAATAAATAAATTAACATGAATAAATAAATAAATAAAAACAGAGATAATTTAATAAATACAAATAACAAACATAACATAATCGACAGTACTAAGATTTTAGACTGCGCAATTTCCACAATAATTATCAACCGCGTATTACATGAAAAGTCTAAAAAAACAGAAGATAAAAAGCAATGAAAAAGTCTTTGCAACTTTCTGTGGTGGGTACAGGACATACAGAACTGTATTGCACATTAAACAGTACTCAACCACGTATAGTTTTTAAGTTGTGGACCTTGGAACAACTTAAAATCTGCATACAAAGCGATAATTATAAAAACATTACTTTTATCTAATTTTCTCCGTAGAGCAGACCATGATACTTGGTCCTTTGAAAGAAGAAAAACAAAGAATATGTATCGAGTTCAAGGGTTGATCTACATATCACATGGTGTAGGCTTTAATGAACATTATGTAAACATAATTTTGTCTGATTTTTTCAAGGGCAAGAAAATCTGAAAACAATCTTAATTAAGCAGCAAGAATATCATGCCTGTGCTTATCGTCTCACAATCAATTTTGAGGTCTATGGAAATACATTCCTCCCTTCATTTTCACAACGTACACTAAAAACCTCCGGCTCAAAGTTGACCCGGATCTAGATCACGTGTGGCCTGACCAATTTCCAGGTCAATATGGAGAATGTCTTCCTGAAGACGATCAGAGCATACTGATCGAAACGTTGAGTCGTTAACCACCGGTTCTTTTCAGAACCTACACTACTCAAAAGAGACTTTTCACATGGTGTTTACCGCAAACCTTACTTAGAGGATATCCTTAGCAAACACTCTTATCAACATCCATGGCCGTAGCTGTAGCCGCCGATCCGGAGGACAAAACTGCGGTGGCCTTGTAGCCAAATGTTTTCCATATAATATTTTAGACTGTGTGCCAAATTCCATGTTTATGTCATCAAAGGCGCAACTTCCCCGATATTTTCCCGGGCCCATCTGCCCAACTTATCGGGGGGGGGGGGGGGGGGTTCCTACTGAAAATGTTTTTGATTTTGCCAAAGTGTTTAAACATAATAAACACTATTGTTGAATATATTAATTATAAACAACTGAGTGTGCCTAACGTGAATTCTAATTATGGCTGTTGCAAAGGTCGGCTTTACACGCGTCAATTAAATCACACGAGCTAATTAAAACACCAATAAAACATCTGGATTGATGTTAGACTTGCCACAATCACCTATGACCCGTAGCTTGTTAAACTACTTCATTGCAAACTTTTCCTGCGGTGTTAATCGTAAATAAACTTCAAATTGTAAAAGGTGCAGTTTGCATTGAGGTTACAGCAAAAACATCCAATCCAGTTGTCATTCAATTAAATTGACACCTTCATCGTTTGGCCCCACGGACCGGACTGTCTTATATAACTTCACCAAGTTGTAATGGCATTTTTAATTTCACCCGAAATTTATCGAACGTGTGGCCAGATAGGGCACTTTCAGTTAACAAAAACAATTGTTGAGAAAAAAAAATGATACAAAAATTACTGCACAGTCTTTAAGTTTATAATGGCTGTGAGAATATCTTCGCAATAAAAGCACCCAAATGCTTACGTGGCTTTTTTTGTGTGTGAAAGCTTTACAAATGATGATTTACGGTGTGAGCACATTAAGGTGCCAGTGATGCAAAGCCACGAGGATTCTAGGCCCGCCCGAGGGCCTCTACGTATTCGGGATAATTAGTGCTCAGTGTTTAACATGGGTGATCTGGACTCTACTATTTTCTCTTCAGGGACTATGATGAGAATGAAAAGTCCTGAAAGTTTGATACAAATTTTTCCCTTGTGGAAGTGAAACTCCCTGAATTTACATAATGTTACATTTTAGAGGTTTACAGACTATTATTTCAGATTATTGACAGATTATTTCAAATAGATATATAGATCTGGTCATCATAGTAAAAGCAAGTCTTTTCATTTCTGATGTGATGGCAAGTTTGCCTCTTTTAAGAAAATCTGAAGGTGCCGGCGGGAGATCGGTGAAATATCCTGAAATCAGGAAAAATTCTGACATTAACTCACACGCCTGTCTCTTGCTTGCATTTTGACATCAAGCAGGCAGTATCTTTCTAATCAATGTGGCCTATATAATAATGTTCCACCTGGCGTCAGCTTTCTTTTCTATACTGCACGTTCTACGTTTTTGAGCGGAAATTTCCATGAAGGGTGTAACCTTCAAAAACACCGTGTTTACACCAAGATTTATGCATGTACAATGTATGCATTTGGTGTAGTGTATCTGCTACATAAAATCAAATATATACAATCATGTTATCTATGATTAAGTAAATCTGAAGTGGGAGTTCATATCTCAAATTCATGATGGATAAATTCGTAAGCTCTGTTTGTGAAGCCTATTCGAGGGACACGGGGCAAAGGACTGGGCACAGGGTGCACCTTTCCTCTGCAGACCGCGATATTTTTCCCATACCAAAGGCATAAACTATAAGGCATGTAGGCGTCGCATGATAGGCATCATACGTTGCATGTGAGCGTAGGGTGTACCCTTTCAGACTAGTTTATTGCTCCATGGCTTATTCTATGATAATAATTATAGAAGTAAAGAGGTATAAGGAAGGAAAACTCACCAAACTTAAGTGTAATCCTCTGCCTATTTTGCTTACTCCATTGATCTATACATTTTTTTGGTTATGTATCATCATTTTTTTTTTAAATGTACCATCCGTGACAATGATTACACAGTTCTAATTGTTAGTCATCACTTCATTGTCTCTAGATAAAACCAAAGATTTGTTGCGTTATTCTTGTATTTTCAATGCCCTTTTTAATGAAATCTGATCATGGAAAATGTATGACCTCAAGGGGAACTATTGAGGGGAGCTGATGGGGAGGAATGTCAGATATTGATGATTAATACAACAAGTGTATGAAATTTACATTTTTTTGGTGGTCAAAACAATCGAGTTTCTACAAGATATGTTCTCAAGTGTTTCATGAATATGTTGCCTCGGATCTATAAACGTTTGAAGTGTTTCTCTGGGAAATCTTTTAAGCGCAAGACACTGATCTGACAGGACAATTCTACAAATCACAACTCAGTCTTCCCCCAATAATTATGAAGGTCCTACGTGTCAACAGGTTTCTTGCCCATACGCTGCAATTCAAGGTTATTTACAGAATCCGACTGTTAACCACTATCATCTAACCATATAGCCATGATCTACCCATATATACTGACTCTTCAAAATTCTTGCCAAAATTTACTTAACCCATATGATTATGTTATAACATTGGTAATGAGTGAAAACAATTGTCATCGGACTCGGCATCTTTTCCCAATTGGATATTTATTAATCCCATAATCGGAACAGATCTGTGAATGTGTGAACCGGATGAATATTCAATCTAGTTATTATTTATCTATTTTGTCATCATACACATGATGCCAAACACTAACTGTACAGTTTCCCCCAGTCTTCCAGCTCCCGATAGCCAGTTTAGCTTTTGCCTTATAAGCTCTTACTTTAGCTTTCAAGAATGAAACTGAACAATACGTCACGAATCTGACTATTGTTTACTTTTAGTGCGATATGAGAGTAAAGGCCATGGTTAGAGGAAATGAACGTCTAAAGGAAATGAATGTTCCCAACCAAGGTGATGTAACACATTGATGTAATGTGTTATACGCACACACACACTTCCTCAGAGTCCGCTTTCTGACAAACTCATTCACTCCGTGGGGGGGGGGGGGGGGGTGCAGTGCCTGCCATAAAATTGCCAAACAAAATCCAACAGAAAGAGTCCATATGAACAGGTGAAACACCAATTACAAACTCTCTTAACCTCGCGTTAAAACGCTGTGACGTGTCACGGTGTTTGATACCCTGCAAGTGTAGTTGTTGTCAAAATCCATTAACGTTCGATGGCGCCAAGTTTCAAATGATATTGTCTGTGCACTGTTGTTACAAAGAATAATTCAGTTTATTCCTGAAATTTTATGTCAGTCAATCCAAAAAGGCATTGAAACTGACCTTTTGCAGGTTGGCGCAACAATTCCTTTTTTGGAATGTACAGACCCGTTCGTTTGTGCTGTCCGATGACGTCATGTTCAAAGTTCGCCCCGAAAGAATCTCAAATCAAATGCGTTTACACCTTTTTAACGTGAGGTAGATTTGGTCCTCCCGCACTTTGAGGACTCTTTCTACTGGAAAGCCGAGTGCGTCACAAAACTGAATTTGACTGTGCGAGCCCTTGAATTTGGCTTCAATAACTAGTCCAATTAACTAAGTGCTACGTGTACGGCATCAGAACCTGCGACATTGTACACTCTGCAGTGAAAAAATGTAAAACGTACGGATGACAAAATCACCTCCTCTTGAATGAACTTTGGTTTTTGTAGAACAATGGAGGCACAGTTCGTGCAGAACCAGTGATATTCTTACGGCCAGCGCTTGTCACACTTCTGTGAACTCATGGGGAGTAATCAACCTTTTGTTTTCCCAATCAACTCGTCCACGTCATGTAAAGATTAAAAAAATTAAAGTGTGAAGTGTATCTTATCTTATCTTATTTATGTATTTGTTTAATTAATTTCCATCATTGACCAGGAGTAGTCGAGCGACTAAGTACAAAAGTTTTTTTTTTTAAGTAGTAAATGAAAAAAGAAAATATAAAAAAACAACCCAGGAATACTAAAATAAGGAGTACAAAATATTTCATGTTTCATAATGGGAGGCAGTGTGCAAGAAGGAAAACTAACTTTTCACTTGTAACACACTGAAGCTGCTAGGAAATGACGCTTCCAGTGTTACATAAGTGTTCCTGTTGCATGGAGGAGGTTTGCTTATCCTGTTAGCTAATCGTGATAGCATATCCTGTCTGGGCGTAATCCGCTTATCGCGAGACTGGATTTTTGAATTATTGATATTATTATTACAAAAGATTGATTACGTCTCAAGTATTCAATAGAAACATTCCGAGTAAAAGCTACTCGGAATGTCCAATTGGTTTATCCCGTTTTAGCCAAGAAAACAATATTTGTGTTAGAGATTTTGTTCACATTCATCAGGATTTGCTGCAATCAAAACAATTGTAAACGTGATGGAAGATTTGAAATGTTTTTTTTTCATAAAATGTATTCTATTTTGTGGATTGACTTCGGCTGAACGTACAGCAATCGTCAGGTATACTTGTGTATTCTTATGATGGTTATTATTAAGGCAATATATTTGGTCCTTGGAAAAAACAGTAGGAATATTTTATCGAGTACAATAGCTGACCTACATCAGGGTTTGCACTTTGCACTCTAAGCCAGCAGGGCAAGCTATCTTTATATTTCACAAGTCCACAAGCTTTTACACTACTCGCTAAACTACACTGGCTACCCATGGAGAAACGCATCCAGTTCAAAACTCTTCTATATGTTTTTAAATGTTTGAATGGCATTGCTCCACCTTATCTCTCTGATATGTTTCATCTTCGCCAAAGCCACCGTCAAGGACTCCGTTCTTCTTCCGATAAAACTCGGCTTAACACTCATGAGTCCAAATTAACTTATGGCAAACACGCCTTCTCACACTCTGCTGCTGAACTTTGGAACAATCTCCCAATTAATGTCCGTAATTCTTCTTGTGTTGTTACTTTTAAGAAAAAAATTAAAACTTATCTCTTTCCTAAATTGTAGATTTTTTATTTGTTCTAGCTTGTTTTAATGTTTCCTTTTCTTTGTTATGCGCTTTGATCATGTTTTGGAAAAGCGCAGTATAAATACCTTTTATTATTATTTATTATTAGTCCATATTTCATAAAAAGTATAGGGATGCTTGGCAGCACTGAACTAGCCAACCGGACCACTGAATTTTGAGTGTTCCTCCGCTGTTTTAACTGGCATTTGGATACACTGGTTATAGGGAGATTGCTGCCAAAAAAATTAATTATAGACTGTATTGAATAACCCCTTTGTTGCTATGAAAGTCGCCATCTTGTAGGGCAAACCGTATGCGCGTCTAAACGCGTACATCAATGAAGCACGCAGCGTTCCCGGTTTGATTTCTACGGCACATGCACGCACACCATCCCTTACCGATGGTGGCTTGTGGGGTCCTGCTATAGACTGTGCAAGTCTCGCGCGTATTCGAACATTGGGATCCGTTAAAGCGCGTGAGTTTGTTTCTTTCACGCATTAAAGCAATGTACGTGGGACCATGGTCCCAAAAACGTTCGAATACGCGCGAGACTTGCATGGTCTATTGTTGTTCTATTATTCCATTTTCTAAAGAATTCTCCTGTGGGGTCCAGGTTCCACAAAGAATTCCTTGTGGGGTCCATTGTTCTGTTGTGTTTTGGACCCCACAAGGATCGGTGGGTGTGTTCACCATCACGCACACGCTAGACGCCATGTTGTAGGGCAGATATTTGAATGGTGGCGTCATGTTCAATACGGTCTATATGCACCATGCACCGTGTCCATGCTTGCACAGAATAATACTTTTCTAATCTAGTACTGGTTTAGAAACTCCGTAAGCCATTTTCTAGACTTTGACAGTAGTATTCTCTGAAAGATTGATCCTGGCACAGTACTGTATAATATGTGAACTTTAATAAGGAAAGTGTGCTTTTAGATTGAAATTAACTGACTGATCTATGCTTTCAAGGTAACTGTGACTTGGGGGTTTGGACTCGTTCCAAAATCACAAATGAACTTCGCTCACATCCGCGATTTTGCATTAACATATTCAGGGAATCTGTATGGGAAACCCCCTTTGTTGGTGCAATTACTACGAGCTCAACGCGTGTGCCTTGTCAAAATTATTACGAAAGACCGCCCTGATCGATTGCGAAGTCTTTACAGACAGAGAATACGTATCCAACCTGTGCAAACAGTTTGATATCGAATTACAAACACGGATACTAACTATACGCTCATTGGCCAAACTCACAATACGTAGGATTGGCAAAATTCACGACACGTAGAATATCCGCTTTGATTGGATGGTATTTTAGCCCTGCATATTACGCACTGGTTCTCATTTGCATATACTTATACTTGGGCAATAAAAGAAGCTGAAATCGCACACATAGAATTAAAAGTTTGCAAGACAATCAGAAGATCACTCATATGAAGAAAAACACAACAACATTTGGTTATTGTTCGCGAGACGTTAGAGACGAAGTCAGCATTCACGTAAGTGTTTTTGAATGTTTACTTTTTGGTTTGTTTTTGTACGTATACATTGTTTACTTATTTATTTATTTATTATGAACTTTAACTTACCATGAAAAAATGTTATATACTATAACTTTTTTCAACGGCCAAAACACTGATCTGTTCAGCAGCGATGTGTCGGAGTATGACGCTTCGCCTTCTTAGTCAATGTACATTTTTTTTATGAATTTGTCAGCACGTTCCAGATTTCAAAAGATGGGAATGACAGTTCCAAGTGACACAAAGTTTTCAAAATCACGTTTTTAAAAATCACGAAGGTGGAACATTTCTTCATATTTTTAAGGTGTTTTTGTAGATTTACTTATCTTTTATTGTATATAAACATTTTTAAATTTTCTTTTTTTATTTAACTTGAGTGTAGACTATAGACTATAAATAAATTCCCAATGGCCAAAACACTGATCTGGGATTTACTTTTAGCAGCAATGGGTCGGAGCATGACTCTTACTTAGTAAATTGTTTTAATGAATTTGTCAGCACGTTCCAGATTTCAAAAGATGGGAATGAAAGTTCCAAGTGATACACATTTTTTTTAAATCACGAAGGTGGAACGTTTCTTCATATGTTTTACTTTTTATGTGAACTTTTAGAGGAGAGCCTCTAGACAGAAAGTGTTTTTTCTTTTAGGCAATTCATCTAGCTTCAGCTGGTTCACTCACCACTTGTCTTTATTGCTGATATAGTTTTCATTCGATGTTGTTTGCTATCTTAACTATACATGAAAATAAACATAACATATAGGCCTATTTGGTCAAATCAGCAATACAATTAATCTGCAATTAGAATTGTAATTAAGGACGTCGTTATCCTTAACTATGACTAAATGTTTATGCCTAATGTAAAAAAAAAACCACACCAAACAAACAAACAAACACCCCAACAAACACCCCAACAAACAAACAAACAAACAAACGAACAAAAAACACCCCAACAAACAAACAAACAAACAAACACCCCAACAAACAAACAAACAAAAACTCCCATCAGTGATGTCACTGGTTACGTGGTCTTACGCCCCATGCAAACGGGTGATTTATCAGCTAGTCTTGATTGACGACGTTCGTTTTTGTTAACGTAGTCGCCAATATCGCATCAAGAATTACCGGAGAAGAGACATATGTATCAAACAAACATCTGGATCAACGTTTTGATCCAGATTTTGAAACAAAATGAATACCCCGGACGCGATTTTTTCCCCCATACCACACGCTAGCTATGGGGTGATAATAAAAATAGAGACAAGAGGTAGGCTAGGCCTACAAGAAAACTAAACAAACTTAAACGTTATCTCCTGCCCATTTTTCTTACTCCACTGATCATCTATGTACTTTCTTTTAATGTATCAACTATTGTTTTTTTTTAAGGAGACCTAACATAAAATAGCCTTTCTGATTCCTGCGCCTTATCAGTCATGATGACTGCTGGTTCCATGGCAAAGGTATATAGATATATACGGTTCTCATTGTAAAGTCATCACTTTATGATCTTCAATGGATGTCATAGTTGTTTATGAGTCGTGTAAACGAACACAATTTAATGCAAAACACTGTCAAAGGGACAATTTTACGAATCACAAGCCATATAGTCTTCCCCAATAGTTATATAGGCCTACGTCCGTGTCAATAGGTACTGCCCCACACTATGTCATTTGAAGGTTAAATAGACCTGATCCGGTCTAACTTTTACGAGCAGCAGGGGAGCAGTCGAACAAAATAAACGCACCAAACATTCTTCTAATCCCCCAGTGACCAGAACAGGGGGACCACCCTTGCTCCAGCAGGAAATGGTGTCATCTTTCACTCTGGTTCTCTCACACACCTACGACCAGCCTAGGTTTGGCCACTTATTATAATTTTTTTGTTTATTCGGCCATAACCCTGCGTGACACCGTCAACAAAATTTTCACACTCGGACACCATGTCTTACTTATTGAGTAACAGTTTGTTTTTATCGTGTAATACACTTTTGTGGAGAACCCAATCACTTTTAAATTGTCAAACGCATTAGAGATAGACCCTTTTACTAAATACAACCAATTCAAGCAAAATGTATTTTGAGATGAGCCCACATGTGTCTCTTTGTGAAGTTTATACCACTTCTGCTCAATCAACCTTTTCTTTGAACAACACCCTTTGTTTACACAACTGAGCAAGAACATCACAATCTCTTACATCTTTCCATAGGGTCTACTGTCTAGCTAATCCTTGCAACATCACCCTGCTCAAAAATATCCAAATAAACAACCAGGGCAAAGCCAAGAGTCTGGAGGAAAAAAGTATACGCATAGAACACTGCGACTCAAAAGTTTGCCAATCCCAACTTAAAAATGGGAACATTAGGGCCTATTTTTAGAAGAATGATAATAAAGAAAATAATACAAGAACAAATAAATTCACCTTGAAAATTTTTTAAAAAAAATAGGCCTACTGCACAAACGGTAAGGTAAGAAAAGCAGAGAGAAAATATGTATAATTATATAAATAAACAATAACTCTACTACCATGTATAATAGAAAGGGTCCAGAATAGAGAGCAAGGGGGACTTTTAATATATTTCGATCGTACCCATTTGGTTCTTCACAAAAATGTATTACACGCTAAAATCAAACTCTTACTCCAAAAGTAACGCAGCGTAAAATAGTGTCGTTGTTTTTTTTTTTAAATGTTGTCACGCAGAGTTAATTTACAAAATGTATGTTACAAATTAATTTAAAAAAAAAGACATTAGTCGAGCATGGAGTAAAAAGGCACCTCAAGAGGACTACGGTCCTCTAGTCTTGAGTTACGATAAGGATTTATACCGAAAATGTTCTATAGTCTGGATTTTTCTTGTCAGAGAGTACTTTTCAGTGGATTTTACACAGGGTTTGCTGAAGCGATAACAAAATATAAAAAAAAACCGAGGTGTTCGTGCACGTATTGCACGAACACCTTAAAAAAAGTTGCCCAGCCTCACCGAGCCAGTCGATGTTGCGCCCTCTAACGGTGACTAATACTAAATCCCAGCGTTGCATATCAATACTGTATCAGGCGGCATTGTCGTACACATGTAACACTTTGCCTCATTTAATAGGCAAGACCTCGGCAGAAACGGACCAATCGGCACGCTTTGCTGTGTCCCCCATGTACGCCAATAGTCAGCAAAAGAAAGAACAACTTGTGATGGAAACTGACCTATTGTTTGATTTACAGATTTTTTTTCTGAAGACCCGTACAATTTTGGAGGTAGATATTTCTACCTCCACGGTACAAAATACTCATGCCCGATGAAACGCGCATGTCATCCATTCCTTCATTTTTAGCACGTGCACCTCTTTTATCCCTCAAAATGGAACTATAGTTATGGATTAAAAAAAAACACGAAAAAAAATCACAGAACGAAAACCACACACAAAACAAAGAGTCACCTTTAAGTGTAAATTGAAAGGACTTTGTTAAAAGACAAGTAACAGAAGCATACGTCATGTTTACACAACCTACGATGAAACTGATCCAGAAGTGCTGGCATGCAATAACCCTTCGCAATTACTTCCTATTACATGTATACGCAATACGGTGCCGGAAGCGCTCCTACACCATGAAGGTAGATTTTGCCATGCTCACTACGAACATCGATACGAATATCGATACGAATGGCGTCAGTAAAAAAAGTTTTGTTAGGCTGGTTCTTGCTCAATGTCAGACAGCCCCCCCCCCACACCCACCCACCACGGGTCGCCAAACGAAACAAAAACGTGACCATTATTTTTATATTTATGCATGATACATATTCAATGGAAAAAAGTATGAAAATTTTATTCAGTATACAAGGACTGACCTAAATATGTGGTGTTGGCTTTAATATACTTAACAGGCTATTGAACTGTTGTTTTTTTCCTGCCAAGGGCAACAAAATCTGAAATAAGACAACAGTTGGAAGCATTTCATGGATGAACATTACGGGTAGAACTTGTAAAGTTAGCTTTTTTGAGCCACCACTTCTTCTAGAAAAAGGAAAATGCTAGGTGTTACAAGGGCGAGCCGTGCCTGGTGGACACAAGCAAGCTACACAAGTCAATGTGATGTTATCCCATTACAATGGGGGGGGGGGGGGGGTCTCATTTTCAGTTCATGTTCTGTCAAAGGTTTTTGAGAAAATTTACTTTGCAATTCGGTCTTTGTTATTCCAGTTTGTCACATCCGTTATTTCAAGTTGATAGACCCAATCATACTCATTTGTCTTCTTCATTTTATTATTGACTTATCTATGTGCACCTTGAAGTTCAGTTATGATGTACACAATTTATCGGTGAAGGTTGACGGCTGTCCAACATTTTTAGATCAGTGACAATGCCAACCCGAGGAATATGTTTTTCATTGAGGAAGTATTGTACCTGCTTTTACACCTGTCTTGTCTAGTATTGGTTTAACCATGGAGGTAGAATAATCTTCGTTACTCATATTCTAGTCTTACGCTTTCGAATCTTTGTTTACCCGATCACTTCCGGTCGGGTTGTTCACTTTTGCAATGCCCGTCATGAGGAAATAAAAGCATTTCCAAGAGCATTTCCTGGGTTTTCCAAACTTCTTTCAATTACTATTTAAGGAAACAAAACAACACAAAAACAGAATATAAACCCCGAGTCTTCTTCGACTGTCAGTTTTAGTTTTCTGTGCGGTATTCAACGCTTCGTTCTTCGTAACTTTAGGACCAATTT
This sequence comes from Pisaster brevispinus, assembly GCA_023634235.1. Taxonomy (NCBI): domain Eukaryota; kingdom Metazoa; phylum Echinodermata; class Asteroidea; order Forcipulatida; family Asteriidae; genus Pisaster; species Pisaster brevispinus. The sequence continues at coordinate 3,189,738 of JAMKCF010000002.1, read as the reverse complement.
CGCGCATGAGGTGTGTTTAGTTTGGGCATGGGAATTATCTGATTGTTCCGTGCGGGTCCGTGTTTCTCGGGTGTTCATGCACAAAAACACTAGAGAAGTGGCAATATCAGTTACTTACTTGAGCAAACTTTTAACAGTCGTCAGTAGTTTTCTTCTTTCAAAAATTCTAACAACCTGTTTTATAATTTTCTTTGCTGTTACAGAAAAACTATTTATTGCATGCCATCCTTATTTATTGAGCATTGTCAACCCAGCGCCGTACATCATCGTTTTCATCGTCATAGTAACATCACATCAAGATGAACAGCAAACGAGCAAAAACAGAACAGCCGTCTGTCGCAGCCAAGACCCCGATAGCAGTTGTTGGAATTGGTAAGAGAACTTTTAACCTGTCCGTTATCCCCTCCCATCAAATTTTTACACGTAGTTTCAAGATAAAACGCGCTCCTATCGATTACGCAATGGGCCACAACCAAAATAAATGCAGTTATCCGTAAAAAAAAATAATAATAACAATAATTACTATTATGATGATGATGCTTTAACTGTTTACATTTAGTCAACGACGAATGCTTAAACAGTCTTTATTCCTAAATGATTGTAGGTGACGATAACAAATCTTTAATTTTTTTAAAGAATACCCTACGACTATTTCATTCATTTAAGTCTCACTAAACACACAATACAAACACTGCGAAAAGGTTATAACTTACAAGTTGCAAGAAGTCACTTTAGTGCATAGGCATTTTGTTGTTTGGTCGCGGTGATCTCCTATGTCCGTGGTTGGTATCTTGTCAATCTTTATTGGTAGATCCAGTTGCTCAATCCATAGAGCACGATCTGAGACGTTCTGGCCTTTGGGGCTTTACCATCGTGGACTTGATCATCCCGGTCTTGACCATCCACCGCATGACCATCATGCCTCAGCGGTTATTAATGATCGTGTATCTTTGCTGGAACGCTGTAACAGTGTGGCCAAAACAGCGACTCTATGATAACGAACTAAATATCCAAACGCTTGGTTCTTTGGGTGACATCTGCGTTGGTCATGCGTTCGTAACAACGATTCTAAAGGATGGTCCTTTTGCATCGTTGGTGGGAGGCCCAAATTCCTCAATTGGTATGAAAGAGTGTCCATGTTCCAGACCCGTGGAGAAGAACTGGAATGGCACAAATCCTGTACAAAGTTATAAGATTGAAACTGGGTGTTTGGAGACAGTCTTCTCGCACATTCAGAAAGAAATATTGCCTAGGGTGGTAAGGGTGAGACCTGGGCTCAATTTCAAAGAGCTGCTTAAACACAAAAATTTGCTAAGCAGTAAAATGTTGCTTACCAGAATAAGGTTACCAGCCAAACTACCATGTCACATGTACAATTTGTTACTGGTCCAAATTGTACATGTGACATGGTAGTGGTATCCTGCTCATTTCTGCTTAGCAGGAAATTGTTAAGCTTAATTTGCTGCTTAAGCAGCTCTATGAAATTGGGTCCATGGCCCAGTTTCATAGAGCTGATTAAGCATAAAAAGTTACTAAGCACAACAAAATTATGTTTACCAGAATAATGTTACAATTTTACAAGTACAAAATGTAAATCGTATCCTGCTTTGTTGTGCTTAGCAGAAAAATGTCAAGCAGTATTTTCTGCTTAAGCAGCTCTATGTTGGGCCCTGATCTTCGTGTGCCATAGAATGCCCTGGAACGTACAACCACACTTTTTGTATTACCAAGTGCTCAATTTCATTGGTCTGCTTACCGCCGAATTTCGCGCTTCGGATAACCATTCTCCGCTTACTGTGGAAGCGCTGAATTTCTGCGCAAAGCTGTGTAAGCGAAAATGCATATGGAGTACGCACGTGCATGAGCAAAAATTCCCTGATACCCTGTGAAATACTCTTGACGAAAGCACGGATTTCCCTGCTTCTGTAAGCGCAGACTCTTTGCTTATAGTAAGCAGAACCATGACATTAAGAACAAACCTTTTCACCGATAAAGCCATGGTATATTTACATTGCTTGGAATAGAAGGGGGTAAAATCGATGTTGCTACACTGCAAGAACTGGGGTGCTAAACTTGACATCGTGGGTGTTGTCACGAGACAAGTAACAGAAGCACACATCATGTTTACACAACCTACGATGACACTGATCCGGAAGTGTTGGCATTCAATGACATAGTATATGCATTTCGCAAATACTTCCTACAGCAATTTGAAGAAAGTGATACTACGGACATCGATACGAATGACATCAGTTATGTTGTCAAATATTGATACCAAAAATAGAGAATCAAAATTTACATTATAGGGTGTTAAAATAACATTAATTTCTGCCAACACAATTACATTTGTGTTATTTTAACACACTTTGATGTTTAAATTGATTCTCTCTCGGTATTTATATGTGACACCACCCATGGTTTTTGCAGTGTATAACACCAGAAGGGTTTTTAAAGAGCCCTTTTCTGCAGTATATCAATGTTGCACTTTTCCCCCACAATTTTTGAAGTAACATGCAGTTTTGATTTTACTTCTTTCTTACAGGCTGCCGCATGCCTGGTGGAGTGGACTCTCCGAAGGCTTTCTGGGATGCCATCGTTCAAGGTGAAGACATGATCAGCGAGGTGCCTCCCGACAGATGGTCCCTAGAGTCATTCCACGATCCTGATCAAACCAACCACAGTAAGATGGTAACAAAACGCTGTGGTTTCGTCAAAGACATTGACAAGTTCGACAACACCTTCTTTAAGATATCCCCTCGTGAGGCTAGCTCCATGGACCCTCAACAGCGCCATATACTCGAGGTCACCTATGAGGCATTCGAGGACGCTGGTATCATCCCAAGCACACTTGGCGAATCCTGTGGCGTCTACATCGGGGTTGGAATGATGGACTACCCAATCATGATCATGGAAACATCTCTGACTAACCCCTACACCCACACAGGTGTTGGTCATTCTGCAGTGGCTAACCGTATCTCCTATGCCTTTGACCTTCGTGGACCCTCCTACGTAGTGGACACTGCCTGCGCCTCATCCATGACAGCCATGCACGTAGCCTGTAATGCCATCTGGGATGGTGAATGCACTTCAGCTGTTGCAGGTGGCTGCAACACGCTCCTCCTACCCGAGGTAACTGTGGGGTTCAGCGCTCTTGGTGTCCTCTCTCCAGAGGGAAAGTGTTGCCCATTCTCTGATACTGCCAAGGGGTACGTGCGAAGTGAGGGGTTTGGAGCGTTCATTCTGAAGCCGCTAGATGCAGCTCTAGCTGAAAATGACCACGTGTATGCCGTCATCAGAGGTAGTGCAATTGCAGCAAATGGCTTCAGCAAGAGTCTTACGATGCCTTCCGCACCTGCCCAAGAGATGGTAATGAAAAACGCCTACGAACGCTCTGGTGTCCCATTGTCCTCCGTCCAGTATGTAGAAGCACATGGCACAGGAACTCCAGTTGGGGATCCCATTGAAGCCGGGGCCATTGGTCGCACATTTGGTCCCCTGAAGGACAGCCCAGTTAAGATAGGATCTGTCAAGAGTAACTTTGGCCACAGTGAATGTGCTGCTGGTATAACAGCTGCCATAAAAGTAGCCCTTATGCTTGAGAAAAAGATGCTGGTCCCCACCATTAATTACAATGAACCAAACCCAAAGATTGACCTTCAAGAACTTAATCTGAAAGTTCAGACTACCCTGGAGCCAATGGAGAGCACCAAAGATGAGACCAATATTGACCAGTACACCATTGGACTGAACAGCTTTGGTTTTGCGGGAGCAGTTGCTCACATGATATTCCAGAATGCTCCAAAATCAACCACGAACGCCATAACTGCAGATACAGCTGGCTGGAAGTTTGGAGACGAAGAAAACGTTGGCCGACCAATCATTCTGCCACTGTCAGCTAAATCTGGTGATGCCCTGAGAGACCTTACCAAGAAGTGGCTAGACTTCAACTGTGACACTGATGCTCTTCACGTAGCCTCTTGGCAAGCAACACGAAGGGAGCACCACCCATACCGCATGGCCATCATAGCTAATTCAAGCTCCTCTTGTAGACAGACTCTGGAGGGATTTCTTGAAGGTGCTGGATCTGAAGCTGCAGTGACTGGAACAGCGCCTCAAGGGAAACCGAAGGTCTGTTTCGTGTTTCCAGGACAGGGGCAGCAGTGGGTAGATATGGGCCGCAAGTTGTACAGCTCTGAGATTATATTCAGAGAGGCCATCGATTCCTGCGACAAAATCTTCCAAAGGATGTCTGGTTGGTCTCTGCTGGAATACTGCGGGTTGTTCAAGGATGAAAACAATATCACAGAGGCATCACCTTATACCTCTGTGGAAGATGCCTTGGGTCAAGTTGAGGTCATCCAGCCAGCCATAATGTTCATTCAGGTGGCACTCTTTCACCAGTGGCAGCACTGGGGAGTTCAACCCGATGTTGTTGTTGGACACAGTCTTGGTGAGATTTCTGCCGCATATGCCTGTGGTGGTCTGACTCTAGAGGAAGCTGTAGCTGTTATTTATCACCGTAGCCACGCACAAGCCAAGCAGACAGGTACAGGAAGAATGGCTGCTCTAAGAGCTACAAGAGAGCAAGCTGAGCAAATGTGTCTGGAGCATGACAATCTCTACATCGCTGCAGTCAATGCACCAGGTGCAATAACCCTTGCAGGCAATTGTGAAGTTGTAGCTACAGTTGTGGAGCAAAACCCAGGAAAGGCTAAGCAACTTCGAGTAACTTGTGCCTTCCATACTCCTGAGATGGACCCAATCAAAGAGCCATTTTCAACGGCCATGGAAGGTGTGGTAAAAAGTGCGGTTGGCAAGAGAACTGTTCCTTTCTACTCTACAGTGACAGGTGAATACTATGATGCAAGCTTCGGAACTGATTACTGGTGGAGCAACATCCGAAACGCCGTTCTTTTCCAGCCTGCTATCGAAGCCATTCTCCAAGAGACAAAAGCTGATGTCTTTCTGGAAATTGCTGCATCAAACACACTTCTGTCGTCAGTCAAACAAATTGCCCGTGGCTTGGACCCAAAACACCCACCTACTACCATCAACTCAAGCTTGCGAGACAAAGATGACCTTCACAGCATCCAGCGTGCCATTGGTACTCTCTACACCAGTGGCGTTTCCCTCGACTGGTCCTGCCTAACTCATAATACAGCAGAATGGGCACCAGTTCCCACATATCCATGGCAACATCAATCCTTCTGGCTAGAAACTGAAGACAGGCAGAAACGTCGTCTTGGGTTAGATGACCGTACCTTCAAGGGACAGAGTGGTAACCTTACTTTGGAGATGTTCCCCTTCTTAGCTGACCACGTGGTTGGAAACCGGGTTGTATTCCCTGGAGCTGGCTACATTGAACATATGATTCAGATGACATTTTCTGAGACAGAGATGCCAGCTTTGAAGAACATCAACTTCACCCGTGTTCTACCATGGCCTGAAGATTCTGACTCCAAGAAGTGCAATCTGAAGCTTGGGTTGGAGAAAGATGGAGCAGTGATGCAGGTCACATGTGAAGGCAATGAGCACAGCAATGCTCAGACCAGTACCAGCTCCAAAGAGGACAATTTTATTCCACTTGAGAAAATCACCGAGAGATGCCTGACTGAGGTCACTAGTGAGGTCTTTTATGAGCGCCTTCAAGATGTAGGACTCAGCTATGGACCCGCTTTCCAGATGGTGGAAAAGATGTATCTGGGTGATGGTGAGGCACTTGCTATCCTCCAGCCGGTTCCAGACAACAAGCAGAGAATACAAGTAGCCCATCTTGATGCTACATTCCAACTTGTTCTTTCTGCAGTAGGTTCAAGCAGCGCCATGTACCTCCCGGTGCATATCGATTCTCTTGAGATGTCTGCAGAGTCTATTCCATCCGGTGAGAAGCTTCTGGCCTACACTAGAATAATCGACTGTGACAGCATGCTCCTCTCAGCTGATATTACCATTGCAACTGAAAAGGGTGTAAGTCTTGCTTCTGTTAAGGGATTTCAAGCACAGAACTTCAATGGCAATCAATCTGATGTCCCTATTGAATCGTGTATCTACACAACGCAGTGGCAACCAGTCTCAGCTAACACCTTGCCGACATCAGTTGTTACCGAAGTCTTCAAGGAGAGTAATCTTCAGGAGGTATATGGGGATGAATTGAACGCCATCAAACGAGCTGAAGAAGTACTTGATGATATTGAAGGTGTCTGTGTTTCCTATATCCGACATGCCATCGAGACAGTCCCTCTGGAAGAGCGTGCTCAGGGGAAGAGTTACGTCAAGTACATGGATCGGTTCCAGACCATCGCCGAAAGCAAATCCAGCAAATCCATCCCATACAACAACATTCCATCAGTCTTGGACAAGATTCTTGAACATGTCCCTGAGCTTGATTCTGAGGTCAGTCTGATAAAGAGTCTTGGAGATGTTCTTCCCAATACACTACGGGACCCACAAACTGCAGTTCCAATCATGTTCTGTGCAGAAGGCCTTGACAGGTACTTCTATGACTCACTGAGTACCAGGCTGTACTACAGAGCTGGGGCAGAAGCAGTTGTCAGTGCTATCAAGGAAGCTGCTAAACACAAGAAGGTTGTTCGAGTTCTGGAACTCGGTGCTCGTATTGGAGGATTGACACGCTTCATTGCCAACCCACTTAAAGACATGGGAGTAGAGAAGAGAATGGAGTATGTTTTCACAGACGTGAGTGCGACTTTCTTCCAGCAGGCTCAGGAAAATTTGAAAGAATTTCCGTTTATCCAGTACAAGCAGATAGATATTGAAAGAGACATTGATGAACAAGGGTTTGTACCAGGGAGCTTTGATGTGATAGTCTGTCTGGACACGTTGCATGCAGCAGTGAATGTACAACACAGCACAGCTTACATGAGTAACTTGTTAAGCCCAGATGGACTGATGTTTATCATAGAGGGTACCAACACACACTACCTGACTGAGCTGTGGTTTGGAGCTTTGGATGTTTGCTGGGTATTTGATGACTTCCGTAAGGAGCGATGCTGGATGGATCGCCAGGGCTGGTTGGACACAATGAGTCAAGTCGGCCTAAAAGATATTCAATCTGCATCTTCACCAAATGAGTTCTTCCACTGCATTTTTGCAGGGCGGAAATCATCACTTTCAGAACAAGAATGCCCTAGGGAGGTCATCAAGCAAGACAAGATGATTATTGTTCGAGAAGAAAACAACAGGTTCTCTTCAGAGTTTCTTCCCTTTTATCATGGCGAGGTTCAGATTCATACTTTTTCTGAATCCAAGTCACTGGATCGTCTTTTCAGCGAACACTCGGACTCTCCAATGGAGGTGATGTACATCTACAGTGATGGAGATTCCAAGGCTCATGCACTCCTGAGACTCTTTCAGGCAGTGGAGTCATACCCAGAAGCTGTCAAACGGGTGTGGGTCCTGACGAAAGGTGCAAACATGGACTGTACTATGCCAAATGGTTCTCTGGCTGTTGGTTTGACTCGAGCTGTCAGTAACCAGATCCCAGGGATGTCAATTTGTGCAGTAGATTTCGACCCTGAGAACTCACTTGCTGAAAATGTTCAAGAATTACTTAGACTGATGAACGACAGCAGCCTTGCTGAGCGTGAGATTGTCCTACGGAAGGGGAGGTACGTCCCCCGCGTTATGCACCAAGATTTGAACAACATCAAAACCACCGAGTCGACAAAGTGGCGTGTTGAGCAAGACCTAAAAGGTAAAGCAGGCAAAGGTGCATCCATTGATGACTTGGCATTCCATGATGTCCAGGACTTTGAAGTTCCTTCAGGTCATGTAAAGATTAAGGTGAAAGCTGCACCTCTCAATTTCAAAGATGTCATGATGGCGTTGGGGCTTCTTGAAGGATTGGAAAATGACACACATCCCTCATTCGGTATTGAGTGTTCTGGTGTTGTGGTTGAGATTGGTTCAAGAGTATCTGGTGTACGGATTGGTGACGAGGTGATAGCATTTGGAAAAAGCTGCTTTGCCTCACATGCAATCTGTGATGCTAAACTCACTGTCAACAAGCCCGATAATCTTGACTTTCTGGAAAGTTCTAGCATTGGAGTAGTTTTCGTGACAGCATACCTCAGCCTGATTGAAAGAGCCAACTTGAAAAAAGATGAGACAGTTCTGATTCACTCAGCCTGTGGGGGAGTTGGTCTCGCAGCCATTCAGATCGCGAAGATGATCGGTGCAAAGATCATCTGCACTGCAGGAACAGAGGAGAAGAGGACCTACTTGAGAAAACATGTTGGTGTTGAGATGGTTAGTGATTCACGTACTGCCCGTTTTCATGATGATGTAATGGAATGGACCAATGGTCGAGGAGTAGATGTCATTCTGAACTCACTCTCTGGAAAGCTCCTTCAAACTGGTATCTCACTGCTTGGGCCAGGCGGACGTTTTTGTGAGATTGGTAAACGTGACATCTTGCAGAGCTCCAGCATCCCTATGGGTTTTTTCTTGGAGAACAAATCCTTCAATTCCTGCCAAGTCGATGTCTTGATGCGGCAGCGACCAGCCACGGTGCAAGGTATAATGCGAAAAGTTGTTCAACTGTTCAACGAGAACAAGCTGAAGCCGATTCCTACTACTGTGCAACCACTTGCCAACCTGAAGGAGACATTCCGTATGATGTCAAAGGGAGCTCACATTGGCAAGATCGTCTTTGAAGTGCCAGAAGGTTTCCAGCCAGCTGAGGTTAAACTTCCTCTTAGTCAGTTCAAATCAAACGGGACATACATAGTTACTGGTGGATTTGGAGGAATTGGCCAAGCTCTTTCAAGATGGTTGTGCCAGAATGGGGCCAAGCATATCATTCTTATCTCCAGGAAAGGGGCAAAGACGGCTGCTGCAAAGAGGACTGTGAGCTACCTAAAGCACAACAAAGTCAACCTGAAGGAGTACTCACTAGATATCTCAAACAGACAGAGTGTGAACAAAATGCTAGAGAAGCTTCGTGACGATAAACGAGTCCCCCCAATCAGAGGTGTCTTTCACCTGGCAGGCGTTATTGAGGAAGAGAACCTTCCAGATATCACGACCAATCAGATGAGCCGAATCCTGGGTGCCAAGGCAACTGGAGCCAAAATCCTCCATGATCTGACTCAGCATGATCAACTTGACATCTTCTTCATGCTATCCTCAATCTCTACTACTTGGGGACATCCGGCACAGCCATGTTACTGTGCTGCTAATGCATACCTCGATGCTCTGGCCGAGAAGAGGCACAAGGATGGACTACCAGCTCTCTCTGTGCAACTTGCACCTGTCAAAGGGGCAGGGTATCTAGAGGACAAAGGCCAAACAGTCAAGGTTCTAGCTATGAAGGGAAACCACCAGCTGTATGTAGATGAGTTCCTTCAGGTACTTGGTCAGCTGCTGTCACGTGGAGACCTCCCAACAGTCTGCCTTGCCAATCAGGTTTGTCTATTAAAATAACTTTAAGATTTTATGTTGACTAGTTCTATAAAAAAAGGTCAATCAAACCAACCAACTACAATTACATGTCTAATAAAGCTCAATTTGAAAGAGTCAGGGAAATCGCCAAAGCCTTTTGTTTTTACACTGTCTTCAAAATAATGTTCGGACTACTTAGTGTACACAAAAAAAGTACAAAATTACTTTTTTGGTCAATTGTTCAGTGTAATCATGTGATACAAAGAAGTGGAGTTTTAAATCTGGGGTTTTTTTTTAGTGAAAAAAGGACCTCAATATCATACAAGAAAGATGCATGTTCCATTGAGTGTCTTGGTTCAAAGACACTCCCGTTGTAATAGTTAAGAAAAGAAAACAATGCTGACAGACAGTGCTGTTTTGTAGGATGTGCCCTCTGTTGGCTGTGATTTTGTTAACAATACAACCGTAGGAGCATCTTGAAAACAAGACTACTTTAACTCTTGATTATTCGACAACATTATCTATAACATGCATTATATTGTTGTTTACCTTCAGGAATGGGGAGCGACTCAGCAATTCTGCTATAAATCCATGCTCAAGTTCCACCATTTGGCTGCACTCGGCAACAAATCCTCATCCAGCGATGCTAGCAGCATGGACATTGCAGACTTAGAAACCAGCATCAAATCCAAGATGGCCGATCTCCTGTGTATGTCAGATGATGCAATTGATGTCACCCAGCCTATGGTGAACTACGGTGTGGATTCTTTGGTTGCCCTGGAGATGGTGAACTGGGCAACCAATCAGCTTGGAGTGACAATATCGCAACTGGACATTTTGGGTGGAATTACAACGGCAGCTCTGCTGGAGAAGGCCACAGAAGCAAGATGAGATTAGTTTCTAGAAGTCTATTAATGAAATTCATTTTGACAGGGGTCGCAATATGCATTTCTCCCTTATTACTTATACATGAGCATTCAATACCATTGACATCATGGTTTTGAATGAAAGATGTACATTGCAAGCCTGAATTAAGATTACGCAGGACACAGATGCAAGTAAATTTTTGAACATCTTTTCTTTCATACACATCTCTTAGAACTAATGCTTGGACAATTCACTGATTGTAATAGCTGTAGCAATTCAAAGCATTCCTCTGATGGGATCAAGTCAAACCTACAACTTTAAAATAGACATAGACTATCAAAAAAATGACATAAGTCTACATGCTAATAATTTTGTTAAAGGTTTTAACTTCTACATGCTAATAATTTTGTTAAAGGTTTTAATTACTGAAGAAAAAACCCACGTGAGCTCTGCAGTTTAGTTGGAACTCTTTTAAAACAAACACTATTTGTGTGGTTGTCTATTTTCTACTCAAGTATAGAGATAAAGAAAATGTACCTATTATAATATCAAGAGTAAACAAAGGTTTTGTTTTTATCATACTTTCCGGGAATTAAAAATCAAAAATGAAATTCCTTTAAAAGACAGGGGAAATTCAGGTAACTAAAATATTAATTGCCGAGTCAAAGATTTACATGTAAACTGAGCAGTTATATATTTACTCATCCAGTGTCCTCCAACTTTGAAAATTTAAGGTTGATGTAGGGGGGGGGGGGGGAGCTATGCGAGGGCAAAGTCTTTATGCTGTGGGGTCTGTGGCCCGCCTAAGGGCCAGGAAATATTTTTGATTTTACATGCTTTTTGATCAAGGTGATGCACTTTGAGGTGATGGCCACTTCTTTGAGCAAAGGTTTTCAGAGATTGCATTTGAACTCTGAAAAGCATGAACATGAAAAAAGTGGGAGGGGGGGGGGGAATTGGGCAGACGGATTTCAAACCTTGGTGGCTTCTTAAACGTGGCGGGTGCCACAGAAAGCTTGATGGTGCACCAGCTTTTTCTTACAAGTTGAAAAACACTGCTCACCTGATACATCACAGGGTCAAATGAGGAAATTGCTATCATGCGTCTGGTCATTGAAATAAAGCCCTTTGAAAGCAGTCCTGTAGAAAAACAAATTTCCCTCAAAAGGTGCACTTTACTATAAAGCAAAACTGCCTTGCCCCTAGACAGGTAGAAGGGCTGGATTTAGATGTAGTATAACAAGTTTTATCATGTTTGTGCTTAAGCAAAAGAAAACATTATTATTTTGTGTATGTTTGTAGTATTTACCTTGAATTGTGTAAAGCATAAAGATTATCACTGTAACAAAAAGAGGTCTAAGACCAAGGCAATGGAGGCTGTGGCCTCCGTGTAATTCCAAGCCTGAAAATTATGTCGGTAGAAAGACTTGCAGATAACTTCTGTAAGAAAAAGTTGTTCGCACAAACGTAAACACTCTCTATTCAGCAATAAATTGCTGACTGACTTTAACCTTTTTGATGTTTCTATATGCTGAAAATAATATTTATTAATGTTTTATCATATACAGGTTTTAAGCAACTTCAACTCTATACAGGTCTACGTTCTTTAGAGTGAAACAGCTTATATTTTTGTACTTTACATTGGTTTTTTTTCACTAGAGAATTGTAAATGATATTCTTCTTTTAATATTACAATTCTAAAGGCCTTGTCACACAGGGCATGTTTTTCGGGAAACTTGGAGGCAAACATCTTTACTGCGTGCAAAAGGAACACTTCAGGAGCACAACATAAATTGTCTATTTGATCATACTGTCCCCAAGACACATATGTGGAACTCGGACATGTGAATGTTTTGGGGTTTTTTCTTCCTGGAAATGGTTGCCTGTAAATTGCCCTGTGTGACGTGGACCGTACCGACTCCAAGTGTTCTGATATTCGTCCTGAGAACAAAACAAAATTGATAACATTTTACAAAATAGGCAATCATGTTCCTTGAAAAGTAGTAACGCACAACATGTATTTCATTAGTATACAGATGACCCATCAAAAAACCAATTAGTACTACTTGATGTTTAAAACATTGAAATTTTGCTATCGCAATCACCTAGGGAAAGATTCCACAAACAGGGGCTGTGAAAAAACAGTGCCACTTTAGAAGATTTATTGATAAATTGACATTCCAATTTATAAATTTGAACAGTTCTTGTTTGTAATAAAGAAATCAAAGTACTTTTAAAATATGAAATGTAATGCTTAAAGCAAGGTCGATATACTGGGCCTATGATAACCTACGCAGAGTATTTCCCTTTGGAAATGATATTCGTCAAGGTAATTGAAATTTCTATTGAAAACAAATCTGTTTTCAACAAAAATGCACAACTTCAAAGAAATTTCTCTATTTATCTTAAGTGCACAAAACATATTGTTTATATCCTGCCAAATAATTTAGTATATATATATATATATAAAGTAAGTTGTACAAAAGTAGCTTCAAAAAAGTTTGAAAATAAAACAGTTAGACAAACAAAGAGACAATCAAAGTTACATTACTTTTTGGAATTATTTGTCAAGGAATTAGAGTATGGTAGGAAAACATTTTGTTTTTTATTACATTATTAAGAACTAGAGATTCATTTACCGCGATAAATTCTGAGGTTAACTAATGCTGCTTAAAATGTTATGGATTTGGGTTTGAACAAAGAAAAATTGACTGGAGTGGGACTTGAACCAACGACCGCAGGATTAACGTACCGGCGCTCTACCAACTGAGCTATCCGGCCTATAAAAAAATTACCCAGTCAGTTTCCCTTGTGGTTTATTACTTAAAATGTTATAGCTAAGAATTGCCACTATTTAGTCATAGCGCCCTCTACAGATAGTGAGAATGTCTCTTTGTGGAATTAGTCGCATCTTGATGGACATTAAAAGGGCCTGGGTAGTTGATTTAGCTGAATTTTTCAGTTATTATGCTCTAAACTGACTATAACAGGTCCAATATCTCCAGATATATGAACTAGTTGCGAGCGTATTTTGAACAGAAAATATCAATATCAATATCTGGGTCAAATAGGCTTCCACAGTGGTCTACCAACTACATCGCCGACCCAACTTAAACAATGCGATACATTTCCACTAGTTACTTGCATCCTCATTTTGAGGTGTGTATGGGGGGGGGGGGAGGGCAGGTTGGAAACCACAAGCTGGGTCAAAGTGTTGGCCAAAGACAAAGCCTGTCACAACAAACAGATGGCTGGAAAGGTTCCACTTTATCAGACGGTTGGATCTGTGTGGACAGGTGTGGGTCTCGTATAAACTCAAAGTTCAAAAATAAATATCCCACCTTAATTATTGTCACCCTTCCCAAAATGGATTCCACTACCGGCAAAGATTCATCCACACATTTCTTCAGAAAAGCAAAATCTTCATCAGTATACCGCCCTCTGGCAGAATTGATCTCACCTAGAAATAAACCACAGCACATTACTAAAAAAGGGTCGGCATAGAGTCGGATGAATTTCCCTTGGTATGTCATCAGCGATGAGATTTGCTGATAGTGAAAATTCCTGAAAATGGCTTAAGTTCTCCCTTATTTCAGACATGAAACCACAAAAATTTTACAAAACATGAGATTTACAGACTTTGTGCATCACCAGCAATACAGCGCTACAGGTTCGGATGCAGTTTTGGCCTCAGTACTTTTCTCTCCCTTTGACGACTGCTTTACTTCTTTCAAGAAAATTTGAAGGCTCAATGAGGTTTTGAAAAAATCCTGAATATCGCATGCCTGATTTCATTTGAGTAAATTGCTACAGAAAATGTATCAGTTGCTTAGTACTCAGAAATTATCATTTTGCTACTCAATAATTATAAGCATTCGGTGTGAACAAAACATGTTCAGTCAAAATATTTTGTCTAGATGCAAAACTGGTGGATGAAATCGTTCCCTTAGATAGTTACAATGTTAAATGTTGAAATATTGTTTAAAAAGTCCACAATAGTAGTCTCTTAACCTCATATAAATTGACTCATCAAACATAATATTTTTGGAAAACCCAAATTTTTTCTTTTTCATTTTAAGGTTAGTCCATCCTAAAAAAACAAAGAAAATAATATATAGGCTCTCTGAATGAGAGAAAAGTACCGACTGTATAGGAAAAAAAAGGCATCCCAACACTTGAGAGCAAAAAGCAACGAAGGGAAATAATTGTGGTCTTTTGACCCAATTCACCTGACGTTGTCATTACAATAAACTTGGTTGTGCCTTTTTGGGAGTCACATGACCCAATATTGGGTAGACAGTCACATAATAAGTCAGTGGGGGCAGTTGGAACTGTCCATTTGGCCAGAATTGTTGGAACATCAATAATAAAGAAATAGTGTAAATTTCATAGAACCGCACTGAACATGCACACAGACTGTTTTGGGGGACCAACCGACCTGACAGCCCTGACCTGAACAAATTACCGACCAACCGACCTACCGACCTGAATGATCGACTTGACCAACCGACCTGACCAACCTGACAGACCAACCTGGCTGACCAACATGACCAACCAGCCTGACCGATCAACCGACCTGACAGACCGACTTGATCTGACCGACAAGACTGACCGACAAGACTGACTGTCCAGACTGACTGACTGAACTGACTGACCTGACGGGCCAACCTAACCGACGAACCAACCTAACCGACTGACCTGACCAACTGACCTGACCGAACTGACCTGACCAACCTGACCTGACCAAACTGACCTGACCAAACTGACCTGACCGAACTGACCAACCAAACTGACCGACCAACCTGATCGATCGACTGACCTGACCGACCAGCTGACCTGACCTGACCAACCTGACCTGACCAACCAGACTGACCCACCTGACTGAACCAACCTGACCTGACCTGACCAACTGACCTGACCTCCTGACCTGACCAACCTGACCTGATCGAACTGACCAACAAAACTGACCGACCCGCAACCTGATCGATCGGCTGACCTGACCGACCAACTGACCTGACCTGACCAACCATTCTGACCTGACCTGACCTGACCTAACTGACCTGCCCTGACTGATGACCTGGACCAACTACACTGACCGACCAGACCGAGTGACCTGACCGACAGACCTGACCTGACCAGACTGAACCAACCTGACTTTACCGATCTGACCTAACTGACCTGCCCTGACCTGACCAACCTGACCTGACCTGACTGACCTGATGAGTGACCTGACTGACTGACCTGAAGAGTGGGGGAACATGGCAAAATGTACATGTATAGCACATCACACCTGACCGACCGATCGACCTAACCTGACCCACCTGACCTGACCTTCCCGACCGATCGAGCAGACCAATTGACGAACTATGCACATCACTCCCCTATTGTCTCTACTTCCGATAGCAGCAGTCAGAACAAACCGCATCGGCATAGTTCTCATGGAGACGGTAGAGGAACAAATCGCATAGTTCTCGTGGAGACGATAGTGGAACAAGCCACATAGTTCTCGGGAGTACCCACCGACCTGATCGACCAAAGACCTGAACAACCTGACCTGATCTGACCTATTTGCAAGGCAGAGTTTATACATACATGTAGGCCCTCCCTTAATACTATAGTACATGGGCTTTACTTTATAGGCAGGACGTTCGTCAGACCATTATAAAAGGGTTGGACCTGGATTATCACAGCAATTGTTTTATAGTTCATGAGTTCGAGTCAAACATGTAAAGGGGGCCTAATTATTCTCAGTGCCAGTCTCCAGAGAAATATTTCAATACTAAATAAGATTCCCGAATTTTACCCATTCAGTATGACCATGGCATGATGATGAACTTCACTTTGGCAGCTTCGTTTTCATCCGGTCGGCGTGGGAGACGAACCTTCAACCTAATTCTGGATTTGTCTGACAACAGAGGGCGCTCCAAAAAGTCTCCAACAATGTCCAAAATCCTCCACAAAAAAGTGTCGTTTAACCAAAAGTCGATACATTACCTACCATGTAACTCAAGGGGGTTATCAAACTGGTCTTCGCATGTGACATTTTTGGGAAATATGAGTCAGGAAAACAACTAACCCGGGGTACACGTGCCCCCCCCCCCCGGATCCGCGCCTCCCGTTGTTTGAACAATATGATCTCTCATCATGCCACCACGCCGTCAAATCCAAGGGGAAGTCGCTTGGAGTATTGTGGAAAATGCTAACTTTTCCCCATTAATTGTGTGTAATGCAACAAAATTCTTGACCCAAACAGTGATAGTCTGCTTTCTGTTAATTATGTTAGGGGCACAGTTTAGAGCATCGAATTCAAGCTCTGGTCGTAACACTTGTGTCCTTGCGCATGATGCCTCTAATAGCTTCTCTTCACCAAGATGGTATCAAGAAGGTAGGCTACATAGGGTAGAGCATAGAGGTTGATATTGTGTTTAGAGCATAGTCAATGGTTTGAGCGCCACGGAAGCCCGGGCTGTATACTTCCCAGGTAGCTGAGATATATTAAAGGGATGTTCAGACTTTTTTTTTTACTTACTTAAAAATTCCAATACGTACGAGTAAAAAATCCCTCTAAAATATGGAGATTTCCTGATCTGTAGTTTGCCCACTTATGCACTGCACGAATGTTTGTACCTATTACAGCTCCATATGCATTGATTTAAAACATAAAGAACCAAACGATAACTCAATCAAAAAAAGCAGACAAACCGACTAAAATCAAACCTTTGGGTGACAAAGACCCCAAAACTCTTTTTTCTGTTATTAGAATGAAAGGCTTCTTGTTAAAAATGTTGTATAAAATACTGGAATATTATTAGTCGTACTGACGATATATAATGCAGTATACCTGTGACATCATTATGTTTACACAAGAGCCACACAGCCTCGCCTTTTCGGATGCACCTGCAGGCACAATGCGTGTACAGCCCAATGAAAGTAAATACAAAATCTTAAATTTTATAGAAATTGCAGTCTGTTTTTTGTTTTCGTTTTTTGTTTTCCAATCAATTTTTTGTTATATGAAGAAAGGTGTTATACCCCTCAAACTGGATAAAAAAGCTGGTTTTCTTTGTAACTCTTGCATAGATGTGGAATTATAATACAAAATGGAAACTCCCAGATGAAAAGTGTAGTAACTCGCCTGCCAGAAACGCCCCGAAATGTACAAGGTCACTTTTTTTTGCAAACATAGGTTACATTAAAATAATTTAAAGTTTTTTTGCAAAACTGATAGGTATAAAACATAGTATTGTTTCATGAAGTCTGAAAGCTTAACATTAATAACCTTTGATGTTTGTCATTTCATGTATGGTTGATCACACAAAATATGAACACTGCAACTATTTTGTCAGCTCTACCAATCTTGTATATTTAAAAGGAAAGTTTATCGCAGGTTTTTCGGAGGAGTCAAATAATTTCTAGTCATCAGTTTTCAATAAACATTAACACACAAAACAACCAAAATTTCATCAAATTTTTGATGGGGTCTGATTTGGTGTAAAAACCAACTCATTTCATACTTTGTCAAAGTGTGTTTGTTCACATGCTCATTTTAATTTCAGCTTTTGAAGGTGGGACTGTGGGAGTCTGCAAAACTGTATTTATACTGATATGAGCTTTATAATTAAACTGCTTCTGTACTTTTTATGCAAATTGGTATAAAGTAGAACCTTGACCTATTTGTTGCAAACAGGAGACACTGGAGAGGGCGCTATAACAGTTCAATAAACAGTTCAACCAATGGTCCAATGACAGTTCAACAAATAACAGTTCAATTACCAACAGTTCAATTACACAGTTCAGCTCAAAAACATCAGGCCTAGAACTTCATCTGTGAGAGGGCTGCCAAGCCATTTTTTCTAAATTTTTACTTGACCTCAAAACTTGACACTTGACCTCAAGTAACAGGGCCAACCGAACTGCAAACACCAACATAACACCATCTCTCCTAGCCTGTCAATGTAAAAATGTGCTAAATACTTTATTTGGTTCAACATTCTCAAGATTGGCAGTTGTTCTTATAATAGACTGATCCAGAAAGCCAGGCCCATCACAGCAACTGTCTACGTGTATACTGCCCACATGGGTAGCACGTATTACACATTACATATGGTTCTTGCTGTACCCAATGCCACACACAAAAGACACATTGTATCGGTCCAAATGGCAGAAACTTGTTTAGATTTTGTAATGGGATTTTAACATGTTAGACTATTTTCAGGCTTCGGGGCGTGCATTCACAGATGTCATTGGTCAATGCGTTGACCCCAACTCCCTTGAGTGATTTACTAGGATCCTTCCTCACTCTAAACAAAATCCAACACCATATGGTAACTCAACACCCAAACTGTTGGACTCTGATTAATATGGTGGTAAATGCCTGATCCCATGTAAAGCAGAATCAGTTCACAAGTGCATGCCTTGGTGACTGCTCTATATTCCCACACTACTATGTTCCGACAACCCTATAATCCAAGAACCTCCTCATGATTATTTACACAAGAGGGTTAAGGTTAGGGTCAGGGTTAGGATTAGGAAAATACACTTGGGGTGTTCCAATGGGTTGGGGGTGGTTAGGGTTTTTACGGGGGGCCTATATCTTAATGGAACAGTCTATTGGCAGTTCTCATATTTATAATTATACAGATAAACAAAGGTTAACCCTTACTATGGCAATGTACAGCGTTAGCACTCACTATAACATTTCTCCATGCCTCAGTCTGGTTACATTTAATATCCCTCCGATACACTGGTACCACAACTTGCCACAGAGTACCATACCTTCCAGGCTAGCATTGGGTGCATGGGTTTCTTCTGTTTGTACAGCTGACACTGGTACCACAAAATGCCACACAGCACCATGCCTCCCAGGCTAGCATTAGGTGCCTGTGTTTCTTCAGTTTGTACAGCTGACACTGGTACCACAGACTGTCACTAGGTACCATACCTTCCAGGCTAGCAATCAGTGCATGGGTTTTTTCTGTTTGTACAGCTGACACTGGTACCACAGATTGCCACAAGGTACGATACCTTCCAGGCTAGCAATCGGTGCATGGGTTTCTTAGGTTTGTACTGCTGGTAATATTAGGAAACCCCATGGCCTGTGTATTGTGGACTTAGTCTCCACAGTCTCTTGTGGTAATTTGTGGCACGGAGCAGTTGGGCAAGAGAGTACACCATTAGTAATATTTTAATCAAATAAGTAAAATCGGAAGAGTAAAATCAGATGGGTTTACAATTACCAAATTGTAGAACCTGGCGAGTGTCTTGACTAGATACTTGGAATGTAAAGTGTTTGAAGCAAACTGATCCTAAAAGGATCCGTTTTAAACTACCGACTTCAAAAATACAAGCGGTGGGCAGCCATGTTAGTCAAGAAAATTACAAGATAGAAAGATAGAAAGCACTTTTTTATGACTGATTACTAGGTAACTAAATGTGCATTGTCATAAACCTTTGCAGCAACAAGTTTGCATCTGATGAAATAATTGCTGCAAAAATGTTTTATTGTATGCAACATCTGTTCATACATCACTAGTCAGTAGTCATTAAAAATGCTTCATTCTTTTCATTACATGTTTAAAACAAAATGAAACAAAGAATCCTGGATTTTCAAACCAAACTCAAGTTTTTCCAAAATGGCAGCCTTCAAGTATTTATAAAGGTAAGGTCTCAGATTGGCTAATGCTGAAAAAACTAATGTCCATAAAAACTTGGTGAGAAGCATTACAGCTGTTGACAGTACAAACTATTTTGAGAAAAGATGATTCCCTCTGAAGTGGGTAATTTTTCACCTCAAAATATTTTAATCTGAGCAACGATTCATGCTTGAAATTGTGTCTCAGAATTCTGTAGGTTGGTGCCAATCTACCAATGCTGCGGCCAGATTCAAAAAAGAAAAACATTTTCTCTTTCTCTAAAACTACATTACTTCATAAGGAGTCGTTTCTAACAATGTTTGATAGTATCAACAGCTCTCCAGTAGACTTTACCAAGTAAGTTTTAAGGGTCATTAACTTGTGGATTAGTAACCCAATTTACACTGTGCCTTTATACAGTAATAGGTGGTAACATGATGGGGACCTTGGAGGAGCAAGGCTCATAGTATGCTGTCCTGGTGACTTGTTTAGCGCCGGGTTTCGGACAATCCATGGATTTAAACGTTTTGTCGACACAGAGCCTGACCTCCGCTAGGTATTGCTGGAACCCACTTCCATCCTGAAACAAACAGAAGTACATTCATAAATTTGGTTTTACCGTTAATAAACCGATGTTTAATAAGCATTGTTTTTTACACGGTGCTTTGTACATACACAAATTTGGTTTAGCCATTTACAAACCAATGTGTAATAAGTACTTTTTTTACACCATGCTTTCCCTGTCCAGCTACAAGTAGGATTTGAACCCAAAGCCCCTGTGCATGACTCTATGGCATTTGCCACCCAATAGTGTGTGTATGTATGTATGTATGCATGTGTGAATGTTAGCTAATTGGCATAATTGGATCAATGCTGATGGGTAGACTTACGTGTAAGTTCTTCTGGTAGCAAGTAAGGTCTGGCATGCTACCTGCTCCCGTCTTGATTGCATTTAGTATGGCATCACGAGTGTAATTGCTAGTTTTGGATGGTACGATTTCTTCAGCACTGAGGATGCTAGGGAATAAAACAAATAAGAACTCTCATTGTTTTCACTTGAAGATGATAAAACTTCATACAACATGTACAATGCAGCAGTGTTGTAGTCGAGACCCCGATAGTCCCAGACCAAGACCGAGACTGAGACCGAGACCGAGACCTGAAGGTCCGAGACCGAGACCGAGACCGAGACCGAGACCAGACGGTCGAGACCAAGACCGAGAGGGCAAGGCCATGTTACATGTTTTGCAAAGGGCATTGCCATTGGAAAATCTTCAAGTTTTATGGACACTTTTGAAGGGGCACCAAGGCCAAGACCAGGGTACCAGAGGCCATGGTCTCCATGGAAATCCCGGCCCGACATATCATTACCCTCAACAGAACTATTACAGGAATGAGGATGTATGAAAATTAAGAGCACATTAAAGAGTGATTTGCACATTAACATTATGTGTTGTAAGAATGCTTTTGAAAATGTGCGGAAATTGTTCCAGAGTTTGGGAGCAGACCCCTGAACAGGCATGATCTCCAGAGGATGTGGTTGTTTCAGGGACAGTCACACCAAACTCTAAAGAGCCACAGAATTCTGGACTTCCTGCCCTCCAAATTACATTGTAGGACGCACCACAATAGAATAAAACATAAAATCTTACAATTTACTGAAACTTGCATTGTACCATTTCGACTGCTGCTGTTTGATGAGCACTGTTAGAGGTATTATACACAATTGGTAGGGGTAAAACCGTCATTGTTAAGTTTTGGTTTGAAAGCTTCCTGATTATGAAGTTCTTACTAGAATTTATTTTTTTCTGCGAAATATTTCCCTCTGAAACGAAGTCATATTCGAGAAAACTGAATCTTAGAATCTAAAAAAAAACAAAAAACAAAAAAAACACCTGTTTTTGGTTGTTACAACTCAAAATAAGGACAATGTGTTTACATGATGAAACTTATGCATGTTTTTTTTTACTATTTTCCCCTACTCACACAACAAATTCAGCCCAAATTTTCACAGGTTTGTTATTTCATGTATAACTGTAAAATGGTTGATCACACAAAACATATCACATATATTTTGTCAGCTCCACCAACCCTGCATAAAAACCTTTCACCCCGAGAGGAAAAAATGAAAGAAGGACAATCCATGAGCAGCCACAGTTGGGATTCGAACCCACAAAAAAGCAATGCCAAGAGACTTACCTGTCAATGTTGAAATGTGAGTGCAGTTTAATCGTCGCTCCAAAATAGTTGTGTTCCCCGTAGAGCGCTGGAAGAGAGGAGGCACAGGTGCCGTGCTTGTCCCACTCATGAGCCCTGTAAGACACAAGGGTGTTTATTCCGGTTGATTTAATAATTACTGTAGCACAATTGACATGACAAGTACATGAGAAAGATCAGGGCTCCAAATGCACACTTGGCTGCTGGACCTAAAGCCTGGTTTATACTTCATGTGGCTTGAGGAAGGGAAGCAAGTTTTCTTGCATCACAATTGGAGGCTTTGGAACGCTAGGTGCCGACAGACTTACCAGGTAAATTTCCATTGTCAGCTTAGTTCTGAGCATGTGGACATTACCGAGAACAATACATTATGGATTTACCTGGCAAGTCTGCTGCCACCTAGTGTCCCAAAAGTCCCCCGTTGGACTGCGGCATTTACCAAAAGTCGCTTTGTATTCGATAACGTGTGAAGTATGATTGAACCTTGCTAGAATCTGGTGATTTCATCGCAAGGCAAGTAACCTTACATCAAGTTAGATTATGTACACGTGTACATGTGTACTATTAAGAACAGCAGTCTAGGGTTGCAGAATACAGTCACCCGGCACCCGGTAAAGTATGGTTTTTCCGATTCACTCAGCTTTGCCTTGTGAAATTGCAAGTTGAGAAGTGATGCCCAGAGAAGATTTTACTGAACAATGTACACCTGGTGAGCCCTGACAACTTCTCTAGAGAAATTTGTGTGTCAGGGACAAGAACTTGCATCCAAACCCCCCCCCCCCTAAGAAAAATAAATAAATAAATTGACCCACACAACCAAATCTTTCATTTATTAAGAATGGGCACAAATATCCCACACAAAGAAACATTATTTTGTTCATATAAAAGGTTAAAAATGGGACCACAGAATTTGATTTGATGAAATTCTCAAAGGTTGACTGTATGGTGTGTTTATTGGAAACTAAAGAACTGATACGAATTCGATCTTCAAAGGTTGACTGTATCCAGGTGTGTTTATTGGAAACTAAAGAACTGATACGAATTCGATCTTCCCCAAATCCCTGATGCTGTAACAAATACACGTGCACCTTTAACACGCACACTTTCTTGGAAAATCAGAAAGCAATGCTTTCAAACATAACATAACTCCAAAATAAACAACATTCAAGGCGGTCAAGGTTCAAGATTCCAGAAGCCTACTTTGGTGGCAGTTTCACAAAATACATTTATTACTCTTATCGCATGTTTCCATGAATACTAGATGATCTGGAGCACTTGTTGCTTTTTACTCTCAAAGGATTTTCCAGGGATTTTCCACAGCTACTATCTATTGATCCATCCAGACCGATGTTTCCTGTTAATCTTGATGACCAAGTTTCTAATCCCCCCCACCCCCCTGCTCACTGCACAATTTGTCAATCTTCTTTATAAGAAAGGAAAAGAAAAGAAAATCCCCCAGAAAGATTGACACATGTATCTTCCCAGGGAAAGTTGACTCTGCTTACGAAATTCGAAGCCCAACACCAGGAAATAATCGGGCTCATTATCATAAAGTGACAAACATGACACCATACAAAAGAAGGAAGGAAATGGGACGGGAGTAGTGTTGCAATGTTTCCCCAGTGGAGCAGGAAGAGTTATTGTTGTGCAATCTGAATTTCTTATCAGTAAAAGCATGTATTATCAGGAATGTCCTACTTGCATAACTCAAAGCCATAACAATCTTTATTGGTATAAACAGATCGCTATCTTTTTATTATTATTATTTTTTTTTTTTTAGGGCACTGGAGTTCATTTTGATTCATTCCTAACCTTTATTAAGGGAATACAAGAGTAGGCTACAGGGTCTAAAAAGGTAGGGTCATAGATTGGTAAATACTCGAAAAAAATGTATTATACCCACAAAAACTTACTTGGTGCAAGCACTGCAGCTGTTGACAGTACAAACTAATTTGAGAAAAGACTCCCATCCATAGACAAAATGTTCATGATAGTAGCTTTCAAAACACATTTAAGATGTTCCTACAAACTTAATGCTTACCAAAAACTGTCATAGGTGCCTCCTGAGAGCAAATCTGGCCACACTTGTTTCAACTGACTCACAAGATCCTAGTAAAAAAAAAAACAATTCAAAACACACATAACATGGAAGAAACAAAAACTAACATTCTAGTCTTATATTTGATCAAAGGAGTAGGGCCTACGTATGGTGTGGACATGGTGGAGAAAGAGTTAGTGCTATTTTTTTCACAATTTGACAAAGATGTGTTTTGTCATTTGACATATTCACAGAGATGCAGTGTGTCTGTTTACATTTTCACAGGGCTGTTTTTTTTCTCTGTTGATAATTTCACAGAGATATGTTTGTGTTTTGTCAGTACTCAGTGAACAATTTCACAAATATGTGGTTTGTCTGTTTACATCTCAACAGAGCTGCTTGTTTTCTGTTGACAATTTCACAGAGGAACTTTTTGTTAGTTGACAGGTTTCACAAAGGAACTTTTTGTAAGTTGACAATTTCGAAGAGGAACTTTTTGTTAGTTGACAATTTCACAGAGGAACTTTTTGTTAGTTGACAGGTTTCACAGAGGAACATTTTGTTAGTTGACAATTTCGAAGAGGAACTTTTTGTTAGTTGACAATTTCACAGAGGAACTTTTTGTTAGTTGACAATTTCACAGAGGAACTTTTTGTTAGTTGACAATTTCACAGAGGAACTTTTTGTTACTTGACAATGTCACAGAGGAACTTTTTGTTAGTTGACAATTTCACAGAGATGCTTTCTGAGCCCAAACATTGGCCAAGCACAAACCAAATGCTGCTTTACATGACCAGAAAATGGTAACCAGTCAAATCATTATGTAATGTGTGCTGACTTTGACTGGTTCCTCTTATTTTTTGTCTGGAGCAGAACGTCGCTGTCCTGTGTTTACCTTAACTTGATTTAAATCAAACGGCCAGGTGTCGTTGCAGTTGACAGGTCCTACAGTTCCATTCTTTGTTGGCCTAGAAAATAAAAACAATGATGTTGATGTGTCACTCTTGATTCAAAATGTATTAAAATACTTTGCCCAATATGGGGGCAGAGTGTTTGTGTCCCCAACCCCCACCCCAACTGTTCCCCTACATGTACTTTAACACACTCGCCCCTAGAAATTCTAATACTCCATCACATGCTACATTGAACACAGGATTCACAAATGATGATTGTCTGAAATACTTCCTTGGCTTGACTTGTGCCATAATAACAAATGTCGACATGGTCGATGACGATCAGTTACAGAATTCTTGTACAAGAGACTTTCGGTTGGCAACGTATAGACTTTAGAGCGAGCCTCGAGCCGATCAAAAACGAGAAAACAACTCGAGCAAAGACTAGGGGCCTATTATTTTTCTATGAAATATCCTTTTAAAAATCTATTCATTAATACAAAATTCTTGAAAATAAAAATAAACCATGTTAAAGTTATTTGTAAAATTTCAATTCTATCATAATACCAATATAATTTGTTGAAATTAACATTGAAACAAAAGTAAAACTTGGAATTGGAACAAGGACCCATGCATTAAAAAAAGAAGGAAACCCCATTCAAGGCCAAATTTTCAAGGGAAAAAAAACCACACGACCGCAGAGCTTGCAGCTCACAGTTTCTACTTGACCAGAATGTTGTTTACAAGACCAGGGGTCGTTTTCACAAAGATAGTCCTAACTTAGGACTAGTCCTAGGGAGTCCTAAGTTAGGACGAGTAACTCGTCCTAACTCGAGATAAGACTAGTCTTAACTCTTTGTGAAAACCACCCCTGAATCAAATTGAGAAGACAGTTTTAACATTTGAACTGTATTTATTCAAACAAACACTAAAGCCCTGTTCACACTGTATCTCTTATCTCCGTGGAAAACAGCCCTGGGGAGGTCCCAGGAGTTTTTTTACCCCACGGTTACCCCGGTGCACTTTCACACTGTGTCCATATTCCACGGGGTTCTGGTTGAACGCTTCAAGAATACCCCAGGGTTTTTACTGCTTACCCCTACTCCAGAGCAGGGGTGGCTATTCCCCGGGGTAAGCCAATTTGCCACGGGGTAGATCAGGGGTAAAGCGATCCAAGTGTGAAAAGACTGGCCGTTGTTCCCCGGGGTTGCCCCCTGGGAATAGAGTAGTGAGAAAAGGGCTTTAAGAGAAGAGTTCTCTTTTTGTCTTGTGGGGAAGTAAACTTTGATACTCGGCAGAATTAAAAGCTATTTTTATTCCACCCTCAAACTCAACATTAAAACATCTTCTTTCTTTTTTTAAAAACAAAGATATTGAATTGAAAAATAGAAGACTGGTGAGTTGTCCGGCTGTCACTAAAGTCACTGGCCTCGGGCCCCGCCATTTGCCAATCATGCCTAAATGTGTACAACACATTGGGTATTCAAAAATACTAATTAATAAAATGTATTCAGTGCACATAATGGAAGATATATGATGTCTGAAACAGTATATTCTGGTGACGGTGAACTTCTACGTTTATGAAAGCAGGCGTAATTTAAAATGAAGAGACCATTTCTTACCATGTTCCATGAACAGTCCAGTTTTTGACCCCACTTGGTATGATGCACTTTTGATCACTATTAGTATTATTACTTTGGGAAGCCTGTTATATCATGTTAAAAAAGATACAAATTATGTTAAAGATGGGAAGAATTTTTAAGGCTATCGTTAAAATGGTGTAAAATTAAATTTTTTCGATACCCTTTCATTTCAAAAGCGAAATTTGAAACAAGAAGTCATCGGACATTAAAAACAAAGGGGTATGTACTTTCCAAAGAGGAATTTTTGCACCAGTCAAAAGGTCAAAATTAATCTGGAATACCATCAAAGTTTAGGAGTGAACTAACAATTCTCTGTAGAAAAATTGACAGATTATTTTGAAATGTGACGTAATGAACATTTCTTGATTTTGACAAAAATTGGACCTGACATGCCTGAAGGGTATCAGTAGTCAAACTCGGTGGCATTTTAACACCAGGTTACGGCAGGGTTTGCCTATCAAATATTTAGCGACTGGCCAGCATAAACAGTAAGCTTTTCATTTTACTAGTCCACCAGCTTTTTCACTAACTAGTCCATACTTCAAATGAAATAGGGATGCTTTCCAACATGTCCAACATTGAACTAGCCAGCCGGAACACTTAGATGTTTCAGCTAGCATTTAGCCAGCAGACCACTATTAAGGGAGAATGCTGTAGTCTTGGTGCAAGACCTTCTCTTGTTGATTTGTCACAATTTTCCTCACGAGAGGGCGCTATCATTCACGAGTCGCTCTCACATCACGAACCGCTTCTCTTGGAGCGGTTCGTGTTGTGAGAGCGGTTCTGATGATAGCGCCCTCTCGTGGGAAAAATTGTGACAAACCAACAAGAGAAGGTCTTTTACCAAGACTAAGAACGCTGTAGTAGGGACTTGAAATTGTTTATTTAGCACTCTATCTTTTTGTCAATTGAGTGAATCACAAAACTGAACTTGATCTTGGAGCCCCTAGTAAATGATTGCAAGTTTCAAATTCAGCTCACATCAAAGTTGCATATGTGGACGTTTTGCTAAAAAAAAAGTGACTCAAATGTACTCTGGAGTGTATTCACATGGTTGGGTACTTCCATGGGAAAAGTTTAGAGTCTACGGAAATTTTTCTCAGGGGCACCTCTGAGGGTAAAAACAAAGGGTATGAGACCACAGCTTCTGTGGTCTTAGTCGCCATGTACATTGTAATTCCAGGCCATGATATTCTCAGGTACGTACATTGTAGTAGAGGCAAAAGCTTTCCGGCCACTGAACCACAAACAGGAGGTAGTCCCAGTCTGGGACTGTCTTTCCTCCTTCGCAGGTTTCACTGTAAAAGCAAAGGCATTATAATAAATAAAAAAATTAAAAATCCATATATAATCTTATCCTTCCAAGGGAATTTATGAATATGAAAACTTACTGGGTAAAGAGCACTGGAGAAGCTGTTAGTGTTGATATTATAAAACATTGTTAGAAACAACACCCTATGAGGTAATGAAGTTTTAGAGAAAGAGGAAATTTTTCACCTTTCTTGTTCTCAGGCATATGAAAGTAAAGCACACAATTCTATGCAACAAGGTTTTTTTTTAGTTTTTCTTTCATTATTTTCTTGCAACTTCGATGACCAATTGATCCAAAATTTTCACAGGTTTGTTGTTTAAAACATCTGTTGGGATAAACCAAGTGAGGATATTGGTCTTTGACAATTACCAAAAGTACAGTATACCCTGCCTTTAAGATTTATCAGTCATACAGGCCTACCATGCCCTCAAATTTTGCAGGTTAAAATTTCTTCACAAAATGTACAAAAAGTTGCGGCCTTTTGATGGAAACCTGTCAAGAAAGCAGCGCGCTAGTCACACTTGGCTCAAAAGTATGTACATGACATGGGTCGCACTAAAACGATAAAAGCCGACAATTGACGACAACTGCCGACAACAAATTTTAAATGCACTTTAAAACAACTTTTGAGCATAAATAAACCATTAAATATATGTGGGAGAGTCATATCTATATTACCTTCAATCTGTTGTATTTTGTCTGAAAAAAGAGGTTTTCTAATCCCGAATTAGTAACAACTAGTAGTAGTACTAGTAGTGTCTGCCATGTTGTCTTTGAACCGTACTTGGACGATGCCATTATACTCCAGGGGTCACTGTTAAGTTGAAACCGCCTTTTTATTGTCAAGAATGTCATATGTATCAACTGACATGTTCCATGTTCGAATCCACCAACCTCCATTTTAAATTGTAGGTTTTTTTTTCATTTGATAAAAATATAAAAAATACTCTACAAGTCTCTCTAGACGATAGCGGATTAAAACTCATAGTTCTAGGGGTAGAAAAAAGTTAGCCCAAGGGCTGACACATGTAAATATTATTATTTATACATAGCAATTTGCAGCTCTTATAATTTAAATAGCTCTTTCTTTATAATCAGACCTGATAAGCTTCTAAAATCTCTCATTGTTTTTTTAGTTAGTTTTTTTTACAGCAGCTGTGCAGAACTATCTATCAGGCCTAAATAAATGTACATGTTGGGTGAGACTTATAGAATATTTTAATTATTTTACGAATAAAAAAACCAAAAAAACTAAAATTTAAAACTGCGGTTGGGGGATTCGAACATGGAACATGTCAGTTGATACATTACAATTGACATGTTTGTATGTGGGGGTGGGGGGGGGGGGCATTCCACTGAGCATGATGAACTGAACTATGCAACAATGGTAGAAAATCCCTGCAAATTAAAATACGCTACTATTACTAATGCATCAAAGAGGGCGCTACAAAAAACTACAAGATTTGTCGGCTAAATCATGTTATAAATTAAATAGAATGTAGCACTAGACCCAGCAACTGGGGTGCTGTACTCCATTTTTCGAAAGTAAGACCACAGCACAGATAATGTCAAATTTTTGAGTAAAAAAATGGAGTATAGCGTCACAGTTATTTGCAATTTCTAAATAATAAATATAAAATAATAGTAACATTCACACTTATGTAGGTTTGAAGTAGACCCAGTAAAAACTGGGGCGCTATACTACTTTTGAAATTTTTTTTAAAAGGAGTACAGCGCCCTCCTTATGACTTGGTCTAAGTAAATGAGTTTAAAGTATCTTTTTGTAAACTTAAGTTTAAAAAAAAATGTTATTGTTACTGAGTTGATTAGTGTTATGTTTGGTGGTTGTTATTATAAACCAGCAGAAGAAGTTAACAAAAACATTAACTTAACATTTTAAATCAAAACACAAGTTACTGTACTTACCCCGCACAATTTCTTGGTTTGGAAAAACTGACGGCAAGTGTTGAAATAAAAATTAAAAGGAAAACAGTCCACTTCACAGGAAAAGTTGCAGCCATGCTTGTTTCAATTTTTGAGGGGCAGACTGCGTGCAAAACAGGAACAAGTTTTCTTGACCGTCGCGTGCCGTGTGTGTGGCTGTGTTTTGTTCGTCGTGTCTCGTTGTCGCGTGACAGAGAGTGAGTGATACTAAGGTTTGTACACCCTTACAATATACAAGCTCAGTTATTTTGCTTCTGCCAGCAAAAAAAAAATGTATAACCAAAAGTCCTCGGTCCAAGGACAAGTTCCAGTCGATCAAATTCAAACAAAGCAAAGTCACACAATCGGTTTTGCTGCAGTATTGTGAGTTTGTGTCGCAGTTGAACAATGCAATTTTAATGACACAGTCTAACAAAACATTTGACACTGGGGACTGGTGCAGTGGGATGGCAGTTCAGCTGTTTAGCGCCCTCAATAGTCAACCTATTAGCAACATACAATTCAAAGCAGGAAAGAACTCCAGCTTTAGTATTAAAATAGCCAGCACAAACAATGAACAAGAGTCCCCAGTAACAAGTGGAATTTATTTTCAAAACTTGTGGGACTAGTGGGAGTGCTGTTTCTGTGAGAGACCAATTGGAAACGGAAATACTTGATGAAATCAGGAAGATTACCGAGTTTCTAAAATCACAATAAACTATAAAACAGTCATTTAATTTTTAATTCATAAACAGCATGACTCGGCCCAGGAAAGAAAGTGATGTGCCGCTGTCGTCTGATTGCGCCAAATAATATCCAAAAACAGTTTTTCTCGTTATTAATTTATTTGTTTATTTTTTCTTCGATAAAAAAAAACACCACACGCTACCATGGTCAGCAGCCCTACCATACATATTGTTACAAATCGGACACCGTAGTTGAAAGAAGACGCCCTCAATTGACAAGAATATGAAAGTAAATATTTACACATTTTTTGCACGTCTGCTTTTCTGCTGCAATTGTGGAAGCGAAACTCAACTGTTTGAGGGAAGAGAGACCAGAATTTAAACAATACTGAAAGACAAGAGATGTGTTCATTTGTTTCCTATGAAAGACAAGTAAGTTCTGTAAATCTTGGAAAACAGAAAAGACAAGGAAAACAAAAACCAGGTTACTGCTGCTTGGTTGGGTCGATCTAGCTTAGCCCAGGTTTACTCCTAAAAGAGTCCTAGTCTTATTAGAGAACTATGCGGTTTGTTCCGCTATCGTAGCGGAACAAACCGCATAGTTCTAGGACTGGGAGTAGCCCAGGGGCCAATTTCATAGAGCTGCTTAAGCAGAAAATAATGCTTAACTATTTCCTGCTAAGCAGAAATTAGCAGGATACCACCAGTCACAAATTGTACACGTGATATGGTAGTTTGGCTGGCAACCTTATTCTGGAAAGCAAAATTTTATTGTGCTTAGCAAATTTTTGTGCTTAAGCAGCTCTATGAAATTGGGCCCAGGTTGGACTCCTCCGTTGCATACAACACGACGGAGTCCAGTGGCACTGACGTCCTACCAGGGCTAGGTCTACTCCTAGAACTATTCGGTTCGTTCCGCTGGCTATCGTCTCCCCGACCCTCATAGGTCATCATGTACAAAATCCTATTCAAAACTTTTTCTCCTTCACGTTTATGCACCTGGAATTCTCTTTTGAAAACGGAGCTCGCCAAAATTAGGCTCTATGTGTTCAATGTTTTCACAGTGAGCTCGGGGTGGGTCCAGAAAATCCACTCCGCAAAAAAAAAGGTGCAAAAAATGATAAATTCCCATCGTTTATTCAGAATCGTCGCCTTCCGATAACAAAATGGCCGCCGTCGCTTGTATCACTGGTATGCTGCGTGCAACGCTGGTCCACGACATGCCTTCGCATAGTATTCTGTGTGCAACACTGGTCCACAATAATCAA
This sequence comes from Pisaster brevispinus, assembly GCA_023634235.1. Taxonomy (NCBI): domain Eukaryota; kingdom Metazoa; phylum Echinodermata; class Asteroidea; order Forcipulatida; family Asteriidae; genus Pisaster; species Pisaster brevispinus. The sequence continues at coordinate 3,157,857 of JAMKCF010000002.1, read as the reverse complement.
TGGCTTATCTTTTATCCGTAAACCGTTGGTTATTGTGAACCAGCGTTGCGAGCAGCATACCATTGATACAAGCGACGGCGGCCATTTTTGTTATCGGAAGGCGACGATTCCGAATAACGATGAGAATTTATCATGTTTTGCACCTTTTTTTTGCGGAGTGGATTTTCTGGACCCACCCCGAGCTCACTTTGAAAACAATGAATAGATAGAGCCTAATTTTGGCGAGCTACGTTTTCAAAAGAGAAGTCCAGGTGCATAAACGTGAAGGGGAAAAAGTTTCGAATAGGATTTTGTACATGATGACCTATGAGGGTCGGGGAGACGATAGCGGAACGAACCGAATAGTTCTAGGAGTAGGCTAGGTCTAGCTTAGCCCCACTTGTGTGGCCAAGGGACAGGAAACCTGAATCCTTCCGGGCCGGGTTGTGGGCGGAGCGGATACATAAAGCAACCATTGCAATGTGCACATCTTCGCTCCGCCCACAATCCGGTCGGCCGGTGACGTCATGAATTGATTGGCATGATTAGAATCAATCCAAAATGGCCGCACTCAGTACATGTCGCGAAAATCTAATTCGGATAGAGTTGAAAATTTTGAATTGAAATATCTTTTGAAATTGTTATTTATGTACTCACCCAAAACACATTGAGGTGGTTTAAATTGCCGACCCGCTCTTAGGGAATGCGCCTCTATTTTTTAATCGGTGGGCTGACGAAAATGTGGGTGACGACGTGTGGCCAAGGATTCAGGTTTCCTGTCCCTTGGCCACACAAGTGGGGCTAGGTCTAGCTCTGCTCTGGCTGGGTGTAGTGTACTGTAGGGTAGCTCCGTGCTTGAGCATGTTGAGGATTCAGCTTGGCCACACAAGTGGGGCTAGAGGTAGGGATACTCCTACTCCTAGAACTATATGAGGTTCGTTCCGCTATTGTCTCCACGAACGACGATAGCCAGTTGTCAAGTTGTCAAGTTGGGACGGAACAGGGCTACTGTTATATATAGTTGTCTAAATAATGGCAAGTGAGTTAAATTCATGCCCTACACGATTCAAAACCCCGAAGCAGGGAGTGGCAAAGATCTGCTGCAAAACCCATCAAAAATTGTACAAAACACCTCTGAGGTAATAAAGCCTAGGACTAGGATAGGAGAGCTGTTTTTTTAGTGTTGATTGCAGTTAAGTGTTACATCATGTTGTAATGATGGTGACTATACATTGTATTGATAAGATTAAGAGTAATACCGAAGGGATGTTTAAGAGAGCCATAACACTAACAGTAACACAATAACAGCTCAACAAGGAGGGCCTTCATCTTGGAAACAATTTCATAAACTTGGGGCTACAGGATTGGGGGGGGGGGAAGCTCAAACAGGGCTATTTTTTTTGGGGGGGGGCTAGCACGGTGTACCCTACTCCTTGAACTACACTACCCTCATAGGTCATCATTTACAAAATCCTATTCGAAACTTTTTCCCCTTCACGTTTATGCACCTGGAGTTCTCTTTTGAAAACGGAGCTCGCCAAAATTAGGTTCTATGTGTTCTTTGTTTTCACAGTGAGCTCGGGGTGGGTCCAGAAAATCCACTCCGCAAAAAACAAAGGTGAAACAAATGATAAATTCTCACCGTTATTCAGAAGCGTCGCCTTCCGACAAAATATGGCCGCCGCCGTTTGTATCAATGGTATGCTACGCTGGTCAATGATTAGAAACACAAATTTGATTTCCCTACTCACAAGGAGAATGCAATACAAAGATAGGGCTTTAAAAAGGCATTTCCATTGATACAAGCAACAAGGAGTACATTTCATGCTATTTTTAAAACTAACTCTGTTTGCATTCTTCAATGTTTTGGCCACTCATTGAAAAGATTAAATGTGTTTAATTCAGTCTGACTAATGTTGGTTTTTTTGCTCTATTGTTTTTCCCAATTCTTTTCAACAGTCTTCATTGTCAAGTACATGTACATGTATATACCAGCCAAAATCAAGTCATAGAATGTGGATTGGGTGAGTTTTGGTATTAAATTTATTACTTTTAAATTTGACTCGATGTCATGCTCTGTTGCAATCTATGGCAGGACTCAATTGGCCAATTCAATAAAAGAAACTGTCATGTTTGCCCATTTTTTTTTGCTGTCGATTGCCTTTAATAGTAGGCATACCCTTTGTAAAGTTCTGATTCAAATTACATCAACACATTTTTTTTCAGGGGGTTGATTATACAAAGTTTACCTTTAATAGAGAATGGGAGATTGGGGGGTGGGGGGGGGTCAAGTCAATTAGGAAAAAACTTAAACATCCGGTTTTTAGAGTGTGCCACCTCTACCCCCCCCCCCATGGAAATCAGGTGGGGCCTATTTTGTTTCTTGTATATAATGATACTAAAACAAATGAGGTGTTACTTCTGAGTTAATGCGGAACCGCTCTGTGTGGTAGTGACCTGGTTGGTGGCTGGCGGCTGTTAATGGACCAACCTGAAGGAGAGGTCCAGTAAACAGCCACGAGCCACCAACCAAGGTCGATACCACTTTCTGAAGACCACTGTTATTGCCATTAATAAATACGTGTAACGAAAAACTGGTAACAATCATAAGAATTTGTGAATGCTTATTCGCAGTAGAATTGTTCTATTCATGTTCAAGGGCCATTCTTTAGACTTAATTTTTTGAATGGGACCTAATTGGTCAATGCATAATTATGTATTTCAAGAACCAGACTATGAGGTTTGAAATTTAACAAAACACCAGAAATACTTTGGTTGGTGTCCTGCTTTATGCATTATGTTGGTTTCATGTGCATACCAGCTGCGGTAGATTGATACATTGTGTGTGCGTTCAAGCCTACGCATATGCGCGTGCACGCAGTAGGCCTACCATCTGGCGGGTCTTGCCCAAGTAAAAAAAATAATACGCACAATTGATAGTTTCCCGCACAAGAAGCACAGTGCATACATAAATTTTGCACAATAATGCTTGTTTAGGGGCCATTTACATTGTATTTACTAGTTCACAGAGCCGGTCTCTATATATTATATTATGTTAATACATGTACACCCCCATGTGACCAGTCTTCAACCAATCAGAGTGCATTACCTCTCAGAAGTATTTATTAATAATAATTATAAATACAAAGAACTTAATACAACTAATTGAAAAGAGTTGAACAAGAGGTCTTGTGCAGTTAATGCTTACACAAAAGACAAACCTCTGATTTCATAAACAAATCAATTTCTGTGAGACCCACTCGAATTTGTAAGTGACATTCTTCAAGTGGCATATACAGACACACTTTCCATAATTGTGGCTTTGTCCCTCAGTCATCAAGCCATCCACTCTGTTACCTGAAATTGTTATGTTTTTGTATAGCGACCTCTCTTGCTTGATGTTTACCAGTCAAATGTTATTAGTAGAAAATGGCTATTATAGTTGGATATGTTCAAACGAGCTTACACGTAGTATGAATTCCCCTATTGTTAAGTTTCACATGTAACATAAAATGAAGAAAATGCAACCCTAGTGGCAACAGCTTGGAAAAGGACTTTAATGTGTCAGACTTCTGTCGGGTTTAAGGGCTTGACTGTGGTTGGTAATTTGGCATTAAGAGGCACATTTAATAAATCATTCTTTTTGGTGTCACAAGTTTTGTTTACGTTCAAGACTGTTCGTGTAGTACATGTAGTAAGACCAGTGAATTCTTTTTATTAGTTCAATGTACGTTTTACCTCTCAACCCAATAGGATGCCTTTGGCATCCGTCCGTCGGCTGGGCACTTTCGTTTCCGGACCAATGCCTGAGTTAGAAGTGACGTTAGCACTCTTAACTTGGGTGAAGTTCTCCTTGGGAAAAGGAAAGTTGGGATTGTTTTGGGGTGAAAATGTCAAAGGTCATGGTCACGGTGGTGAGTTACAGCTAACCGAACTGTAACTCAAGTTAGAAGTCATTTTTGGACTTCTAACTTGGGTGGGTGGTTGCCCTCGGGTAAAGAAAAGTAAGTAATGTTTTAGGGTGAAAAGGTCAAAGGTTGAGGTCACAGTGGTGAGTTCAAGTCAATAGATCAAACCGCAAGGGCACGGTACTCTGGTATAGGAACGTGGTTTGGTGATAGCGCTTTTTTAGCTAGAATGTATGAAGGGCTGAGGGATTTCAACGGCACTGTTGTTTTTCCTTTTTCTTAGGTATGTTTATTTATTTATCGTAAAACACTCAACATTTCAATCTAATGGATGCTATATCCGTTTTTTTGTATAGGCCCACTTCTTGATGAGCCATTCTCGTAACTAAAGATGTCTCACATGTCCGCAACACCATCATCTTTGTCTAGCATCCCAACGGATCTATTATTGTGGTGGGAAGAGGATTTTTACTCTGGTAAATTTATTTGTCTCCCTTGTCAAACTGCTGAGAGCAGAGAAACCTCACAGCAGCTCCACCTTAGCGATGAGCTATATGACTTCTCTCCTACCAGCTCAAAAGATCAACTTGCAGGATTTGATTTATCCAAGAAGGTTCCGTTGTTAGTAAACTTATGCATTGATAGGATACTTGGACTACCCAATGAGGTGAGAGGATGTGTACAGGTACCTCCCGGCCTCATTCCTCGTTTGGAAAATCAGCGGAAGAGGAAACGCTTTGAGCGTATGAGACTCGAATGGCTTCTGAAAGAGCTACTCCACCAGGAAGTTAGCCTAACCTCCAGGCTCCATTTTCAATCAAAATTACCACAAGTGACTCAAGCAACCATAAACGTGTTCCCTCGAAACTGCCGTTCAGCATGGGAAACAGATGTCAAGGCACGTGATCATTTTAACGATGGCGAAATGTTTCAAGACGGTGATGGGATGAGCTGGTGCTTTCTCCCAGTAGCTGTCGAAGGCAGAGACACAAGCAATTGGACAGTCGCTGCTTTAGCTCATACAGTTGAGCTTATGCTTCCACATAGATTTTTGATCCAAGAGGAGAAGTTAGTATGTGGACGTGATAAAACAATGGAGGATGTGTTGAATAGGGAACTGCAAGCAGCTGTGGCTCGAGTAAAGTCTGCTCTTGTTAAAATCTGCCCTAAGCTTGTCCACTTCTGCCTGGATCCTGCCTTAGCATACGTATGGTGGGGAAGAGGGGACGTTTGTAAAGCTGAGGGAATGTTTCTAAGAATTATTGATCGGATTCCTTATGACCTGTTTGCTCAGCCTGACACAACAGGTGGGCCAAATATGGCTGGAGATGTTTCCTTATGGACCCGCCAGAAAGCATTGTACCTGAATGAAATCGGACGTCTACATTCGTACTTCAACCAACCTCAGGAAGCTGCAAATTTTTACAAAGGAGCTGTGGATTTGATTTCGGGCTTCTGCCAAGAAATATTTCCTGATTGCACAATGCAGGGCTTGATGCTTCAAGCCAACGCATACGATCAAGGATTGATGGATACCTTAAAAGCTACCCGAGCTGCAGGTTTGTGGGATAGAGTAACTTCAGAGCCAGGGTGTAACCCCAATTTAGTCCAAATGGCTGCGGAATCGTTCCTACACTGCCATGCAGGTTACCCTTTGGATACATCTGCGACAGAAGAAGACCAAAATACTGAATGGCTCCTGGAGGCTAGGCTTCGGTTACGGGTTATGGCCACTTCGGTCCCTAAGGTGAGCCTCCATCTATCCCTGATCCTGGCGATACTTGGAGATAACAATGCAGCAGAAGATGCGTACATGACGTATGTCCAGGAATATGCTTCTCTTCACCCAGCATTTCAGCAGCAGATACCAGGAGCTGTGTCGATGTTTATTGGTGCAGAGATGAAAAACCATCCTTGGTGGATATTTTCTACATGGGCAGGCAAGAAATCTGGGAGAGTGACAGCAAACAAACATCTCACTGTACTACCTTTACATTGGAGGAGAGTGTTAAGGCATTGTAGCTGTGATATGGAGACATTTGATGGAAATCAATTCAACGGCAGCTGGGAAGCCCCATGTCGCGTAGCCGAGGTGCAAGGCATCTTTCCTTACCTCCGTCTTACCCAGGATGGACGGTTGACTGGATCCTTTTTTCAAAATCTACCCCCACTGACCTCAGTATCTCTTCATCCTTTTACAGGTGCAGTGTACTTACCTGAGCAGTTTCAAGAGGTGGACACTTTACCTTTTGGTGACTATCAAGTTATCGGTGGAAGAAGTCAAGCCAGAAAATACCAATTTGGTTTTGAAACTTTTATTCCAACGCCTGTTTTAATATTTGATGACCCCAAAGATGGGAGATCAGTCTCTCTGCTAGCATGGCAATACAGACACGCCACAGTTGATAATGATGGCCTTCCTGTTGCTGCTGAAACACCAAGCTCTAAAGCGAAGCTTGTGTATTCTGGCTGTGAGGGCTGTTGTGAAATCAATATAGCCGAGGTTGTTATGAAGGCCAAGAGGGAAGTAATTCTACAGCTTTTAAGAAATGAAGGATACGATCAGAATCAAGAGAGGATGAAAGATGCTTCAGATTTTCTTGATTTATGTATCTTGATGTCAAAAAACATGCAGTACGGCCTTTTCAAAGCTGCAGAATCTAAAGAGAGGAACCCCTTTCGAGATGTGAAAGACAAACTGAGTGATATGACAAAGAACCAGCCTTTTGATAACATGCTTGAGCCCGAAGTCTTTATTCTCAAGAGGGTCGTTTTAGTTGGACAATCAACAACTGTTTTAGCTTTTTCTACAGCCATTTGTCAAGACGCAAGTTCACAGTGCATCGATTCATTAGTTTTCTTAGACTGCTCCAGTATGGAATCGTTTAAGGAACCAGTTATTCAGTACCCGCGACGACCTGATACAATCTGGAACCTACTGGTTAAAGAAGGCTACGATGATAACGCTGGAAATATCTTGATTGCTTCGGAGGTTTCCATTAATGGGCGAGACAAAGCTAGGGTTTTTGTCTTTGACAATAAAGGAGAGGTTATACACATTCATGATGAACTAATGATTAGACAAGTATCAAATGTCTGTGTAAACACGGATAAGGGGAATGATAGTGATATGATAGTGGGTACCAACCGCAGCAGATCGAAGCTCATATTGACGGACACCAACGGAACCATGCAACTCCAAACCAAACCGCTTGGCATGATTGGAATCATCGAACATTTCATCACTGTGTTCAACATGATTTTTGTCTCTCTTAGGGATCGGATTGCTGTTTTTGATTCAAGTACACTTGAGCCTGTCCAAATTGTACAAGATTCCACTCCTACCGACGATGTTGATTCCCAACGTCATGCAGAGCGGAGAGTTGGTGTTCTCTTGACGGGGGAGAGGAGCTTCCTGAAGGTCCTGTACAAGTATGAGGTTGCGTCGTCATCTTCCCCCTCCTCTGCCCCCTTCTCCGCACCTCCCTCAGCCCCCTTGTCTGCACCCTCCTCATCCTCCAAAGATGCTCACTTTAGGGTAATACTTGGAGTTGCCAACCATGTGTTTGTTCTTCAACGGGCTAAGCGACCCCCGAGGGCTCCCGACGAATGCCCCACAAGCACCTCACCTGGACCAGTAACTCTTATAACTGAAGTGATTGTGCCTGGTGTCCCCACAGAGGCATGCTTCATCAGTCCGCTGGCTGGTTTCGTTGTGACAGCCTCGATATTTGAAAGCTCTACACTACCACTGTATCGAGAAAACTTGTATTGGTTTGACCAGAACGGAAACATCAGAGGCATTCACCCCTTTCTTGGGCAAGGGCCACATGGCTTTTACGCTGTTCGTCTCAATGAACCAAACAACAGGGATGCAGGAAAAGTATCCGCGTGGGATCGGGAAGTATGGTACCTGTACTTCACAGATGGCCTTGGTGGAATATGCTGTATAAAACTTGACGAAAGTTTGTACTAAGTAAGTTTTAAGTTTTAAGCGTGTAATGTGCAAAGAACTTTGAATTTACTCTCTTACTGACTGTGGATTGAGTTGCAAAGTTATCCAGTAATATAGAAGGTAAACCAACGAGTGCAGACATTTGGCAAACATTCCTCAGACTCATGATATGCATCTTTAGAAGCAGAGGATGAATAACAGTTCCCTGCTCAAAGAGCCAACTCGCTGACCATACTTCTAACTTTAACTGTAGATGTGTGCAATAACTACGCGGAAAGTAGCCCGAACATCTGACGTCACACTTCGAGGCTCGTGAATAACGCCAGATACCTGCCAGACCGGATGTTGGCAGATGTACCTTTGACCTCACATCCCATTCACACGGAAGAAAGAACAACATTACATACACTGCATGTCTGTCCAATAAAAGCACCGGATTAATAGACCGGTGCCTGTCCTTATCCTTGCGGATAAGGACAGGGAAACAGTCTACGCGGAAAGAGCAATATTACTATGTGGAACGAGAAACAAACATTTTGTTGTATTGCCATCATCTTTGTGAAGTAGAGGACGCTTCAGGAACGAGATCCAGTGCATTGGGAAACACAATGCATTGCCAATTTGCATATATTGACCCAAATCACATGACGTCACTACCTGCGTCATTCTATATATAAAATAATTATTTTGGTTTGGGAAAGGGGGGGGGTCAGAGTACTGGTCTGATTACTGTACATTGGCATTTTAGACGCAGGCCATTATAATATTTGCACGACATTTTGACTCTCAAAACGGCAGACTATCGGCTGACAGTAGCTGTGTGACGTCAGTGCATGTGGTAAATAATTTGATTGGTTGGTTGGTTGATTTGTTAATTCCGGCTTTACAGAGGGGTTCCAATGTCAAATTGAATTTTGTGATGAACTTTTTTTTCCAATGGATAGAGTCCTCTTGCAAGTGGCGACAAGTTACAAGTTTAAAGTTACGCGTTAAAATGGTGGTGGGTAGCCGTGTTACCCCCAGTTCAGACAGGCGCTCCAGAGTCGCGCCGAACCAAAAAGATTAGAAGCGACTCTAGGTTGACCCAAATAAATGATGGTTTCAGACACGCAAACATAATGTTACATTAGGTTCGGTTCATGGCAAGATCAACGTCTGAAACCAAGACGCTCCAGAGTTGTTCCGAACGACGGCAACAGTCGATCTTTCGACTTCCAGCCCGCCCAGTTGCTTCTAACTGTCGACATTTTCGTGTACTTAATTCAATAATTAATTGGCTCGGCGCGACTCTAGAGCGCCTGTCTGAACCAGGTGTAAGTCAGGTAGTTGCAAAGAGGAAATAGATGTTTATTTATTACTAGTTTGTCATTAAAGTGCTACTACTTTTTGTGCTCCTCTTTGCAACGTTAAAATGGTGTAGGCCTAAAAAGTATAATTTTATTTGACACTCTTTCGGAACCACGAACCGGATCTGTGTCCATTCCGACCCTGGTTTTTTAGTGCTATTTTCAGTGAGCACAAAGTACAACCAACCGGTGTAGCTAGGGATCACACCCAAGTTTACGATACAACCTGGGAAGCGGCAGCCACGGGATCACCTTAAGGGGATGCGACTTTTTAATATTAAATATCAAGTAATAAACCACAAGGGAAACTGACTGGGTAATTTTTTTTAATATTTGGGTTTGAACAAAGAAAAATTTACTGGAGCGGGACTTGAACCAACAACCTCCGGATTAACGTACCGGTGCTCTACCAACTGAGCAATCCAGCCATGCTTTTTTTACTCAGAATCTGGGTCTCACTGACCCAGAAATGCTTCAAGCCCACCGAACGTTAATTTTGACCCGGGACATTTTAGAGTGTGTACTGCAGTGGAGGAAACCAAGGGCATGTACTGTGGATACAGCTGGACAATGCATTGCTCTAACACGATCAGTTATGTGGTTTTTGTGGATAACTGAAATGATGGACTTAAATGGGCCCAAGGAAGTACTTGGCTGATTTGCGTTGAACAAAAGGAGGAAACTGGCTGGTCGTTTATAAAATATGACTCATTCCCGGTTATCTTTAAAACAAGAGGGGGGGGGGGGTGAAACAGTCTGAAAGACAGTGTTTTGATTTATTTTGGGGGGAATGTTACAGGGTGCACTGACAAAACTTGGATGTTAAAATTACTTCATGGGTACTGTCATTATATATACAAATTAGTATTACTTTTTTAACTTTTTAGCATCATAGGGTGTTAAAATAACACTAATTTCTCACAACACAGTTACAATGGTGTTATTTTAACACTCTGTGGTGTTAACTTTGATTCTTTAGGGGTATCTAATTTGCGACAACACCTATGACGTAAATTTGAACACCCCAGTGTACTGTGTAAGCTTTTCTACACATGCATATTAAAAACCGGGGCGGAGCGGGAAGATCAGCTCTGAGCTTTTGGCGTTTTGAGGGGGTGAAAAATCAAGCCTCCGTATGCCTTAAACAGAGAAATATACACACTTTTTTAAGCACTTCAGATACAGTAAAGAAGTAAATTGGGTTCTGTTGATTTGCAAAATCAAACTATGAACTTGTAAAACATTCCTGACCAATTGCAGTCATTCTTCGGAGTATCGATGAATCTCTTCCTTTTAAAAACGAGGGCACACCACCCTTAAAAGCTACCATTCTGTGTGCATGTTGGTTGAGAGTAGGCCTACAGCGTAAAGACCATACCACACAAGGCAATTTCAGTTCCAGGCAATCGCCAATAAAGAAACGAATATTTCAAATTTCTCAATATTTTCTTGGGGATAGTGAGTTACAGGTAGAAGAATGTCTCCTGTGCTGCCGATGTGTTTCTTATGCATGCAGCGCAGTTGGTTGCCTTCAATTCAAGTTGCCCGAGTGAGAAAATTGCCCTGTGTGATTTTACCTTGCTGTCTAGTATTGTGTTGATTTTGTTATGCTTGTACACAAATGTACAGCTACTTATTTCTCATGTTTAGAAGAGAACAAGATTGCCTTTTAGGTCAAAGCAATACAGACGGGGTGTCTATAACGTGTGTTTTTACATTTAACGTTCACAGTTTACATTTTCATGCATCCGAACTGTATGCCACTCGAACCGATGATCTATGCGTTTGTGAATTACACCATGCGTGACTTTTTTTAGAGTAATTTTGATGAAGTGATTACATTAAAGACAACAAGTCTTTCCCATCGATCGCAATTAATCACCCACTAATAACAGTCAAATGGGCAAGCCCACGCCACACCCGCTACAACCACGACCCAAGTTTTCATTCACGCAGAAGCCATGAATTGGCGTAGATTATTTTTCGTTGCAAAAGATAACACAAATCAACACCGGAGCTTCCTTAAATAACTTCATGATCAAGCAGACCCTATTGTTTAACACCCCATAACACTATCACGTGAGTTAGATCCTGAACGGAAAGCGTTGTTAAAACAGTTTGTTTTGTTTGGGCCGGAAAGGGTAGAGTTCATTTTGGTTAAGTACTGTCAACCAGCTGCACATCCTTTGGACGCTTCACTTTAATAATGATTATTAGGTTGAGGTTCACTTTATCGCTGTTTCATTAGTAGAATGGCTATGGCACCAAGCTTATCTTCTAAACTCTTGCGTGGAAATCTATTCAGATTGACATTTTGAAATTTAACTGTCAAGAAATCTGCTGTCAAATTATTAAGTATGGCTATATTGTGCCGATTTTTGTTGTTTCTGATTGGAGTTTTGTACACATCAGCCGTGGAGGATTTTTTCCGGGAAAACCCAATGTCCATTACGGTGACACTTGGTGGGGACGTACATTTCTGGTGCAAAACTGCAGATACTTTTGCCTGTTACAACATGAACTGGGTGTATGCAAACTCGAAGACGGAAGGTCACCCGTTCGGTGTACTCGGAACATGCAGGACCCCGGCCCACTGGGTCAGTGCCAATAACCAACGCCTCACCCAGTCGTTCAGCGACGGACGATTTGGCTTGCACATTTCAAACGTTAGTTACGGAGACAGTGGACGCTACAGCTGCTGGGTTACGAAGTCTGTTGGAAGGGACGTAATCAGTGAATACTCCGCCGTAGCAGTTCTGACGGTTCTCTCGCCCGTGCCAACTCCACTTTGTAGATATGCCCCGGAGGTTGTGTCTGTAGGGGACGATGTGCTATTAACTTGTGGTGTACCCTCTGATTCTTATACGGAAACAGTCAAACTGACTTGGGCGTATGATTCCCCGAGCCCAGTACGAAGTGTGTTTGTCCAACGTGGGGAGACCTTCAGCAAACCTCACACATTCTCAGAGAATGACAACTACAAGATTTTTACTTGTGTTGCTGGTACAGACTTAACCAATGGACCGAACTGCACGCTTTCTCCACTGCAAATCCCCATGACAATTGAAATAACCCACGTCTCCGATGGAGCTGAAACCAAGTTTGTCTGTAGTGCGGATGCCGTGCCCCCTGTTACAAATTACCACTGGAGTGTTCAGGAGATGAACAGTTCTTCCAGAGAGTGGAGAGATGTTCTGTTAGATGACAGTCATACAGAAAACGGAGGCACAACTCTTGTCTTGACCGCTGGAAGGGACAATGGACTAATTGGACGTCGGCTCTCGACTACCTGCACAGCTTCAAACAGCATTGGATTAACCGTTTCTAGTGCTCCGGTTAGAACACTTCAGTGCAACAGTGGTGCAATAGTTACAGAGCTTACCCGGTGTGAAGATCTTGCAGCAGAGACTACCTCGACTATGGCAACTGAGGCGTCGACCCACTCTGTTGCAACAGGTAGTCCTCAAGGTACTGACGACGGTATTGGTATTTATGTCTGGATCATAGTAGCTGCTGTGTTGTTTCTGTTTATAGTCGCTATTGTCTGCTGTATCTGTTTGCTTTGGTATAGACAAACAACTAAGAGCAAAAACACATCAACAAACAATGGTCACCTTGATATGGGGGTCGCGTACAACACCACCATGGGGTCGGTTGATCTACGCAGTCACACCGGTACATCTGAGTCCAACGCGCTGATGATGAAAGCTGAAGTTGTGCTGACAGCATCAAACTCTTCTTTACACCAACTTGATACCCGTGCTGGCCAGACAGCTGGGAAAATTTTCACTGGGGTTGTTGCACTGTCGACGAGTAACGGGCTTCACGACGGAGAAACCTACGCGTCAATCGATGATAGTCACCAAACACAGAGAGCTAGTCAATCAGAGCTTTGTCACTCAGCAGGGAACATAAGTTCAGGTCCACACAAGTCGAGCCACGATGGTTACGACACGATTGTACCAGACATATTTCAACAGTCCGTAAGCTGTGATGGAACTGCGCAAAGAAACCCTTCAAAGGTAGATTTATCTGATTGTATATATGCTTCGGTCGGCGGCGACCAGCAGTCAAATGATGAGGTTCGGCTCCCACCAGTGCCAGGCACTCAACCTTGTGGAAATTATGAGTCTGTTGATCCTTACATCCCCCAAGTTCAAACTTCCGTTCGAGACTCCTCGTCGTTGAAGAAAGTGTGTGTCGTTTCACCAACTTGTCACCTTAAGAATGGTGATAATCAGGCTGTATACGCGATGCCAGATAAACAGCGAAAGCCGACAATGGGCACTGGTGACATAACGAACAGAAAACCCGTTCAGGAACCCCCTGGCATTGTCTATGCCAAGCCAGATAAAAAGCAAAATAAGCCTGTTCAAAAGTACGGGAGAAAGTCCACTAATAACGACAATGCATCAAAACCTTCTATGAAATCAAGTCCACAAAATGTTCCCCAAGGCCTTTACGCGATGCCAGACAAGTCACAAAACAGATCAGCAGTTTCCTCTGTGAATTCTCAAGATGCAAGAGAAGATACCACCAACTTGAAGAGTGTCATCCCAGAAAGTGATTTGCCCTCTAAGATCCATAACTCAGCTTTATCAAGGAGTAATTCCATCACGCCGAAGAAACCACATCGCACTGCTAGTTCCAAAGTTGCTGGTTCACAAATTTTGAGGGATTCTCTGAAAAGGCAACACGATTCCGCAGGTGGCGTGTCTCGATCTATTTCAAGGAGCTCTTCAACTGAGATGGAAAACCTGGAAGCAAGCACGCCCTCTACCGTTCCTGCTGAATCAAACATCGTTCTGAGTTTATCCTCGAGTATACCAATCTACGCAGTACCTGACAAGGGATCAAAATAGAAAGAAACTATTGGAATGACGCTTATAAAAATCAGTAAGACTCCTCCGTGTTTTTCATGTATCCTGTACGCAATATTTTCAGGCCGAAAATTTGCAGGCAAAACGATTCCGTAGGTGGCATGTCTCATTCTATTTTTCGATATATCGTCATACACTGAGTTTAGACAATGCCAGAGCACACACAAATATTTCACCATTGTTTTATTTCTATTGTAGCAGGTTACTGGGATGTTGCGTTTATTGGTCACTGCCTAAAAGTAAAGTAGCTCTCTTGTTTGAAAAACAATGGTGTACTTTTCCCTTAAAACAAAGAATTTAAGTTCATGTGATAGGGCATCACAGCCTGGCTGCAAAGTTTAACCTAGGAGTTAAATTAAAACCAGTGTCATTTGGGTATTTTTATGGTCTTTTATCGAATCAGAAACATGTACTGTTTGGGAGTTTTGTGCCATAAAAAAACTTTATATAAATATATTTTAAATATCTACTGCTTTATTAACAATTGTTATCTGAAACTCGACTAGTCTAAATATATATGTTTTTAACTGTTTCCTGCAAAGTTCGCGAAGTATACACAGACGAATGTTTATTTTCTTGTAAAAGTGTATATTTATCCTAACAGAACGATCAGTAGAATTGGTCTGATGTGACATTTTCTGGCAGATAGAGATAACAGATCTCTTCCGGAAGACTTAGTATCAATTTTCCATGATTAAGCTATTTCCGAATCAGGAATTTCACCGGGGCTTTAAAGGGCAAAACGCTTCTCTCCTAGGAGCAGGACTGTATACATTTTGTGATGACTCACATGGTGTGACGACTGTATTAATCAACCGAACTTGAGGCTGCAGTGGTACTCGCAAGAAGGAAATATGCACAGCCAAATTCATGGGTACATTTTGTCTGAAAGACACACATTGATAAACACAAAATTAAGAGTAGCCTATATAGGCCTAATTCTTTGGAAGTTTTTGTATTTTGTCAGGCCATCCTTTTATTCTACATTATTTCCAATCTGTTGCTCACAAAGAGTACATAAAATAAGCACTCAGGAATTTTGCTGTGCACAAAAAGGTATATTGTAAAAAAAACAATAGTGTAGCTTCTGCAAAGTTTCGAGCCAGTGCATTTTTCATGACGTCTGCAATTAAACATGTCGCCCCATTGTAAGGCGTTTCGCCTTTGCATCACATTATAACCTGGTATTTCTAGTAGATTTTTATCAGTTTGATGTTAAAACGTACTTTTCAAAGTTTATGTAGATTAGTGTAACATGTTTATGGTTCATTTTAAACTACACAAAAGTGTGCCGGGTGGATGTACATACAGTATTTAGAAAAACTTCAGTTTTTCGTAGACGGTGTATGGTAATCATTGTAGGTCTATGATAAAAACCTAAACGTTTCAGTCTGTAATGAAACAATGGTCAAGTTCGCGCAAGGACTATCGTTGACCATAGTTCGACTACGTTAACCTGGACTCTGTCTAGTCGACGATAGTTGGATTACGCTAGCCGACTATTTGGAGCCAGCATACCGGTCATGGTCGCATCGCTGGTTATCAACAGCCGCTGTCATAGCACAGTGCAGAGTGGAACAGTTATAAGAAAACGAAATTGTTATCAGTTTGATGTTAAAACAAACTTTTCAAAATTCATGTAGATTAGTGTCAACGAAAACTGGTAGGAATAGATTCCTACCTCCATGGTTGATTTAAGTCGCCACTCGCGTTGACATGACATGACTGTAGAGTCGTTCGCACTACAACTGAATTATGTGCGCATGCCCTTCGTACGTCAATAAACAGCCACTAGTTAACCATAATTGGTCCTTGCGCGAACTATCTCTCTGAAATTTTTTGACTGAGATTCAATCTATTCGATTGAAACAAAATCCTCTGCCGTTGTCACCGGTGTCAATCGATTAGAGTGAATTTCAACAAAAACTTAAAGAGGCTCTTGACTGGAGCGCACGTTGGTTCATATAACTGCTTAATATACGAACAACACTGCGAGGGTACTCCCTAACCCATTTGTAGCAATATTTCGTAGAACCGGTATCATTAGTAACGACGCTGTGAATCAATATTACTTAAACATACGTCCCACTGCTGTACACTCTAAAAAATCCGGGTCAGAATGGACCAGGATCCGGGCCCCGTCGGGCCTCGGGTATCAGTATGATCCGGAATCTGTGTCAAATTGACCCAGAGATGACTTAAACTGACGCAAAATCTGAGTTAAAATCCCCCTTTTTTAAAAACCACTGTCTGCATAATACCCTGACACAGATATGGGTTTAGGGCTCCGGGACACGGAATCCGGCTTAATTCTGACCAGGGCCCAATTTCATAGAGCTGCTTAAGCAGAAAATATTGTTTAACAATTGTCTGCTAAGCAGATTTGAGCAGGACACCAGTCACAAATTGTACATGTGACATGGTAGCTTGGCTGGTAACCTTATTCTGGTAAGCATAATTTTGTTGTGCTTAGCTACTTTTTCGTGCTTAAGCAGCTCTATGAAATTGGGCCCAGGAGTTTTTGGAGTGTGCACAACAAGTTCTGAGAAGGTTGCTGAGCCCTTTATGTTGTGTAATTTTCTGCTTTTACTGTGAAATGGAACATAAGTCAATGATTACTAAGGTGTGTCTTGCCCATTTATATATTTTTCCACAGGAACAGTTTTGACTGTTATCTGGTATTCTTAAAAAGTAAGGGTACATTTACGGTCCGTACAGCCTGTGTTCTTATATAGTTTCCACTTGACGTCACACAGCGTGAAGTCGGCCACCTTTACGGGCAAATCAATCATTATTCGAACGCACTGTGATTTATGCATATATACTGGGTGCGAGATGCCGGGGTTTATCAAATTCCTCGTTGACCGAACCGCTAACTTTACCGCTTAAAATAAATAAATCAATAAAATTGTTCATGCTTGACGCAGCTAAAAGCCAAAACCCAAATTGCTCGTAAAGATGGCGTCTATTGGGAACTATAGGCCTATAGACCGTGCAAGTCTCGCGCGTATTCGAACATTTTTGGGACCACTGTGGTCCCACGTACAATGCTTTAATAACGCGTGAAAGAAACAAACTCACGCGCTTTAACGGATCCCAGTGTTCGAATACGCGCGAGACTTGCACAGTCTTTGTCGATTGTGTACCGTCTTTCACTGTTTAAACGTTGCCAGGCCAGCTCAGTACCGAAATCATTATGCACATCATTTTCTTACCTAACGTTTGCCCATTCGATAGGCCTAAATATTAGTGGGTCAATTAAAGGTTATTTATTATACGATGAAATAACCGACTAGAGTGCACCTTTAAGAGTTAATTGTTAACTATTATAGCTGCAAGTGAAATTATTAGTGAGCTTTACCCTCATAATGTTTCAAAAGCCTGTTCTCTTGTACAAATGCCATACACATACTTATCTTTTAACAGGTGGCAAAATTAAATTGATAGTTCCTTCTACTGACGAAACTGAATCTGTACGTGTGTGTGATTGCTAACCACCACTTTCGGTGCAGCAGAGAGCATGTTTTTCACTTTCATCTTACTTTTACTTTCTCTAAAGTCCGGGCCCAGTTTCAAGAAGCTGCTTAAGCAGCTATAAATATTCATTTAGAAATGTTCTGCTCAGCGAAAATAAGCAGAACACCAGCCACAAAATGGGGATGGTACTGTGACTGGTAATCCTAAGCCCTGGCCAGATATCCTGACTCGTTGTTCTCTAGAGCAGGATGACCTGCTTTTCCTGACAAACAGATCCAGGATCCTGTCACGCTTGATCCTAGCCTTGTCCAAGGCTCTTTACGCAAGCACCCCGCTTTGAATTCACCAGGTAGCATAACAATACTGGCTCGGTTTCGCAGTACTTGATATACAGTATACCGTGGGGTCGAAGCATGGTTTTTCAACCTCGTACCAAAAAACGAAGCCGAAACAGAGCCTTGTTCCCACTGTAAACGGCAGCTTATGTTTGTCTTTATCATTGCGCAGGGATTCCAGCGCTAATTACGTATGTTGGAATCGGGTATTGAATATTTATTTCCTGTACTGGGCGGATAATCGTCCAATCATAAACTCTCGTTATGATTATTGGCATTTTTTTATTTATGTAGTATTCACCTTGCCACTATACATTAACCAATGAGCATACACCTTCGGGAAATATTAGCATAGAGCAACTCCGCACAAAATCTGACCTTTTTACAGTGGGAACAAGGCTCTGTTTCAGCTTCGTTTTTTGGTACGAGGTTGAAAAACCATGCTTCGCGATCGACCCCACAGTATACTGTACACCAAGTACTGCATTGCCGTGGCAGTATTGTTATGCTACCTGGTGAATTCAAAGCGGGGTGCTTGCGTAAAGAGCCTTGGACAAGGCTAGCTTGATCTAGGCTCAGTTACTCTGATTCCAGGAAATGGCGCAGACTCGACAGCGCAAGGAGCATTGACCGTTACTCGTACTAACATTGTGCAGATACTCCATTTCCTTCAAACACTAAAGTGAGCCTTTGGATCGTGTACATGGTCAAACATGCGTAATACAAAAATGTAAAACAAAAAATTAAAAAAAAAATGGTGTCTCTTAAATAACTATTATTCATACATAATGAGCGTTTCAAATAACGCGCGCGTGCCCTGTACTATTTGTATACAGAGTTGGCACACGCTGAGGGGCGTCCTTGCACCCCTCAAGTGTTTGCACGGGCAGGGCAGGCCGGGCGTCCGGGTGTTCAGGGGGTTCAAAGGTGATTTTCGTGGGAAGATTTTTTCGTTTGCTCATTTGACGAGACTGCGTCTTTAGTTTGGACTGTAAATTCTGTGTAGAAAGGGAGTATTATAGTGAACGCTTTTTTAGGTTTGCTTGTAGTATCTCTGTACAGCGCAGCTGGGTCAAGTGGTTGATATTATAGAACGTCAAAATGTTAGTACTAATTATGATTATTTGTCCCTCCATTCTCGGTTTAGATGATGTGAGAACACAAGTACATGACTGACATTGTAAGATATAACAGTGAGCAAGGCGAGCTTATCAAAATTCAACGGCATATCATACTTTCGGTAGTTAGTCAAAGACTAGTATCCCAACATGTATGCATGCATAAAATAACAAACCTGTGAAAAATGGGGCTCAATTGGTCATCGAAGTTGCAAGACAATGAAAGAAAAACACCTTAACCCTTGTTGCATAGAATTGTTGTGCTTCGAGATGTCTGACTCGGCTTCATGCCTGAAGCTCTCAGATTCAAGCTTTTTGGGTGAAAATCACCCTTTTCTCTAAAACTATACATTTGAGGGTGTCGTTTCTAACATTTTTTTCTACAATATCAACAGCTCTCCAGTGCTCATTACCAAGTTTTCTAGGGTCTGTTATTTGCAGAGTAATTACCAACGGTATACCCTCTCTTTAAGAACGATCTACTTGACAATGGGGCCATTTAATAGGTACCATCGGCCTATACTGATACTGTAACGAAAGAGAAAGCTTATGATAATTTCCCAACTGACATTCTTGATTCTAAAAAAAAAGAGGACAAAAGGAGAAAACCAGGCTCAACTTTCTCAGCTCCTATGCTACGTAGACCAAAAGGAAGTAAAACATACGAAAACCTAAGAGAGTATATAGATAGTTTCCAATAGACGCCATCTTTACGGGCAAACTGCAGTTTGGCTTGCCAAAACGAGGCTATGTAGAAATTGAAGCAACAATGATACAGATAATATATTTTACCGTTTCTTTTGTTTAACCGTCTCATACAACAATGCAACAATCACAACATTTAAAGTTTTAATTGGGAAGCTTACAAAACACAACCAAAACATCAGTAGTTGTGTATGTTTTGTACTCCGAATTATGAATACCATTCGGTAGGCTAAATAGGATGACACAAGCAATACAAATAAAAAACAAATCAAATCTTGATGTTTTGCTTGCTGGATGTGAACACAAGCAGAGAAACAAAAACACACTTATCATTATACTGATGTTTTGCTTGCTGGATGGAACAAAGCCAGCTTTTGCTTTTGGTTTTGTCATTCAATCACACCATCACAGTCACGCAAGCATTCCTGCCTACAGCTTTCAATACACATGTCTCCAAATGGTTTTGTTGTTGTTTTTGTTTTTGTTTACATAAAAAATACAAAATTACACAAAGGGATGTTGTGCATACGCTTTCATACGCGTTTTCATTTTAAGACAATTGACCACATAATTAATCATGAGAATGTGTGACGACCTTCATCCTAATTTACATACTAAACTGTTGAGCAGTTTAGTTCCTGCTATAAACTCAAATGTTCAAACGCATACTTTTGCTTTTGAAACTGAAAGAAAAACATCATATAAAGGATACAAGTTTCACTTCACTGTATTTCCTTAAATAACCAAGGCACAGGGAACGGAAAGTGCACTTCATTCCATGACATTGAAGTTGTGTGCATTCTGGTATAATTTTCGAACAGTTGTGCACATTCATAATTTCTACAAATTGTTACAATTGGTCATAATTAGGAACTTGGACAACATCTTCAGTATACTCAGAATCGTCAGATGGGACACGTATTGGCCATGGCTCCCATTCGGTTGATATGGTTCTGTTTAATGGTTGGATGTTTGTGTGCATCAGGTCAGAACAGCAGCCACTTTGAAGACACGGACGGTTTGATGATTCCAACCCTTGAATGCAGCGTTAGGGCCATGGTCTTCGTAAACACCGAGGCACTCTTAGTATGCAAAGTAGAGGCTTTTCAAGGGAATGAAACCGTTAAATTAAAGTGGCTTTTCGACAAGAGGAGAGTTAAAGTGGATA
The DNA here is from genome assembly GCA_023634235.1 of Pisaster brevispinus. Classification (NCBI taxonomy): domain Eukaryota; kingdom Metazoa; phylum Echinodermata; class Asteroidea; order Forcipulatida; family Asteriidae; genus Pisaster; species Pisaster brevispinus. Next base: position 3,136,986 of record JAMKCF010000002.1, on the reverse strand, counting down.
AAACAGCAGCATCACTTTCTGTAAGGTACAATTTCACTGGAGAAGACAAATACCGAAAGTTCACGTGCGTTGCCGGTGATTATAACAACGGGCCAAACTGCACGTTAGTTCCGTTGCAGATTCCAATAAACGTAACACTTCGCATCGCGGACAACGGGACAGGTGACGACACTATTGCGTTTAAATGTGACGCAGAAGCCGTGCCTCGCGTTACCACTTACGCGTGGAGCGTGTTGGAAGCGGGAAACTCGTCGGAGAACTGGATGGAACTTCAAGACGACGACAAACGAATGGTGGACAATGACACGGTTCTCGTCATCTCAGTCGGAAAATTTGCTTCTGGACACGTTCTATCAGTAAACTGTACAGCGTCAAATGATCTTGGGTTGACTGGGTCAGATACGCTTTCTTATCAATTTACTCTGATTCAAAGTGGTCCTATAGCCCCCTTTACGACAATGGTATCGCCCACAGATTTAGATTTCCCGACCACAGTGGGCGACGTGCGTGACGCAGGCAAGGTCGTCATGATCGTTTTATCGGTTTTGATTATTACCACAGGCGCTATTGTTTCGTGCATCTGGATTGTAAGGTCCAAGACGCTGCAGGGAAATAAGGCATCCGGGGGCGAAACTGGAGTAGCATTCAGCCATAGACAAGGCAGGTCTCCAGAAACTGGACAACGCCGTAGGCTTTGTGTCGAAGATATCCAAGTCTTGACTGGAAGCTTAGAAGAAAATGCTGTTATAATAATGAATGTTGGAAGTCGGGACTCCGCAGGTGACGTGGCGTCACATGAAAATCCGTACTCGCTAGGTTCCTTCCCTCAGCACCCAAGCCAACAGGAAGATGCAGAGAGACACGACTCTCCCGGAGAAGGCAGCGAAGAGGACGAAGAGCACCTGGGTCGTGAGTGTGGCGCACTTGTAGCTGGAGGTGCTTTGAAGATGGACGCACCTGTTGCTTCAAACGCATCCCGTAAAGGGTCATGTTCAAGTTACCGGAAACAAACCACTACGCATCAAGAGAATGTTGATCTTCCCGAGTTAAGTAAATTTGCTCAGTCAGATCCTCCTTTTGAAGAAGAGTGGGGTGTTTGGGAATCGGTTCAATGCGCAGGAGAGGGGGAATCTACTATGGACCTTAGCCCTGAACCTCTGCACTACGGTTGTTGTCCAATTTACCCAGATTTAACATCTCAGACCGCTGACAAGTCAAATCCAGCGAGTGAAATAATCCCCCGGCCTACAGACGATTGCGGTTATGCTTCCATAAGCATTGATGATATTTTAGACATGGACATAGACACCGCGAAGCAGTCCTCTTCGGGCAGCCAATCTCGGGCGGATAGTTACTCCGGCAAGAAAGTGTGTGTTGTAACGCCACTTTACCAATCGCGCCAAAACCATGACGAAATGGATCGTGGGCCATCCACTCCTTCGACAGCCGCACCTTCGAGCCAAGACGTTTTGTACGCTGCTCCACTGAAAAACAAATCAAAAGTGCATTCATCAAGAAAAGATCCCTCGAAACCAAAGCAGGGACATCGTGCTATAAAAGAAGCAGAGTCTGAGACTTCAATGGGGGAGGAGGAGTGTAACATCCTCCCACGAGACTCGACCTCTGGAAACTACACAACGGATCCAATTTATGCCGTTCCTGATAACAAACCGAAACCTGGAAAACCAAAGGCGTCGATTTGTACTAGCCAGCAGCAACCAGACTTTGTTCCATCTGAACCAGTCTACGCAGTACTTGAGGGTGGTGACGAAAAGCCCGGTTGATGACCCCGATCCTGATCCGCAACGAAGTCATCAATATAAAACACTAGGTAATTTTCGAAACCACGGGTTTAGGCCAAATACTAGGCTCAGGCATCGTCCGGCTGTGTGTGAATCCACTACCTAAAGTTTACGTTTTGTAAAGCCGGAACCCCCCGAAGCCCTGATTTCGAAGAGGCTCATTGGTCTCATATAATATGGAGAAAAACAACTACAGTCAACTTGGCAGGGAATCGAACCTGTAACATTCTGCCCTCTAGAACAGGAGCATATTCCCTCGGCGTGCACAATTTGTTATTAGTAAGTCTAGTAATTAAAACTCTGCGTGACACCATAAAAAAAAAAATCACACCATTTCACCCTGCCTTACTTTTTGAGTAACAGTTTGATTTTAGCGTGTAATACATTTCTGTGAAGAACCAAATCACGTTTAAATCACCCAAAGCGTTAGACATAGACCCCTTTTGACTAAATAAAATCAATTCAAGCAAAATTGTATTTTGAGATGAGCCCACATGTCTCTTTCTGCTCAATCAACCATTTATTTGAATAACACCCTGTGTATACAATTTAGCAAGGCTGAGTACTTGCTGTACAATTCCTATGCGAATTCCTGGAGAGCGGGTCATTGTTGGATTGTGTTAGTGTAAAACAAACCCCGGATAGTGATAAGACTTTTGGCATGCTACTTGGCTAAGTGCAGTTGAAGAACTTGGAATTTTTTTGATTTTTTTGAGAAAAAAATTGCGGAGTACCGACTTTTTAATTAAAAACTGTTACTCAATAAGTGAGCGATAGTGTCATTGAGTGTTAAACCAATGGTGCTTCAAATGCAAACACCAAAATGTCAACGTTCATTTTTGTTTGCTTAATCTTAATGTCACTTCAGTTTCTTGTTTTCCCCTCAGTACCTATAGAAAAATCAAGTTGGATTTGGCCGGTGCATTGTAAACAATTGGTATTTTTCTCACTAATGGCCTAACCTTATAGGGAAACTATACATAATTGTGCTTTGGAATAGTTAATTTATTCCTGTTGTATCTTTTTCAAAAAAAACACACTATACAAACTAGTCGAGAACGTTGCAGTTATAAAACAAATAATAACGTGAAATCATCGTTGCGTAGTTTGCTGCACAATTCGCATTGCTAGGAAAGCGTTGAAGTGGACATTGAGAGAAAAAGACATAATATGACTTAGTTCAATTCATAATTATGACTAAAGACTCATTATTATGACTTATATACTTAAAGACTCACTTGTTTGAACTCTATAGTTTTGCAACAAATTTTCTCATTATTACTTTATTTCGTTTGTATGTTTCATTGGGCATAGAAGCTCCTGCATTATGCGTTATGTATGTCTCGTATTATTGTTATTATATACCTCATAAATATGACTCAATATGACTTATGCTTAACCATTATTATTCCCAATAGACGCCATCTTTACGGGCAAATTGCATTTTGGCTTAAAAAAACAACCAAAACATCAGTAGTTGTGTATGTTTTGTACTCCGAATTATGAATACCATTCGGTAGGCTAAATAGGATGACACAAGCAATACAAATAAAAAACAAATCAAATCTTGATGTTTTGCTTGCTGGATGTGAACACAGGCAGAGAAACAAAAACACACTTATCATTATACTTATGTTTGCTAGCTGGATGGAACAACGCGAACTTTTGCTTTTGATTTTGTCATTCAATCACACCATCACAGTCACGTGAGCATTCCTGCCTGCAGCTTTCAATACACAAGTTTCCAAATGGTTTTGTTGTTGTTGTTGTTTTTGTTTGTTGTAAACTAATACATAATACATAAATAATACAAAATCTCACAAAGGGATGTTGTGCATTACGCTTTCATATACGCGTTCTCATTTTATGACAATTGACCACATAATTAATCATGACAAAGTGTGACGACCTTCATCCTAATTTACATACTAAATTGTAGAGCAGTTTAGTTGCAATAATAAATCAAATATTCAAACGCATACTTTTGGTTTTGAAACTGAAGGAAAAACATCATAAGATAAAAGTTTCACTTCACTATATTTCCTTAAATGACCAAGGCAAGGGAACGGAAAGTGCACTTCATTCCATGACATTGAAGTTGTGTGCATTCAGGTTCAATTTTCGAACAGTTGTGCACGTTCATCATTTCTACAAATTGTTACAATTTGTCATTGTTTGCAACTTTGACAACATCTTCAGTTAGTCAGAATCGTCTGATGGGACACGTATTGGCCATGGCTCCCATTCGGTTGATATGGTTCTGTTTAATGGTTGGATGTATGTGTGCATCAGGTCAGAGCAGCAGCCACTTTGAAGACACGGACGGTTTGATGATCCCTACCCCTAAATGCAGCGTTAGAGCCATGGTCTTCGTAAACACCACGGCATACTTATTATGCAAAGTAGAGGCTTTTCAAGGGGATGAAACCATTAAATTAAAGTGGCTTTTCTACAATAGGAGAATTATAGTGGATAAAACATCACCATCATTTGCTGTAAGGCACCTTTTCACTGAAAGAGACAACTACCGAAAGTTCACGTGCGTTGCCGGTGATTATAACAACGGGCCAAACTGCAAGTTAGTTCCGTTGCAGATTCCAATAAACGTAACACTTCGCATTGCGGACAACGGGACAGATGACGACACCGTTGCATTTAAATGTGACGCAGAAGCCGTGCCTCGCGTTACCACTTACGTGTGGAGCGTGTTGGAAGCGGGAAACTCGTTGGATAACTGGATGGAACTTCAAGACGGCGACAAACGAATTGTGGACAATGACACGGTTCTCGTCATCTCAGTCGGAAAATTTGCTTCTGGACACGTTCTATCAGTAAACTGTACAGCGTCAAATGATCTTGGGTTGACTGGGTCAGATACGCTTACTTATCAATTTACTCCGATTCAAAGTGGTCCTACAGCCCCCACTACGACAATGGTATCGCCCACAGATTTAGATTTCCCACCCACAGAGGGCGACCTGCGTGACGCAGGCAAGGTCGTCATGGCCGTTTTGTCACTTTTGGTTGTTACCACAGTCGCTATTGTTTCGTGCATCTGGATTTTAAGGTTCAAGACGCTGCAGGGAAATTAGGCATCCGGAGGCAAAACTGGAGTAGCATTCAGCGATAGACAAGGCAGGTGGTCTTTAGGAACAGGACAACATCGTAGGCTCTGTGTCGAAGATATCCAAGTCTTGACTGGCAGTTTAGAAGAAAAAGCTGTTACAATAATGAATGTTGGAAGTCCTGTTCTCTGAGAGTAACTTCAACTTTAAAAAGCATACGGCTTGCAGTTCGCTGAAGGGTTGTGGTGTGGAGATATCCGGCATTGTCTGCGCCCAATTCACATACAAGCGACAGCAGCAAGTTGGCCTACGTTAAATTTTCTGTCAATAAACGTGTCACCGTTAACTTAAGTCTGAGTTATTATACGTAGCTCCACGCCACAGCTCGACGAAACTCGCTGGCAAAAATTTCCAGGTTTTAATAATTTGAAACTATTATTGTTACACAATGGAATTGCTCATTACTTGATTATTCAAGGAAGGTAGGGGGTTGCACTGAAAGACTTACTAATTACATTAAAAAAAACTGCATGAGCTTTAGTAGCAACAATTACTTCATCGGGTGCAAATATTACTATTGACTACTTGATAATATTGTACATTTTGATTCATAGTGAGGACTTTCATGTACGACTACTTTATAACAATCAGGTACTTTTCGGAAAACGGCCATTTCAGATTTGGCGGTAATTTTTTAGTGTGTTAAAAATGACCTCTGTCTTTATTTTACTCCGGTTGTGTCGGTGAGATATTGCTGGTAAACCAGTTCTGGAATAAATTCTAAGAGCCATGTCACACGGGGCAATTTACAGGCTCCAAATAGAAAAGGCATTCACATTAGAATGGTTCACATATTTGTCTTAGGGTTCGTAAAACATTGTTGGAAAAATCACTCCTGTGCTACCAATTTGATCTTGCAGCATGCACCGCAGTTGGTTGCCTCCAAGTTGCCTGGAAAAGTTGCCACGTGTGACAAGGATGAACACGGTCTGCTTTTACGCACCAGAGAAAGACAGTTTTTATTTATTTGTTATTAAGACAGCGTAATTAAAGGCAGGGCATTTTGGGGGGTAATTGTCAAAGACTTGTATCCACAAACATAATAGGCCTATGCTTAAAATAATAAACCTGTTAAAATTTGGGCTCAATTGGTTATCGAAGTTGCAAGAAATTAATGAAAGAAAAAACACACTCGTTGCATAAAAATTGTGTGCTTTCAGATGCCTGAGCTCAGATTCAATTTCTGTTGTTAAAAAAACCTCTTTCTCTAAAACTACATTACTTAAAAGGGTGTCGTTTCTAACATTGTTTTTTTTTTAAATATCAACAGCTCTCCTGTACTCTTTATCAAGTAACTTTTTATGGTCATTAATGTTTGGAGTTAATTACCAAAGGTGTACCCTCTCTTTAATTTTCAACTGGTAAATCCCTTTTACAATAATGATTAGATGAGGCACGGGCAATGTTCTGTGTTTTCTGTAAAATGTTTTTAAAATTGACAAGTTATCAACCACAGTTAGACTACAATCCCGGCCATAATATCTCGTTGGGCCCCCGCACCACCGACGGCCCCCGTGCCCCCTTTTCAATGTTGGCTCTCATTGCGCGGTCTGCGCTCCCATCAACATTGAGCGGGGGCCGGAAGGGGAGAGGGAGTGTTTATTGTCACGTTGCGAATGGGTGGCCCAAGCATTCTGGCCGGGATTGTACATGGTGTAGACAGCTCAGTTTAGGTAAAAGCGCCGGTGTCATAGGGAAATCTATCCTCCGGAGATTCTGTTCCCCATTATGGAAGATCAACATGGGCTGTTCGCTCGTCCCCAGCGCCTTGGCTTAAAACCAAAGGCGCTGGGATGGGCAAACGTATCAAGCACGCTCATTGGTTAATGCTCAGTCCCACCATGCATCACACTCACACTGCAAGCACTGCACGCATGACGTACTTCCTGAACAAGCTGATGCAAGCTGATGCAATCTGTGCAAGCTGATTAGCCCATCCCAGCGGTCCTGGATAGGCCGCTGGGGCCGAGCGAACATGGGCTGAAGGAGGATATTCAAAAGAGGGCGCTATCAGAAGAAGTTTGTACACAGTTTGCCGTATGTGGGGAACAGATTCTCCGGAGGGACATAATCTCCTGCCACACCGGTACGTGAAATCGGAGGTCGTTGGTTCAATTCCCGGCCGCTCTAGTCAATTTTTTTTTAGTTCAACTCCAAATTAAAATGTATAAAGTTATCTTCATGTATGCACTGATAGAGCTTTATTGTTTTGGTTTTGGTTTTGTTATTAGACGAATTTTGTTTCGTTTCCAATTGCAGTTTTTTAAAGTGACCAAATCATTTAACCAAGATGCGTTTTGGGAAGAAGTAATAGAGAATATACAAGAAAATGTAATAATTCCCCCTTATTGGTAGACTTAAAGCCTTATGGCCTTAAATGAACACCGAATTTGATGACAAAATAATCTCAAGGGTATGGGGTTGTATACTACGGTAACATTTTAGGGGAGGTGTGCATAAGGGAGTACACCAACTTTTTCATAGGGGGCACTTCTGTCCAACTAAAACTGTAGTTTCCGTTTGCATTTCCCAAGCGAGTCTTTATTAGCGCTCTTCTTAGGCCATTTACTATTTTTCATAAGATAATCTGACGTGAGTGTAAAAATAAATACAATGTCTGCATGTACATATAGAGCAGTTTTAAACACATTGAAATTATCTCAATTAAGCTTATATGATGTAACATTTTACTCATAGTTTGTAATCGCAAAAGACCAGGTTTCAAATGGGGTGGGGGAACATGCCCCCTTTTGTTAGTTACACCACTCCATGTAAACTTTGTTTACACAAAGAGTGGCATGTACATTCCAGGGCCTTTCTGGCAGGCAAGATTCTAATTTTGGGACATTTTGTCTTTAGCTTCCACTTTCATTCAAGTGTTATAAAATTAACAGCTGAGCAAGTTTTGAGACATTCCAGGGCCTTTCTGGCAGGCAAGATTCTACACTGGTGATATGAGAAATTTTGGGACATTTTGTCTCTTAACTTACACTTTCATTCAAGTGTTATAAAATTAACTGCTGAGCAAGTTTTGAGACGTGCCTCCTTCCTTCATACCACAAGTTGATAAAGTTCAGACAGTGTACAAACCGTTCCAGCAGGAAGTCTAGGCTGTGTGGCTCTTTTGTAAACGTGATGTCACAGGTCACATGGTCTACAGTTCAGGCTATCAATTGATGTTCAATGGGTTTATTTCGAATTGGTAAATCAAAATAAGAACCGGTACTTTTTTTTGGGGGGGGGGGGGATTTTCTTGCGCATAGCAATACTCCAGACAAAGATTTCAGAACAAATGCCTGGATCTGGTATTAACTTTAAAACAAAGTCAGATTTTAGATTAATAACTGCTCATTTATTTGTTCCATTCAAGGGCGTCGATGGGTGGGGGACGGGGGGGGGGGGGGGGGGGGGACATGTCCTCCTCACTATTTAGACTGGAGGGGACAGCATATCAGATGTCCCCCCACTTTTAATTGACTGTTCTTGACTTAAGAAATATGCAACAAAATATAAAAATATACACCATTTTCTTGATTTAATATTTCATTAAAAAAAAAATTCAAATAAAAGAATAGCAAACAAACGGTGAAATGTTTTTTACATTTTCATCTTTTTTTTCTGATGGACAATGTGCAGAATGGTATTTTGGACCTATAATGTAAGATGTATTTTTTCAAGACTTGCTCATCCGTCCCCCCTACTTTTCAGTAGCGATCGACGCCCTTGGTTCCATTGTAAATTTTTGGGGATGTTTAATAGACTGAAAGAAGTCAACACATAACCCCAGAGTCCCTTGTAAATGTTTGCTGTTTGTTCGTATTTTTTGATAAACACATAATGTTAAATAGCTTGTATGCTTAAATTCCATATTAATATGTCTTATATTGTGCATAACTGCATGTAACAAAGCAGATTAATACAAACAAACAAAGGGGGTACGCTATCGAAGAATAAAATGTCTTTACATTAAGTTTTGTAATTCCCACTTGAACATACAGGGATGAGATTCAATGGATGTGAAATATCCCCCAAAATAGCTTGCGGGTCTGGGTCCCCCTTTTTCTACAATCTCGGTCATATCTCCTTGGTCCCCCGCCCCCCTGGCCCCCGTTCAATGTTGGCTATCATTGCGCGGTCTGCGCTCCTAACAACATTGAGCGGTGGAGTGGGAGAACGAGGAGGGTACGTTTAAACTCACCCGGCCCAAGCATTTTGGCCGGGATTGTAGACCTAGAACCTCTCAGATGTTTCAATTCAGAAGATTTGCATTCCACCAGAAATACAAAACTACAGATGTGGACACAATGTGAACTATTTAATTGTTTCTCCCTTTGGTAATTGCTTTACTTCTTTTAAAATAATTTGAGGGATGAAAGGAGGTTTGGAGAGAATCTGGCACAACCCTGAGTGATAACATGCCTGAAGATGTCTATGCCCCAACTAAATCTTTAGTTAGAAAGATCATGGATGTAGCAGCAATTGAGGGAGCATCTCAACAGTTGGAAAGATAGGAGTGTTCTAATTGCACATGAACCATTCAAAAATGCTAAAAAAACATATATGCCATACTCGCTGGCGTTGGATTGCTCCTGTACCTTGTTACAAGGATGCGGTAAAGCAGAATGTTCTGGCATTCCAATGGATTGCGGGCATGTGCAAAAGGAACGTTTTTTTGTGTCTAGAACATGCTGACTATCGAGACACTCCCTAAAGCCCAACTACAAGAAATCACACTCTTTTGTTTTGAATAAAGTATCAGAAGTATCTGAAGAAGTATCTCTGTTATGAGTCAGATGTGTGTGATTTATTTTTTTATTTTTTATTTTTGTTAGTAAGCAAAGTAGTGATCGTTCAAAGCTCTGGGATAAGTAGATGCTTTCAGGATGCCACCGAATCTGATGATCTCAGCTCGTCCTACACACAGCGATGGGAACAACGCTTCGGGGGCATACCCGTATTTCATCTCACTGTGCTGATGACCCGGATTAATTGGGGCACGCTGTGCATTCTGATCAGGTATATCCAACCAAGCCACTTGAAGGTCACTTATTGCTGCACTGACGTCTAATACATATTGTTGTTCGCCGTATGGAATTCTTGAATATGACGGGGGATTAAGTCCCAACTTGGACGGCGATTTGCAGCACCCATATTTCTCACTGAAAGAACAGATTGAGTTTGACACTGGAGTTTTACATTGGCAAGTTGGTGAACATGGACAGCCTACTGGGGTCAGATCCACTGTGGAAGTGTCTGGGCTTTCACCGGGCAATGAGTTACTAGAAGCTGCTGGGACACCATGGACACTGTGATTTCTACCGTCCGACTTGTCACTAGATCGACTTCGTAGACGCTTCGCATTGCTGTGGAGGTCACTCAGGGACCCTCTCTCCACGCCCCCTTGTGGGCGGGGCGGGTAGTGAGACTGCGTTCGGCTGTTTTGCTGTGGTCGTTGTGGAGCACGCATTGCTGGGGCTGATCTGTGAGAGCTTAGGGCTAAACTTAGGCTGTTTCGGAGTTTACTGAAAAACACGATGCTGTCGCCAATCTATAAATCAAAGAACAAGTAAAATATGGAATATATTTCAAAATCTTTCACAAGGTTAATAAGAAGAAGCTAAGAAGCCCAAGTATTTGTTTCTCCATTTTGTGAACTTTTAATCAATAAATGTAAACAATACTAAAATAAAAGGCCCAGACTAATTTTTACTCTCTTCAGTTTACCGGTATTTACATTGACTTGGACTGCAAAACGAGCAAGCTTAAAAGCACTAAGCACACAGGCCCAATGTCCATTCCTGTCTAGCTTTGTCCCAGGCTCTTCACACACAAGCACGCCCACATAGCTCTGTGTTCATTCACTCTGGACATTCTTTTGTTCTGTGCACTTTAGAAAAACATAAAATATTCTATACTGTATGAAGCAAGACTAAGGCCGTCTGCCAGTGTTGAAGAATAGGCAGACGCGCGCTGATCTAGCCGTAGCTGTAGCCGAAGTTGCCGTTTCGGACACGACCTAAGACTTGAGGTTCCCCTTTACCTTGCAAGAAGAATGGCTGAATATTTGAGGGGCAGCGTATTCCTGATGTTGGATTTTAACCTCTCGCCATTTCCAAGGTACTTCACTGATATCAAGCATCCAAACGTCATTTAATACCTGGTCGATGAAATAAGAAATACTGTTATTTCAAGTGGTCGGTTCAAGGAGCATCGCATTGAAAATTCTGATAGAATGTGGGTTCGAACCCCAACTTGGCCTGTCAAATTGCTGGCATCCTTGACTATGACGCCTCACAATGTTGGTTTGGGTGGGAGATTAAACCATATTGAGTGGCGAGTGCGTAAAGCGAGGGCGTGTTGTGGCCGAGCGGTCTAGTTCACCGGACCCAAGCTCCGGTGTTGTCAGCAGCAGAGTGTGGGTTCGAATCCCGGTCATGACACTTGTGCCCTTGAGCAACGCACTTAACCATAATTGCTCCGTAAAAAGTTGGGAAGGTAGTGCATTCTGCTCTACCAGCCAGGCTCCTAGTGGATGATACCCATGCCTATATCCTTACGGACTGTGAAGGGGGTAACCCTGTTTCAGCCCCAGGAGTAGGTGGCAACGTGCCTCTGGTGACAGTTGATCTGGGTTGACAGCCCAAACCAGTTAAGTGTAGCCCTGACCTTGAAGTGGCCGTTCGGCCTTGTGAGTTGGGCAATATCTCATAAAAAAAAAAAAATTAAAAAAAGACGCTCATCACATCTCACTGCTGTGGCCCTGGTTCGATTCCAGGCTTTACGGCCATATTGTGAGTAGATTTGTACATTAGTTCTCTTGTATGCCACAGGTTTTTTTTCTCTGGACCCTCCGGTTTTCCATCCCTCGGGAAAAATTCAACACTTTCGATCTCTGGGTGTGCATTGTGGTCATATGGGTCAATGTCACTGGTTACCATAGGTACCGTTGCATACCTGTGGCTTGAACACGTTGTGGCTACATCCTTCGCAACTCACGTTTTCTTTTTAAAACAGGACAAATTATAAAGCTTAGTTGGAAAAAAATCCCAAGAGATTTGGTTGAAAAATGCATGCAACTAAAAAATCGTGCCGACATCTCAGAAAGACAACTTGCCCAGCCTGTTTGATTTTAAGGGACACCCCTGCAGGGGGCGTCATGGTTTCTGATGGATACCTTCTTTTCAAGGGGAAACCTACCTTTTCATAATTGCCCAGTCCCCCAATTATTAAAATATGCCCATCATCCAGAACAACCTGAGATAAAAAAAAAATAATACAAGCATTTAATATTAATAGGTAACAAATAAAAATCATAACCTAAGGCAGTGTTGTTTCTGATGGTCATGTCGTGACACAAACAATTTTTTTTTTATTATGTGAGGGAAGGGGTTGAATGGCAGGGGGGGGGGGCTAGAAAGGGTTGTATAATGTAATAAGTGCATCAAGAATAAGGAATGAAGAGATGTTTAAAGTAAGATTTGGAATGAAAACCATTTGCAGAAAACCTGCCAATGTAGTCAGGTAGGCCATTCTAATCACCACGTGTCATAACAGGCATAATGCTACAGTGAACGCCAGGTAAAGTTTTTTTTTAAGCATTTACATGTACCTGTAGTGGGGGTGGGGAGGCCTAAGGGACTCTCTTAGGTTTGGGTACATGTAGGCTAAGTATTCCAGCGGAGGGACATGGACTTGTCTGGTGCACCGCTGGAGCAGTCCATTGAAGCGGTCACTTATGCCAATGCGATTATTCTCTCGCGCATTATTGTTCCCGTGGTTCAGTACATTGTTGCAGTCCAGCGGATTGTTTCTGGCAGTCCGCTGGATTACGGGCTGATGCCTAGAATGTGACAGACGTTTGAGACGAACCCTTACCTGTACGTGTTTTTCCCTGGCCGGTGGCTTCTTCCCTTCCATCTTCATACAACTCCATGTCGTGCTCTGGAGTGACAGAACCCAGACACCATCGTACCTTAGGAATCCAAAGTTAAAAACGATGGCAGTTTCAGTCCGAGAGCTCACTAGTTGTAAAGTTTTGAGTTTAACAAAGAAGAATTGACTAGAGGGGGACTTGAACCTGCGACCTCTGGATTATGGCAATTACAGGTTGAATGGCTTCTGACTGGCACCCCCGAACAAGGATATTGACAAAAAGGGAGACCAACAACATCGTTGAGAGGGCAAGGCCATTTTCATTTTGCAAAGGGCACTTCCATTACAAAATATTTAAGTCTATGGGAAACTTTTGAAGGGGCAACAGGGCCAAGACCAGGGGCAACAGAGACCATGGTCTCTGTGGCCTTCGTGTAATTCCAGGCCTGTTAGATAGCTCATTTGGTAGAGTGCCGGCACAATAATCTGGAGGGTGTAGGTTCAAGTCCTACTCTAGTCATTTTTCGTTGTTCAACCCGAAATTGAGTATTGAAGTACACTTTTCCCTAACAAGACAAATAAGAGCCTGTTTAAACAAAACCATTTTAGTGTACATGTATGTTACACTATGTATAAAGCTTTTTCTTCATAATTTGGATTCTGGTATTGTAAAAGCAAAATTCTGTTCCAGTAAGATGTTTGACCAACAAGCCCTTGGAATGTGGACTCCCACCCCCTCCCACCCTAAATTTGAGCTCTGTGTGTGAAAACTAGAGGATTTCAAAAGAAATGACTATTAAAAAAAACAAAAACAAAACAAACAAACAAACAATGAAGGATTTTTAAGTAAATAAAATCAATGCCTACTTTGTTTGGTTCCCACAACTGCCGCCAAATATCACCATCAGGTCATTGACCATGCTTGCCCTGTGACTGGCCATCGGCGGTGGACAGAGGCTCGTGACAACGGCCCGCCATTTGTTCTTCGGAATATCATAGATGTGCAGGTCATCAGAGATATGGGGTGGCTGGTGAGGGGGGTTCGGAACCGGGGGCGCCCATCCACCGAAGAGAACGAGAGAGCCGTTGTGGTGGACCATAGAGGCTGCTGCTTTCGGGGAAGGGTATTCACCTAAAGGAAAGAAGAAAACAACCATTCTCTTGTTAACCATCTTATCTAAATGTATATATACACAGGCAGCACGCTATGGAGCAGCCATGTTCTTTATCTCCCATTCAGATCAATGTAACCAAACTGAGGCTGAATGGGGTTGAATAGTCTGGTTCCTATTTCGTAGAGCTGCTTAAGCACAAAAAGTAGCAAAGCAGAGCAAAGTCATGCTTACCAGAATAGTATAAGTATGGTTACCTGCCCAAATGCCATTTTTCATGTACAATCTGTGACTGGTATCCTGCTAATTTTTGCTTGACAGAAATCTTACGGCAAAATTGTCTGCTTAAGCCAATAAGCAGCTCTGTGAACTTGGGCCGTGGTCCCTATAATAATATGGTTTTATGAGAAACAACTGCCATCATTGCTGCAGCACATGAGAGAACGTCTTGTAGATATTTCCCCCAAATTCATGCCCTGGATGTCTTTTACCAACACTACACATGACGTTTATATTTTACCAGTTGCCATAAGCCTTTTCCACGTCCTAGTACCGACGTCCATCTTATGCAGGTCACAGTAACAGGTCCCACTTGCCGATCTCATTTCAGAGGGTACAGTGCCCCCAAACATGTAGATAGTGCCCTCAACGTAGCACGCACTGTGCATGGAACGGCCATTGAGTGAGTTGCTTTGACACTCCTGATGTGACCATTTGAGCGAGCCAGATCTGGCAGCGAGGCAGAAGGCGTGTTCTCGCTGTTTTATGACACCTGTCAATCAACGGCAAAGTACAGGATGAGGTCATGTGTTCAGCAAAAAAAATTAAAAATCAATAAGTTTCAATCTGATATACATGTAGTTCAAAATTTTTTAAAAAGTTGCATTCCCTTAAGGTGATCCCCTGGCTGCCGCTTCCCAGGTTGTATCGTAAACTTGGGTGTGATCCCTGGCTACACGGCAGGTTACGGCTTCTGACATGCCTAAAGAAAGAAATTGACAAAAAGGGAGACTGCCAACATAGGGCTAGATAGCGCAGTTGGTAGAGCCCTGGGGCGTTTAACCGGGGGTTGTTGGTTCAAATCCCGCTCTAGTAAATTTTTTCTTTGTTCAACCCCAAAGGTTCATAAAAGAATAGAAGTGTAACAATATAACTAGTAAACTTGCAGGTACAACCACTTGTAAATCTCTTTTGGGAGGTGTGCTGGCTCTGAAAAAGAGTCAGTAGTGTGATCTTGAAGTTTCAAACAGTATACTCTGCTCGTCTCAGGACGAGACTTCACTATCTGAACCTTAAGTCAGCCCAGGATACCTTTCTCCTGAAGACGAGGAGAGTATACTGTTCGAAACCTCGAGACCACACAGGCTCTTTTCAGAGCCAGCACTACTCCCAAAAGAGATTTACACATGGATGTACCCGCAAGTTTACTAGTTATACTTTCTTATTTTCACGCAAAGTTCCAAAGTCACTTAAACGTATTCATAAAAGTTTTGCTGAGAACAGAGAAAAAATAAGTTCCACTGTCAAGGTTTAAAACATAGAATTGATTTTGAAGAACTCCAAATCACTGGTTCATCATTGAGATTAGAAGCAACCCTGGATATTGTAAACCGCTTGAGCTAATCGGTGAAGCCAGTTTGTGTGAAGTGGGCGTGGCTCTTCAGTGGAATCAAGTCAGACGTTACAAACACTAGGTCTAGGATAAGAAACTGTACGCATGTGAGGAAAAATCTGAATGTGTATTGGAATGGACCACACCCCATGCAACTTAACAAGCTAAGCCAAGGGGAAAAAGAAGCCCCCCATCCTTTTCAATGACACTTGACTGGACAGTGAGGAGTGAAAATAAACACAAAAGTTTACAGACCAAAATTTTAGCAGTCGCTTTATTTGGCTTCTCTTTACTTATCAATAAGGGGTGTTGGTAAAAGTCGGAGGTCGGAGCTAGCCGGAGCTACTCGGAGGTTGCATTTGTTACGTGAAATATCAGAAAAATTTCCATATCCAGCCACCACTTTTTCATTCGTTATGAAATAAAATAGTATCTAATTTACTCAAATGAGATATTCCTTTGGGTAAAAATGAGTGAAAAAGTGGTGGCAGGATACAGAAGTTTTTCCGAAATATCATTAAAAGTAGCTACTCACGCACACCAAATGTTTTTCGGAAGGTTCTCACTCTCATCTCAGGCAGAGTGGAATTCCATTCCGAATGGAATTCCATACCTGCCCAAGAATCTTCAACCCTTCATGTGAGTAGTCTTTTTAAATGATTTTTCGCGTTATAAACGCAACCTCCGGGTACCTCCGGCCTCAGACTTTTACTTTTAAGTTTTATGTTTTAGTTTACCAACTGCCTCAATAAATAAGTCATAAGTGGCGACTTGCATGACTTTTTTAGTTTTTGTTGTTGTGCTAACACAAGAATAGACAACCCTTGTGACAGAAACAGTCACTGTCTCAATTTTGTTCAATTAATCAAGATTCAACATGTTCAAATCAATGTGTCATAACTCATATTTCTGTATTCATTGGCATTGTCAATGACGACAATATGAAAATATCAGATTGATGTCAGACACTGACTGCATGCATGCTTACCCCGCATTAATCGGTGCCACTTTCTCGACACAAGAGATGCATTTTTGCAGTCATTGTAAGGTGACAGATACGACATAATTCTCTCTAAAATTTCCTCCGGCAAGTTTTCTATTTGTAAACAATGACAAGTTTCGCCACGGATGCTCGCCATTTCTGTCTTCTGCTACTGCTAAGTGCTACTGCTAGTGCTACTGCTAGTGCTAGAGCATCGGACTGCATCATAAAAAGTGCACAGCTCAAAATTATCTTTCCCTCTAGGCTAGGCAGTTTGGTGTTTCGATGGTAAAAACTAATAAAACAGCCGTCTGCTTTTACAAACGGTAATTAAAAAATAAATTACTTAACATTTGTTTTATTTGTTGGATGTGTTTATACAACAAAACATTACAGTAAATAAATATAGAATTACTCTTTTTGAGTTTTTCAATACTTTGATGTATTTAAAAAAGAGAAAAAATACGTAACTTGCTCAAAATTTATAGCTCATTTTGAACGAGCCTGTCATGTCAGCGCCCGTGCTGGAACTGAATTGTTAGGGGTAGTCTAGCACTAGCACTAGCAGTAGCAGTACTTTACAGTGTACAGAGATTGTCGGTCCTTTCTCTATGGTTTGACTTGAGTGCTGCAACCGCCAACCGCAAGTCGTGCGATGTCTCTGGGTACAACCTTTCAACCGTACGGTCAACAGATAGATACAAATTGGCCTAAGACACCCAAAGGAAAAGAGTACTTTTCAAGCATTGTGAGGAAGGGGAAAAGGAGAATTTATGGTGAGAATTTATACTATTGTATTATAGCCCCTCCCCCTTATAATGCAATGAGGGTCAATCCACTTCGTAACTAAGGATACGAAGTGAGGCAGTTAACATGATTTGTTGATAACTTAACTTACTTTAATACTTAGCATTAGGGGTTCGTCACCTGAATGGGGCTACATCCGACCATGAATGGAGTCTGGGGAATCAACAATGCATAGGTTTCTTTGAAAAAGAATTGCATTTGTATTGTCTCAGGAAAAGGCTCAAATTATTATTGTCGGTCATCCTTATCTGTAGTAGGCTTGGTTGGTTTAAATTTAGCTCGGGAACAATTTTAAACATGATTTTTGCCTCTCTCTTTCAGGGTTTCTGGAGAGACCATCTCTCCCGCCAAATTTGATTCCTGATGTGGTTTCTTACAAAGTCATCTTGCGTGGAAAGGCCGGAGTTGGAAAGACAAGTACAGTTGCAAAGCTTGTAGGGTTACAAGTTCCTACGTCACACAGTGAAACACCAGGTTAGTTTAATGAAGCTGTTGCTAAGTCCTCAATATTTGGACTGCTGCAATCGTGTTTTATTGTTATCGCTAATACAGGATCACCGAAAATAGAAAATAAAAAATTCAGATTGGTTGGATGATATTTTTTTATTGAAAAAAAGTTAATCTTCCCAAAATAAAACAGTAATATAATGTAACTTTATAATTTTCATCATTTAGGAATTGTATCATCTATAGTATATTGGCCAGCTAAGCTGCTACACGCTGATAAAGTGCTGCTCTTCCGCCTTCAGTTTTGGGATGCAGGGGAAAATGCCATCAAGAAGTTTGACCACATTCTGCCTGTAAGTATTTAGTAACACAAGCAACATTTAACCTAGCCCCACTTGTGTGGCCAAGGGACAGGAAACCTGAATCCTTGGCCACACGTCGTCACCCATATTTTCGTCAGCCCACCGATTAAAAAATAGAGGAGCATTCCTTAAGAGCGGGTCGGCGATTTAAACCACCTCAATGTGTTCACCTACCTCTTAGCTTGACCTGGGTGTTTTGGGTGAGTACATAAATAACAATTTCAAAAGATATTTCAATTCAAAATCTTCAACTCTATCCGAATTAGATTTTCGCGACATGTACTGAGCGCGGCCATTTTGGATTGATTCTAATCGTGCCAATCAATTCATGACGTCACCGGCCGGCCGGGTTGTGGGCGGAGCGGATACATAAAGCAACCATTGCAATGTGCACATCTTCGCTCCGCCCACAACCCGGCTGGCCGGCGACGTCATGAATTGATTACTCCACTACACTGACCTTCATGGCAAGTCAATATTTATGTGGAGGATCGGTGTTGATATGAACTTTACTGTATAACTCCACTACACTGACCTTCATGGCAAGTCAATATTTATGTGGAGGATCGGTGTTGATATGAACTTTACTGTATAACTCCACTACACTGACCTTCATGGCAAGTCAATATTTATGTGGAGGATCGGTGTTGATATGAACTTTACTGTATAACTCCACTACACTGACCCTCAAGGCAAGTAAATATTTATGTGGAGGATCGGTGTTGATATGAACTTTACTGTATAACTCCACTACACTGACCTTTAAGGCAAATAAACATTTATGTGGAGGATCGGTGTTGATATGAACTTTACTGTATAACTCCACTACACTGACCTTTAAGGCAAATAAACATTTATGTGGAGGATCGGTGTTGATATGAACTTTTTTTATTTATTTTTTATTAACCTTACTCAAGCGAACAAGAAGCTAGTAGTAATAAACTACAGCTAGAGTTCATAAATTATGAGCAGAGGGCATGTTCATAAGCATATTATGAATTCTGGATTTGAAAGACTGGGCTGATTGGGCTACAACGACAGAAGCAGGTAATGAGTTCCAAAGCCTAGCACAGGATGGTATGAAGGGTCTCTGATGTTGAGAAGTGCGTGATTTGGGGATGATGAGAGTATTTGGATGTTGTGTACATGACTGCCTAGTAGAGCGGCGTGCTGTTTGTAGGGGAAGTTTGAGACTGTCAAGTGGATAGGGTAAAAGAGAGCACTGAATTTTTTGGGAAACTGTTAAGCCAGCAACTCGTCTTCGGTGGCTAAGGGGTTGGATACCGAATACTTCATAATCATGGAGGGTTCAGATTGAAACAAATCAATGTTTCCTCCAAAGACTACAAATTTTGTCCCTCTTCTTGAAATTACATCAGTTTCATGTTTCTTTTCCAGGCATGCAAGGCTGGTGCAGATGCGACTTTAAACCTCTTCTCTTTCACGGATCGGCAAAGTTTTGAGGATCTACGAACACAGATGTCGCAGTCGGCCCAATCCGGGGACCGCGTCATACGCATTGTCGTTGGAACCAAGTACGATCTTTACAGTAACAGTGAAATCACGTCACGGGAACTCCAAGATTTTCAAGATCAGTGGACAGTCCCGATCCTAAAGATTAAGAACGTCAGCAAACCTGCCGGGAACGATCTGTTGTACCCTGTGGACACGATGCAAGAAATCAACGAGGTATCGACAGTCATGAACAGTCTGGTGGATTACATTTGGACGCAGAAGAAAATTGCATCCGGTGAACTGAAACCTGAGGACCTGAGAAGGACAGGTGTAGACAGAGGTACTGAGGAGATGCAATCGGATGAAGCGTCTTATGTTTGAGATTTGGAAACATCTCATTCTGCTGTATATTCGGTTTGCGGTAACACCATGTGTATATCTACTAGCTATGTAGATTTGTTCTTAGAGAACTAGGTCTTGCTTTTAATTCTACTGCCGCGGAGTAGATTTGGAAATCGGGAGACTACTTGGGGAGACTACTTAGTTCTGAAAAGAACTGTCCAGCTTATTAGCTACTACCTGGGCTGAGGGTAGGAAATCGGCCGGGACTACTACTTTAGCTTGATAGTGGATCGAATCGAGGGGACTTCTCGTTATTAACTTCACTGCCGCTGAGTGAGTTCTTAATTTGGTCTCAACGTTTCGACTAGCTTGCTCTAGTCATCGTCAGGAGACGATCTGCTGCCTAAACTTTCTGTTTTTGTATGAGCACTTCTGAACCCTGAATGCCTTGCAATAAGTCAATGTGTCAGTGCAAAAACTTATCTCCTAAAATAGCACTTACAATACACACAAGTTTAAATGTGTAAAAATGATGTACCTTGTTTAATATAACCCATATGTACACAAAAAACAAGTTTGCGTTGAGATAATGGCCTTTTTGCTTAAAGATACACTTTTTTTTGCAAAATCAAGTTAGTTTTGCACTAACTAAAAAAACAAACCCTCTATAAAGTTGAACAGTAATGAAATGAAGTGTCATTTGACACTGAATAAGCCAGCATAAACATTTGTTGATGGGTGGTAGGTGTGGAGGGGATGATGGGCATGTAAGTGGAGGATGGAGGGACAGGGAAAGGGGGACGCCATCTAAAGAATCTCCTTTACCTTTGATTTCAAATTCTGAAGCAAATCCACAAGACTACAAAGTTAAATACTCAGCTTCCATGCTTCAGCTTCCTTCAAGGGCGTCGATGGGTGGGGGACGGGGGGGACATGTCCCCCTCACTTTTTAGACTGGAGGGGACAGCATATCAGATGTCCCCCCCCCCCACACACACACACACACACACACTTTTTGATTGACTGTTAATTAGAAATATGCAACAAAATTTACACTATTTTCTTGCTTTAATATTTCATTACAATTTTTGTTCAAATAAAAGAATAGCGAACAAACAGTGAAATGTTTTTTTCATTTTCATTTTTTTCTCCTGATGGACCACGTGCAGAATGGTATTTTGGGCCAATTATGTAAGATGTATTTTTTCAAGACTTGCTCGCCCGTCCCCCTACTTTTCAGTAGCGATCGACGCCATTGGCTTCCTTGCATTGCCATGGCTTCTCAACAGGTCAGAACAAAAACATTAACTGCAGCAACAAAAATGTCAACAAGTACATTATTGAAAATGCTTGTATCATTTCAGCAAAAAAGGCAAGAAACAATACCCCTTCAAAGTGCCGTATCAGAACTTCACCCAGCATGAAACTATGTTGGTTTTTAAAAACTACCCCTGCAATGTAGCCTATTTGTTGTGTTCTTTGTTTACCTCTGGGTGGATTCTCTGGTCAGTGGCGTAACCAGATATTTTCATTTGTGAAACTTTGGTACAAGTTGAGTAATTTTCGGTTATTTTTTGTTATTTTCTCCTCATGTGAAAGGGAATAAAAATAAAAAACAAACATTCATTTCAGTCTTATTGTAATTTTTTCCATTCACCAAGTTTTCCCCATGGTAAAATATAAGGATCTTTGCAAAACCCAGGTTTTGAGGGCTGGTGAACAACTGTATTTCCAGCGCTCCATTTTTAAGATACCTGGGGTATTCCTATGGGAAGAAATAAGGATCTTTGCGAAACCTAGGTGTTGAGGCCGTGAAAATAGCTGGAAGCGCTGCTCAGTAATTCCAGTGCACCGTTTCAACAAAATTCAAGATTTTTCCCTTGCTACAAGTAAAAAAAATTAATGATCTTTGCGAAACACTGGTTTTCAGCAACTGGAAGCTCTGTAATTCCAGTGCCCAATATCGAAAATACCTAAGTTTTCTTTGGGGACAAAAATAAGAATGTTTGTGAAACATAGGTTTCAGGCTTGGAAAACGACTGAAAGCTCAGTATTTCCAGTGCTCTGTTTCGAAAATACCCAGGTTTTTCCCTTAGTAGACTTGTTTCCAAGTCTGTGATCGCGGGGTTTTGTCTACCTGAGTATGATACTGCCTTTAATGGCGCCCTCTTGTGGGGGCATTTGGCGTGGCTGATGCAGATAACCGTGACCTCAGACTTGGAATTAAGTCTAACAAACATACAAAAGTTGTCAAGTTGGGTTTCTCACTCCGTTTCATGTTGTAGGATTACATAATATAAATAGTCGGATCCCCTCGAATAAAGTGCTGCAGGTGCTTGTGTGACTCTAGCTCTACTGCCACTGGGGACCGGAGCGGCGGCAGCAGGTGGACTTTTTCTTAGTTAGGTAAACTATGACTATTTAAATTATATGAGTATAACTATAAAAACGTCTGGTGTGGTATGGTAGTGGAGCAATTGCCCCAATAGTTACGATTAAAATTGCAACTTGAAATTGAGCAAGAAATAGGCAATTCATATGAATGATATATTGACAAGGTCGCCTTGTTATAGTTTTAGATTACTAGGGGGGGGGGTCACTGCTGGTCAGTGCCAGTGGTCAGCAGCAGCCAGGACTTTTTCGGGATCGGGTGTGTGTGGGGATGGGGGGAGGGTGCCTTGCTATAAGTGTTGGGCATGTTGGGTGGGGGGCAGGGGGAATGGGGTTGTCAGTCATATGTCAGTGGTGGGTTCATGCTTTTAATTTGGAAGGGGGCGCTGCAAGGGGCCACCATCCTCTTGTCTTACTTAGTCTTAGTATTTACTATTTAGTCTTTGTCTTTACAGACTTTAGTCTTATGTTCTTGGCATTTTGTGGCTGCGGTAGTGTTCCTGATTGTGATTGTTCACTACATTCATTAGATTATACAAAGTTACACATTTTCCTCTTTTTCTTTTTCTTTTTGTGATGACTATATCATAAATTTATTTTTTTTTGGGGGGGGGCACGTGCCCCCCAGGACCCCCCCTGGCTACGCTGCTGTAGTGTTACTACTACTAGTGCTTGGAGCAAAGCAATATTTAATAATAATATATAAATGCTCAACAATTTCCATGCATGATCACTCCGTATCTTCACCCTTCCTGCTAGCCCCACTTGCAGTGACTTGTGTGGCCAAGGGACAGGAAACCTGAATCCTTGGCCACACGTCGTCACCCATATTTTTGTCAGCCCACCGATTAAAAAATAGAGGCGCATTCCCTACGAGCGGGTCGGCGGTTTAAACCACCTCAATGTGTTCACCTACCTCTTAGCTTGACCTGGGTGTTTTGGGTGATTACATAAATAACGATTTCAAAAGATATTTCAATTCAAAATTTTCAACTCTATCTGAATTAGATTTTCTCGACATGAACTGAGCGCGGCCATTTTGGATTGTTTCTAATCGGGCGGAGTGGATACATAAAGCAACCATCGCAATGTGTGCATCTTCGCTCCGCCCACAACCCGGCCGGCCGGTGACGTCATGAATTGACTGGCGCGATTAGAATCAATCCAAAATGGCCGCGCTCAGTTCATGTCGAGAAAATCTAATTCAGATAGAGTTGAAAATTTTGAATTGAAATATCTTTTGAAATCGTTATTTATGTACTCACCCAAAACACCCAGGTCAAGCTAAGAGGTAGGTGAACACATTGAGGTGGTTTAAACCGCCGACCCGCTCTTAGGGAATGCGCCTCTATTTTTTAATCGGTGGGCTGACGGAAATATGGGTGACGACGTGTGGCCAAGGATTCAGGTTTCCTGTCCCTTGGCCACACAAGTGGGGCTACCTTCCTGCCTGCTGTCATTAGCTGTCCTTGCTCCCCCTTGGTCCAGTCATGTCCGTGTAGCCCCACGCCCACCCAGGCAGAGTAGTGTGGCTAAAATCACACAGCGGCCCAGCACCACTTTTATGTGCCAGCCACACGTGGGGCTAACCTGCTGTGCTGGCCATTTAATTTGTGACCTTGCCTCTCTTCTTGATCATGTTGAACTGTAAGTTGTTCGATTGACACCTATTTTTAATTTTTTTTTTTTGGGGGGGGGAATGCTACAAAAAGTAAAAGGTAGGCCTATTAAACTGTTTATTTTATTATCAGATTTTAGGAATTTCACTCATCTGGTAGGGAGAAACTGTGGATAACGCGCCTCCGGACCATTCATTTCAACTTCATGGTCTGAACATTCAAGAAGGAAATGACTAGATACAAATTGTTGGCTGACTCTTTGCCTTCTCCTTTTTATACTCAGATATCCCCTCTTGAGTCTGTCCGATTCACTAGTGTAAATACATTACTTTTTCTCCAACTTCCCATCTTTAATTTTGACCTTTGTTTCCCCCTCGTAACATAAATTGCCTCGTTCACACCTCTCTTTCAAACCAACTTCCCTCTCTGTACAGGTTGAGGTATGAGTTTGAACACAAGTCAAGTCTGATGGAGAAAGGATGGCCTCTAAGATACTACAGAATCCGGCTCTCAAAGGCCTTCAGCAAAAACTGGCTCTGCTGCGAAGCCTTGACTCCTTAGCGGTTAGACTGCATGCACAGCCTTACCACAACGAGTCATGTATAACCAGAACGACTGCTGGAATCACACGGAAGCCTTTTCCCGCCACGTCAAGAAGCTTCCTGCTGTCATGCACTCAGTGGCGAGAAAATGGACCAAACCTGGTATTTAGACAGTTGTCCATGACCTCGGCAGCTCCTCGGTCATCAAGGGAGGTACCCCTGACCTCGACTGTATATCCGAATTTGGAACGAGGTGCTTATTCGACGATAACCCCAGAAGATGTGACCTTCTTCAAGGAGCTTCTACCCCAGAGGGTTGTTACAGATGAGGAGGACTTAATCGGCCACAATACTGACTGGCTAGGGTCTCTAAGAGGTAAAACAAATCTTAGAAGGGCAGATAGGGGAAATATTTTTCGAGAATTGTGCCTTTGATGAAATTTGGTACAAACTCAGAATATGTGATGAGAAAGATGAGTATAGGGCCGTTGCAGATTTGTCCTTTGAACAAATATTGATCCCCAAGCAATTGTTAGGGATGTGATTTCTCTGTTTAAACCCGGATATCCGTTTTTTCTGTGTCCCCCCCCCCCCCCTAAAAAAACCCCAACAACATGAAGATAAAACCAAAAAGAACGCCCCAGATTGCTGAATAGGGTTTTTAAAATCAAAGATAAATGTGTTATATGAAGGCTTCATGCTCGCAAGCTTTCGCCCTTTGCGCTCACAGTTCAGGTTTTTTTATTCAACAGCCCTGAATTTTCAAAATGTTAAAAAGGGCAGCCATTGCTTTTACTACACGTATCCAACATGTATAAAGACACACTGTTGGTGAGATGCAACGTTTTTGCACAGAACTTCTCCTGTGCGAGACCAAACAAAAATCAGATAACAGTTTTTTTCATTGATGCGACAAAATGAAACAATATGGATGTTTTTATTTCACGATTTAATTTCAGGTTCTAGCCAAGTCCTTCTAAAGCCGAAGACCACTCAAGAAGTCTCAAAGATCATGGCCTACTGTAACGAGCGAAACCTGGCTGTCGTACCCCAGGGGGGAAACACGGGTCTTGTAGGGGGTAGCGTGCCGGTGTTTGATGAGATCATCCTATCAACTGCTCTGATGAACCAGATTATAGATTTTGATTCACTGTCAGGTTGGTTTGACTTTACTTGCTTTTCTTACCATAGGTGACTTTAGTCGACTGCACTCATGCCCCTTCTTCCTTACCATAGGTGACTTTAGTCGACTGCACTCATGCCCCTTCTTCCTTACCATAGGTGACTTTAGTCGACTGCACTCATGCCCCTTCTTCCTTACCATAGGTGACTTTAGTCGACTGCACTCATGCCCCTTCTTCCTTACCGTAGGTGACTTTAGTTGACTGCACTCATAGCCCCCTCTTCTTTACCGTAGCTAACTTTAATAAATTGCATTCATAACCCCCTCTTCCTTAACATATGTTTTTTTGGGGGGTTGAACAAAGGAAAATTTACTAGAGCGGGACTTGAACCTGCGACCCCCAGATTAAGGTACCGGCGCTCTACCAACTGAGCTCTCTAGCCCTATGTTGGCGGTCTCCTTATTAGTCAATATTTTTGTTTGGCGTGGCCATTCAGAAGCCATTCAACTTGTAAATACTGTATAGCCAGCGATCACACCCACCCAAGCATTGCCAAGTCGAGGATACAACCTGGGAAGCGACAGCAGAGGTATCATCTTTAGTTTTTACTAACATGTGATTGTCAAATTTTATGAAAGTTTGATATCACAGGGTGATTGCACTGTGTGTTTATTGTAAACTATAGGATGGAAATGAGTTGACTCTTCCAAAGACAATAGTATCATCATTTTGAGACCTTGTCCGTTTTTGTTTATCTGTAGGAACACTTGTATGTCAAGCAGGCTGCATCCTAGAAAAATTAGACATGTATCTAGCGGACCATGGCTACACGATGCCCTTAGACCTTGGTGCCAAAGGGAGTTGTCATATCGGTGGGAATGTGTCCACCAATGCGGGTGGACTCAGGCTTCTTCGGTATGGAAGTTTACGAGGAACAGTGCTAGGAATTGAAGCGGTGAGGTTCAGAAATGTGTCTTTTGATGGTCGATAATGTTGTAGTTATTTCAAGTTGTGAAGGTTGACCACTTTCTTAACCCTGTCTCTCTAGGACCATCTGCCCACAATTGACCTCAATCCTCCACTATCCTCCACTCCTATGTCACTTCACATTAACATCTTTGTACAACGAATACGTTTGGTGTGCCTGGCCTAGTGATTAAGGCATTTTATCGGCTCAGGACTACGAGTTCGTTAGTGTAGTTTGCGTGGATAACATAAAATTGGTTTTGCATATTTTGGAGCTCCTGTTAAATGGAGTTTATTGCTCGAAAGCAATTTTTTTACCAAAAGAACCCAATTATTCGTTTTTGAAGAAAAACATTTGTTTATGGGTTTGATTATACAATAAAACAATTATATAGCAAGGTTTTTTTATTAATGCCCTTTTGATTATTACGAGTATGAACTTGGATCTTTATAGCATTGAGCCAACAAATTGTTATGTTGGCCTCATTCTTCCGCAATCCTCCAATTTCATGAAGAGGATTTTGAAGGTTTGGGGTTAAGACCTGAAAAGGTCACTCAGGTTGATAGCTCTGATGTGAATTGACAGAATTTGAATTGTTTGCTTGGTTTGTATCAGTTAGTTTCTGCACTAACAGCTTTCTGACAAATTGCTTGCAGGTTCTAGCAGATGGTCGGGTTATTGACTGCTTGTCAAGCCTACGTAAAGACAACACTGGGTATGATCTCAAACAGATGTTCATCGGGTCCGAAGGAACTCTTGGCATTGTCACCGGCGTGTCCATTCTGTGTCCGCCACGTCCACAATCTGTCAATCTTGCTTTCTTTGGTAATTAAACAACATTCTGTTTGGGAAATAAGACATTTTAGTTATTGTCGATAAATCTAACTATACTTTTTAGTAATATTGAGGGAATAACAATGTGAGAAGTTGGTCTTCACTGCATGGCAAAGACTGGGTTATTGGCTGGCCGCTGCTAATGGACCAAGCCGAAGGAAAGGTCCATTAATAGCTGCCAGCCACCAACCAAGGTCATTATGACACAGTGTAGACCAGCTCCTCACACACCTTACATATGGCAGTTATGGGGAACCTCAATTGTTGTTCTATTATTCCCTTTTCTGAAGAAATCCTCTGTGGGGTAGGCACTAGAACAAAGAAAACCTTGTGGGGTAGCATTATTCCATTGTTAAAAGTACCTGGTAAGTTGGTGTGTGTAAGGGCACGTATATATGTATGAGAACTGTGCACGAATATTTGTTGTCGATTATGTAACTTAAAAGAAGCTTGCCACTAATCCTGTGACATTGCAAAACTGGATGTCATCCGAGGAATTCAATGTGAGCATTCACTAAACTTATAAAATTCCTTTATCTTAAAGGTATTATATGGGATCGGTGGAGCTGACAAAATAGTCGCAGACAGTGTTCATGTTTTTGTGTAATCAACCATAAACATGAAATAACAAATGTTTTGTCACGAGAAAAAAAGTGAAAAACCATGCACAGTTTTTAGAATGTAAACACATTTTTCCTTAATTTTGGTTGTAAGAACCAAATTCAGCTGTTGCGTTTTTAAGGTTTTAAGATACAGTTTTCTCGAATATGACTTCATATCAGAGGGAAATATTTCACAGAAAAACATGGTTTTAGTATGAACTTCATAATCAGTAAGCTTTTAGACTAAAATTATTCAATGATTGTTTTTATTCTTACCAATCCTGTATAATACCTTTTAAGAACTTACCAAGTTTGTTTTTCAATGACTGTCGATACTAGTTGTTCATGACAAATGTTTTTACACTTCTAAGGTTGTGACAGTTTTGAAAAAGTACTGGATACGTACAAGGAAAGCAAAGCACATTTGGTGGAGATCTTATCGGCATTTGAGTGTATGGACAAGGAGTCTATGATGGTAAGATGTTTGACACTTCTGTAAACTAGAAATTTCACTGTGACTCGCATTCATACACTGGCCACAGAAATCAGAAAAATGTGGTTTTCTGAACTTTCTACTTGTGTTTTTTTGTTTTCTTGATGTGGTTCAAAGGCAGACAATTCATTCATAAAACCATATTTGTGAAAGCTTTATTCAGCGTAATGTGAGCCACAACGGACTGGCCATGTTGATGACTAAGAAGAGCAAAGTCTCATCCAGAAACAAACTTCAGGTTTCAAATCAAGGGCTCGATTTCACAAAACACTAAGATTCATCTTAAGATGAGTTGTCAATACCAAACAAACTTCAGATGTCAAATCAAGGGCTCGATTTATATCACCATAGCAGTTTGTATTGTGACATCACTCTATGCATAGCAATGCAAGGCCTAACTTCATAGAGCTGCTTAAGCACAAAAAGTAGCTAAGCGCAAGAAAAGTATACTTACAAGAATTAGGTATCCATACAAAATACCATTTCACATGTACCATTTGTGACTGGTATCCTGTTCATTTCTGCTAAGCAGAAAGTTGTTAAGCAACATGTTCTGCTTAAGCAGTTCTATGAAATTAGGCCCAGATTGATACACATCTTAAGATTGATCTTAGCTCTTTGTAGAAATCTGGTTGAAAGAGCTCGTAGCGCACCATTGGAAAACCAGTTGTGTTATATTTTGGCCCTCTAAACTTTGTTGAAACCATCTTAGGCCTCATGCTAATCTTTGGGTTCTATGCATTTCTGCTTTGAACTTGGAGAACAGTGTCAGTCAAAGGTCCATTTTTGAACACCCTGCAAGATAATGTCAGTCTGTAGAGCTCTATACATGCTCCCCCCAAAGAAAATGCCTTTTTTAATGACCTTGATCCTAACCTCACTCACATTGCCTTCTTTGTCCACCACTCAAAGCCAAGGCCCAATCTCATAATTCTAAGTGTTTGATAATGGTGTTTAGAGCAATTCTTCTCGTGACGGTATTCATCCTGTTATTGGTGCTAATTGTGCTGATGGATGTGTAATAAAATAAAATATATTTGGGTTTGAACAAAGAAACATTGACTGGAGCGGGACTTGAACCAACGACCTCCGGATTAAACCCAAATATTAAAAAAAATTACCCAGTCAGTTTCCCTTGTGGTTTATTACTTGATATTTAAAATAAAATATAATTGGATTGGTGCTACTAAGACTCAACGTTTCGATCCGTATGCTCTGATTGTATTTCATGGATCAAGTTGTGATATCACCGTTTTTTTTCTGAATCACCACAATTCATAAAACAGATTCTTCATGGGGTGTTTACTGCAAACCTCACCAGATACCATTTTCACCATAATAATAATAATAACTAGTTCTGATATAGCGCATTTCACAATAACGTCTCAATGCGCTTTACATTAGTGCCCTGGTCATTGGGCCAATAACATTCTTGTAATCTTTCTCAGCTCCCTGGGGAGTATACAGCCCAGGCTGCCGTGGCGCTCCGAAGGCTTTTTCAAACAAAATATCAACCTCTACCCTCGCAGGTACCCATTTATACCCCTGGGTGAAGAGAAGCAATTATAGTAAAGTATCTTGCTCAAGGACACAAGTGTCATGACCGGGATTCGAACCCACACCCCGATGACTTAACCATCGAAACTTGAATTCGATGCTCTAAACCACTCGGCCACATGACACCCCACCATGCAGACTTTCAAATCCTGCATAACTCATCTTGGTTTACAGAACTATTAAGTGATTATGTAACAATTCTCTTCCACCAGTACGTCACTAAGTACCTGGATCTGAGGAACCCCCTCGGCCAGGAGTACCCATTCTACATTCTGATCGAAACCTCGGGATCCAATGCTGCCCATGATGAGGAAAAGCTGAACAACTTTCTGCAACACATAATGGAAACCGAGCTGGTGTTGGACGGAACAGTGGCAACTGACTCCAGCAAAGTTAAGGTAAAACAACAGTTCATTTGCATTCGACTTTGCATAGCTAGAGCAGATGTTAAAAAAAAAAATAAAATCATATTCTTTATACCCGATGTAAAAATTAACATCTATTAGATCGTTGTGGTACTAGCTGCTAAAACATAGGATTCCAGCTTCCTCTAGCCACCGGGCTAGCTCGGTGGTCTAGTGGTAAGACATCTGCTCTAGCAACGCAAAGGTTGTGGGTTCCAGTCCCGCTCAAGTGATTTACCTATGTGTGGATCTCTTTTCTCAGAGGTTGGGAAAGTACGGAGTGAGTATACAGTGCTTAATACACATCGGTACAAGGATAAAATTTTATTAAATATCTGCTTGTTGTAGATGATATGGTGCGTGCGAGAGGGTGTTAATGAAGCTATACAACGAACCAAGGTTTCATACAAATACGACCTCACACTGCCCCATAAGGAGTATTATGACATCATTCATGAAGTTCGCTCCCACCTCCGTGCTAACCATCCAGATTTACCCATTTGTGATGTACTCGGCTACGGCCATGTGGGCGACGGAAACGTACACATGAACGTTATTGTCGACACGTTTTCGAGCAAGGTCAAAAATGCTCTTGAGCCGTTCGTGTTTGCTTTGGCGTCGGAGAAAAAGGGAAGTATAAGTGCCGAGCACGGGCTCGGCTTCAACAAGAGGAAGTTTATAGGATATAGTAAGTCGGACGGAGCTGTTAAGGTCATGCAAGGAATGAAGAATTTGTTTGATCCCAAAGGGATTTTGAATCCTTATAAAACGATTCCGGCTCAGGAAGTCCAAAACTGAAGGTTTTTGAAGCACCGGTAGTCATTTTACTTAGGAGTTTGCTATACTTTAGGTCGCATCCCCGACGTTGAAAGGGTTTGGTAGGCATGCACCACTCAGTCTGGTAACCAGACTGGTTTGTTTTGGCCTGTTTGCAGGAGGGGCAGAGCACGATTTTTGCGTTTTTGGTAAATAACAAGAAACTGCGCCATGTAGTTTATTAATTTTGATGTCAAGGTTTAAATGGTAGTTAATGTTTTGGGGGTTCTTTTGGGTGGTGCATGCATCGTGTAAGCTACAGAATGTTTTATGTTTTTCATTTTCAAGTCAACCGGAGGTCGTTGGTTCAAGTCCCACTCCAGTCAACTTTTCTTTGTTCAAAACCCAAATTATTTAAAAGTTTCCTTTGTGGTTTATTACTTGATATTAAAATGAATTGGCCGACATATATATTAAGTTGGCAGAATACCATTGTTGTCTATTTATGTATAGTATTGCCATACAAATAGACTTCTTTATACACAAAGTGCAAAATAGTTTCAAATTTTACTATTTTTTTAGGGTTTAAATGCAATTGTTTCAACTTTTAATGAGCCTTTTCATTACTTGTTTATATTTTTATTTTTTTGTCGGTCTGACCAATATTGGTAATTATTGGATGCTTCACAGCATCGTTTCAAAAATTATTGTTCCCTGCACGTTTGTCCAAACGAGGCTAGGTCGTGTCACATGGAGTTGTCCATTTTGTTCAGAGGTTTTTAAATCAACTTTTATAGAGAGTGGTTGGTCGAGTTTTTGTGTGGCAATTTTTTTTATTGCAAACAAAAAATCAAATGTCGAGGTTTTGTGTGTGAGCTATTTTAACAAAACATAGAATGCGTTTCGTTCGTGCATTGTTGCAGAATAAAATCACTTGGTAAAATCTGGCTTTTCCATTTCACTTTCATTTCACGTCATTTTGTCATCTCATTTCACTTATTCTGGTTGTGAAGCCAATGACTTTCAGAACAATGTGAACTTAATCACTGTACGAGCCAAGAACCCAATGGAAGGACATTTTAGTTTCAGATGTTGGAGTGAAAACACAGAGAAACATTCCAGGAAAAACCCATGCAGTCAGGTAAGGACTGAAAACCCAATCCACACGGTGTCCTGTCCACAGGGCGATTCGGACCGGGGCCATAGAGGTGGAAGGCTAGAAAAGAAACCATTACGCCAACCTGACCCACTTGAAAATGGAACAGTCCAGAATTCTGACACCTCGTGATTAAAACATTCTGCCATAAGGGACTCTTCCATTCTATTCAAGGGGATCACGTTGGCACAGTGGTTTCTTTCCCTCTCTTTGACCTCTGTGGACCCTGGTTCGAACCCCACCTCAGACCGGAGCCTTGCATGTGGATTGGGTTATCAGTCCCTACCTGATTGCGTGGGTTTTTTCCCCATTTGGGGTTTTCCTCCCACATCTTAAAACTGAACATTTCTTCTCGTTTCCTATTCATCTTGTTATTGGCGCTAATCGTGCCGTTTGATGTGTAATAAAATAAAATGTAATGGGCCAGTGTGAGATGCAGTTGGTACCCGCCGTCACCCCGCTAAATGTGTATGGATTACACGCTCTTGGGGAGATATCGTGACAGGTTTTTGCTGTAACTTTCAGCAATTAGACACAGTATTCAGCCGAAACTTTCACATTGACTTTTATTGTAACTTTTTGTAAAATGATTTTGCCTACAAATCAGCAATACGATGACGAAAACCAATCTATTATCATACCCTTAACTAAAAACTGACAATAATTTTGTCCTGTAATTAGGAACACCGTTCAAAGGTTAATGAATAAATATCTACTTGTTGTAGATGATATGGCACATGCGAGAGGGCGTTAACGAAGCTATCCAACGAACGAAGGTTCAGTACAAATACGACCTCACACTGCCACACAAGGCGTATTATGACGTCATCCGTGAAGTTCGCGCCCACCTGCGTGACAACCACCCAGATTTACCCGTTTGCGACGTAGTCGGCTACGGTCACGTGGGCGACGGAAACCTACACATGAACGTTGTAGTCGAGGAGTTTTCGAGCGAGATAAAAAATGCCCTTGAGCCGTTTGTGTTCGCTTTGACGTCGGAGAAAAAGGGAAGTATAAGTGCCGAGCACGGGCTCGGCTTCAACAAGAGGAAGTTTATAGGATATAGTAAGTCGGACGGAGCTGTTATGGTCATGCAAGAAATGAAGAGATTGTTTGATCCCAAAGGGATTTTGAATCCTTATAAAACAATTCCGGCTCCAGAAGTCCAAAACTAAGGGCCTAGAAGTCGCCAGTATACTAGTCACCTTACTCATGAGTTTGCCATACTTTAGGTCTTATCCCTGTATTGAAAGGGTATTATAGGCATGCTGTGATCAGTATGGTAGCCAGACTGATTTTAGTTGTGGGAGAGGCAAAGTTTCGCTTTTGCGTTTCGGTAAAATGACAATAAAGAGAGATATCTAACTTGATTCATCTTGATGTCAAGAGTTGAATGGTGCTTTAAGATTTAAGATTCTTTTCAGTGATGCCCATGCAGCGTTTATGGTGATTGTTAACGGAAAGTTTTTTATTTTATATTTTCAAATCAACAATGAATAGAGTAACTTAGCTGACACATTTGTTAAACTGGCTGAGCAGCATTGGTTAGTTACGGTTATTTTTTGTAGTATTGTTATACAATGGTTTCATAACACACAGGGTGCAAAATAGGTTTCAAATTTTACTACTTTTTTCGGAGTTAAAATGCAATTGTTCCAACTTTTCTCATGAGATTTTCAATACTTATTATTGCTTTATAAAATAAGTTTTGTGTAAATATAAAAATCAAGAGAAAATATCAGAAATAATTTATTTACCATCAATCATCGAAGCTCGCACTCTTAGGGTTTGGTTTATTCTTCAACAAAAATATTAAACATGAAGAATAAAATGAAAGCTAGCATAGAGATTGATATTAAATTAATTTTACAGTTTATATAAATGAAGTTGTACAACTCGTGTTTTTGTAATGAAGAAGAAAATAAATAAGCTATTGACAAGATCTTTTTTTTATTCCACCCCCAAAAATAAGTCGCCTGTATGATTCTCTTATGTAATGTGTATCACAAAATAATGAGAGGGGATTTTAAATTGCTTAACAAAATATTTAAAGTGCTGTACATCATGTGATTCTAGCGGATTAAAAAAACAAGAAGAAGAAGAAGAACAAAACTTAAAGGCAGAGTATACCCTTGGTTTTTCGGAACCAATCGATTGTTTTAATGAGTAAAACTAACTCGCGAAAATTTCATTTCAAAAGTTGGTAGGTGGTAACATTTCACTTTTCTCACCAGAATTTTACCTCGAATAAAAAAAGGACGACAGTTTCCTACATTCACAACAGCTGTTGGAGCAAATTCTAGGTTGATTGTCTCTTAGTACAGTGTAATCTCGTCAAATTGTAGCGCTTAGTGGATAAGTTCATATGTCAACACTGTTACGTATACATGTAATTTGCAAAAGTGTGTCATTATTGACGGAGTACCAAGTGTATGACGTCACTCGCGGCTACTGTCTGCCCATGGTCTACCATTTTGTCAAATTGTGCAATTTTGCATGTAAAAATATGATGCGCGCTTTTTGTGCGTTGCCAAAATGCGCACTGCGCACTGCACACTGCACTCTGAACACAAAGGAAGTCTGATTTTCCAAATAGCGCAACCAAGATTAACTGTGATGTGACTAAGCCTTTTGTGAGAGTTTGATTTGAATAGTGACTGGTGGTACAGTGACTTGCTATAAGTCAAAAGGTACTGTCTAATGAATTCCTCAGACTATAGAGCCAGTTACTATGTCTAATGGTTTGGGGCAAGCTTTTCTATAGCAACCTCCAGATAAGCAAAACCCAGGTACCATTGTGCCATACACATTTTGTTCAAATTTGTGTATACATGTATAGGTGTTCTCCTCCGTAACTATGTAAAAGCTTGCCCTTAAATCATGTGACATATCAACTGGCTCATTAGCGTGAGGAAGTCAGTTTAGTTGTTCACTTGTGACTAAGCAAGTCATTGAACTAGACTTATCCAAGTCTAAATCGCAAATGGTTTGAATTGAGTCAACAACCCAACATTTGGATGTGCCCAAATTTAGGTTCCTTTGCTATATGGCTGTGACGTTTACCACATATAAACACATTGTGTGTTTAGTATATCGAGCCACAACCGTAGCCAAAATCATCGAAGTTAATAGCCATATACAGAAACTTCCTCAGTTTGGCCACAAGGAGCTGCATGCAAACAAAAACAAAATGGCGGCAGTTTGAACAACAACTGGATACCTATGTATACATGTAGAATATTACATAGGCATTGCACGTTGTTTGCTTTAGAATTTTAACCGATACTGTGCCTCAGTTGTTATCCAAAAGATGAAACTGTATTTTTAATACGAGATAAACGGATTAATGTTACATAATATCTAGAATTATACAATACTGGCAGTGAAGTGATGATGTATGTTAAGCCGAAAATACAAATAGCCTTATCAAGAAAGGTAAACTAAGCTATATATGTTTTTAGGGATTGCTCTAGGTTTTTGATAAATATTTGACTACAACCAATGATAACATTAAATTATAATGATCGTTTAATATTTACAGTTTTTGTTAATAATATTTACATTTCATCCCTCTGCCGCCGCTTCCTAAGTCGTATCGTAATTTTGGGTGTGATCCCAAGTTCACAGTTACAGGTTAAATGGCTTCTGAATGACCCCATCAAACAAAGATAATGACAAAATAGGGAGACCGCCAACATTAGGGCGAGATAGCTCAGTCGGCAAAATCTGGATGTCGCAGGTTCAAATCCCACTCCAGTCAATCTTCCTTGTTCAACCCGACATTTTTTAGCATTGACCCAGTCAGGTTTCCTTGTGGTTTGTTACTTAATATTTACATTAGATACGTGTTAAAATTGTTCCTCGTATAGAAAACAATTTTAAGAGGGCACACCCATTAGGGTGTGCCATATTGGGTGCCTGTAACTATTCCAACTTAATTCTGACAGCCCAATAATTTTTTTTTTCATTTTCTAATAAGCCTGTCCTCAACAGCCCCCGAGTGTCCATTGTTTTAAACCCTTTCGTTAATGTAAAACTACCACAAAACCAGTAAACGCTGACAGCATTATTCCAGTACATTATCTCTGTTGCAGATTTTCAATGGCACACACAGCCACTTTTGGCTGTATGGCAAATTGCCATGGTTAGACAGCACAGTTGACTCTACGCTTAATGTCACATTTTTATTGATATTCTTTGGTGTCCATTTCTAACATACTGATTGTACACATCAGAGACAAAGATGTTATTTAGCACAGTGTTCTCGTCATATGTGGAGTTCTTTAATTAACGAAGACGAAACACACGGTTTGGTGTGAGTTAATAGAGCGCCCTCATGTGTTCAGATAAGTTTACAGATTAATGAAGCCGTCAAAACCGCTGGACGTTGTACCAGTACAACTCTGGCACTCGCACTCTTGCACCAATTCAACCAGTTTGTCCACCTTTTGGGAAACGCTGTCTATGACGCAGTCCAGCGGCATCTGTGGAATAAAATAGATGGATTTAAATGAACAAACCCGTCACAACCCGTACCAGACACAATGGGTGAACATAAGGACCGGGCTGAGTTACACAAAGATGTTAAACGCACACACAAAATGCTAAGCAAAGAGGAAACAAATGTACCAGCCAAATCACTGTGTATTGTCAATACTGCTGACTGGTTACCTACCAGTTTTAGCTTATTACATACAATTGTCAAGCCTTGTTTTAAAAATAACAGTTAAATTTCATTATTATCACTTATATCCGTATTTCTTGAGAGATTTCATTGAGTGGAAACCTCTCGTCACGTTAGCAGTTTTTCCCAAATGTTGCAACTTTTTTTTAAAAGTAGCTATATAGGCCAACCTGATACCACCCATGAGTGTTTCAATATGTGAATGGATATCAGGCTTATGCTTGAACAAGGTTGAGTTGATTTGAAGTATTTGAAGTATCTTAAGTTCATTCGTTAACGCCACACCCGTAAATTTAATGCTGAGGTGCGATGAATGTAGACATGGATAGTAAGTCTATTGTGAGAAGAATCTTTTACTTGTATATTGAATTCCTGATGAGCACTGAGACCCAATAGGCGCAAACATTTGAATATGACTGGGCGGAAATACCTGCAATCAATTAGAATGGAGCGAACTCCCTTTTTCTGGGATTTGGGTTAATTCCTGCATTTGCCGTCAAGACGAGAGGTCACTGTAGGGAACATGTATGTTTCCGTTTCCTTAGTTCGGTATGTTCAGTCAAATTCGTTTTTTCATGTACACTTCTGAGGCTAAGTAAATATTCTTTTGGGAACATCATGACTTGTGTACAGACGATGGATCGGTGAGTTGAAAATTTCGAAAATATTTCTTCTAGCCATCCCTCAGAAACGCTGCTGTGTAAACTAATATACCTTATGCATTGACATCATCCAGCCGCCATCCTAGAGGTAAACTGATGACGAAACAATGGAAACGCTAGACTGGTCCCCTGTCTTTATCCGCAAGGATAAAGACAGGTACTGGTCTTATGGCCCAATGATTTCATTGGATACACCACATAGCGTTGGTTTGTTCTGCGAGTGTTCGTGTGAAATGAATGCTAGGTACGTTTGGTAACATCCGGTCTGGCTGGTATCTGGCGTTATTCACGAGCCTTGAAGTGTGACGTCAGATGTTCGGGCTCATTGATCTCCATTAATATTAATGGAGATCATTGTTCGGGCTACTGAAACGCACAGATTTGTACGCGCGGCGCACAGGAATGGCCAATGGACAGCCTCCTTTGGACCTCTAAGAGAGGGCGCCCTACTCAAATGACGTCATGTGCATAAAGGTCTATCGGGATAGATGTTTTTTAACCAGTTACCTTCTGCCACGTGGCCCTTGATGGTTTGCAGCAACTGCAGTAGTGAAGCTGTGAGTTTGGCTCGACTGGCATCGTGCGAGGAACACTGTAGCTATAACACTGGCCCAGACACACCTGCAAAAAAATAATTTAATTTAATTGACATTTGTTTTGTTTTCATTTCCCCAATGTTTATGAAGTCTTTGTTCCTGTTGTCTTTTTTTATGTGCCTTTGTAGGTTTTTATTGTCTGGATCGCCTTTAGGAGAGATTGTCCTCGGGCTTGTTCTCTGGTAGTCCTATATATGTGTTAAGTTCTTTGTATTTATAGTATGTGTGCTGCCTGGAAATAAATAAACAGATAAATAAAATCAAAATGTGATGTAATGCTTTAACAATTAAACGAAACTTGGATTTTTATTTTCTAAATTTGTTTTCACGATCGTACTGACAAGCCGTTTTTAATATGGATTTAATTTGGCTCCGTGATGATTTTCTTCAGGTTAATCCAGAGGTCACAGGTTCAAGTCCCGCTCTGTAGTCAATTTTTCTTTGTTGAACCCAATACTATTGAGTTAAATTTATTCACATAATATTAAATCGTAACGATTTTTGGGACTAACCACGTAGAATTGTTTTGTTTACTTTGTGTTCATATCGACAAAAAGAAGAGAAAAGCTGGCACTATATCATTTATCAACAACAAATATATACAATGTGTATAAACAAATTTAATAAAGTCAATTGTAAACCTTGTTAGAAATTTTCTTGGACGTGCACCCTTCATGGCTGATGACTTGCTGTATGCCCTGAGCCTCACACCACGCTGACTTGTCCGGGAAGAGCGGCAACCTGTCCACGGGCTGCGCACCGGTGTGGCCGCCCCTACCACCGGGTCGTGCCCACGCTGTCGAAAGTGCCAAGACCGTTATCCAAACTGCTATGGTCAGCACGTGTTTGAGGGCGCTGTTTGATGCCATGGTGTATTTCAAAATGTGTACCTGGTGAGGAGAAGATTGTTTTTTAAGACAAAGTATGGATTGTTCTTCATTGGAAATAGTTGCCGTCTCAAATACATTCAAAAGTAGCCCCCAAACAATCACCGTTGACAACATTTCAGGTGGGGAACGTTATCGTTATGATTTTGCCATAAATAGTTGAGTGGGCAAAACATGACTCTCTATAGCAATTTTCTCCCGCGTCTGCCGTTTTGAATCACTTAAAATGCGGCAAACTATTCAACTTAATTCGACGTTTGTCACCGATTCGTTGGTAATTGCTGCACCTTTGCCGTGCGAAAATCATTTGAATTCGGCACGGCAGAAGTGCGACGTTCAGCGCATGTCTTGTTCTGTGTACATGTAGCTGAAACCATACCGTGAGACAAGGCGTTATAACAACCGTCTAATTTGTCACGGGTTGGTTTGGGTGTGACGGTGTCATAGGGAAGTCTGTCCCCCAGAGATTTTGTACCCCCATTATGGGAAATTAACATAGGCTTGAGAAGGTTGATTAAAAAACGAGGGCGCTATCAGAAGCAGTTTGTTCACAGTTCGCCGTGTTGGGGAAGGGGGGGGGGCACAGAATCTCCTACCACAACGGACCGCTTAACCTCACCACTTCCTCTGGTTTACCCCGCATTAGACCCGCAAAAGCAAATTATGTGCGGCAGCGTGAATCGGTATACCGTAGTCTTGCCTCGAGGCGTTACATTTAACAAATTGGTTTAAATCAAAGGAGAGACCCCTTGCATAATGACGTCACAAGCAAAAAAAACCAAACAAACCCAAAAGGCGCTCCTAAGGAGCAAGGTCATTGGCTGAGAGTTGATCGTCAAAAGAGGTCTGTTAATTTCAAGGAAGACCGATCTCACATAGCGCCACCTGCCTGTGTGAATGTGAAGAAAAAAAAAACCGATTTCGTTTCGTTTCTTTTCATTTCATTTCATCATTGGTTTATTTTGAAAGAAAAAAATTACAAATCACAGCATCAGCCGAATTGCAAGTAAATTTACAATAAAAGTATTTTTTTTAAATTAAGAAAGCAAAATGGAAAAACAACAATGACTTGAAAACGAAACAAAATTATAGTAAGTAAAATTGCTCAAGGAAATAAGTTTGTTTTGTTCATTCATACTTGTGTTGATTAGTCAAACTTAAGTGGATGTGTATTAATTCATCTATTTGTTTATTTTATTTAATTTATTACTATTATTATTATTTTTTTAGAAAGATACAGGGCTGCAGATAGATGTCAAATTCACGGAACGACAGCTACGCAATTAATGACAAGCTTGTGGATAGAAGTCACTCTATAAAAAGTGCTAATCGGTTAACAAGACAAACAAGAGAACAAACAAATCACTTGGGAAAAAGTATAATAAAAACTGCACTTATCTGTTTGTACCGCAACTCGTATTGACAACTAAAATAAGCGCCCTGAATCACGTCTAACACGTTTCCCAAAGTACTTGACCCCTGGTGGTCAACTTAACTTGTAAGCGTCTAGGCGGGACCATTGCCCCGGGCCTGTTTTTCATTTGTTTCACTTTGTGAAGGAGCAAGGTACATGCACACACGTTAAGGGTAAACGAGTATTAGTAGTGTTGCTTCTTGAACTTTAATTTTAAAGGGACATGTTTATGTTGTTCAGAGGTGAACGTGCACACATGCTTATTTTGATTGGTGCAATCAAATTAAGCTAACGGTGGTTCAGGGGTCTTTAAAATACTATTTTGTTGACTGCTGCTAGCTTTCCCTCCGTTTATTTTGTAAGAGGCCGCTGTTTTTACTCAACAAAGAAAAAGAAGCAAGAAAGTGTCGTCGGGTCACCAATTTATACCATGAATGTTTATATTTTCACAAGATTATCTGACCTTCGCTCAATATTGTTTTGTTTCAAATGCTTGTACTCACAGCTCGAATATAAGCAACCCCTTCATAAAAAAAAGAAAGACATTTTTTTGAACCCAGATACAAAATATGTTTGAACGACTGAAAACCCCAAACCACAAAGTCAAAATCTTACTCGCCGCGACAGTTCGCAGTTGCTTTGATCAGATCTAACCACAACTCTCCAAAATCAAGCAGTTTAATTAGTTGTTTGAAACTAAACAGAGAGATGTTACACAATCTCTTTACTATTTTTCAGAAGCCAGCCAATAGACTAGCTCATTGGTTCAGCTTTTTCACTGGAGGATATAGTTAAAGGGAAGTTGTTGGATGGGTAGGCCTAAATTTATACAAATTATCTTGTTTTCTGTGAAATTACCATTCCCCAACCAACCCGTGTGAAAATATCATAAAACTTGGTGTTCATGCTTTGGTTAAAAGAAAGGGAAAAATGATGAATGATTTGTCCGTGGTTGTCGTGTTTCGAATGCGATAGTCTAGACAGCCGGGTTTTAAAATTTGATGCTCATTTTTCTTGACGTTGTTTGTTCCGTATTGAATCCTGTTGAATATTGAATTCCATCCGTTACCGATGTTGTATGACAGACGAACGTTGCCCAGCAGCAGTAGCTGCCCCCAAGCCATGAACAGTAACCCATCACACTGGAAGATAAATCTTGTGAATGGGTTTTTTAACCTCTCTTTAAACTCGACTCATCAACTAGCCGAGATATTATGCGTATGCCAAAAAAGAATTTCAATGAATAATTGCACGGATCGTAAATGTCGTTGATCGTAAATCATGATGGGATTTGTACATGTAATACAAACGAAATACTGTTTATGACGAATTATTGGATAGTATTACCACTTGCAAACCTAAGTTCTGCTTTTTTTCTCACCTCATAATAAAACTAGAAAAGAAAGGACGTGATGCAGTGCGTGAATTTTACTCCCATTAGATAAATGCAGCCACCTTGTTCGTTTGTTAGATT
The DNA here is from genome assembly GCA_023634235.1 of Pisaster brevispinus. NCBI lineage: Eukaryota > Metazoa > Echinodermata > Asteroidea > Forcipulatida > Asteriidae > Pisaster > Pisaster brevispinus. The sequence goes on along the minus strand of JAMKCF010000002.1, from coordinate 3,094,906 downwards.
TTTGTTTTCAATATTCATATTAATGTCAATAAATCAAGCCAAGTATAGACAAGTCTGTGAACAATTTGTAATCGCGCCATTTCGGAAGAACGGCAGACTTTGACACTATATATTAGGTGGCAGCAGACATACCTGGGCCCAATTTCATAGAGCTGCTTAAGCACAAAAAGTAGCCAAGCACAACAAAGATAAGTTTACCAGAATAAGGTTACCAGCCGAACCAGCATACCACAAGTTCAATTTATGACTGGTATCCTGCTCACTTCTGCTTAGCAGAAAATTGTTAAGCAATATTTTCTGCTTAAGCAGCTCTATGAAATTGGGCCCAGGTAACTTTCCATTGTTTTACGTGGCTGATGAGCTTACGGTAGTAGCTGAAAAATAATGCCTGGTATACACTCAGTCTGTACTCTTAAAACTCCTGAGTCAGAATTGACCCGAAGTCTGGGCCTGGCCCAATTTCGGATCAGAGTGACCCGAAAAGTGGTTAAAAAGGGCCTTTTTAACTCAGATTCTGCGTCAATTTGACGCATTTATGGGTCATTTTGACATAGATCTGGGTCAAGTTGAGCCAGAAATGGGTCAATTCTGGTCTGGAAGTGAAGTTAGAGTTTACTGACTGCCATCGTCGGCCGAAAAAGTATCCCATAATTACTCTTGAAGCAAGAATTATGTGCACAATTGATGTTGACCTCTAGCGATGAGCAGCGCTTATTTTATTTTATTTCAGCTAGTTCTAGCTTGGTTTGGGAGTATGCCACGCAATAGCCCCTTTAAGGCCTGTTTTCCTAACAATCGAAAACCATTACCGTTGGGGTGTGGGAAAACGTGTAATAATTCTTCAGAAATTGTCATATTAGGTGTTAAACACAATAGTTATACTTCACAAGTGTTTGATGTGGTGGTACTTGTTCAGAACCTCTTTTTACCGATTCCTGTGAAGCCTTAAATCAGTCATTATCGTAGTATTTATGACATGCTGTCTGCGGTCAGGGCAAATGTTCGGTAAAAAAAAAAAAAAAAAAAAAAGCATGACAGTTGATTAAATCTCATGACAGCGTCCCCACCTTTTGGGGTAGTTAGCTGCACCTTGAAAAAACATCACGTACGTCATAAAATAATCGCTCCTCACAAGTGCGTTGTGTTTATTGTTGTCTTCAAGTCTTATTGAGTGGATTTTTGAGGGGGCATTACAACCCAACTGTGCATGGGACCTGAGAACAAACGATTGCCGAGCCTTTGCAATTGGGATGTTCTTGAGCGACTCTTTTGACTTCTACACACACGTCCACGCACAAAACTGTTTTTTTTTTTTTAAAGAAAGCCATCATTGGTCTTGTTGAACCCAATATCAAATTGGGGAAGCCCAAGGTTTGTGTACTTGTGTCATTAGGTGTAGACAATCCCGCTGTAGACAAATTTCTTCTTCTTTTTTCTTGAAACTGAATAATTGTCTTATCATTGTGGTCATTCGTCTCAATGATGTGGAATATTTTAGGGATCGACAGAGTGAAACCAACTCTCAAAACATTTTCAGGGTTCGAGTGAATTTGCTTTTTTCAAAAACATGTACGGTGGACCACGTGCCTGTGACGTCACATGTTCTCAAAAGAGCCATCACAGAGCCTGGATTTCCTGCAGGCACGATTTGTGAAAACATTCAATCTTATAATTATTGAATGGAGATCGTACTGTCAACTTTTTGTCAACTTTTGATACGAAGATAGGGGGCGCTTCTCAAAACTTGTTCAGCTGGTACTTTTATAACTCTTGAATTTATGTGGAAATTACGACACAAAATGTAAAATCTCCCATGTGACCACTGTAGCATCTTGCCTGCCAGAAAGGAACTGGAATGTACAAAGTCACTCTTTTTTTGTAAACAAAGACTAAAAGGATTGGTATGATTGGCTTCTTCTGAAAAGGGCGGGAAACTGGAAGATTTGAGTGAATGTACTCTCTCAAAGACTAATGAAAAACACATTTTCCCTCGAGAAACTTGAAGATTCTAGTTGACAAGCTCTTCCCCAAAATTGTGTTACACCATCCAACTGCAAGATTGGAATAAATGCGTACTGTTCGCAATTCATTTTCTTACTTTATTGTCAAACTCTAAGACGCAATTTGTGAGAACATGAGGACGTTCTAATTATTGTTGCCTCAGTAGTGTTCTGTCTTCCCCACGTCAACCATGACGACATAGTTCCGTTCAATCAGGTCTGTGGTATTCCTGATTATTGGGGAGGGTTGGTTGGCAAGAAATGATTCGTGGCGATATACGTTGGCTCGGAACGAGTATGTCATGAGCTCTTTAGAAACGCACAGTTGGTGTCAAAGAACTGTACATTTTGTGCAATTTCAAAAATGTTGTTTTCTTGTATTTACAAGGGGAAAAAACAAAACCAATAATCAAATACAAAATAAAATTAAAAACAGGTAAAATGTGATGGTGAATACATTTTCGTGTATTTTGTATTGAAATATTGTTTGTAAGTCTGCCATGTAGGCCTGTGGGGCATGAGATTATGTGGCCCCATCCCCCAAATCCGTCGAATTTCAGATAAGCACAAACAAAACATTTCCGAGCACAAAAGTCTTGCTTACAAGAATAAGGTTACCAGTCAAAATACCTTACCACACGTACCGTGTTTGACCGGTTTCCTGCAGTAGCTTTCTGCTGAAGCAGCTCAACGAAATGGGGTCCTGGGCCCAATTTCATAAAGCCTGTAAGCAGAAAAATCTTGCTCAGCAGAAACAGTTTACCAGCCAACATTCCATAAAGTTTAAATTGTTGCCACTGGTACCCCGCTCATTTCTTGCCAAGTAAAGAAAGTTCCTAAGTAGAATTTTCTGCTTAACAGTTTTATGAAATTGGGCCCTGGGCCCAATTTCCTAGAGCTGCTTTAGCAGAAAATCATGCTTAACTATTTCCTGCTAAGCAGAAATGAGCAGGATACCAGTCACAAATTTTACGCGTGACATAGTAGTTTGGCTGGTAACCTTATTCAGGTAAGCACAATTCTGTTGTGCTTGGCAAATTGTTGTGCTTAAGTGCAGTTACTATATTATGCTAGTGATCAAGGACAAACACAATGCACATATCAATTTCAAAGATGGCTTCCTTTCTGAATGTAAACAACAAATAAAAATACCACGAACCTTTCCGTTGTCCAAAACGTGTGCCGCACGACTCTTAAAAACCTTCTTCCCACCTCAACCAGAACGTCTGAATTCCAAGTCAGAGAGTCTCTTACTTCTCCACCTCCAACTTCCCAACCTGGATTGTATTCCACCTGGGAAAACCAAAAAGGTGTGTATATTATTGCCCTAATTCCTTACATCGGGGCGGCACATTATTTTCTTTAACGAAGCAAGCTCGCTGAAAGAGCGCTCTCTACTGCCATAAATTACGCCACCGGTCGCTTTGGATGAAAGCAACGTATCGCTAGAGGAATATTTATCATTTTGATTTATGAGCGGTCCGGCCTGCTCCTTTAAAGCGCGTTAGGTGACCCGCGGTCCGCGCCTGTGATTTGTCAAGAGTGAAAATGAAGCAATAAAAAACGCCTTCGTGTAAATTTGGTACAAATTGGAAATGTTGTCAACTTTTATTGACAATTATAGCATCGTAGTGTTGAACTGTTCTCTGTATTTTTCTCTGAATCGCTTGTTGGGACATTTTTGCTTAAACTTCGTCTGTTTGGTCGTCCACATTCAGACAAAACGCATCTCCTAATTTCTTGTTTCACTTGCTGATTTGTTCAATCGATCGATCAAACGATCCATCGACCAATCAATCGATCTATCAATAGATAAATGATTTGATACAAATGATCAAATAACTTGACGAACAAACAAGGAAAAGTTTCAGTAAAATGAATAACTACACAGCAAGAATTTGTTTTAACTACAGTGCTTAGGCTTGACACCCCACAACATGTTTCTTGAAAACTTGACTGTCGAAGTCAATTAGCTTTAAAAAAAAATAATAATAATCTGATGTACCCCGCCCTCCATATGCTTTTTTGAAAATGTTACTGTTGAAATGAAGTCCATTTGGCATAAAAAAGCAATAACGACACAATAGTTATGCTTTCGGCCCTTTAATCTGCTCATAAAACCCATAACTCCGTGGGTGTTATTATGGTGTATAAATCAACAACCAACTCGTTCTGCTGAACCCATAAAATGATTGTGATGGATTGGAGAAAGCCTCTCGAAGCGTCCTCGGCCTCGTGAATTACAAGTGATGATGTTTTACACGCTTTCTTTAATGGATTGAAGTTCGTGAAACAATTCTAGGCACGCTTGTATTTTAAACTGTTTGATTGTGAGGGGCACTTTGCCAAAATACATTGGAACAATATCAGTTACTCATAAATATTATTTTGTTTTTGTTTTCAAGTTTCAACGTGGGTAGTTACAAAGCTCGCTTCAAATAATAAGTTTTATCAGAGTCGCATTCCACGTTGGGGGAAACCATGGGAAAACAGCAGAGTTTATTTGTGGGTTTTTTTATTATTAAAGAAAAGAATCCGTTGAATTCTTGAAAAAAATGCACGTACTACTACGGTACTTTACGTAACCCAAATAAAATAAGCACCCAAGCTGCATTAACAAAACTACAAATGCTCTACCTTATCTTTGTTCTAAGACAGAGTGAGAGAGCACACATACTTAGTTCCCAGTTTCAGAGCTGAAAAGAAGATACTTATAGCACGTTTGCAAACTTGACCAATGCCGTACCTTATCTTCATTTAAAATGAATAAGCGTATCAGCAGAAGCATTTTTTTCTAGCATTACTAACGCTGTATGTGCATTATCTTGATGCAAAGAGGGGAAACTTACAAGCGGATGTTGTCACATATTACCAATGTCATATGGTATTGATGCAAATAGATTAAACACCAGTAGCAACACTAATACCAGTGCTGTACCTTATCTTGATGCAAAGTTAGTAAACTAACAGGCTACACTAATACCAGTGCTGTACCTTATTTTGATGAAACATAGAAACATTTAAACAGTGTTGTACCTTATCTTGATGCAAAGAGAGTAAACTTTCAGTAGCAACACTTAACAGTGTTGTACTTTATATTGATGCAAATAGAATACATGTACATTAGCCACGGTTATACCGGTGCTGTGCCTTATGTTGATACAAATAGAGGACAGTAGCTACACTTATTTTGTGATGTGCCTTATCTTTATACAAAGAGAGTAAACTTATACAGTAGCTACACTTATAATAGTGATGTACCTTATCTTGATGCAAATAGAATAATGTACATTAGCTACACTTATACCGGTGCTGTGCCTTCTTTTGATGCAAAGAGAGGGCAGTGGTCACACTTATACCAATGATGTACCTTATTGTGACGCACAGAGTTAATTTACAATAACTACACTTATATCAGTGCTGTGCCTTATCTTGATGCAAAGACAGGACAGTAGGTACACTTATATGGTGATGTACCTTATCTTGATGCAAAGAGAGTAAACTTATACAGTAGCTACAATCATACCAGTGGTATACCTTACCTTGTATGCAAATAGAATAAATATACATTAGATAAACTTATACCGATGCTGACCTTATCTTGATGCAAAGAGAGTAAGCGTATACAATTTTAAAGATGTCGTACCTTACCTTGATTCAAAGAGAGTATAAGCGTACTATCGTTCGAAGCAGTCTTACCAACATTACCAATGCTGGTCGGAATTGTTAACTATATAAACACATTAGTTCGTCGACGTTTCGTGAAGTGGGAGAACGAACTGTGAATTTGACAAATGCATCTTGTTTGCCCGTGCTCTGTCGTCGAAACTAGAGTGTCGAGTGCTTGAAGTGGGAACATGGGCAACTGCAAGTGCATCCCATAAATCAATTGTCGTGTAAACTGTGTACAATAATAGCCATCAATCATTCTGAGAAATGAACCATTTCCAACGAGATTTGCTGTAGATGTAAAGTGTTCAGACTAACTGGTTGTTTTTACACTGATGCAATTCCTACTTTATGGACTTGAATGAGTTATTTTGAAATTTGGTCTCCAAGTATAATTTGTAAACCGTTCATGATTCTATCACTAACATTAATGGGTCTTGTCGCTCAGAGGGAGTCAGGGTTTATCTTTGGCAGTTACTCCAAAATTAAGGACCATAAAAACTTACTTGGTAAAGAGCACAGGAGAGCTGTTGATTATAAAGCACTGTTAAAACCGACCTCCTTTAAAGTAATGTAGTTAGAGATAAAGATGTAATTTTTCACCAACAAATTTGAGTCTGAAAAAAGCTTCAGGCATGAAGCCTTGCTTATGTATCTTGAAGCACACAATTCTATGTCACAATGGTGTTTTTATCTTTCGTTTTTTTTTTTGCAACTTCGATGACCAATCGAGCGCAAATTTTCAAAGGTTTGTTATTTTATGCATATGTTGGGGTGCACCATGTGAGGAAACTGGTCTTTGACAGTTGCCAAAAGTATACCCTGCCTTTAATGTCTAACATTAGATTATGTACAGTTATTTGGGGAGATTTCTTATGACACAAAATACATTTTTAAAAACCTTAAAAAAACAAGTAGATAAAATAAACAGAGGACACTGTTCGGAATGTCGCCTCTGGTTCTTTTCGAACCACCACTTATTTCAAAGAGAAATTATCACAAGGTCGTCTCCACCAGCAAACTGGTTTATTTATTCCCCACTTTCCTCGCCGTGCAGAGGTTCAAATCGTACACCTAAACAAAATTGTTTTGTTGGGTTGAACAAAGAACAATTGAATAGAGCGGGACTTGAAGCTGCGACAACCGTATACGGCGCTCTACCAACTGAGCTCTCTAGCCCCATGTTGGCGGTCTATAAATATAGATTATAAATATGTTTTTAGAAGAAACAAAATCACTAAATCACACGAGTGTTAATCCACCACAGAAATATTTCAAAGTTTATAAAAGTATCGTAGAAAACCAAAGAAAAACAAAGTGCAGTCGCAAAATTATTACAGGCCGCGACTTCAAATGAAAGCAAATCGCCAGTTCCTCCATTACCGACCCCATCTTTAAGGCACTTTGAGTGCAATATAAAGTACATTCACAATGTGTTTATCAAATTGTTCTGCCTTTGTCGAACGCCCAGTAATTTGATCAGAATGTAAATGATGCTATCACCTAGAGGTCCATGGCCCCGGTACCACAAGCGAAAGTGATGAGTGCGTTGCGAGGTCTCTCGGCAGCCGCGGCTGCTCCCTCCAAGCACCCGGACAAACGACAAAAAGAACGGCCGACAACGGTTTCCTGTTCTCTGGGGAGCCATCTTAATCCCCCCCGTGCCACCCAATCATCAAAATTTAATTAGTTCCATGGATTTTAATAAAATTCTTGATGTGCACCGCCAAAAAAAATGAATGGGAATTCAATGAGGCGTTTTTGACAAAGCTGTGCTTGAGAGAGAGAGAGAGAGAGAGAAAAAGAAAGAAAAAAATCCGTGCATTCTTGTTTTCCTTCATTTCTAAAGCAATATGAACTTAAAAGTAGTAATGACTATTTTAGCTTCTCTCTGAATTTGAAAGTTGGTTACGGGATTTTTGCCAAGAGGTTATTGTACATTAATCGCAATGATTAAGCAAAACAAAAAACTGTCTGAATTGTTCACGTAAAGGTAGGGTATTTGGTAATGACCTCGAATTTTGTTTTTGTACTTTCTATATCCGAAAGCCTCCGTGTTATAGAGATGGTAGGTATCCTACGAAATTATTTCATCTAAAGCGCCCCGGTCGATTAGAAATCAATAAAAGTATGACTCACGGGAGTTTTAGGGAGATTCAAATTTCCGTGGTGTCCGTTTGTGAATGCTGCGGCCAGAGATTCGGTTGGTATCTCGCTAAAAACGTGGATGGATTAGACGTTCCAAACCTCTGAAGGTATTATACAGGCTTCGGTAAAGACAAAAAACATCACTGCTTTAGTTTTAGTTTGAAAGCTTACTGATTATGAAGTACATCCTTGAACCCATTTTTCTGTGAAAAATTTCCATCTGAAATTAAGTCTTATTCGAGAAAACTGTATCAGAAAACCTTAACAGTTGATTGCGGTTGATACATGTGTTTACATGTACATGCTGAAAGTTCCTACATGGTTTTCACTATTTCCTCCTGACTCACACAACGGATTAAGCCCAAATTTTCACAGGTTTCATGTAAAATGGTTGATCACACAAAACATGAACACTGCCTGCGACTGTTTTATGTCAGCTCTACCGATCCTGTAACCTTTAAGACAACCTTGGATTGTGGGCGCCACTTCCTTCACTGTATTTTATTGACCTATGAAATAATGACCTATTTCGTCGTGAGACAACCTTGTGATAAATTTCCCTGGAATTAACCACTTTTCAATAAAAGAACATCCATAATGGTTCTTCTTTCTTAAATCTGTCATTATTTAAGAAAGTCATAAAAGTCTGTCATAAATTCCTTGGAGATTACACTGAAGCAGTGTACTGTGTAGTTGTGCTTGGTGCATGCACTGGACAATCTGAAGGCGGTATACAACATATCAGTAACTAACGTTTTGGCCAACACCAATAATGTACATTATCTTGATTCAAAGACAGTAATTAAACCGGCACCATGCTGTTTGAGTTTACCGTGCCTTCAATTGATTCAAAGAGAGTGAACAACAGGTAGGCCTAGTAGTTGTTTAGTATACTCTACCTTATATTGATTCAAATAGTAAATACACGGGTACCAATACTTAAGTATACTGTACCTTCCCTTAATCCAAAGAGAGTAAAGAAACCGGTTCCAGAAGAGTAAAGGAACGGATACAAATAGTTTAGTATACTGTACCTTACTTTGATGTAAAGAGAGTAAATATACCGAACACCATGCAGTACCAGTAGTTTAGTTATTACCTTATATTGATTCAAAGAGAGTAAATGAGTACCAGTAGTTTAGTTTACTGTATTAACTTACCTTGATTTAAAGAGAATGAAGAAACCGAAAACCGGTTTGGGCATGTACCATATATTGGTTCAAAGAGAGTAAAAATCATGCACAAGTAGTTTTACTAGCTTTACCATGCTGAACGTACTGACTCAAATCGGCTAAGCAAACCAATGTAGTAGCATTAATTGTTACCAATGTTATATACCGTGACTATAGAATCTGTGGAAGTGAGAAACACATGGCAGCAGCTTGGCAAGCTTTGCCGTTGTTTGAAATAAGTTTATCTTGACTCAACGTAAACTGCTGTAAGACAACTCATGTACTTTTTTTTTAAAGGATGAAAATCACAGTACATCAACTTTGCAAACGTGACTGATGTGAACCATATCATTATTTAAAGAGAGGTTACAGTGCTGCGCTTCAATTCAACCTTCGCCAATGACGTCTTACTCACTCGGATAGTGGTAAGCATAACAGCACCTACACTATAAAAAAAGACCCGGGTCAGAACCGGCATGGATTTTCCGTGGGGCCTGAGTGACCCGTTTCCGAGGGGGTCAGTATTACCCGGAATCTGTGTCAAAATGACCCGGAATCTGTGTCAAAATGACCTGGAATCTGTGTCAAAATGACCCGGAATCTGTGTCAAAATGACCCGGAATCTGTGTCAAAATGACCCGGAATCTGTGTCAAAATGACCCAGAATCTGTGTCAAAATGACCCGGAATCTGTGTCAAAATGACCCGGAATCTGTGTCAAAATGACCCGGAATATGTGTCAAAATGACCCGGAATCTGTGTCAAAATGACCCGGAATATGTGTCAAAATTACCCGGAATAGTTGTCAAACTGACGCAGAATCAAAGTTAAAATCCCATTTTAAAAACTAGTCTCCGGGTCAGCTTGACCCGGAATCCGGGTTACGGGTAAATTCTGACCCACAAGTGTAATACCTTGCAAGTGTTGCCATGTCTTTAGGCTCATGACACTGTTTAAGACGGGAAACATTGGCGTAGATTTCTTGATACAGTTGTCAAATCAATGGACCATAATGCAGACTTTCTTAGTTGTGATAAGGAAAACCCAACGTTTTGGTACTCCGTAAATGTAAATGGAAACAATATTCGTGTACACAAATTGAACCGTCACCAATTCAGTGTCATCTCATACATTTACCAATATTGTACACAAATTGATAAATAAACTGTCAGAATTGAGAGAAAAGTAACCAGCGGAAAACTTACCTGTAACTTCACAACTTGTTCCCTTGCCGATAAAGAACACGAGGGGAAATGGTAGGAGGCTCACAGTTTTGGCGTAAACCGCGATCGATACCGCCGTTATTGTACTGGAAGTAATCTCCAGCCACGACCCCTTCAACAAAAACAACTCTGCCAGCCGCAAGCCCTTCAGCCAGAGTTCCCCCCTTTTGTCACCGAGCTTTCAACTTGAATAACAGAGAACTATAAGCACAGTACGTCCTGAAAACCGTACCACCGAGCCCCCTTGTGAGCGTATCTGACGGTACTTGAAAAATGATGGTTGTTAAACCGGGGGAACACTCGTGGCCTTTTGGTCGGGGCGGGGGCCACTTCAGACCCTCTCTGTTGGCACGATTTAGAAACAATTCACGCTAATCCCAGTAATTGCCCCGTCAATCAGGAGGAATTCCCTACAAATAAAACATCCGTTCCACCGTGGAGAAACTGGAAGGCCTCAATTTACAATGCGGTTCTATTAAAGGGATGGTGTCGATGGGCTGGTTGAAGAAATTCTTTTACATGTATCCTTTAGTTTTCAAGAAATGTAACATATGGATCGTGGAACCAATGGTTTTTTTTTAAGTACACCATTTCAATAGTCTAATTATCATAACATGTCATAAAGGGATGGTACGTCATTGGTTATTGGAAGAGTACACTCATTCCAATCCTCTAGTTTCAAGAATTGTAACATATGGATCGTGAACCAATGTTTTTTGGAAGTATACCATTTTAATACTCTAGTTATCATAACATGTCATAAAGGGATGGTACGTCATTGGGGATTGGAAGAGTACATTCATTCCAATCCTTTAGCTTTCAAGAAACATATCATAAAGGGATGGTACACATTGGTTATTGGAAGAGTACATTAATTCCAATCCTCTAGTTTTCAAGAATTGTAAAATATGGATCGTGAACCAATGGTTTTATAGGAAGTAAACCATTCCAATACTCTAGTTGTCACAACATGTCATAAAGGGGTGGCACATTATTGGGTAATGGAAGAGTACATTCATTCCAATTCTCTAGTTTTCAAGAAACATGTCATAAAGGGATGGTACATCATTGGTTATTGGAAGAGTACACTCATTCCAATCCTCTTGTTTTCAAGAAACATAGCATAAAGGGATGGTACATCATTGGTTATTGGAAGAGTACACTCATTCCAATCCTCTTGTTTTCAAGAAACATAGCATAAAGGGATCAGGTACATTATTGGTGAATGGAAGAGTACATTCATTCCAATCCTCTAGTTTTCAAGAAACACATCATAAAGGGATGGTACATCATTGGTTAATGGAAGAGTACATTCATTCCAATCCTCTAGTTTCAAGAAACACATCATAAAGGGATGGTACGTCATTGGTTAATGGAAGAGTACATTCATTCAAATCCTAGTTATCAAGAAACACATCATAAAGGGATGGTACATCATTGGTTAATGGAAGAGTACATTCATTCAAATCCTCTAGTTATCAAGAAACATAATCATAAAGGGGTGGCACATTATTGGGTAATGGAAGAGTACACTCATTCCAATCCTCTAGTTTTCAATAAGCATGTCATAAAGGGATGGTTCATCATTGGTTATTGGAAGAGTACATTCATTCCAATCCTCTAGTTATCAAGAATTGTAAAATATGGATCGTGAACCAATGGTTTTATAGGAAGTAAACCATTCCAATACTCTAGTTGTCACAACATGTCATAAAGGGGTGGCACATTATTGGGTAATGGAAGAGTACATTCATTCCAATTCTCTAGTTTTCAAGAAACATGTCATAAAGGGATGGTACATCATTGGTTATTGGAAGAGTACACTCATTCCAATCCTCTTGTTTTCAAGAAACATAGCATAAAGGGATCAGGTACATTATTGGTGAATGGAAGAGTACATTCATTCCAATCCTCTAGTTTTCAAGAAACACATCATAAAGGGGTGGCACATTATTGGGTAATGGAAGAGTACACTCATTCCAATCCTCTAGTTTTCAAGAAGCATGTCATAAAGGGATGGTTCATCATTGGTTATTGGAAGAGTACATTCATTCAAATCCTCTTGTTTTCAAGAAACATAGCATAAAGGGATGGTACATTATTGGTTAATGGAAGAGTACATTCATTGAAATCCTCTATAGTTATCAAGAAACATAATCATAAAGGGGTGGCACATTATTTGGTAATGGAAGAGTACATTCATTCCAATTCTCTAGTTACCAAGAAACATCATAAAGGTATGGTACATCATTGGTTATTGGAAGAGTACATTCATTCCAATCCTCTAGTTTTCAAGAAACACGTCATAAAGGGATGGTACATCATTGGTTAATGGGAGAGTACATTCATTCAAATTCTAGTTATCAAGAAACATAATCATAAAGGGGTGGCACATTATTGGGTAATGGAAGAGTACGTCCATTCCAATTCTCTAGTTACCAAGAAACATCATAAAGGGATGGTACATCATTGGTTGTTGGAAGAGTACATTATTCAAATCCTCCTAATTTCAAACATTTCATAAAGGGATTATAGATCATTGGTTTTTGGAAGAGAACATTCATTCAAATCCTCTAGTTTTTAAGAAAATGGTTCACATGGCAAGCAACCTTATTTACAGGTTTCCTCGGGCTTGCTAGCTACAGTGACAAAGTTTACTTATGAGGCATCTTATGGTTTTATGATCAGAAATATGTAATAATATTAATAATGCAGGATTTTTGGTATCACATAATGCTGACATCATCAATACTTACGAACTCATCAACTTGAACGAACACGCAGCAAAGGAAAGCACTATATCCTATACAAAAAAATAGCCCCAGTTGTCTTCCGAAATGTTGCTTTAACTATATGTGTGAAGGAACAACCATTTGCCAAATTTCAAAATGAAAGAAGCCTCCTCGTACAATTCTTCACAATCTTGAAGATCTTTCCAGCTTTATGCCGAGAGGTGCCAGTCGAGGAAACCGACAATTTGTGTGAGTTCTCAGTTGCGTTTCGAAACAGATGTCACATCACCGACCTCCAATTAAAAAAAGAATATTCAAAAATCAGTATCGTTGCTTCGCCTGACTTTCAAAATTTCGCATCGTTGTAAGTCAGTGTGAAGTGTTTAGCTTAAAAACATCTCTACATGATAACTCCAGTTCCTCGACAAATTGTATCCAGCTGTAGTTTCGATGCAAACTGAACGATTTTACCTCTCTCCTCAAAATAAGTTCCAAACGAACTTTTTCCAGGAAATTTCACGCCGTGGGGTGCTGTAAGTGTAGTGAGTCGGGTGTTTTTATTACTTACACGGACTTTAATTTGTTCCAAAACTTGAAGTTTTACCACATTAACCGAACAAAATCCTCACAGTATACCAGAGACTCTTCCAAACATGCAGTACAAACACGCACACTGTTCCTGTCTGCTCATTTCCCACGTCCTGTCTAAAAAGAAGGGTTTCTGTTAGAAGGATCCGGAATTCCCTCAAGGTACGATTTTGTGACCTCTTGACCTAAGGGACTTCAAATAAAACCACAACCTGCCGACTGTTTGAACTACTTGTACGTCATGATGGGAACTCCTTGTGCTATCGGTTGTCTTATTTGTTTCGCAGTTACATTGCAAGCCTGAGAAACAGTTGTTACTTCTAGGGTTAATACTTGAAAAAAACAACCTTAAAGTTACTACTAATAAAATTATTCAATCAACATTTTTAAAGAAAAAATGAGCATGTATGACATGTATAGGCGAGCTCTAAATGCGGACAAAAATAACTTGGATTTGTTTCCATAATTGCTGTTTGTTTTCTGGTGTACTTAGTTTACTTGTGTATTTTGTTTTATTTGCCGTGTCTTTTATCTAAAAACAAATTATAATAAAAAATAAACTAAACTAAACTAAACTAATTTACTCCTAAACAGTAAAAGTTACACTTAAAAAAAACCGTTATCAAGTATTAAACCACAAGGGAAACCGACTGGGTCAATTTGAAATAATTTGGGGGCGAACAAAGACAAACTTACTATAGCGGGATTTGAACCTGTGACCTCAGTTTTCTTTGTTAACATTATTTAAAAGTTACCCAGTCAGTTTCCCTTGTGGTTTATTACTTGACGTTTGTTTTGAAAAGTTGCATCCCCTTAAGGTGGTCCCGCTGCTGCCGCTTATCTCGTAAAGTTGGGTGGGATCCCTGGCCATACGGCAGTTATAGGTTGAATGGCTCCTGACTGGCACCCCCGAACAAAGATATTGACAAAATAGGGAGACCGTCAATAGGTCTAGATAGCCCAGTTGGTAGAGCTCTGGAACATTAATCCAGAGGTCGCAGGTTCAAATCCTGCTCTAGTAAATATTTCTCTGTTCAACCCAGTAGGGGCCTATGGTTTTAGTATACCTTTGTGTTTTGAAATCGTTCGATTGTTTTAATTCTATGTAAATGTAGATATACAACAAAAATAACCTGTGAAAAATTCATTTCAAAAGGTGGTTGAGTTTTGTGAGACATCGCTGAAAATCCGGAGCAAAAAATGTCCACGCATGAGGAAGAATAATCACTAACAGGAATACACAACCTGAGAAACGTTTCTGACAGTTACGCTTCTCAGACTCAAATTTGGGGGCATAAAAGCTGATATCATTTTTCATAATCACACATTACTTTGAAGTGAAAGGCTTCTCAACATGCCATTTACTCTCCAGAACTGCCGTATGCTTCTAACCAATAAGTTTGTAATGGTAATACCATAAGAGTGGGGACAGTAGAACAAAGGAATACAAAAGGGACAATGCTGTCCTCACATTGGAATCCTTTGTTTTTTTGTGTCCTCACATTTTTTTCGTGCGCTAAGTCTATGGAGAGTGTTAAGTTAGAGGGACAAAGGAAAGTCCTCACATAGATAGCAATAAATTGATGTGTGTATTGCCATAAACTTTAAGAGTGATTACCAAACGTATATCTTCTCTTTAAACGATCACAGTTATCTGTTATGTGAACTCTTTGACGAAAATCTAAATAGGCCTATAACCTTAACTCTTACACATCGGCTCGCAATACTCGCGTTTCCGGGAATTGCAGAATGTTGAATGATTTTTCCGAACGGCATGTGCGGTATTGACATATTTAGGGTTGGGAAGGGAACTTTAAGAGTGATGAGTGTGCAAATAATTGAAGTTGTGTCGGGAAGAAAATGTTATTTCAAAACTCTCTAGTTTTCATGAGGCATAACAGACGCAGGTATGTGACTTGCTCACGTGATTTTTTTCCTGATTTCAAGAATTTTCTCAAAATCTCGTGTAGAGCCTTCACCTTTTCTTGAAGGAAACAAAAAGTCAGCAAAGGGGGAAAGAAGCGGTTTAATCCTGTTGTTTTGTAGTTCTAGTGATGCACTGAGTAATATCTCAATTTGTAACATTGGATGCTCTGGGTGTAGAATCGGGGGGGGGGGCAGTGCCGCAAACCAATTTTTTTTTTGAATTTTCATATTTTGTCAAATCTCATCCCTGCAAATGAATACAATGACATTATTGTACAGTTTGAGGAAAAAAAAAATTCATTCCACTCAATCTGTTTTTCAAGGGAAAATGAAGCAAAAGTTTACAACAGAATGAGCACAAGACTTTTTTCTGTGGGTACTTTTTGCCAAGTTTGCCGCGATTATGGGTCCCATTCTCTTACCCCCACCCCCCCCCCCCCACCACACACACGCATTCTCAAAAATGCATCATTGTGGAGCATTCTTTTGTTTCTTTCCTTTGTCCCTGCACTTAACAGTTTCCCATAGACTTTGTACACAAATTTCCTTGTGGTGCTCCACAAGGAAATTTGTGATTTAGAATTTGTCTTTAGAATTTCCATGTGGAGACCTCTTGTTTTCCTTTTTGTTTTTTTGTCCTTGGTCTCCATAAGGTACCGAAAATGAACACACCACCCTCCCCAAACTAAAGCTTACACAACATTAAACTCAATAGGCTTACTTGGGGGCACTTCAGTGTCCAACACGTAGAGTTAGAAAGAGCTGATTGTGGTTTACCTTTCATTTTGGATGCGGTCTTTTTCTTCCATTCAGTGCCACAAAAGACCGCAATCCAGCCGGAACCTGCCCCCATGATGACATGTCGTCAATCGAGGCCGAGATGTTTGGCTGATTGAGCGATACTTCCTTCCGCAATGTGCCGTTTTTCAGAAACTTAAAACAGACCTTGGGAGTCGATGATGTTAGTCATTCTTTAAAGCACATGAAGCAAAGCTGCCTGTTGTCTCTTAAAGTGGACAGTATTATTTTTGACGGCGTTAAATTGCCTTTTCACGAACCACAAGAAGTTTTAATTTTGTCAGTGTCATGTCACCTAGCAAGGCAAGCAACTTTACCTGTCAGTTTGTATAAATAGCGCCATCTAACGACCAAATAGATCCAACTAGAGCAGAGAAAGGGGTGCAGCAGCTTCACTGCTTAGAAAGGAATCCAAGAAATTAACTAGTTTCAGTTTCACTGGTTTTCCTCCAGAGGAATATTTCTGTCTGAAATACTGTCAAAGTAGAAGAAAATTTTAAAAACGCAATTGAAACCCCCCTTCCCCCATAACAAAAAACTCACCGTCGCTTATTTTGATGGAAGCAAATGTCGAGAGCCAATGATTTTTCAACTCTCTATGGTCAGGGGCCAAGCATGCATGGCTCTGCTTACCGTAAACGAACAATCGGCGCTTACGGGGAAAATCGGCAGTTAGGCCCAAATGAAATCCGCGCTTTACGTCAGGAATTCTTTGCTTGTGCGCTTGCGTATATTCTTGTGTTAGAGTCTAAATCAGGGATACGTTTCATAGAGTTGCTTAAGCAAAAATAAAAATCGCGCTTAAAGAGTTCTGCTCAGCAAAATTGAGCAGGATACCATCCACATAATATATGGTACATGTGACATGGTATTATCGTAGGTCAACCCTATTCTGGTAAGCATAATGTGACTGTGCTGAACTATAGTTCTTGTGTTTTTCTTCTTGACCCTGGGGAGACCTTTTTTGTTTTCCTGCAAGGTATGTGGAGCTACATTTTGAAGTATGAGACCTATTCCTTTACATAGCACCATGTAATGGTTTACGAGGTGCTGTGGCGCAATATGCTGCAAATCAAACCAGGAACACCGGACGGACCCCTTCTCTTTTCGATAAGTGCACTGGGTTCTTTTACGTGCAATACACAACACACGGGACCAGCAGCTTTACGTCCCATCCGAAGGACGATGCAATAATGGTTAAGTGTCTTGCTTAAGGACACAAGTGTCACGACCGGGACTCTAACCCACACTCTGCTGAACAGAAACACCAGAGCTTGAGCCCGGTGCTCTTATCCGCTCGGCCACGACGCGCCACTAAACATGTCTATGAAATTGGACCCTGGTACACATCAGAGAGTGGTGACCGTAAGCGCCAAATTCCGATGTAAGCTGAGCCTTGAAATTGGGCACATTTTGTCGGTCCTTAGTCCCGGCTGATTTGAACCTCTTCCAATTTCCGTATTTTCCGGAATATGTTGGTTGTTTGTGTTTAGAATTGACTAGCGAGGAACCCCTTCCAATCAATGCACGAAAATGTAACTCGAGAATGATACACTGGCTCCCACAAAGTCCCAATTGCAATAAGCTCCCAAACCCTAATCAGTGGATCCAATGTGAAACCGGCCCAACAGACTGCTGTAGCCATATTGTGTGTCGCTCACTCCATGGCAATGACACCAGAGCGAGGCTAAGGGGAACAGGGAATTGCCAGTGACTTCACAATTCTAGTCAATCGATTGGTTCTTACGTCATATACGGTATTCATTACGGTCTCATTAATGAGTATCAACATTCAACATAACACAGTCCTTCCAAAGGACAAAGGGAACGTACGTACAATTGTGTGTCTGTATTAATAATACCGGAGTCTTACTGACGCACACTTCTGTTTCCACACAACTCTATGGTCAAAGACCCTTCAACTTCATTGCACCTGCACTATGGAATGACTTACTTGTTCATCCTCGCCAAGCTGACTCTGTTCTGTTTTTCAAGGGGGGACTTTTAAAGACTCACTTGCATGTTTGAATCTACATTTTTTGTAACAAATTGCCTCATGTGTTTAATTTTGTTGTTTTGAGTTTTGTGTTGGGCATAGAGTTAAATGAGAAAGTAGTATATTAATTCGACTTTTAGGACAATACTTCCCAAAGAACAGTAGTTGTTTTTATTGCGGTGATTATTTGGTTTTGTTTGTGTTTCTTTTTCCTTATAGGCCTATCAACGTTTATGAAGAGCGCATGGCTTACTTAAAGTTTGAATCCAGAATTTGTCTCCATTTTAAACAAAGTATGATCTTAGAGTGATGCAGCTACATTATGTTTTCCTTCAGGCAAATCAGTTACACCAAATTGAGGCACTAGTCTGGTGCCATTTTGATATAATGCGAACATGGGTGTCTATGATTAGTCCTAACGCAGGGAACATGTCTACAATTGTAGAATGGCGTGTCGTGAAGGAGTGGTCTAAGTGCATCGGACTCAAGTTCTGACGGCTGAATCATCGGATTGCGGGTTTGATTCCCTGTCGTGAGACTTTTGTCCTTGAGCAATGCACTTAACCATAATTGCTTCTCTTCACCCAGGTGTATAGATGGGAACCTGAGAGAGCCAAGATAGTATTGTGTATAGGATTAACCCTTTAGCGCTGAGGTTACACTTTACAAATTCCTGGGTCAAAATTGACTTGGATTATACGGGTCACAGGGGCCTGGCCATTTTGACCTGGGATCGACGTCAAACTGACCCGAAACTTTTCAGGGGAAATTTGTTTTATTATACTTTTGATGGGGAACCCCTTGCACTATTATGGTGGTGTTTTGACACAACGCCGAATGGTGCCTTAAAGGAAAGCTGTTAAAATTATACCTTGCCGTTGTATAGCCACTGTACTGCCGTGTCGTGAAAGTATATACATTTATCGCATTACGATGGCTTTAACACGCACCACATGGCACAAGCTAATCACACCTTACATCAAGGTTATATACATGACATGAGTAGTTTCTGCTATCTTCAGTAGATAGCATTGAACATGCCCCATGGCTATACCTGAGCCGCCCCACTCGCACACACATACACGCCGCCTCCTTTATGTATGGTCATTGACGGGAAACCTTTAACGGTATTAGTGAGCTCTTCGGAAGGTATAGTGTACTAAAAGCTTTTGGTGGTGGATCACCTATAATCAGCTCATTTCAAGTCTCCATGAGTTCCCAGGATATCGAGTTCAGATGGCGTTGCACTCTGCAGGAGGGACAGAGTGAAGTTTGAGATAGATACGTTGTAGCATGTCTTGTTTGCTTCTTCACTATCGGGTTTCAGTTTCCAGCAGGTAAAGTTGCATTCATTGGTTCAACGTGATTTGTCTGTCCTCACATCATGTGATTCTCTACATCAGATGTTTGTATCATCTTTACAATCAAACTCTAGTTTGGATTTTCTTAAAAATTTCAATTGTTTACAAGTATTTTTCTCTGGGGAGATAGACCGGCACAGCCATTAGGGTCTAGTTTCATGCTACTTGCTTCTCGCGGAATTCTGCGCCCACAATCTCCGGGCTTTTCAGGCAACGCAGATGGTAAAGCAGAGCCAGGGATTTGTTGTGATTGCAAGGTCGTGATTTACAGTTTTGACGAAACAAACTGACTTTATTTTGATGGAAATGTTGCACTGTAGTGTTTTGTATTTATACTCTGAGAAAAGAAGACAAAACAATTTTGTTTGTTTGATATCCTTGCAGACCAGTTTGTTTCTCAAAATACTCATTTAAACAAATGTTGTGGACCTTTATTTTTCTAATAAATAGATCTATGGTGCAGAATTCTTAAGACGCACTCATGAAGAATATTGAAATTTTCACGGCACTTTGTCAAGAATTGTTCCATTCGTTGTTCGAGAACCATCGATGAAGGTAAGCTTTGTTTCGTTTTTAAATAAAGTTCAGAGCTTTTGTAAGATACTACTGTGTGTGCAGTTGGCGTGTTGGCATAACTACTGCTTATGATGTTGACACACAATGAATCAATGCACAGCATTGGTATAGTTTTGCAAAACTGCTGGTTCTCGCGTGCTTTGACGATGGATCAAGACAAGACACAGTAAGGAAAAATATTGACAAAACTTCTGCCTCTTGTGTGTTACGCTGAATGAAACAAGATGCGGTACAGCGTTAGCAATGTTGACATGGCCTGCTGCTTCTGGTGTACTTACATTCTAATGTTTCAAGACAGCACTAGAAAGGTTGCTGCATGCTGCTGTGGATATCCCCACAGTTTATGAATCAAGATAAGGTATAACTTTTCAAATTTGAACAGTTCTGCTGCTACCCTGGACTTCCCCATTTTGTAACCAAGATACACACAGCTTAAACTTGTACTACTTGCGTACATTTTTTTAGACTTGCTTTCAAGGTTAAAGGAGTCTGTTTCCCAAATAAAAATGGTGTACGCTTTCGTAAAACACACGAAAGTGATTGGATACAGCTGTGTATTTCAGTTGAGATCCAACGGGGAACGGTGTGTGCACTCTAACAACTTCCGGGTCAGAGTTGACCCGGATATTGGGCCCATGATGCCTGACCAATTTCTGGGTCAGTAGACCCATTTCTGGGTCAGTATAGACCTTTCTTTTGCAACGTCACAGCCCAAATTTTTGCCAACCCAGGTTGGAAAACTATGGAAAGCCATTAATGCAAAACAAAAACAGATAGCTACAGTTTGTAACAATGTTACACAAGTATTCAAAAATAGTGTTGAATTTATTGGAAACAAAGCAACTGATCATGGGAGGTATTTTATTTAATTAGAAGTTTGCCGAAAATGTTGAATTTTGTTAAAACATCTGTTAACACGATTGAATGTTTTAATAACATTCGGCGGTCCATGCCAACCAGCGCGGTTTGTTTATCAACAATGGAAAGGTCTATAATTTTTTAGACTTGCTTTCAGTGTGTAGTCTGTTTCCCAAATAAAAAAAGGTGTACTCTTTAGTAAAACACATGAATTGATTGGATACAGTTGCGTTCGTTGAAATCCAACAGGGAACGGTGTGTGCACTGTAACTACTTCCGGGTCAGAGTTGACCCGGATATTGGTCCCGCTGGGCTTGACCCATTTCTGGGTCAGTTGACCCATTTCTGAGTCAGTATAACCCTGAATCTTTTTTAGAACCCCTTTTCGGGTGAGTCAGGGCCCCCCTGTGATCCAAAATCCAGCTCAATTCTGGCCCGAGTAGTTTTTAGAGGCACTATACAGTTGGCTACGGTTTTATGTCAGGCACTAGACAGTTTTCCCCGTTCCTGTTTTTAGGTTTTATTTAAATGTTTTACTTCACGAATACTTTCCTGCCAGTCGCCTAACTCTATGGTGTAGTACTTCTCGCTACGCTTTAGTCCTAGTGATGTTATAATGATTTTTTTTGCGACGAGTTTCGGATAAATGATGAAGTTTCAAACTGCGACCTTGTCAAATACAGACATCAAGAAATGGTTTGTGCGCTCGTACATTCTAGCTTTGCTATGTGACGTCATAATTAATTCACCGGCTCGTTGACTTCAATCGACTTCAGCAGGATTCACGATTATTCTTTTGTACAATTTCATCCAAAATATCTCACAATATTTATTTAAAAAACAAAAACATAGTGACCCGTTTTAAACACGCCTCACACGCATCCCGGCACTTTCCACGGCGAATGCCGTCGTGCGTCCGTGCACGATTCAGCGCTTTATATTCAAGCAGTAATGATTTTTGTCTGAAGACGTGGATGAAACTATGACGAGTTTTCCTCCCAGGCGTCTACTCCGACTCTCATCCAGAACGCATCCATACCCCCGGGGTAAACAAAATTATTGAAGCAGGCCCAAGACGTTAAAAAAAAGGAGATATGGAAAGACTAAGGATCCGCTCATACTGCGACTGAAATATTTATGTGTGGAGATGCAAGAGATCCTTATAGGTTGCATACAAGATGAACTCTCGAGCACAGATGTTCTAGTGTTTTATGAATATTTGATGGTGCTCCAGGGAAAACTACAACCCCCTTTGAATAAATTTGTTTTTTCATCCAAACGGATAGGCCATGATTGAGAAGAGAAAGGGCGGTGCTCCTTGCCCGACACTGAGTTCATGGGAACAAATTCATTAGAAAGGCAGCTGCGACGGGGGGGGGGGGGGATTGTCTCGTTAGTATTTCATGACGGAAAGAAAAGCCCAAGCAATCCTTGTTAATGTGTTGTTGGAGTTACTACTACGGGAAAATCCTGTTTTCATCGGGAACTTGTCAAGTTAAAGATGCAATGCATCCTTGGTTGTTATTTAGAAGAGTTCGCTGGTTCCTACCGAACACTATACAACCAACGACCAGTCAATCTCATCAGATTAGGTGCTTATGTTCAACGAGAACACATCAACTTCTCCGTTAATGTCTCGCCAGAGATTTTGTGCTTGTACATAATGTTCCCCCATCATGTTGTATTATTTTTTAAGGGATAGTAAATCTTAGTGGTTTTTTTTGTAGGTTTGTTTTGGTTTGTGTTTTTAATGAGTGAACTAATCCAGGCCCTCTAGTGTTTAACGAAGATGTTCATAAACAACCAGTCTGTCAAAATTGTCTTTGTGATTTTTCTGTGGCTACGTTTAACAAAACAGCAAACAACGGATAATGTTTTACCTTTTATACAAGGACGATTTTGGAGATTTCCAAAGTTTTTTTTATTTACTCCGGCAGTTTTCTTAAGCTGTGAACCTTTAAAGAAGGGAGGTTACGGATTGAAAACATCCCCATCTTCCCTGATGATCACAGGAGGTAGGATTTGAAACTTTGCATGGTGAGGTTTTCGAGATACAAATAACAATCTATAGTAAGGTTTTCGAGTTACAATCAAGTAAGGTTTTCGAGATGCAATCTAGTTAAGGTTTTCGAGATCCAATCTAGTAAGGTTTTCGAGATCCAATCTAGTTAAGGTTTTCGAGATCCAATCTAGTAAGGTTTTCGAGATCCAATCTAGTAAGGTTTTCGAGATACAATCTAGTATAAAGGATTTCGAGATACAAATAACAATGTAGTAAGGTTTTCGAGATCTAGTAAGTTTTTCGAGATGCAAATACCAATCTAGTAGGTTTTCGGTAGCAGACATGAGTGTAGGATTTGAAACTTTGCCTGGTGGGAATACAATCTGGTAAGGTTTGCAGTTACACCATGTACATGAGTAGGATTTGGAACTTTGCAAGGTGGAGATACAGTCTAGTAAGATTTGCATTA
The DNA here is from genome assembly GCA_023634235.1 of Pisaster brevispinus. Lineage (NCBI taxonomy): Eukaryota > Metazoa > Echinodermata > Asteroidea > Forcipulatida > Asteriidae > Pisaster > Pisaster brevispinus. The sequence goes on along the minus strand of JAMKCF010000002.1, from coordinate 3,071,389 downwards.
ACGCCATTTACATGAGTAGAATGTGGAACTTTGCACGGTGGAGATACAATCTAGTAAGGTTCACAGTAACACCATGTACATGAGTAGGATTTGGAACTTTGCATGGTGGAGATACAATCTAGTAAGGTTTGCAGTAACACCATGTACATGAGTAGGATTTGGAATGTTGCAAGGTGGAGATACAGTCTAGTAAGGTTTGCAGTAGAATGTAATAATACCAGTGGTTGAAAACCTCCTTGACATTATTTATCAATGTTTCTCAGTATTTCAGATGGTTATATTTCTCAATGAGATGGTACTGGTATACCTTCTTCTGATGACGATGAAAGCATACTGATCGAAACGTCGAGTTCTTGTTAAACCATGTTTCATTTCAGAACCATCACGGTACAACTTATTCAGAGATTATTACACGGTATCAAGTGTTACATCTAACCTATTTATAGACCAATATATAAGTGATTCTGTTTGGTGTTATTCCTACCCGCTTTTACGTCACAAAGAACTCAATCCCCAACAATTACGATTTACACATTTCACATTTCAATATAAATGTCTGCATTGTCAAGAGGTGATGCAGTACGTAACAGTGGTGGTAAAAGAAACCAAGCAATAGATTGCGGTTACCGAGAAACACCTGCTCTAAAATTCAAAAAGCTTTGAAGCAGAAAATATTGATTTGCCAATTTAGAATACATTTTTAGTATTTAGACTCTACAATTTTTGGTGGGGTGGAAATTGCGGGGTAAAAAAACAAATTGAAGATCAAATATTCTGATTTCCAAATTATATCAAAACGGCGAATCGCAGTTTTTTTTTATCACGACAGTGATAGAATTTGTTGAAAGGAATTTAGGACTATTGAGGGCTGCAGGCCCAAATAAATTATCTCTGTGTCAGGCATTCCTTTCTTATCTTTGGGGAGTCATGTTTGCTCGGTAGTTTCTTTTCCCATTTTTCACCTTTTGGACCGCGGTTCGAATCCCACCTCAGGCCTTGCACGAGGATTGGGTTTTCAGTCCCTATACCTGATTGTGTGGGTTTCCTCCATTGGGGTTTTCATCCCACCTGAAATGTTTTCTTCTTGTTTCCTATTCATTCTGTTATTGGCGATAATTGCGCTGTTGGATGTATAATAAATTGAACAAATATCGAAGTCCAAACAGTTTGGAGGATATGGGATGATTGAGGTTACCTGTAGGCGAAAAGGCCTAGGGAGTTACAGTCTTAACCCTCCTACTGTCTGACCAATCATTATCATTTACATTGTTTTGCTATTAAAGTGCATCTACAAATGGATTGGTCTGTGCACAGTTGTGTTCGTACAGTGTACAACCTGTGCAGTTGAATGTTTGGTCAACTCAATGGCAGTGCTAACGTGAAGTCAGAGGTTTAGGGTTCCTTAATAATAATAATCTTAAAAGAACGAATGTGTCAAGTCCATCTTTTCTTTCCCTGCTGCACGCCGCCGTAAAACCTCCCGTTACTCCCCACAAAAAAAACCGCAACCGATATCCCGCAATTTCACAGTGATCGATACGGCGTAGAACACTCAACGTGTGACAGTCGTGCGCCTGCATCGTCCTTGGGGACTGGGGACGAACTCGCCGTTTGATTAGTTTATGTTTCGGGCTCAATCAATTTCATTTAGGTTTTTGAGTTGTGTTTTTCTTTCTAATTATCGTGAAATGGATATTGGAGATTCTGTCCCGTGTGGGGGTAATGATTGAACGAGGACCATTAATTGAATTACATCTGAGTGTGCGTTTTCTGTAACTAAATGTAATATTATTTTAGGATGATGTGGTATCTTCCATCATAAACATGTGTGCACACTTTGTGCCGGATAAAACGTGACATCAGTGATGTCGTCATCATTTATAAAACGTTTAAAGGTTTAGTGCCACACAACGTTTATGCCGCGTCTTAATGAAGCGACTTGGCTACGGCTGTTTAAGCGTTTCAGCCATAGCCAATGTCAAAACCGTTAATTTGGACACGACCTTAAGGGGAAATCGAATGTGTATATAATATTACTGTCGTTTGGGGACATGACCGATTTCAGCGTTAGAAATATTCCAGATTATGGATTTCAATTAAAGTGTGACTCATATTCTTAACGCGCCAAAGCCCTCCAGCGGATTACATTCGCCAGTGTCCATACTTTGGGGGGAGTGCATACGTCTAATTTACCAGCGTCAGGGGACACGACCGATTTCTATTATTAAAATGTTCCAATTTATGTGTGCAGTATGATGAGTGAGTCATGCATGCTCCAAAGCCCTCTAGAGGATCGGATTCGCCAATAAAGGGGACTCTAAGGCCGTTTGTGCGTTCAAGTCACCGTCGTCTGGGAACACGACCAATTTCAATACCCCTCCAACTTTCAATTTTAAATAAGAGAGATGTGTGCATTTAGATGTACTCTGCAAATTCATAAAACTTTTTCACACAAAGCAAAGACAAAACTTGCTAAGCAGAAATCGGCTACATGCCAGAACACAACGGAATGTACACTGTGCGCGGCTGGCTACCTGCCAAACTTTGCTCATTGAAATCTGTTAAGCGTGATTAAATTCGGCTCGTGTTTTGGTGGGAAGTATGCCTATTCCTAGTTCACGATCGAAGCCTCGTCCTTGTAATCACACAACCTGGGGTGAATTCACACTCTGTGATGCATTCAAGGTGACAGAATGACATTGCCCTCTATGAGTCTCAAGCAAATGATGTTGTTGTTGCCTTGGAGTGTGATAGTTAGGAATTTCTTATATTAATTAAGTATGCAAACTAGACTAAAGCAATCACAACAACAATTCAACAATAGCAACAATAACATCATCATCAGCAGTAACCGTAGGTACACCTACAGCTTAAGCAACAACAATAGCAGCAAAGCAGCGACAGCAACAACAACAATAACTGCAGCAATATCGCAACAGCAGCAGCAGCAATAAGTGCAGTAGCAGCAGCGTAGCAGCAGCAGCAACAGCAACATTAACAGCGGCAGCAAGATCAACTGCAGTAGCAGTGACACAACCTGCAACGACAGAACACTCAACAACAATCAAACAACAATGTAACTCTTCAAAACATAATAGGCCCAGTTTCATAACTGGACATCATCATTTTGTTTAGCACAGAAAGATCTTACTAAGAAACAAGCAAACCTAACAAATTCCTATGCAATGACATTGCTGCGACTGGTGCCCTATTTTGGTGAGCAAGTAAATTTACCCCTAGCATTACTGTTCACTTTATCTACTTATGATGTATAACATACAGACCCTTACTATATAGGTTAGTTTATACTTCACGCAACTTACCCGTAGAGCCACTAGCTCTACGGGTAAGTATTCGTTCGTAGACTCCTACCACACTACTGTGGGGGGGGGGGGGGGACTCGATTGAGAATAGAGATCAGCATGGATAACATTAAAACATATATGTATAAATCCACTTAAAGTAGGTCAAAATCCAACATGTTTCGAGAAATAGGCTAAATTCTATTGAGTATGGAGATCAGCATCGAACAAAAAAATCTTTAAACTCACCTAAAGTAGGGTAGAAACCGACGTGTGTCGAGAAAGAGCAACAAACATTCCACTTATATAGAACAAAGTCAGAACCTGTAGTTGTTAACCATACAACTATATATAATTTTGTATACAAATGTTAAATTTCGGATTAATTTTGGTCGTGATTTTTGTACTCAGAAAATCAGTTAGATTGAAGCGGTCTACAAAAGCCAGTATAGAATGATGTAGATCGGCCCTATTTTTTATTTAATTTTTTTTTTCTGCTAGGCAAAAATAAGCAGGAAACTAGTTGCCATTGGTCCATATGACATGGTATTTTACCTGGCAACCTTTTTTTCTGGTAAGCTTTGTGCTCAGCTCGTTGTTGTGCTGAAGCATGCAACGCTATGAAACTGGGCCCGGTAATCTCCACGACCGTATTCGTCTTGTGTGACCAGACTGAGTTTTTTTTTTTTTTTAAGCATAAACTTAACAACTCAAAATGGCGCCTCAAAGTGTCTAGCACTGGATAGATTTTCAACACTTATGGGCTTTTATTAGAACCCTTTAAAAGAACAAAAAAAAAAGGAAATATATACATCTATCTCTTTCACACCTCACTAGAATAAACCTCGCCAGTGAGTCACCTCCTTCGGTGAGAGATGGACTTGAAGGATTCTCTTAGATCGATAGCTGCATCCTCACACCCGCACGGCCATTGAAGGTGGGGGGGGGGGAGACTGGTACTGGTCTGTACCATTGTAGAGGTCCTTGTGCACCTGTTGTATAACAGGCATCCTATATTGATGCCCAAGGAGTTAGGAGGTGTGTAGATTAATGCTTCCTTTGGCTACATGGTTGTTGTATTGTTGTGAGCATGTATTCCCGTGGGATAAGCCCCTGGAATAAAAAAAAAAAGGGTAATTGGTTTTAAAGGAGGTTGTAATGCCGTGTTCGAGGTTGTAAAAATGCTTGTTTGTTAATGATTGCAGTCTATAAAAACCTCCCAGGTCAGATTTGACCCAAATTCCGGGTCCTAAGTGGCTTGATCCTTTTCTGGATCAAGCTGACCTGGAAACTGGTGTAAAAACAAATCGGGAAAATACCTTTGATTCTGCGTCAGTTTGACCCATTTCTCGGTCATTTTGACACAGATTCCGGATCATACTTGACCCAGACATGCATCAGGTCCCCACGTGACCTCAGATCCGGGTCAATTCTGACCCGAGATTGTTAAAGTGTGGTGGAATGTTGTTAAATACGTGGCAGAATATCAGATAAATCATGGTAAAAAAGTTGTGAGTGTAATATCGTAAACGTAAATGACATTTCACTTGTGGCGAGGCGTCCGTTAACATTCGCTGCATTAATCAGTCGACAGCTTATGGTGACTAATGTTACATGTGCGGCAGCCTAGAGTTGAAACGTTTAACTTACTGGAACACAATGTCAGAACCTATTATGATTTTCTCATGGTAAACTTGATGAAGAATTGTGCGTCAATCTCTGGTGAACTTTCTGGTATTAAATGATGTTACAAAACTGTGGTTTATCTATTAACATTTTGGTGAAATTTCTGTGAATCGTTTGAGAATGAATGTGAACGTATACGATTTTCCAAAATCTCCAACAAGCTTATTATGTGAACCTAACTTGTCCAAAACATAATTGTATTAGCATTTTCATTATTCACAGTTTGTCCTTCCCAAATCTACAAACCGTTCCCTTGTCTGCGACGAAATCGTTATAGGGTCTTTCTGGGACCCACTAATTTGTCACACACTCACAACAGCGGATCTCAAAGGAATAGATTTTGTTCAGGGGCCCGGTCGAATCTTCTTCTTGGCTTACACACCCCAAGATCTCCTCCCGGTGCGTAGCCGTTATTTCTCCCCGCTTTAATTTGAACGGACTCGGTGAAACGTGATCAGTTCATGTCTTACGGAGACTTTTATCTCTCATTGTTGGAGCAAATAGAATCAATTGAACTGAACCCAGCCTCCGCACTGTTAAAGGTGGGTTATTTACGGTCATGACAAGTTGTCACAATGTGGTCTTTGTATGGTCGTTAGAGGGCGCCGTTTTCGTGATCGTGCCATGTCCTATGGATACTGTTGTCTGTTATTGTTAGACCAAATACGATAAAGGATCAACTGAAATGAAGCAACTCTTTGCACTTATAAGTGGGCTCTTTACTGTCAAATAGGTCCACACATCCGCTCCGAGCACGGTTATTAGAGGGTGCCTTTGCTCGATCGAACCATGTCCAAGACAGAGGTTTTTATTTGGCACTGGTAAAGAGAAAATTTCTCCATCCGCTCCCTGCACCGCCAGTTATTTTGAGGACGGCCTATCGCACGCGAGCCAAAAAAATGACACAGCGATTACAAACCTATGTCAACGTAAACCAAGCACACTTGTTGTTGTTTTTTCTTTTTTCTTTTTTTCTTACTGGACTCAATTCTCTTCTCACATTTGGAGACTAAACGTAATTGATCTGGTCCCTGCATTGCACACCAGGGCCCAAGATCTGCTTAACGGCTGATTTTATGCTTACCGTCAAGCAGCGCTATGAAATTGGACCCCAATGTCAGGTCTGAGATAGTGTTTTTATGGAAAGGTTCCTGTAGCTGTCTTTAATAGTAATTGCATTCATGAAATGAGAATAACGTACGCTCGGCTTCCTTTGCACGGGTACAACTCCATTAATTATCAATGTCATTCAATACATGCAAGGCGAGGCATCTCGCACAAACGTAGTTCTGAACCTCACACCAGACTGTCCTTTCTCTATGCTCGTAGAGTCCCATTTATTTCTGGCCTAGTTAATCTAATTACGTCGGGCCCTCCGACAGTAGTGTAGTTGATCTCGGAGCTCCTTGGTGTTTGGGAATTACTGGGATTCAGAACACCAGGCTCGCATTTAGCGTGTTTTGCGATGGCAGTGACCGTAGGCTATAGCGGCAACTTGGAAGTTTACACAACAAGATCAATCTTGCCATAGAGCCTGTAGTTAGTTATGTTGTTCGTAATCATTGACGTAATTTGAGCCGGAAGTGCCGTGCAAACGAAAAGCACAAACGCAGTTCTCAAGCACTGAAACTACCACAACGCTTCACGCTCATCTTATAGACTGCAACCGGAAGTACGTCACTACTTACGCGGAGGACAGGAAGTGCCCATAAGTTCCGAGGCCTCTCAAGTTCTTTGTAGTTTTCTAAGGTCAGCTCTCTCGCTCCGTTACAATTGTGTAACCTATCGCTCTGTCACAGTGTAAAGTAGATATTTGTCTCGAGGGTCGAATCAATCAGGCTCGGATCATGAACGTGCTAATACCTTGAAGGTGGTACTGACGGTGTTCAGTTACCATTTCAATTTGTGACACGACCATCTTAGTCAGACTGCAAGGGAGCATCTTCAAAGATCTGGAACACACACTCTCTCTCTCTCTGCCTTTGTAACTCCCCTTTCCTATTACCTTGACATAAACCTTTAGATTTACCTTAACATTACTATTATTTACCTTTACCTTTCATTAAGCTTAACGTAAGTTTAGTAAACCAAACCTTACATAAACCTATACATAATACCTTTACAATAATATCTACTGACTTATACCTTTCATTAACCGTAACGTAAACCTTACATAAAACTGTACATTTACCTTCACATATACCTTTTACAGAAATCTTTACAACGTCATTTACCTTCACATTTACCTTTACTTATTGAAAACCTTCAACTTTTACACAAACTTTATTATTTACCTTTGCATAAACCTGACATAAACTTTTTACATTTTACCTTCACATAAACCTTTACAATTATCTGTGCATTAATGTTTACGATTACCTTGACATCAATGTTTACCTTTACCTTTACTTAACCTTTACATTTACCTCCACATAAAACTTTAAACATTACCTTTACCAATGTTTGCATTTACTGTATGCACCTTTACACAAACGTTTACTTTACTATTTACTTTCAACATTTACATTATATCTGCCGTTACATTTTTCTTGGTTTTGCTTAATAAGCATTTGCCATATTTGCCTTTTCATTTACCTTGCCTCTGCATTTTTTTTTTTTTTTTTTTAGACTTTTGGCCTTTCCATTTCCCCTGTAAATTATTGTTTTTCCTTTCATCACCCCTTTGTTTTTCCTGGAACCTTTCGGTTCCGAGTGGAGCCTTGATCTGGGTTCTGATCGAACTGAGAACATTATTTACCAAGAAGTGCTTTCTTAGCATAAAGGGTACGTAAGTGCCTTTTGGGAACGCCCATCGTTCCGGTTCTGAACACAGCGGCGTTGACATTAGGAATTAACACACCAAGTTAAGACACGTGCACATACGCTCACGACGTGTTCCAGCATTTACACTATACTATATCAAAGCAATTAAAGTATTAAAATACGTTGTAAACGTTTCTTAAAATAGCACCCTAGCAAACCTCAAACTTGAAGATGTACGGTGCAAAAAAAAAAAAAAAAAAAAAAAAAAAAAAAAAAAAAAAAACCTAAAAGAAACCCAATATTTTATTGGTATTATGCTAGTTCAGAGAAACTTTGCATCACTCCTTTTAGAATGAAAAGACCATACTATTAAATTAAGAACGAACAACTCTTTTATTTGGTCTGTTTTCAAATTACTACAAGGACTGCTTCAAGTCTACGATTGCAAGGCGCTTCGTACAACATTGTTGCATACCAACGACGTAATTCCCTCTGAAAACGTGACTCTGCCATATTTACCAGTAGGTCTTTAATGATGTACTTGTACAGCAGTTATAAAACCAAGAGTGCTCTATTAGGTGCAGTCCTAAACTCCCAAGTCAAATTTTATCCGGATTTAGTTTGTCCGGATCCCGGGTCCAAGTGATCTCCGGACCCATTTTGGGGGGTCAGGCTGAGATGAAAAAATGGGGATTTAGCTCTTGATTCTGCGTCAGTTTGACCCATTTGTGGATTATTTTGACACGGATTGCGGTTCACACTGAATCATAAACGTATCACCTTCCCTGTGACCCGGAACCGGGTCAATTCTTACTGTTTAGGTGTTTTTTAATATTTTATTTTATTTTAATTTTAATGAGATATCGCCCAACTCACAAGGCCGGACGACCACTTCAAGGTGCGGGCTACACTTAACTGATTTGGGCTGTCAACCCAGACCAACTGTCACCAGGGGCACTTTGCCACCTACTCCTGGGGCTGAAACAGGGTTACCCCCTTCACAGTCCGTAAGGATATAGGCATGATCATCCACTAGGAGCCTGGTTGGTTACGGGCAGAATGCACAACCTTCCTAACTTTTTACGAAGCAATTATGGTTAAGTGCCTTGCTCAAGGGCACAAGTGTCATGACCGGGATTCGAACCCACACTCTGCTGCTGACAACACCGGAGCTTGGGTCCAGTGAACTAGACCGCTCGGCCACGACACGCCACGAGTGGGTTTTACACCATATGAGAGTGCCCCTTTAAAACACTTCTGCCAATCTCTGTACAAAATGTTTACCGTTGGGTTTAGGCACAGCGGTTGTACAACCAAGAGTGCCCCTTTAAATAAGTGCCTCCCTCCTGTTATCTTACACGTAGCCTTCACTATCGATTTTTCAGGTCGTTTCCTAACCTACATATCTAATCGTGTTTCTGTCAATTTTCATTACCGTTTGTTTCAATAATGCTTGTTTTCGCCCTGAGGCCAAATACATTGTGCACTGCCAATTGTCAGTGACAGAAACAGGTTGTATTGATCATAATTATAAATAATTCCCTTTCAAATTGTCGAACTGAGTAAACTCTTGTTTCTTCCTTCCCTCAATGTACCCAAATTGAGTCTAAAAGTACAACTGGTCAGATCCATTGACATGAATGATCGTACGAACTGTTATTTTTATTGTTCATACAGGAAATCTGACCAAGATGACATAGTCTGTGATCATCTTTTAAAAAATCTCTGTATACCTCATATTGGAACGTTACAGGCCGAGTTTTTTGCCAACCAAGCTTGGAAAACTATGGAAAGCCATAGATGCAAAGCAAAATCAGATGGCCACAGTTTGTAACAATGTTACACAAAATATTCGAAAATAGTGTTGATTTTGTTGAAAACAAAGCAACCAATCATGGGATGTATTTCTGTTTTAATCGAAAGTTTGCAGAAACGTTAAATTTGGTCACAACTGTTCTGTCAACACGATTGAATGTTTTGCTATCACTCGGCCTTCCACGCTAACCAGCGCAGTTTGTTTATCAACAGTATAGAAAGGTCTGTACGAACCATACTTATTGTTTTACCATTCAAAATGAGTCTGTAAGTAAACAATAGTCTGGTACCAGTATAGGAGATGATGATCAGAACTACCATTTCCACGGTGCATCTCAGGAACCAGCCTGAAATGACAGCACCAAACATATGGGTCGATATAACCCCGCTACCGTGTGCAGCGCACCAAGGTATGCTGGGGAAAAATTACCCGGCGAGATCGATCTTCCCTGGGTACGGGGTTGGGGTCTATAATATTTTTGAGTGTAAAAATCTTAAATCTCTTGACGGATCCGTCCTCACTCTAACAAAATCCATTGTGTTTACTCAACGCCTAGTTTGTTTGACTCTAATTATGGCGGCATGCCTACTACCTGAAAATCTTAATTAGTTTACTACAGGTACAGTCCTCAGCCCAACCAAACATAAACTAAATAAGCAGTTGGATTTTGATAGCTTGGTGTTGTTTGCAAGCAGGGTATACTTTTGGTAGTTGTCAAAGACCAGTATCCTCACTTGGTGTATCCCAACATATGCATAACATAACAAACCTGTGAAAATTTGGGCTCAATCGGTCATCAAAAAGTTGCAAGAACATAATGGAAAAAACACCCTTTTTGTTCCATAAAATTGTGTGCTTTCAGATGCCCGAGAAAGGCTTCATGCTTTAAATTCAAATTTTCGGGTTAAAATTTACCCCTTTCTCTGAAACTACATTACTTCAAAGGGGGTCGTTTCTATTTTCTAACCATGTCTTATAATATCAACAGCTCTCCGGAGCTCCATACAAGTAAGTTGGTCACGGTATTATCAGCAGACAGCAGAACAAAGGAACACAATAGGAACAATGCTGTCCTCACATTGGAATTATTTATAATTGTGTGGGGGCGTCATTACATTTTTCGTGCGCATAGTCTACAGAGAGTGTTAAATGAAAGTCCCCACATTGCTAGCAATGCATTGGTGTTTGTATGGTCATTACATTGTGGACTAATTACCAAAAGTAAAACCATTGACAATAAGTGTATCTAATACAGAGACATTCGCATTGACCAGTTTCCTCGGTTGTTCTAATCACTAGGAAATAAAAACACGGACAAAGTGTGGTTTTATCTTTGATGATTTTGCTACATTTATGCACACACGCCATGTTGGATTTGTTAACATATTCTGAGCGAAGCCTGCCTCATGCTCATGACACCATCCCGTGGTCACACGTGTCTGCACATCAAGCTCAAGTGAAACACCAGAGTTGTTAAGCAACACTTTCAATGCACTTCGAGATGTTTTCCCCACGGAGTGGTGAGCTGCCTTCCGTTCGGGCTTAACCATTGAATAACAAAAGTGTGGCCAGTGGAAAGGTTCGTTTAAAGATGTCAATACAAAACAGCAAAATCATGTGGCGATCAAACTATGGCGAATGGCGCACAATGCTTTACGCAAAGCAGATACAGAACGGGGTATACCCCTCACCAAAGTACCCATTGTTCAAATTCATAGATCAAAATCTAATTCGCATTTGACAAAGAGAAAGGGAGAAGGGGTTGCAGACGCGTTGCAAACATACATCATCTTGATTCAAAGAGAATACAACACAGTATATCATGCCCGATATGGGGGCAGAGGTAACCCCCCCCCCCAATGTTCCCATACTTTATCACACATTGTTTTCCTCTTGTGCAGAAGTACCCACCCCCCCCCCCAATCCTCTAAAGATTTCCTGAAATTCCAAGCAGACAATGAAGACACAACAGAGAAAAGGGAGTACCACCACGCCCCATATCGAGCACCAAATGCAACACCGTACCAGTAGTTTTTGGTGGGTTTGTTTTTGCTGCTAATATTTACTAGAGTCAGCGAACATCTTTAAAGAAAACACCGCGTATAACCGACTCTCCGAGGCGCTCGCCCCTCCTTCACGGGCATTGCAACCGACCTTACATATGCAGACAGCGGCAATCCAAGGCTTACCAAAACACCAGCGAACAGTCATGACTAGAATATAAATGCGCTTCCAAGAGTTCTGTAATTCTTTTTTTCTGGGGTACGTGAATGCTGGTGCATTTTAATGAAGGTGCTATACCCCCGCCGTGTCTCGTTCTGACCTGTTTCCGCTAGTTAGCTTTCGATGTATAATTGATAAAACGTGGATATCGTCTATCCACTCGCTTCTTGATACCCTGCGTCGAGTTTTACTCACTACCTGCCATTTATATAACCCGTACCCGTAATCCCATCCGTGACCGGTTTCATCAAAAATGTACACGTGCGTCTTACGCTGATTTACATGGCAAAGTAGTTGCAAATTCTGTGGGCAACGTACACAAAACATGCACACTATCCAAAATTCAACCGTTAACGGGTGTGCCGTAAACGTACACTCTAAAAAAAATACCCAGGTCAAAATTGACCCGGGTTTCGTGGATCCTGACCCATTTGTGGGTCAGCATGACTCGGAATCTGTGTCATAATGACCCAGAAATGGATCAAACTGACACCGAAACCGAGTTTTAAAACCACTTTATAAGTCAGCCTGACCCTGAATTTGGTCAGGACCCCTGTGACCCGAAATTTGGGTCAATTCTCACCCTGGATTCATTAGAGTGTATTCAGCCAAGTACACCCGTTCTTTCTTTACCAAGCTTACACTGTAAAACAGTTTCATTAATTTTACCCAGCGATTGAGTGTCTAGCTTTTGCCGTAGAACTTCCGGGTAAACGCTCTGTCGATCAGTGTATATAAAATTGATCGAAACGTCAATTTTGTTTTTACACACACAGGCTCGCTGTTAGAACCACCACAACTCTTAAGACATTTTGTGAAGTTTCTAGAACGCATTTGTGGTTTTAATTTGAGGGTAATCTTAGAATTATTTTTTCCGGTAACTGGGTAGATAGCTGACGATATTTTGTCAAATAGTTTTGAGCCAAAAATGTGGCAACTATGCGAGTGAAATGAGGAGCCTTCACTGTGCAAATTGGACTCCCCGCTCCTTCACAAATCCGTTCTCCTTAAATATAAAACCCACCAGCGGCAAGGTAAATATTTGAGTTGACCGTTGGGACAGCACTCCCACTCAACATGTCGTTCACGCAGATCACTTGAAATACAGAATATTTCCCCCCTCTCTAAAAGTATTGATGACCTTTCATCACCAAAATGGTAAACCGGTTGTTTGTTGTCAGCAAAACAATCCGGGCTGTAGATTTCCCTCGCGTCCCCCTCTGCCGGTGATTATGTGCATATCCTCCCGGCATCCCTGACACGATGAAGGGTCTCCACAGGGAGGCCGACCAGGATCGATGGCAGTTAACCCTAGGGATCGACTCATCCGGTATTATGCACGGAGTTTTCTCAGCGTAGTTTTTTTCCCATCTTCTTTTTTTGGGCGGTCTCACCATGAAGCGTTCTTGTACTTCCTGTCTCCCCCAACTCTGTTGTTTTTTTCCTCCTATATTTTGAAGGGGATAGACTTAACCAAGTCGCGCTCTAGACCTACGATACGTTAACCAAGAGGTGGGAATTAGAACCAGCCACAGCCTGGTGGCAGGTTTAACCCTGGGCATAACAGTTACGATCTAAACTTGACCTAGTCGCCTTCATTGTATTTTTTTCCACTATGTCACTTTTATGAACCTGTGCTGTTTATTTTGTGTGACAAACTGGAACTCTCAACGTAAATTACCTTATTAGAATCTCTACACCTTGGCTCTACACCTTGGCTCGAAAACTGGCAAATTGGCAGTAGGCAGAGCCATCTTGTTTTTCACATTTTATTCAATTTAATGTAACCGAACCGAGGCTAGGATATAGTGGTCTGTTCCGTTCCTGGTGGTCTCGTTGTGATTTTTCTATCCGTGAATTGGTAAGTGTTTTGATATACCAGACTATTTCCATGGCGAAGAAACTGTGTTCAAATAACCGGCTATATCTTTGGCTGGGGCTGCGGCTTGACCGTTACGTGCACAAGCCTTAGCAACAGCTGCAGCCATAACCGCAGAGAGTATTTTGTGTGTATGTTTATTGGCTGATCCAGACATTTTAAGAAATCTACTTTGAAACCCACGAGAGAGTGTTATGCGGAGTGTTGCTGTTCTGTACATTCTTAAAGCAAAACCCCTCCCGAGTCCGAATTGCCCCAGATACGGGGTTGGGGTGGTTTCTGGGTCATTTCTTGGTCAGGCTGAAGCTAGGAAGCTAGGTCAGTTTGACCCATTTCTGTGTCATTTGGACACGGGTATCGGGTCACACTGAACCAGTAGTGGGTCAGGGATCCGGGCTCCTGGGGTCCGGAACCGGGCCAATTCCGACTCGGCAGTTTTTAGAGTAAGCTTCTTAAATCAAATGCACAATTTGTTATCCTTTTGGTAAGTTCGTTTATCTTATAAACTTCATGTTGTTGTTGTTCGAGTTTTACTATCTTTAAAAAGGCTTACGGTTCATACTCTCACGCCTGAGATTCTGATAAAATTGTGGTAGTTGATCACGTGAAAGCACGTGATTTTACGAGAAAATATATTATAGGACCATCCTTGGCCTATTACAATTCTCGTCTCATTTCGATTGCCTCAACAGGCTGATATGCTCTTGAAAGCAGTCAGAGCTTGGTGGCGAGTCTAAGTTGAATACCCACACAGATAACCTTAAGCTTTCCGCTATAGCGCTGGATCCACTCCAGCGCATGATCACCAAATGGTACCCCCACCGGCACTGCGGATTGGCCATTCACACATACAAGGTGAACACAAGGAATACGATCTTAAGATCTCAAAGGGGTTCTTGGCTGCCGGTATGAGCAAACGACTTAATACAAGTCTACCCCTGGGGATTTTTTGATATGGAAACAGTTTGTGTGACCGTCTTAGCCCATGGTTAGGATAAACATGTCTTGTTTGGAATTGCTTTGAAGCATAATAAAGCCATCTCCTCTGGCATGTTATGTTTGGTGGGACATCACCGCTTCTTCTCCATAAAAATGTCACCGAATCGCCTGGTTGAACTCATTTCTATTACAATATAATGTGACGGTGCCTTCATACCTCGTCTTAAAGACGACGCAGCACCTACTGAGGGATTCGTCTTTTACTAACAGTATATACAGCCTTTGTTTTTAAAGATGACCTTCTTTGTTTTAACCGTTTTTAAGAGACATTGTCCCGAACCTGTGACGTTTTTAAGAGAGAAATGTTTGTGAAAGTCTTTTTGAAAGAATTAAGCGTTTTTCTATGAAATATCAGTAAATGTATACCTTTATACCGACACATAGTTATAAGTACCGCTTTATATAAACCATTATTCAAAAATCTACATCGTAACTTCACTTTAGATAATCTGTCCGCAACGGTGATACTTTGTGTAAAAAAAAAAAATAATAATAATAAAACAAAAAAAATCGAAGTTTCTTTTTATAGAACTAAAATATTGCAAAAACAACTTCCAGTGTATTTTTACAGAGCTGCAATTAAAATCTGTTGTTCTTGTATTGTTAGAGCGTTGTATTTTACCTCATATTCTCTGTACTCATCAATACCCAACGTGTTTGAGACTCAAACCATTGGGGTCAGTCAAGTCAAACAGTCAGTGACAGTCGTGTCCGCAGCTCCGTCGTGGACCCGACTGATTGTTTACAAAACGTCAGAAGTTATTCTGGTCCGAGGGCTTTATCCCAAAACGAAGCTTGACCCAATCTGGGTCAACATGACCCGTTTTGGTGGTCACACCGACCAAGAATGCGGGTCAGTAACGTGTCACTTACTCAGATTGCGGGTCCGTTTGTAACCAGAAAAGCATCGAGCTGACAATTGGTCTGGATCAAATTTTTGATCCGGGTCAAGATTTGTGATCCGGGTCCATTCTTAACCGCAGAGCTCACTCTTTGTGCAGCCACTTGTAGGCTAGGTCAAAGGTTGTTGTACCGTGTTGCAAGAGCTACCCGGTACACATACGACGCCTTTAAAATGGCGTGAGTTTCACAGACAACCATGCAATTACGTGTACATACTCTCTCGAAGCCGCGCCGGCGGCTCTTTTTTAGGGTTTGTTCCAACGTTGCTGAGTCTAAATATTGATAACCCACAGTCCACTATTTCATTTGTCATTTGTGCTTCTGTACTTGGATGTCAGTCTTCTATCACACACTTAAACTCTTCCCTCATTCCTTCCCTTTCATGACTTGTAAAGAATATACTAGGTCTGACACCCTGACCTTTTCGGTATTTATGCGAACGTCACTGAAGTACCTCCAATAGCAAATCTGACGTTTTTATTGGATTTTTCAGTTTTGGCACCAGGCCCTTCAGACTATTTTCACTGTCAGAGAACGCCGTTTCGGGTGAAACCAGAGAATGACAAAGGAGTTTAGTTAGACGTGAAGAAGTGGGAACCTCGCGGGAATTAAGATGAGTTCTCGAGTAGTCAGTGGAGATTTGGTTGGGGATGATTCTGTAGACGGGTGAGCCATCATTGTTGATGCTTCGGATGACGACATAATGGAAGTTAATTATGGCGCTATTAGACCGTTCATTTGTGATATCAATCAAACAGTGACTGGAAGAGATGTGACGTGGTGTGTGATTTGGAGGGAAATCTGTGCATTAATTTAAAGGGGAGGTATGGCGTTGGTTCATAAACAATAATTAAACCGTTGGTTTTTGTTTTTGGAAATTGTTGCTTTAAAAAGGAATTGTTTTCTTTTTAAAAGGGTAGAGAAATTCTTACACTTTAATTAAAAACTCCCGGGTAAGAATTTGACCCGGATCCTAGGTCCAGGGGGGGGGGGGGTTACCCATTTCCGGGTCGAGTTGACTTGAAAACTGGTCTTTAAGTATTGGGTTTTTTGCTCGGAGTCTGCATCAGTTTAACCAAATTCTGGGTCATTTTCATCATAATCATCATCATCATCATCATCATCATCATCATCATCATCATCATCATCATCATCATCATCATCATCATCATCATCATCATCATCATCATCATCATCATCATCAAACATCATCGGTGCCAACTGTATGAAAATGAATGACGTAACAATGCAATTTCATGTTGAACGCGCCAGCTGGCCGCCTAATTTTCTTGCTAACTGACACGGTCGTCATTTTGGGAGTAATTTTGGGAGTCAAATTGCACGTACTGTGATAAGCGTGTATAAACGCCTCATGGCTTACATTGCGCTGTATAAGACCATGTCCGAATTTTCGGCTACGGCTACGGCTACGGCTACGGCTACTGCTAGATTTCCTCGTCATTATGTGATTATGTATAAGACGTCCTTATCAACACCTTTATAGCAACAGTCGTAGCCGTAGCTGTAGCCGCTAATCGGACGGCCTCACACACTGTATAACTCACGGGGACAATGACTTCCAAAATGGCGCAATCAAGATTACTGTGATGATGACGTCGGGCGAATTGGGTTAATAAGCAGTGTGCAGTGTGTGCCTATTCGATGGTTCGTCAGATATGCGACGGTTTGGGTGAAATGGGAACGGCTCCAGGTGGAATTAGCCACTTTAAAGCACAAGATGAAATAAACCTGCTTTGTGTAGAAAACCATGAAATCCTTGTGAGTGAACGTTGTGTCTCAGACAAAATCTTTCAATCAACTTTTTTTTTTTTTTAGAATAATACTCAGCTGTCATATTTGTTGTAGCAGGCGTAAGTGAGACAACTTTGCTGGTATGTGGAACAACAGTCAATTCCAACAGTCTGATTCCAAGTACTGCATCTCTTTGGAGCTCCTTGCCTGGTGTATGTTTCCCTCCATCCTACAATCTAGACTGTTTTAAGAGGAATATCTTACCTTCAGCTCCCTGAGTTATTTTCATCTTACCAAAGAACTGCATAAAACAACAAAGTTTAAAAAAAAAATGTACTTGTTTTTTTTGTAGATAGAAACTTTAATAAATCAATCTTGTGTGTGATTCTTTCAATAAGAAGTAACTTTATTTTCGACACTGTTATAAAGTCAAGATTGAGTTGGTGCTCATTACAACGTAGACCGTGACGTCACCAAGTAACGGCCCCTAGCGCCAATCACCAATCCATTTACCACCATAATTAAATAACGATGAGGTCATAATAGAGGACAAATGTCCCGAAAATACGCGCCAAATTGGATCAATCAACTTCAATTTATCGTCTCCCAAATGCTGTTCATTTCGCCGTATAGCCCGTGGGCTTCCATCGCGAGCAAGAGGAAATTGGCCGGTGCAATGAGCCACTCGCACGGCCTGGCCAAGTCGCCTGCGCCCGCTACTACTGTGCCCACTCAGTTATACCGTAAACAAAGTTCTTTCTATAGCTCCTGGTGTAATTCAATTTCATACCTGGACAGAAACCTCCCGTCTTGGCGGCTACTCGGACAGAACTAATTCAAATTGGTTATTATGGCTTCGAACAAAAACCGAGGCGTTTGTAGAACATTAATTACACAAGCACTGAGTGAGAGGGTTCATGTGAATCTACCGTAGCATCTACGACTAAATTATGAAAAAGGTTTACGGTCGACCTAGGAGAGGAATTTCTTTTTCTATTATTCAAGTTTGTACCAAGTCAGTTTCTCTTTTTATTGCAACGTTGCAAAGTTACTCTTTATGATTGGTGATCTCTGTTGTTTCGCCATTGTCCAGATTATACGGAAATTAATAAATAACACTATTTATAACTCAAATTATGTAATTTATAATTCGTTTATTACAATTTAGTTTGTATGAGTGTGATATGGTTACAAAATAACGTATGGCAAAGTGCTGTGAATCGCGCGCTGTTTCCTGAAGTAAAAAAAAGAAAGAAAAGAGTTCTGGATTGTTATACTCGAAAAGGGGGATAGTTCAAAAGAAAGTCAACTCCAAAAAAGTTACATATGTAAATTATAGAGATGATAATAAAGTTAATGTGATACTGCAGAGGGATCCATTAAGAAGCAAAGCTTTTAGACCATGGTCCCTATAAAATTTCAAGAGCCAGGGGCTGAAATTTTACCAAGGCATTATCACAAAGGCATCTTTCCAGTCTGAAACATTATTGATTATAAAGCTTATACAATTACCAAGCCTAAAGGGGAATATTTCTGTCTGAATAACAGTCAATGCCGAGGATATAGCTTTGGAAGACCCTCGAAATTCGAGTTCCGAACGCCGCAATCATAAGGTTCCACACAGGTGTGTTTCTTGCAAACTAGAGGATGGAAATTAATTTACTCTTCCTCAAAATCAAATAAGTGAACTTTGCCTTTAATAACTGTGATAAAAGCATTCCTCAATAGACAGTTAATAGGCTGAATCGTTTGAACTTCCTGAAACTTTTGGGGGAAATGTGTAAGTCTCGTTCGAACTTTCCGGAACCTTTGGGGGAAGTGTGTAATGTTAGAGTACGCGCTAGACTTGCACAGTCTGTTTAATTTTCCAAAGACGTTATGCAATGACGTCGTTTGATTAGGGCTCCCTCGGTCAGAGGTCAAAGAAGGTAGCTCGTTGCCCGATCATGTGTGCCGTGCGTACATATCTGCGCGTTTTCCCATTGTTTCATTGCGGTTTGTTGACGTCAATGCAATTGGTCCATTGGCGATACTTACTTTTTTATGAGTCACATTCCTACCCTTCCTAACTTCTTGTTGTATTTCCCCCAAGATATTTGAATTGGTGTTGAAGTATCTCATCATGCTTCAAGAGAACAAGTTTGTACTTTAAACCAAGTAATTTCATTCCACCACGCAAAGAGAAACAGACGGCCTGCATTAACTTTCTCGCACCAATATATTCCACTTGTGCACAACCCCGGCGTTTCACCGGGAGCATCCCCTCAGCCAAACTCGTTCCCGCCAAATTTAATAGAGCCAGCTGACAAATCCCCCATCGCTGCGAGGTGCAGATTCGCGTCGACGACCTAAAACAGCGATTTCATCGCAATTACAGAGGGGCTCCGACGCTCCGACTGCCCCCATCGGGCCCTTTACTGTCATCGCTGTCAAAATTAGCACTCTGGGCGCACGGCGAGTAATTCCAATCGGCTAACAGAAGCTGAATTCAAATCCTTTTGGTCTAATTTCGAACAGGAAAGGGTGATGAAAATGGATGAAAGAGACCCCGTTTTTTTTTTGTGTTTATTTCAAGAGTAAGAATTGGTAACACAATCCGGAGATGTAGTTCAGCGCTTAACCCTGCCGAACGTTGTCCCCGTTTTAAGGCTCCATTTTGATAGAACTATATTGGAGTCTGACCTACTGATGCCCGATGCAAGTTTTATCCAACTAACTTGTAATAATAGGACCCGAATACAAACCATTTCATTTAGGATGAACGATTTCATGATATTCAACAGAAGATGTACATGGGCAAGCAATTTAACATAGTATCAGATAAACGCCATCTTTACTGGCGACTTTGGTAAGTGGGCTTTGTGCTGCGTCAAGCGTTCTAACTTTCATCATCTGGGGCCAAGTTGTTCACCCACCAATCGTACAAGAAATGTGATACAAATCCCGCGAGCCGCAGGCAGTTTTTAAACTTTATGCCTTAAAGATGTCTGACTTGTATACTGTGTGACGTCGAGAGCAGCCTCGCTATCATGGTTAGCGCACGCCGCAGCGAAACCTTTCGGTAAGAAAGAGCAAAGCATTCTGGGGGGGGGGAATGGCGCGGCGAGATCATAAACCACTGGAAACGAGGTTGCGTCAAGTGGGAACTATCTATTATTCGGACGCCTGCCAGGGTCGCATCAAAATACGTAGGCCTATGGTTCCCATACAAACCTGTGGAGTAGTTAGAAATTCGTAAAAATTTGGATAGATTCTCTCTGATATTGGTTGTACATCAAAAACCAAACAACAATCGGGCCAAATGGGAAACAGTGTGGTACTTTTTGTGTTTGTTTCATAAACAGTGGATTGTGTACATGGGAACCAGACAGTGATTCATTATTTCATCACCAGAGACCAACAGCGAAACCAGGACGTGGAAACGGGTTAAACCTAAAAAGGTAAAAACAAATTAATTCTTCTGATGTTAAATCTATAAAAAAAAATGTCCCATAAACTCTGGACTGTCATGAACGGCCACATTACCCATCAGTGTAGCCTGTCAGAATCTAGGTTCTAGCTTTGTATCCAAAAGCAACATCCTCGCGACGGAAATTAAAATAACGACCGGCGACAAGTTGCTGGAACCACCGGGCCCAGCTGGGCTTAAATACACGCCTCCAATCCCGGCTTACAACCTTTATTTCTAGTTTAAAATACCTTAAGTTGCAGCTGCCATAACATGAAATTGTGCCTTGACTTCCGCGATGAGTTGTGACAAGTAGGTCGAGGAACAGAAACGTAAATGCTATCTGAATTGAATTAAGTTTGTTGAAGATTGGGTCAGCTTTACGACACGCCTTAAAGCTGTTCCCGTGTTTTGACTTGAGTTTTTTATGTATTCACGTTTTGCAACATCAACGCAACTGTATTTTTTAACCCGGGGGTTGACAACGTAAGCCGTGAAAAGAAATGTTCACTCAAAAACAAAAAACCCTGGTCAGAGTTGAGTTGGATCCGGGCCCCATTTCTTGGTCGGGTCGACCCGGAAACTTGTCAAGAAATGGGTTTTTGACCCGGACTCTATTTATTTATTTCTTCTTTACCCTGGGGAGACCTCTCAGTGAAACACACTGTTTTTCAGAGGTGCCCAGCACTATATCAAAGCGCTCAGTATTTTTTTTCCCTGCAAGGTGTGTGGAGCTACATTTTGAAGTATGAGACCTATTCCTTTACATAGCACCATGTAATGGTTTACAAGGTACTGTGGCACAATATGCTGCCAAATCAAACCAGGAACACCGAGTCGAACCCCATCTCTTTACGATAAGTGCACTGGGTTCTTTTACGTGCAATACACAACACACGGGACCAACGGCTTTACGTCCCATCCGAAGGACGAAGCAATCATCGTTAAGTGTCTTGCTTAAGTGTCACGACCGGGACTCCAACCCACACTCTGCTGAACAGAAACACCAGAGTTTGAGTCCGGTGCTCTTATCCGCTCGGCCACGACACGCCACATCAGTTTTGACCCATTCTCGGTCATTTTGACACGGGTTCCGGGTAATCCTGACCCAGAAAAGAGTCAGGCCCCACGGAATCCGGAACCGGGTCAATTCTACCCGGGGAGTGTTGCTGCATTCTGGGTGCTAACAAGTACCCGTTACCCGTAGAAATTTAAGCAATTCGGTTTTACGTGTCTATACATTTTGTGAACGTTATTCAATGTGAAGTACCGGTATGTTCGGTAGTGTCCATTATAGCGGAAGAAACAACAACGGAATTTGCCATGTAATATTTAACAGTCGGTTCTGTTACGGACCGGTATACAGCTAATTATTTTAAAACGTTATACACGTAAACCTTATTATGGTTGTTTTGCACATTAGAACTGCCAGTTAAATAACTGGTTTTGACATTTCAGCCATTGTAATTAAATTCTGAAAGTGTAACTACTGATTTTAGCATATGCTGTGATTTTGATAGAAACATTACAGTCCTGAAATGTTTGTAAAAACTTATTTATCAACGAGCGACATTTACAATGACGTGAATGACATTATTTCAATGACGTCATCACTTAGGCCTACTGATATGCCACTGCTTTGCTATATGTTTATGTTTTCCACTATATTCATCAAGTTGAAATTGGAGCACTCGTTAAAAGCATTAGTATTTAGCATTTCATTTCTCACAATATGGTGTTTCGTTTGAGTTGCTGGTTTTTATTACTTTTTTTATATATTGTAGCTTCGTCTTTCAACTTTTGCTCGAAGGGGAAACAAATCCACGGTTTCACTCTTCCGGGCGATGGTAATTTAAGGGAACATCACGCTCAGACCAGTGAAACGAGAACCCGTTTTCCTTCTTTCTTCCTTTTTTTTTTTTTTTTTTTAATTAGGCGGGTAGCCAGCTCATGGGAAATGAAATTACGTCTCGATTGCAGAGAAACTTAATTGCTTTGTCGCGAAATTCAACGTCATTTTTAATTTGAAAACAGCAAAGACGACATTTTGTTACGACTTGCTTGGTGGAGAGGTAATTAGCTAGCGTCGGTGTTGGACTTCTGTCGCCTCGTGCTTACGAAAGGTGCAATCGATCTTCACCAAAAAACGACTTAAATTGTCAAATTTCAATTAGTAGTGCTGGGGACGAATCTTAACTAAAGTAATCACTGATTTCGTTTTACTGAGCCATACTCGATCAACAATAAATATACCTAAATAAAAATGCATTTTTCTCTTCAGTTGTTCGTATCAGTTGTTCGTAAAGAACGAAACAGCGCGCGTGCATTTATCAATAGAGCCTTTGGCTGCTACTGTTGGAAGGCTGGTGCTTTCATTAGCAGGGGACCAGTTTACTTCACCTAAGATTCTTGCAATATTGTATAATATGTGGGGTTTTTTTTTTGTGTTGTTGTTGTTTTGCTTTTTTGTGTGGGTGTGTGTTTTGGGCTCATATTCGGTACCTTATGGAGACCAAGGACAAAACAAAAAAGGGAAAACAAAAGGTCTCCACATGGAAATTTTAAAGACCGGGGTGCTCCACAAGGAAATTTGTACACAAAGTCTATGGGAAACTGTTAAGTGCAGGGACAAAGGAAAGAACAAAAGAATGCTCCACAAGGATGCATTTTTGAGAATGTGTTTTTTTTTTACATCATCGTTTGATTTTATGGAGAAAGCGGATAAACCACGGAAATTACAGCTTTTCTAGATCCATGCCACACTGTACATTATATTGATTCAAAGACAGTAGACGTACCGGTTGCATTGTTGCTAGTAGCATTTAATACAATCGGATCTTATCTTGATACAAAGAACCACGAGCTACTGAAACTTTGCGGCAGTTTTGTAGCTTGTCTTGATTCATAAAATGGAAGAACACCGTATAAGTGTTTTTGTACCTTATCTTGGCTCATGGGAGTAGAAATAGACCTCTGTGCTGGGTTAAAAAGGGACCTCATGACTATTATTTGAACTCAATTTACCCAGAAATGATCTTATGTCAAAAACCAAAATTTTCAAGTCGGGCTGTTTTGCCATGGAAGGGCCGAGGGGCACGTAGGTAACTTACAGTGTCAACTGCGCATTTTGTTACCTCCGTAAAGCACCAGTTATGCTTTTGTATCAAAAGACCAAAATGCTGTACTTTATCTTGGTTCAAGGTAGAGAGCAGCCACTTCACCGTCATTGCCAATTAATTTTCACATCTTCTTGACTTTCAAGACAGGCAAATGTAGACTCAGTTTTGTCAACAAATCCATTCCTTTCGATGTTCGACGATCTATTCACGTCATTGTGCGGATACATTGAATTACACCCGGAATTTTTTAAAAGGTTTTTTGTTAGAACTAGAAATGGACTTTGGTTATTTGAGGAGGCAGCATATCTTTACAGCAGAGGGTGACTATTATTTGGAGTGTAATTAACTACCGTCGATAGTAATTGCTCTTCATGTGGTGCTGACGGTGTGACGTATAACTGTCTGTTCCACTCGATAGCTAATTATAATACGGAAAGGTCAAAGGTTGAATTAGAGATATATTTGACCAAGCCTATTACTTTTGATTGCATAGAGAACCTTTGTGTTTGCTTATTTCTTACAGGGATTGAACGTGTAGGGTAGACGTAAATCGTACTCTAAAAACAGTAAATCATACTCTAATAACCGTAAATCATACTCAAATAGCCGTAAGTTATACTCTGAAAACCGTAAATCATCCCTCCAAAAACCGTACGTCATAATAAAAGAACCATCTGAGGTAATTACTGATCCAAATTCAGGCATAGGGGAGGACAACTAGTCTGGATGACGGTGATTCTGAACATGAGAGGTCCCTTCTAGCTATTGGAAACTCCTAGACCTCAAATTACTAACTCTTGGTTTGATTCGGATGTGTTTTTTTGCTTTTGCTTAATTTTTGTTTTGTTTTTGTTTTGTTGTTGTTGTTGTTGTTGTTGTTGTTTTGTTTTTGTGGGGTGGTTTTTTTTTTTGGGGGGGGGTAAAAGAGGTGTTTTTCTTTTATGTTCTCTTGAAAATTTGCCCTACACGTACTTGTATGTGTTGCTGTTGTGCCAATTGAAGTATAGTAAAATATGTTTCATGTTTGATTTTATGTTCATTTGGGATTTCATGTTTGAGGGTGTTTTCATTTGGGATCTTGAAAGTGAATTATAGACTTAATGTATGTCGCAAGAACACTGTTGTCTGTTTTGGATATAAATGGAGTTAGTCATGTAAACTCCTAGGCAAGTATCGCATGGACTACACGTTCCATTCTTACAAGGTTGAGGTGGGCTTAGTACAGCGGAGCACGTTGCGGTACGGTGTTCGACCCACATACCAGAAAAAAACACATCAACTTCCTGTTGTTGTTGTTTTTTTTGCAATTGGCATTTGCGCTATTCAATGTAACTTTTTGAATGTAGGAAATCCTCATTTTATTTTGATACCAAGCATTTACTTCTACTTAACTTGTTTTAAATGTAATTATTTATGTTCTTATTAATTTTATTTTCAATTAATATAAGTATTGTTGTGTGCTTGCCTATTACTTGCTCCTGTTACATTTACTTTATTTATGTATTTACAATGTATTTTATTTTTTTATATTTTTAAAAGATTGTTATGTATACATTGATTGATTGGTTGATTAGTATGTTGCATTAACATTATCGTAACTGTTTTTTATATATATTTATTATCAATTGTATTTATTTTTAAATGATATTTTATTATTTGTTTATGTATTTTTCCCCTTTTCCCCCTTTTGTTGTTGTAATTTCTATTGTAATTTTTATTTTTATTAATGTTATTTGTTTCGTTGTTGAGGGGTTGCAGAGAAAATAAGCCTAGGTATACGCTTCATGTTGTTTTTTGAAGCACTTTCCGAAGCATTATTCACCACATTGCAATTAACATTGATATCTTTGGCCAGTGCCATGGTTCCTACGCCGTCGTTTCCTTTCTGGGAACTCAATGAGACTAACCCGCGGCCGTAATATCGTAATGGTAAATTATTCCCGAGCTTCTTGTGCGATTGTTTGCGCGAGATGCTGTTATGATAAAAATCCTTTGTATACATTTACGGCATGTTTTTTCCCTTTTTAGAGCTCTGTTTCGCTCGGTCGTATTGAATTCATTGTAGAAATAACTCTCAGCCAAACTTGCCTGAAATCATGCTCCTTTGAGAGAATTGAAGAAATGGCGATAAATACAGCTTTGATCTTCCTTCTGTGCGGGCAGTGAGAGGCACCTCGATGAAAGAAATCCAAATCTGTACTGGATCACTTTAATGTTACTGTTAACTCTCCCTGATTCTGCAGAAAGATCTGTGAAAATTAATTAATACTATGATATATTTCTGGTAAGGAAACCAAGGGTGCCTCATAGTGAAGTAATCACAAGCCTGGGGAAACCTGTAAACAAGGGTGCTTGCTATGTGAACCAGAAACACGAGGGTTAATCCTAACTCTTCCAGGATAAGTGTTCTGGTTTGGGGGTGGGGGGGGGGGTTCCACGTGCGCATGGAACCTACGACTGAATGTCCCATACAAAGGACAAATCAATCTATATCTTGCTCAAGGACACAAGAGTCACGACCGGGACTCGAACCCGCACTCCGCTGATCAGAAACACAAAAACTTGAGTCCATGGTGCCAACCGCTCAGCCATGACAAGCCAAAATAAACAAATCGTTCCATGTTCTGATGAACACATTTTCCCCCTGATTTTTATGGAAACCGCGTCTCAATTATGTTGAATGTAATTCTAAATATATCCCCAATTGTTGAAAACAAATCTTGCCCGATTGCAAGATGCAAATATTGGCAGCTGTGCTTCAACGGGTGAGTTTTGGCGACTTCGACCAGAAGCATGTTTTAAAAAGAGTAGTTGTGCATCTGGAATCTTAATACTAACTTCGTATTTTAAAAAATTTTGTTTATGTGCCGATGCGTTTGCTGTTATATTTCCCATATTGTGTCTTGGTTCAGCATTTGATATAACACCGTACAGACAGTTTACAGTGATTTACTGACAGCCTGGCTTCAAAATTCTTACTGTCATAAAATTGTACCACCAAGGCTGATCACTTCATTTAAAGAAAACGAAATTAAATTCACAAGCGCAGTTTGACACTCTCTTAACTCACAGTAGCTATTTCTTTTTTAAGAAACTGTCGTGGACGTTCCCCCAATCTCAGTGTGATGGTGACGTTGGTACAAATGTTAAGCATTGAACATTAATTTGATTGCTTTTATCCCAGGAGGTTATAATTTTTTTCATATAATGTCTTGGTTTGACATGTAATGCACCACCGTAAAATATTACAGTCTGGTGATGTACCAGACAGCATGGACTCAAAACACTTACTTTCATATTTCACTGGTACTGCTTGAAAATGTACGCCATTATTGATAAGTATCCGATATAACGTAATGTCTCCACCAACAGCCGGTTATAGCGGTGTAAAATTTAGTGTTAATCCCGTGTGATCGCACAAAGCAAAATGCAAATGTTTAAACAAAACGCGTACTAAAAGAAGTAATTCCGTGGGCGATGATGTCATGGTTGGGAAAGTAAATCATGTAAAATTGTCTTGCTTGTCAAGAGAACAACAGAATAACAAAAAACACTAAAAACAAAACAAAAACAACAACAAAAACATCAACAACAACAACAGCAACAACAACAACAACAAAACAAACAAACAAACATAAGCAAAATAGGGACTGTGTTTGGTTCCACCTTAAGGCGATTCAGCTTTTATAAAATGCATGCTTATGTTTATAATCTTGTAGATTCTAGAATTAAAATAAAAGGCTATTGACTTCATTCAAAGATATCGAAAATAAATTCACAAGCGCAGTTTGCCATCCTCTTGATATTCATCACAGATGTTTCCTTTTTTTATATATATAGAAACTATTGTATACGTTCCCCGTATCAGTTCGACGGTGTCGTCGGTCTGTGTGTTAAGCATGGAACATTAATTTGATTGCTTTTATCCCAAGAGGTTCCTGTAACCTGTTAAGTGATTAGATATCTTGGCCAGGGGACTCTTTGGCGAAGCAAATTCTCTTCTAGTCGTATTCCTTGTTTTCCCCCAAAACCCTTGCAGTCATCAGCCATGATCGTATTCAAGCTTCCCTGTTGCTGTGTGTACACTCAATGCCACTCGCTTCTATAATTGGGTTATTTGCGAGCATAATTTCACAAGAGGGCGCCCCGGTTGAACCCATTTGCATAATCAATGCTGGTTAATCGGTGCGGTTACCACCCCCTGGTGCAATAAGTGAATCCCTGGGTAAATGTTTACATTACGCATGGAAATGTGATTGATTTAAAACAACGGTTCAAGCTGGAACATATACAAATTGGTAAGAAAACAGGAAAGTGCGTCCACGTGGTGTGTTTGTCCTGCGGGGAAAATGTGCCACATCTCGAAATAATTATAGAATGCAGCTCTGCGGCCAAAGAATTCCCGTTCGTTCACCCAGATAAAATACATTTTGTGTATATTTAGACATGTTCTGAGTGCTTTAAGTCAAATGTGTACTAGGCGCTTAAAGGTAAATTTACCTGCGTGAATGTTCTCGCACTTTGGTATTCTGCGCACAAGCAAAGCGAGTCATTACTCCACACTGGAGAGATGTAGACGCTAATTTTAAATGCATACTTCTGAGTGATCCGTTAGGTAAATATTTTTACGGCGGGGCGTTCCATACTTTCCCAGTGTAAGATTTTACTCTTCAACCTGCTTCCCTCTCGAGATGAAATGTTGGAATGTGTTTAAGTTATGCAATGTGTCGACCATCCAGAGAGAGAGAACTGTTTGTTTGTAACGCCCCGTGGTTCGTTGTCAGAACATACAGACACGCTTTTTCCATAGAGGATTTGTACTGCATTTCCAATGATTTTTATTATCAAAGTGTGTTGTTTACATGTCCATGGGATATGTGTTGCCTGTGTTAAGTTTACTTAATTAATTTGGTTTTTAAACTTGGTTTAATCTACCAATGACAATTGTAGTACCGAATTTGTACACAAAGGATGCTGGCAGAGTTTCTCCTACCTCCTTTTAAACCAAATCACTTACCCCTGTAGGTTTAAACCCCCTCTGGGACATGTAGCATGGTCCACCTTAGGATAGCATGAGTTGCTTAGTGTTTCCGATGCGATTAAAACAATGGAAGTATTACAAATGTTGCGCAATGTTTTACCAAGCTATTGGGTTGGGTTTTTTTGTCAGTCTAATATTTTGCTTGCCGCGGCGCCGTCAACGATATTCCGTTGGTGTCAGTGTTGTGATGTAGAATACTAATTATCGCTGATAACCCAACGATTGGTGTCTTCGAGATATTTGTGCATAATGTATAAACGTCTGTCCTAATACCTTGTCGTCTGTTAACGATTATAATACGGTTTTTTTTTTTCACACACACGTTCTTGAGCTCAGTATACATGTACACTTAAGATTTACCTAATTACACTCTAAAAACTTCCGGGTCAGAGGCTGACCCGGAAAGTGGGTCAAAATTTTGATTTTTAACTTTGATTCTGCATCATTTTTGACACAGATTCCAGGCCATACTGACCCGGAAATCAATCAGGCCCAAAAAGAACAGGATCTGACCCGGAAATTTTTTTAGTGAAAAATGTTTACTCTACAGGATGTTATTTTTTCCCCACCTCTTTAAAATTAAAAAGGTTACCTGAAGAAAACACTGTTTAACTAATCGCCTACAAACTTGTGTGTAATTATAGAATGCCTTCATTGTGTGTAAAATTTCATGCAACAAAGTCATGTTGAAAAATTCGACTGTAAATCAAGAAACATTATTTTGTATTTCACAGATTCACAGATTGTGTAATTCCGTAGTTGGTATACATTTGCCGCTTCCCAGGTTGTATCGTAAACTTTGGTGTGATCCCTGGCCACGGCTGTTACTGGTCAAATGGCTTCTGAGTAGCGCCCCGAACAATAAGATATTGACAAAACATGGAGGCCGCCAATATGGGGCTAGATAGCTCAGTTTTCTTTGCACAACCTAAAATTTAGTAAACACTTTGATTACACAAAATGTTTGGTCTAGATGCAGCGGTCACGAGCTCGGTGTTCGTGTCAGGCCTTTTGGGTTTTACTCCCCCACTCAATCTGGAACCCTGACGTCTGGATAGCGGTGTTGGTCTCAGTCTAGACAGGCTATCGACGACAACATTACTCAATGTTTCTCCCCCCGCACCAACTTTCCCTCGAGCTTTTCGGTGTGATCATTTCGAAATTGTGTTGGTCCCGTGTCTCTAATAATATTATGAACTGTCAGACCAAAATGGCTGTAGGGTAAACTGTCTAAACATGTTTACAACGAACCGTTTGATATTGGTCCAAATAGGATGAAAGTTGCTCAACCTATAAATACAGCACTTTTTCAATTCCATTAAAGAGGAGTTAAGGTTGTTAGACGGATTTCAACCAACGTTAGCCAATAACGGTAACTGCTAAAATCTATACTCCATCTGTTTAAGACTTTTAAATTCCACGCGGACGGATGCCGTGTCGTGATAAACTGCAACATTTGCAAGTCAATAAACAGTCCACTGATAAACATGCTGGAGATACCGTTACTCGTACAGCAAACAGCCACAGAGAAGGCCGTCGCGATTTTTGATGGAACACCCAAGGCGTTTCAAATTTACGGTTACCATGACAACGCCATTAAGACGCTGAGGGACTGCTCAACCTTATCCACGATCATGTGGATTGTAAAAAATTAGTTTACTGGAACGGGAGTTTAATCTGATATTCGGGGATATCTAATCAATAAGAACCTTCAGATTTGTGGTATCGGGACTTCGTTGCTACTTAGTCGTTGAGCTCCACGCATCATAATTGAATTACAGGATGTATCTCTAGTAGATAAACTCTTAGATAAAATAAAAATAGCATTAAACGCACAGCAGCAGGGATATAAATTAAAGATATGAAACTTCCTTCGGTTTACTCGTCCCATTTTTGGTGAAAAAACGTACGCCGTGAACGCATTCGTGGTCATACCACAACCTTTTAAAGCATATTTTGTCAAACACCAGTGCTCGCGCCTCATGTGCCCCAACGACAACATCAAATAACAAACCTGTGAAAATGTAAGCTCAATCGATCGTTTTGTTTTGTCAATAAACATCCAACTGCACAAGCGCCAATTAAAGGAGGGTAAATAGGAGACGACTAGAAGAAATGTTCACTTTTAGATTTTAATTCACGAGAAAATTGTCTCGCGATCTCAAAACTAAACGTTGCACCCATTTTTCAAATCAGCATTTCAGGCAAAAATGATTCAAGGGAAGTTTTCCACCATGATCCATTTACAATGGAAGTTTAAAGTGCAAATCTGTGAACGTTTATTTTTAAACCTTACCAAGGTTTTGTTTACCCTTTATTAAGCGAGGTTTTAAAGTTCTGTGGTATTTTGGTGTTTTTTTAAACAGTTTGAACTATTGATAATTTACGTTACTTTCACAATTCCTTATTTAGCTTGAACACAATTTTGTGAAACACATTTCTATTACCAAAGGCTCCATGAGCTAAAGTTTCGTAGATTGTTTTTGATAGGACTGAAGCTTGTCGTAAACATTGAGGCAACAGCTTTACAACTTTCACTCATGCTGTATCCTATCTTTATCCACATACAGTAAACATGCAAGTAACAGCTACACCAGATTGGTTTAACGCCAGTCTGTACCTATCTTGGATCAAACGCGGATGTATACCGCTAGTGACAGTTTGGTAAACATTACGCAGTGCTGTGCCTCATCTTGATTATAAAAAGTATCAGTTGACAAGCAGAAACATGTCACCTGAACTTGATTTAAAGCAGTGGGGCATCTCAGCTCCAATGTTTGTACCTTATCTTGTTTCAGCTATATTGCGCATGCTTTTAAAAACATTTGAAAAAACACCTCAGTGCTGCATATCAATTCAAATCAGCATTTTCCTCACGACTGCACATTATTGTACATTATCTTGACTCAAGGAGATTAAGTACACGAATATAGGGGCACTACTTGCTGCTTTATACGCTATTTTAAAAGAATAATGTGACCATAATATCAGTACAGTAATAGTTTGCAAACTGCACTACCTTTCATCTTTAAAGTAAATACACAAGCATCTCTCGCAGCCGCTCAACAGCCAAACACTTTTAACCCTGTTGAGGTTTGATTGTGTTATGAGGGAGTCTGATCAAATTTGCGGTGTTTCAGATCCTATCGATTTATCTAAAAAAATCTTGGTCAGGCAGTGCTAATATTCCCAGGGGTGCGCATGACCTACCATTTTAGTTATTTCAACTGCTATAGTTCCCTCTAAACTGGACTGAAAGGTGGAACAGTAAACATGCGCCATGAACCATATTGATTTTTTTTTTACGGCCTCGACCCAATTCCATAATTTTTGTTTAATAAACCAACAAAGTTGTTGACAATGTTTCACAGAAACAGGGCACCATCCAAAATGTCAAAGTGGTGTGTATTGTTGTGACTGGCTCCCCACAGACTAATTGGTGTTTATGAAATTTATCAGAATAGAAAGTACAATATTATGTGATACTTTCCTAGAGCGTCTTACGCTCTAAACACTTCCGGGTCAAAATTGACCCAGATCTGGGTCCGGTGAGGCTTGACCCATTTCCGGGTCAGAAACAGGGCACCATCCAAAATGCCAAATGGTGTGTATTGTTTTGACTGGCTGCCCACAGACTAATTGGTGATTACGAAATTTTACAGACTAGAAAGAACATGATTATGTAATAATTTCCTAGAGCGTCTTACACTCTAAAAACTTCCGGTTCAAATTTGACCCATTTCCGGGTCAGTATTATCAGGAATATGTTTCAAAGTGACCCAGAAAAGGGTCAACATGACGCAGAATCCGGTTTAGAATGTCATTTGTAACCAGTTTCCTGACCCCGGGTCAGTCCCCCCTTGTACTCTTGATCCGGGTCAATTTTGACCCAGGAGTATTTAAATTGTATACAAGAGCATAAAAGGGAAACACGAAAGAAACAAACAGTTTGTCACTGTAAATGTTATTCCATGAAATCTTTCTGTAGCAAATCATTCCCATGAACATTGTAAAAGTTGTTCGCTTAAAGTTATTTCTTGCATTCTCCCCAGTGCATCAACGCAGCCCAAGAATAAACAGTATGTCACATTATTTTTACGTCCCCCCCCCCCCCCCCTCAATCTCGGCCTCGCGCGCGCTTTTTCCCTTTTAGCACGTTCATTAATTTACACTTACGGGCAAAAAGACATTAATTTCAGTGTGCTCCCTGAATCGCTTGATGTTTGTTCCGTTTCCAACGCCATTTGTACATATTGTTTTTCCATATCCGACAAGATGCTAGCTCTAATGTCCAAGACAAACATAAATTACGACATCAGTGGTTATTTAACCCACGCTGTGTAAATACAAGACGGGCAGGGTGATATTGTGGTACGTCAAAGCATCTCTCCTCGCTTGTCTCAAAGAAGACACTCCGGGTGCTGCATCACCAGCATATCATTGGTTAAAGACGGCACCTACTCGGGCTCTCACAACTGAGATAGCTGGTGCGCATGCAAAAAAATGCGTTGCTGGCAGGATACGGTACCAGCCTTAATGATCATAGTTGAATATCCTCAAAACTGAGTGGCCGGTGCCTCACTGCTCGTGATGTCATATTATACGGAAATACGTCAAAGCAGGATTTTGTATTCCTTGTTTAGGTTGTGTCTAGCTCTTAAGAACACGCTTGGTTTCATGTGTGATGTGGCCTACGTGAAAAATCAAGACCTAATAAAATTATCATATTCATCTCTTCCCAATATGTGTTTGTGTTTCATATTTAATCTAAATATATAATTAAGACGTTAGTGACTATCGCCCTCATCCTGCGTCCTTTCCTCGGCCTTTATTCAAATTACATAAAAGACTATAGATCAAGATAG
The DNA here is from genome assembly GCA_023634235.1 of Pisaster brevispinus. Classification (NCBI taxonomy): domain Eukaryota; kingdom Metazoa; phylum Echinodermata; class Asteroidea; order Forcipulatida; family Asteriidae; genus Pisaster; species Pisaster brevispinus. The sequence goes on along the minus strand of JAMKCF010000002.1, from coordinate 3,037,593 downwards.
GTTAGGAATACATTATTTGAAATCGTCTATACCGTTCAATGCAGTTGGTATACGTAGCAGTCTGAAGCATCCTGTGAAATCACGGCACCTGGGCCCAATTTCATGGCTCTGCTTACCACCGAATTCTGCGCTTGCGATCACCATTCTCCGCTTACTGTGCAAGCGCCGAATTTCTGCGCTAGCTGTGTAAAGCAAAGAATGCGCAGTAACGTGGAACACGCACGGGCACAAGCAAAAGTTATCTGCTAACCCGTGAAATACGCTTAATTTGACATAAAAGCGCTGAATTCCCTGCTTCTGTAAGCGCCGATTCTTTGCTTACGGTAAGCAGAGCCATGAAATTCGACCCTGATGTGCTTTTGTTTATCATTTCCAAAGCTTGTCGGCCGACAATCTTTAGAAATAGTCTCTAGTTCCCCAACCTGAGAATTCCCAGCTGTCTATAAATTACACAGTTTAGTGTCTAACAGTAAGGTCAGGGAACCAGACTACTAGAACAAATCTGTCTTCTCTTTGTTTTCCCACCATCTTTGCACACGAAACTTTAAACTTGTCAGTGAGTGTTACGGTGTGTGCTAATACGCTATTAAATGCTTACCTCCAACTTCATTTATTTGTGAAAATAACGGCGAAAGCAAATCATGTAGCCTATACCTTTAAGAGCAACAGTCTGAAATCCACCAAAATCCTCTGCAGGAAGTTGTCTGATTTTGATAGGGATTATGGTACTGCAGGAGGACTAAACAACAATTGTTTGTCATTAGAACAGGCATAACAATCTTATCACCATGTCCAAATTTTACCTTTAAAGACCTACTCGAACGAAAACGGCATCAAGTGATCCTTGATGAAACTCATTCCAAATGCTTTCAATCAATAAGGACAGTGAGTTCACATGAGATTAAACAGATTTTAATTGTGTGAAAAACATTCATTTTGAATACACTTCTCCGGTGCTTTTCAGAAAGATTCGCGAAAAGCTTTGGTACGTCATCACTCATGTTACGTCATGTTACTGTGGGGGATCCGTTCTGTATAGCCACGTTGTTGCAGCATGGAGGTATAACAAAGCAATACCTCACATATGGCGTAAAAAGTATTGTCATTTTGACGCATGCCGTCAACGGCAGAAGTGTTTCTAGTTGTTCATAACATTGAGGTTGGGGCCTAAGAAGTGTACAAATACCAACATTACATTTGAACCATTAACAAACACATTTATAAACAAGTTTAAAAAGCATTGTTCGCTCAAGTAGCTATTTAAAATCTTCATAGCAAACCCTCATCGCCCGCGGAGAAAACTTTCCTCCTTTACCGTAAAAGTGACCAATCTCCGAAGAGACGCCCCCATTAATTATTGACCTCCACTTGTCTCTTTAAGAAAGTCGATAATTCCTTGGGGGTTGTAAGATATACCACTGGAAATAATTATGTTTGAGTTATTCATGAGGTACTCGCTCATGAATAAATCATGTTGCTTCAGTGCAACACCTTAGACTGGTGGTTTCATGAATAATGCATGGTGATGAACATTCTTGCTTCATTCATTATTTATGCATGCGCGATGGATGGCTCTGTGCCCACAGATACACAAACTCCTCGGCGCTCATTAAATATCCATTGGTTCATCAGATCTTGGTTATGATTTAGGGATATATTTTAATTTATTCATAAATTATGCTAATCAGCCAATTTGGAAACATTGTTGTGACGTCTATGGACAACGCGGCATGAAAATTTGTTTTTGGTTCTTGCGTAATGTTTTAAATGAAATAACGCAAGTATAGCTCAATAAAAAGAACACCATCACCATTTTTTCCCCCAAATAATTTAAGTTTATTGTTAACAATCATTTATCAGAACACTAGTGTAAGAATGGTAAAACAGTTTTTCCAAAATAAAATGTTTTAACAAAAGTAATTGTTAAATTGTGCGTAAACCCTTCTAGCAAAATTGCTTTCGTAGAAATAACCTTGATAATTCATGGCGTGTATACCACTCTAGTTTCAGTGTATCTCTTATTAAATTTTCCGATTTCAGAACCGTTGAAACACTTCTAGTGCACCTCGTCGCTGCTGACTCTCAACGGGGATACCATTACGCGCAGCCTATGACCACACACGCGGTGCATTGTATCAGCGCTCCGTGTTGTAAGCCTCGTATATATATATGACAGGCTGACACTGTGCCGTTCGTGTCATTTGGACCCTGCCGAGGATGAAAGACGGTCGCCTGCTCCGGAGGATAGGATGATAATCAAGATGATGCAGTGGATGTGGCTGCTGACAGTCTTTATCGCTCATCTCCGAGTTGCTTCATCTGGTGAGTATTACACCCTAGTTCTGCTTTATTTTCAAACACCACTTATCGTGTTATTAATTAACGCCATACCGTTGAGTGGTCATTTTGGTGCTCGATATGCGGCATGGTGTACCCCCCCCCTTTCTATTTTGTCTTCACAATGTTCTGGGAATCTCAGGGATTCTTTAGAGGGGTACTTCTGTACAAGTGGAAAAGTGTGTGTTACATTACGGTGGAGTGGTTTGATTTTGGGGCTCGATATGCGGCACGGTGATGCCCCCTACCAATCCACTCCTATTGTGTCTTTGTTGTGTTCTGAGAATGTCAGGAAATCTTTAGAAGATTTTAGGGTGTACTTCTGTACAAGAGGAAAAGAGTGTTTTAAAGTATGGGGACATTTTTTTTTTTGGGGGGGGGGACCACCCTCTGCCACATATCGGGCATGGTATAGGAGTGGCTGTGGTACAGTATTGGTGATGTTTGCAACTTCTATCGCTGGGTTTGTGGGGAGACTGTTGTCCATTAATGTCTTTGAATCAATACAAAGTACAGCAGTGTTTATTGACGGACATTGGTTAGTAGTCTCTTCGGATCAGAATTGATGCATAAGTGTGAATGTGACATCTATTGTGAGTACTGTCTTGAATCAAGATATGGTGTATCATTAGCAATTTTGGAAACAGTTGTTGCTACTCTTATAGTATTAAAAGGTATCTATAGCGGAACAAATTGAGAGAAGGTAAAAAGTTGGTAATGGTGTAAAAATGGCTCCTTCTGACATTAACTCGCTTTGAATCAAGAGTAAGACATGGTACACCTGTATAAATATTGGTAAAAATTGCAACAACAAAATTGTTTTTATTTATGGAGGCTCTCTCGAATCAAGATATGCAAACAAATATTTTAATACGTAAACAAGTTTTTTTTAGCTTGTACACAGATTTTGTAGAAGGCACCCTTTCCAAAACAAGAAATATTCCCTTTATACGTGGATTTTGTTCGGGCATAACTTCTCGCTTAGGCCGTATTCAAATTGGCGGCTCGGGCTACGGCTACGACTGTTTCTAAGAGTGTTGCTAAGGACGTCCTTCACTTCAACCCATAATGACGCGGTGATCCGGCCGTAGCTATAGCCGTAGCCGCCAATTCAGACGCAGCCTTTGATGCGATCTCTAGACAAGTGCTGTACAGATAATGGGTTGTTTTTTAATTTAGGTTTTAGCAATTTGTCACCGGGTCTTTACCCGTCGCCTCTGCCGTCATAAACGACTGGAATGACGGCGTCGGTAGACAAGACAATCCGGTGGATTCGTCTTGCCCGCAGTTCTCGTCAATAGAGAAGCTGTGCTGAATGATGAAGTGGATCAGATAATCTGTTAATGCACGAATCCTGACAGACCTTAATGGAATGTTTAATCATGCCCAGTTTTGTTTTATCCTTGGTTCTAGAAATAATTGTATCCTCGAGTATTAGGGCGTGAAGTTTCATGGTCGAGGTTGTCATGTTGTGCTTTGGGCCTGCACTTTTTCTCAAAGTGAAAAACTTCTGTTCTTGGACGAACAAGTTTGCTAATTGCTTCTCTTCTGTGCTTGTACTTGTTTGGAGGATTCTGCTGAAATTGTGCGATGATGTAGGGAGAAAACTTGTATCGTACTTTCCTTTGATCGCCAATACAACACAATTTCGTTAAAACGTATTTCTGTTATGGTTTATTTCGTATGATATCTGTCAAATAAAAATGGTGTTATACATCTATGCAGAAACAAATGCTGCAAAAGGGTCAAGGCCTATTGTATGTTTGCAGAAGTAGACCAAATTACTGTGTAAAATAGCAAGGTTTGCTCACAAACAAATGCATTTTATCTTAACTCTTTTCTTTCACACTCGCACTAAAACGTTTGAGGTATTTTCATGATAAATGTGCCACCAGGTGTCCGACCTGGTTCCTCCTATCAAGGTGTTTGAGCGCGAAACAAGGCTTTCTGCTTCTTCTCACCCATACGCTCTTGCTTTGCTGAGATGTAGAACAAAGAGCCATTCAATCAGCTTTATTCCATACTGTATACTGCATCTCTTTGGATCTCCTTGCCTGGTGCATGTTTCCCTCCATCCTACAATCTTGACTGTTTTAAGAGGAATATCAATTCCTACTTTCATTTTCCCTAAGTTATCTACACCCATTATATTGTTCTTCGTGTAGCCCCTTCCAAGAGTGGTTTGGAGCAAACATGCATAAAACAAATAAAAAATAATACATTTAATTTCAAATGAATGCAGTGATTATCCTAAGGCGACTAATTGAATTCAATAAATTAATTTATTATTGCCGAAAGTCCTGAAGTTGTTAGGCGTTGATAGCACGTTTGACTGTTTGCGTTTACAATTCCACACAATGTCGGTTCGTGTAAAATATATATATTTTAATTTCGAAGAAAAAACACTTTACTTTTACTGGCATCAATCATGTTATAGTCAATTAACTCACTCAAAACTGTTAATAAAGAAAATGATTCTGTGTTCAAAGTGAATTCTCTACATCACACAAATAACTACCGGGCAGAGATTCGAATCTCCAATATCGGTTAACCGTTTCAAGTAAGAGAAGAGTGACGTAATCAATAGAAGGTCTGGAGGTCGGAGCGGTAATGTGTGGGCGGTTTGCAATGAAAGGAAACAAATCGACTATTTTAAATTACGACTCTCTTGTACTGAAGTACGGATAACTTATCTTGAATCTGGAATCATTGTCTAGTTTCTTGATCCAACATTATTACTAGCCGGTTTAACTAAACCGTAGAATCGATTACACGTACTCGATTGTGCGGCTGGAGATCCAGATTTCTTCAGAACAACCATAACTCATAAATATTAGTCGATTCTTGTATTTATATTAGACTTCTCTTCATTGAAAGTGTTTTCGGTTACAAGTAATCAATTTGTCAGATTGTCAGATATTCAGAACAGTATTTTAAAAATGCAATATTGGAAATTTATTCTGGTTATAAAAATGTATTTCTTTCATTTTTGTTTATGTTTGTAGTTCAACATTTTCCTTCCCCAACGGTGCGATTAAATAGCTTGTTTAGTTTCCTTTGCTTTCGCTTTCGCTTTTAGTTTGCAAGCGTTTGTGGTCAAGCACACACAAAATCTAGCGCAGAGAGAATCTCAATTGCTTAGTTCGAAATCAATATCCACAACCCGAAATTGTATATTCGTCTTGAATTATTTATTATCCGATTGGTCTGAGAGGATTGCTTTTGGTTTCGAAATCGATGTCTGACTCGACGAAAACATGAGTATTGAGTTTGATTCCTTTCATCCAATAGTTGGTCGCCGGGTATAAATATCAGAAGGTTGCGAGTTCAAAATCTTGACGGCTGTGAGCAATTTGCATGTAAATATTCCACACGACACCACAAAGCCAATTAAGGTAAAATGGGTCGTCCTGCTTAGCCGGCCGTTATTAATCTCGTCGTGTGGCTAATTATCATAGACGTTAAGCCAGTGTTCGCTCTCGGCCTCCGTGCTATAGCACTTAAAAACTCGCAAGCAGATCTTTCGCGCGAAGGAAGAAGAGCGCGTTTCACAAATTGAAATGACTTTTGTTTTTTTTGTTTTTTACTGATGACAAACACGGGTTTCCATCGGAAGTAATTTGATGTGTCGATTTCTGTTGAAATGAAGCATAGCCTTACAACCCTACGGGCTCACACATTCTCAAAAGTTCATCCCTGTGGGGACTTTTAATGGTCTTTCCCCTTTGTCCCTGGTTCTTAAAAATCTTCACGTAGACTTTGTAAAAAAAATTCCTTGTGGAGCACCCCGGCCTTTAGAATTTCCAGTTGGAGACCTTTTGTTTTCCCTTTTTTGTTTTGTCCTCGGTCACCATAAGTTACCTCCATATAGGAGCACGAACGGTTTCAAATACACACATTCTTTTTTTTTTGCACCCCTGTGGAGACATCTTTTGTTCTTTCCTTTGTCCCTGTATAGTTAAGAACCTCCCATAGACTTTGTACACAAAATTCCTTGTGGAGCAACCCAGTCTTTAGAATTGCCCTATGGAGACCCTTTGTTTTCCCTTTTCTGTTTTGTTCTCGGTCTCCATAAGGTATAGTGAATATGAAGGCACTAAGACATACTTGTGTGAAAGGTCATCAATCACATTTAATTTTGCTAATTACCCCCCTCCCTTTTATGCTCCCTATTGCTCCCCATATCTGTTACATCAAGGGCAGAGCAAATCAAAGGGTGGACCCACATGATTATAATCACACTAATACTAAAGTCATTTGTCTTATGACACCCATCCCAGCTCATCAACAAAAAAGGTGCAATGTCCTTGCATGTGGCATTAGTGGGTAGGAAACCTTGCAAGGTGAAATAAAGGGTGTTTAAACCTATGTTTTGTTTAAACCTATGTAGTTTAAACCAATTGCAATGGAGGCCTGTCTAGCCGGAGGTGACGTGGGAACCATGTGGAAGGTAAACAAATCATGAATGTTCATTTTTGTGGGGAGACTCTTCCACACAGGCGTGCCGGCCCGCAGTGATAAGGAGACGATTCTACAAACGTTACAAAAATGTTCTTCTGAAGCATTTTAACATCCTCTCGGTACATTCTTAAATCGCCACGGTCAGAATTGATCCCGGATTCCGCTGGTCCCCAGGTGGCCCGAACCATTTCCGGGTCAGGCTGACCCCAGGTACAACTCAGATTCTGCATCATTCTGACCCATTTTTAGCCCAAACATCTGACGTCACACTTCGAGGCGCGTGAATAACGCCAGATACTAGCCAGACCGGATGTTGGCAGATGTACCTTTGACCTAGCATTCATTTCACACGAAGACTCGCAGTTAATTCACACGTACATGTTCACATTACATAGTAAAAAAACAACACTACATGACGCTAGTTGCAGGCAGCAGACGATCGAAAGTGCAAGCTGACAAACTGCATCACCTCGTAACCTCGAACACTATGCAAAGCTTATGTCACAGCACGTTTATCCAATGAAATCGTTATATCCAATGAAATCATTGGGTCTGTAAAACCAGTGCCTGTCTTTGACACAGATTCCGGAATCGATTGACCCAGAAATGGATCGGGCCCCACGGGTCACAATTCTGACAAGAACATTTTGTTGAGTGTATAATTGCAAAATAAGCAATCGATAAGAAGTGCCTATCGTGATAAGAAAAATAATGATGACCGTAACTCCATGATTGATTATATGACTTAACCTCAATGGCGTAGAGTTCCGTTTTTCAAGATTGTAGGGCATAATATAATACAAATGGTCCCCCCATAACAACCTCTATCACTGCGGGCCACTATTCTAACAAAGGCCCGCCGTAATTAGAAAGTAATGCCATTGCCAGAGCGTTCATGCTTAATGTTATAAGAAAGATATCATCTGTACGAGGAGAAAGCGAGGTACCTCTATGAAATTAAGTTTACCTTTTTTTTTTAAAGCCCTCATGCCGTGTTTCTATTTACTGCAAATGCGAGGTTGAACTGTGAAGCAATCGAACCCATGGTCGTTAAAACCTAAGGTATGTCCCAAATGCATTGCAGCTGCTTTGCGGCTGATTTCGTGCTTACTGTACGAGTTTCCATTTCACGGCGCTGCTAACCGTAAGCACACGAAAAGGCATGCTAACCTTCCGGTGCTTATTGTATTAAAATGAATAACGTAACAATGCAAACAATGTTGTTGAACGCGCAAGCTGGCCGCCTAATTTTCTTGCTTACCCGTGAAAAGTAAATGTCTGCTTTAGTTAGCCTCTAAAAATTGCTTATACCGTTAAGCGGCGCTATAGGCTATGGAATTGGCCCCGGGTCCCAAATTCATTAGAGCTGCTTCTCAGCAGAAAATATTGCTTAAACTCTTTCTGCTTAGCAGAAATAAGAGACCATTCACAGATGGTACACGTGACACGGTATTTCGGCCGGTAACCTTATTCTGGTAAGCATGTTGTGCTTAATAGGTACTTTTTGGGCTTAAGCAGCAGCTGCTCTATGAAATTGGGCCAAGATGTTATTACATAGGGCCTATAGACTTATCTATTGCAAAGTCAAAGCCCAAGTTTTTGCCAACCGAGGTTGGAAAACTATGGAAAGCCATAAATGCAAAGCAAAAACAGGTAGCTATAGTTTGTAACAATGTTACACACATATTCAAAAATAGTGGTGGATTTGTAAGAAACAAAGCAACCAATCATGGCATGTATTTTGATATATTTTTTTATGACAGTTTGGCAGAAGTATTGAATTGGGTCATATTATCCGTTAGATTCAATGTTTGGCTAACATTCGGCCGTCCATGCCAACCAGTGCGGTTTGTTTATCAATAGAAAGGTCCACTAGGAAAATAGGTTCGACCGTTTCACGATCCAACCTTTGACCTTTTATAATTTAGAGCAGAGGGAGCCCAGTTTCATGGCCCCGCTTACCGATGACTTCTGCTCTTACGGTCACCATTCTTCACTTACAGATTTAGCGCCAACTTTAGAGAAAAATGCTCTAATATATAACATGAAAACGCAAGCGCACAAATATAACTCCCATGCTACCCTGTGACATACGCTTTTACGTTGAGCTCATATTTTTTTCTGTCACCGTAACAACTGATTTTTCGCTTACGTTTGGCTATACACATGACATTATACCCAGCTGTCTACAACTTCTCACATAGCTTTACGGAAGAAATCTTCCCTCGTTTTTCTACTCGAAAACCTTCGAAATTGGATAAACGCATTCGACCCGGGCCCCCAACGTTCCGCTAGATATCCATGTCACCACATTCCAATTATCCTATCGGAAATCCCGGCATTACTCGACAAACAAAACTAATGAAGCCAATAGAAGGCCTTGCATGGCTGCCCTTGAACAAACCACTCGAGCGTAAAACGTAATTTCGCAGCGCCGCTGCCGGTTTTTTTTTTCTTCTTTTTTTTCTCTCATCACACGTGATTTATCAGATGCCCCGCGTTAAAGGGAATAATGCATTCTTCGGTTTTCGGAAGGAGTAGGAGAGAAAAGTTCACATCCTCGAGTTTTCATCTATAGTTTGCAATAATCTGTGACAATTTCTTCAAGTTGTATAGACACGTTTTCTAGAGGAGTAAACAAAGTTACTGTTTGTTTTTGTTCTTTGTTTTTGTTGGGGTTACTTTTTTTTTCTTCTTCTTTTCCTTTTATCCGGGAAACCTTTTATACAGATGGGCTTATTTCGATTGTTGCAATCTACATGGGCATTGGTATGGTCTTCAAATGCTATTGTTTGACATTATTTGAGACCAGTGGCGTAGCCGGGATTTTTGTCAGTGGAGGAGGGGAGTACAGGGGGTAATGCTTTACGTTGGGCGGGGGGGGGGGGGGGGTAGGGCGCATGTTTTCCTTTTTGGAGGGCGCTACATGTATCTGGATTTGACTGGGTAGCCGGCCTGGTGCTCCGTTTTTGAAAGGGCAAGGGCACCAAGGCATTTTCTCATTGGTAAGCGGCACCTCTATGTTTGAACTTTCAAGGGGCACCAAGGCAATTACCAGGGTCAACGGAGGCAATTGCCTCCGTGAAGTATCAGGCCTGCGGTAGTGTTTCTCTGTGGGGTCGGTTTGAACTGTTTAAACAGTGCGATTTCTGGGTGAACTTCAACATCATCAGTTCTCTCTCCCAACGGTACCAGACTTGGACTTCGTCTTTAACTTAACGACTAGCTCACGTGACTCCGTGAATAGAACGTGGGGTCGTATGTGCATATGGGATTTGCGGATGAGCTAGACCCGTGCGCTTGGAATGTAATTTCACAAACAACGCCCCGAGGAAACCAAACTCAAGCTTAACCATTAATTTCATTTACATTTCAGATGGATCAGCTCCCAAGGTCACGGATGTATTTTATTGTTATCGTTCATGTTTCTGTTATTTTCACATTGAATGGTGCGGAGCGTTCACTTGAAATTCCTTTGGGTTGTAATTCTTAACATTAATTTTAAACAAAACCGTTTGTGTTGAGGGTCCGCCGATGATGATTGATCTGAGAAATTATGCAAATTAAAATGATCGCCCTCAAGATCGGGATAAATGGCGCCCGTAAACATGTGATTGTTGGAAAACTGACACTATGGATGTCAATCACATGTGTGGTGTTATTAATTACGTTGCTGTGAACACCTGGGTTCTGTTAACACTAATGCCTGTACTGTTTAATAATGCATTGTGTATACAAACCAGCGGGAACCAGTCGGGTAATTCTTTCACTCCAATTAAATTAATGTTAGGTCATTTACAGGTTGTAGGCACTCAGTGCTCAGTGCTGCATGAGAATCCATTAGGCGCCGCTGGTTGGACTGGAACCCACGACCTTTAGCATTCAAGACTAGATGACTTAAAACAAGCGAAAAACCTATAGGGCAAAATTTAAGTAGGGGGTTCCGCAATTCTTTTGTAAGGTTCGGGAAAAAGACAATCTTGATGACGATCATACAGGTCGAAACGTCGAGTCGTCACTGAACTGGTTGTCTTCAGAACCACCAGAACTTAAACGAGATGATGTTACCTACGATCGTGTAGAAGGTCTCAGATCTTATCAAAGTGATTAAAATGTATTTTTGCCTGGCATGTTTTTGTTTTGTTTTGTTTTTTTCGAAAGGAAATTCCCGTACTTGTCAATACTTGTGTTATAAACTTCTATGTGAAACTTCTGCTCGTTACTTAAGGAAGAATTTTCCAATGGAAAGGGACCAAAGTGTTTGATACGAGAAATTTGAAAACAAAAATCGTTTTCTTCAGATTTGACCTGGAAAGAGTTTCACTCTGCCAGAAGCGGGGGAGGCATAAATCGATTACGATTCCGGAAATTGGATCAAAACACGGGAAATGGATTATCGATAATCCAACCCCCCTCGAAACTGACCTTAATATTATTATCACATTATTTAATACGTGGTTAATCCTCTAAATGAATCACTTATGAAGATGCATGTACTATGATCACAAAGGGTTTTGCACAAGAAAGGAATGGGTACCAAGTGCTGCGATGCACGCGAGAAATAAAAGGTGTAACATCTCATGGAAGTTGTTTTCTCACCGAGGACGATGCTGCGAAAACACATGGTTCAAACTGCCTCTAGCCATCGGGCTAGCTCGGTGGTCTAGTGGTAAGACATCTGCTCTAGCAATGCAAAGGGTCGTGGGTTCGAATCCCCCGATTGATTTGCCTGTAGTATGCTATTCACATAACTCGGGAAAGTACTGAGTATATAATGCTAAATACACATCGGTGTAAGGGTAAAAACAATTTTTCTTTATCCTCGATGCAAAAATAACATATATTATTTTTCAATCTTTGCTTATTTTTTTATTTATTTAAGTTTAAAAAAAGGTATGTTTTGAATACAAAAGTTTGTCATTGTATTTCTAACAATGGGTTTGTGTTGTGTTTTTTTGTTAAGATAATGACACGACCACTGAAGTTGTGCCAGCGTCAGAATACTATGTGGAAATACAGACTGACGTTGTAGGCAACTACACCGAGCCTGTAGACGTCACAGCAGAATCTGATGACGTCGACACAGGTCTTCACGACGTTACATCTGAAGCGCCCTCCCTGTCCACGCTGGTGCATGCGGAACACGCATTGATTAACGACACCCAGTCGGGAAATAAAACACTGGTCCTGGTGAAAAATAACGATAGCAAGAGCGAAAGGAAATCCGTTGGAGTTGAGAGCTCGCGAAATGATTCAACCGAACTGTCGGGTCATACTTTAACAATAGCACCACTAACGACTTTACAAACTGAGATTGTTACCACTTATGCTACAGAAACTGAGGTGCAGACATTGAACACGCAGCAGGAAGAGCTCTTTCCCACTCTTGAATCTGTAAGCTCCGCATTACATCCGTCATCTTCAGTGATACCGAATAGCAAATCATTAGTAGACTCGTCAACAGTTAACTCTTCAAGTACGAGTTCGAGCACCGCTGGTGCTGTTGGAAGAAGTGATGCCGCGGAGGACCTAGCGGCTAGTCTAGTGTCCAAGACAAACTCAAGCTCTAGCAGAGCAGCAACATTTACCTCAATCTCGTCAGTGCCTCAGGACAGTCTTCTTACGACGCCCTCTTCGTCGACAACAACCTACCCCACATCGACTAAAACACCCTCAACGGAGAGATTAACGTGGACAGAAAAAACAACGCCATCTGAGGTTAAGACTGTCAACATTTCTGAAACTGTCTCGAAGGAATACGAAGCGCGGACAACAGCTGAACTTCCGGTGAAAAATGCAACACCTGATTTATTTGATGAATCTCTTCCTGGTGCTTCAACCTTGCGAGTAACAGAGGAAGTAACGGGTAAGCCATAGACATCCATTCTTAAGCGGCTTGTTCAGGCTACGGCTACGTAGCCATCTTGAAACTCTGTACTAGACGTGGCTTCAAGAAGGGGTTTTAAAGGAGCCTGTGATGTTTCGAAGGTCTCCTTGAAAGTTTTTTTTGCTTGAACGCTTTCACAAGGCCAATGTGCCCCTTGCATTTCACGTCAACGTCCTCAATAGTGTCAAAGAAGGTGCCCCAATGGCAGAAAGTTGGTAAAAAGTGCTAGATACGAAGTGTGGACCTGAGAACAAAAAAGGTCCACACAATGTAGGGATTTAAAACAATATGCGGACTTACACACGTCCATTGGTTTTATTAATAGTTTTTTGTTTACAGTCTTGAAGAGTATGTTTTTTTTCCTTAAGTGCACAGAACAAATGAATGTTCACAGAGTGTATGCACTCAGAGCAGCGTGCGCTCATGCTAAAATGTGACCTCAGCAATTGGAGACTTTTGAACGCTAGGTGGCAGCAGACTTACCAGGTAAATTTCCGTTGTTTACGTTTTTCTGAGCATGCGCACATTAACGAAAACGATAGATTTACCTGGTTAAGTCTGCTGCCACCTACCGTCCCAAAAAGTCCCCCATTACTGAGTGTACAGGGGGTCTATGGCTCTTTTCGAAGCCAAGGCTTTAGGTTTCAGCTCCGGGTCGGGCTCCGTCCGGCTGTTAAAAGCCCCACACCGAAGGTACACGTTTTAAAGTTAACCAATGGAATGCAAAGCCGGAGCCAGCCAGAGCCGTGTTTTCAGAAAGGGGCATTACGAAACTGCAGAGCACACATAGAGCAGTTAGTCATAATGGTCTCGGCCCAATTCCATAGAGTTGCAAGAAATATTACAAATTTTCTGCTAAGCGAAACGGAGCAGGATACCAGTCATAAATTGCACATGTAGCACTTTGTTTTGGCCGGTAACCTTATTCTGGTAAGCATAGTTATTTTGTGCTTAACTACTTTTTCTGCTTAAGCAGCTCTATGAAGTTGGGCCCTGCTGTGTCATTTCTAACTAGTTCTCTTCTTGGGTCTTGGCCATTATCCATTTTTATATTAGATGGTGGACACGTTACATTTGCACTGTTTGGTTCGGTACAAATCTGCCTGTGTACACCCAAACCAAATGGTGTACTCCTATGGTGCATGTTCGACATTATCGCAAAAAGTCTGTTTTGGTTTTGCTCTTCACCAACTACTGCTGCTACGCAGTTCTTATTTAGCGGGCTTTTCACACCCGAAGGGCTTTCTAAAGCGCTCATTACTTTTGTTTCTACAGGTATGCAGAGCTGTGTTTGGAATTGTAATGACCTATCATGATTGTATTTATTATTTATGCATTGTAGCACCTTGTAACTTTTTAACAAGGTGCCGTGGCGTAAACTTAATGCATGCAGTCTACCATGCCGGAAACATCGGGGCGAATTCCTTCTCTTATAAAGTGCACTGGTTGTTTTATGGGCATTACACTACACACGGGACCGACTCCAAGGTCCCATCATAAGGACAAGGCAATAACAGTTAAGTTTCTTGCTTAAGGACACAAGTGTAACGACCGGGGACTTGAACCCACACTCTGCTGAAACACCAGGGCTTGCGTCCGGTGCGCTTGATCGATCGGTCACGACGCGCCGTGTAGGCCTAGTTATTATGTACCTGTGTGTGGGGAAGTGATTATGGATGTGGCTACAAAACAACCAACGCGTACTTGCCCGGTGCTGCATACTCCTAAGGAGCGGAGGAATACATAGAACCAGATGAACCATCAATGCAGGCCTGGAATTTCATCTCTGAAATGGCAAGGCCATTTCCATTTTGCAAAGGGCGCTTTCTTTGGAACATCTAATGGAAAACTTTTGGAGGGGTGCTAAGGCCAAGACAAGAGCAACAGAGGCCATGACCTCTGTGGCCTCCATGTAATTCCAGGCACAACTTGAAGCACTTGTGATTTTTGGTTTAAAAGCGCTCACAATTGTCTTTGATTACGTCTACCGTTGACGTGCTAATTTTTCTAGTCGTCAACCGATAGTCCCAAGTAATAAGTATCCATCGTCTCCACTGAACACAAGAAACGAAAAGAAAAAAAAAATCGATGGAAATGCATACACCCTCAGGGCACCTCAAAACTTACGGAAATCAAACAAAATCTCAAACTAAAACAAAATAAAAAAATAAGAGGGGCCTATCAATCAATACTAACTATCAAAGGAGAGAAGATGACGCGGTTACGCTTTCGGTGCCCGTGAGTCTAAAACAACACATCTTCAAGATGGTTTAAGTGGATGTCAAGATGCTCTCTCCGTGCATGATGACACCTTGGACGGTCTTGAGATGAATTTATACCTTTTAGAACCCTTCTACTTGGTCATAGTTGCCGTTTCCTAAACGGCCTATGAGGAGCCCGGTGTCTTCCGTTTACCATCGACTTGAGGGTAAAGTGTTCGGTGAATTTCCGTCTTTAGGTGTGAACAATATCGACTCAGTAAATGAAAATCTGTTTGATTCTCTGCCCTGCAAAATATGAAAGACATCGTAGATTTGGTGATCATAAACAATATTGAAACTGATGAGTTTCATTCTGATTTCTCAATGATTTTAGTAGCAATTCTCCAGTGATTTATTTACAGCTGGAATGTCCTTAGTTTATTTACCATTATTTCGGTTGCTTTAATCGAAGTAATAATAATATATAGACATTTTGTAGTGCGCCATATCTCTCAGAAAGACGCTCCTGGCGCGTAGAAGAAAAACTCTGCTATTGACTGAACAAGTGAGTTTTCAAGTTAGTTTTGAAGCTGGAGAGAGTGTCTACTATACGCTGAGGTTCAGTGGAAGAGCATTCCAAAGAAATGGTCCAGCATGTGAAAAAGAACAGTCTCCCCAAGAAATATATGTTTCTGATTTTGATTACAACAGTCGGGTATTATGCACGGCCGAAACATAAACCGTTGTTTTCGCTACAACGTGTTGATTGGGTAGCTTGTGCGTAAAGCGCTTGCCGCTCACCACTTGTTGCCCTGGTTCGATCTCCGGCTAAGGCCATTATGTGAGTAGAGTTGTGCGTTGGTTCTCTCCTGTTCCTCGAGGTTTTTTTTTTTTTAATTTTTCTCCAGCCGTTGATTTCACCAAACTCTTCCTAACTTAGGATTAATCTTAGGACTTAGGACGAGTCCCAGCCTTGCACTGTAACATGTAAACCATAAGATTAATCCTAAGTTAGGACTAGTTACTCGTCCTAACTCGAGATAGGATTCATCCTAGCGTTTCGTGAAATCGGCTGCTGGCCCTCCGGTTTTCCACCCTCCGGAAAAATCAAACACCTTCGAACTCTGGCTGTGATCCGTGGTCATAATATGGTTTGACGTGGCTGGCTGCCAAAGGCGCCCTTGTATGCCTGGGGCCTGAACACGTTGTAGCCGCGTCCTTCACAATTTAGCTTCTCTTCTGCGAGTAAGGATGATTAGCCTCCCAAAATGATTATGAGTTGGTGAAAATCTGGCCTAAATTTCTGATGTGTGAATCACTGGACTGTTGGGTTCGAATCCCGGTTATATTGGCAAGACATTTGACTAAACAATTGCTTTTCATTAATGGTTACTTTGCAAGGGTAGAGAGATTTTTGGTGTGAACAACTAGCAATCTGTACGCTCATTATTTTGGTTACCGTTGCTGCATACTCCGAAGGAGTTGAGATGGTTCCTGGATTTCTTAAGGCCTGATCGTAGCGCGCAGTGCGGCCATTTTGTGCTAAATTAAAAAGCGCCTAAAAATGTCAATTATTCGAATTATATAGTACTCAATTCTCTGAACTCCAGTTTGAAAACCTGTCGCCACTAAGTTTCGGGGGACTTTTTAAAAATTCAATTTCCGTAAGTAAAAAACAGGAATCTGTTGAAATTAGTTTCCCGTCTCGTTAAATCGTGTTTAAACAGGGGTCGCCTTGTGCGATAAGCCCAGACGCCCCTTCCGCACCTCACCCAGACTTCGGCATATTTTGCTCTTATTCTGGAGGCTTTTATTTCGTGCCAGCCGTGCCTATGGTATTACCATCGCGTAATTAAACCAGTTCTTACGCCCGAAGCCAATCGCATCAGCTGCTCGGACTCGGGGTAGGCTACATCACCCCGTACCAAAGTTGCAATCTACAGACGTGAGCTAAGACTCGACAACTAATCATTTCACATGAAAAGTGTATACTTGATGCCACAGGGCCAGCTCCTCGCACAAGTTGTGTTCACTATGTATTTTTTCACCTTGTCCGTGAATTGTACAGCAACACCACGAAGTGACTGTTCTTCTTTAACAACGAAAAATCTTTAATTTTTTGATGGGGTGATATCGCGTGGGACCGCGGACCCACTTAGCTTCGGTGATTGAGTTCGGCCCTCGCGGGGGAAGTTGCGCCGCGCTGGCACGGCCTGGAAACGACCGTGTGGACCGCACCAAAAGACATGCATCACCCGCAAAAGTATCGAATTCTAAACTCAGTGCTTTCAGTTGTTTGAGGAGGAGTTTTTCTCCTCCATTATTTTTGAAATAAACAAATGAAGACATGTGTCGCCAGAGAGCTACACATGAATGCTTTACACTGTTACACCGTAAACTCGCTGGGGTTTTTCTCTGTAATGCTGAACATACACGGACTACAGATGTTACTGTTGCCGGATTATGTTCACCGGATTATTTTCACAACCGGATCCAAGCCGGCGGTGGATCCGGGGGTTGTTAAGACACCGGATTCGGACGCTTTTTAATGTGGGGCTGCCTCCTTCTTGGATAACCAACCGGGCGATCGGGTTTCAGGGATGATATTTAAGATGCAGTCTCATTTGAAAGACAGAAATAGTTTAGAGTGCCTAGTGTTACAGAATGAAGGTCATGGCTTAGGCCTACTTCCCATTAGAATTTCATTCCTCGAAGATATAAAGTAGGACAACTCTCGCGTTATTTACTTTGGACACAGATATATTGTTATTATAATCTTTATTTATTTCCCTATTATTATCCACAAAGAAACATTATACAGACGACAGCTCAATAAAATGTAATAACATTACAGATTAAAATGAATTTTCATTGTATACAACGTAATAAGAAAACTTAAAATGACATCACAAAACCAACGAGAACTAAATTTAATAGATGTTAATTGTTAATAGATGTTAATTTTTGCATCTGGTATAAGTAATATAATTTTGTTTTACCCTTTTTACACCGATGTGTGTTTAGTACTGTATACTCAGTACTTTCCCGAGTTCTGAGAAAAAAACACACAGGCAAATCACTCGGGCGGTATTCGAATCCACGACCTTTGCATTGCTAGAGCAGATGTGAGAACTAAATTAAAAACGAAGTATAGGCACAACATTAAGCAACTTTGATAATTTCTGACTGGCATTACAAGTTTGAAGAGAAGAGGGCTCAAAGATTTCAAAAAAATCTGTTTGTGCAACAAGTTGAGACTTCCCAGTTTTCTATCAGACCTCATTGGTTCTTAAAGTCTGATGTAGTGGAGTGGGGTTATTCTTCATAACAATACAATACAATACAATACAATACAATACAATACAATACAATACAATACAATACAATACAATACAATACAACAGAGCATTTATAAAGCGCCTTTTCGACAAGAACCAAGCGCTATAAAGTGAGCAAACCAATGGAACTAAACTACAACATATTACATTTGATACATAAAGTTTTAAGAGATTTCTTGAAAACTGGCAAAGAGTTACAATTTCTAATGGATACTGGGAGGCTGTTCCACATTTGGGGAGCAACATAGGTGAAAGTTCGGTTGTGAGCAGATGAGAGTGTTCTGATGGTTGAGTGTTCAGCTAGGCGTGTGGTATCGGAAGCTGTGGTATCAGAGTTCGCTGTGGTGAGAGTTCGGTTTTGTGAGATTGCACTCATGTCGCTGTCCGATACTCCAACTTCAATACTCTCACTACACTCTCAAAACTCCTGGGTCAATATTGACCTGGGCCCAATTTCATAGAGCTGCTTAAGCAGAAAATAATGCTTAACAATTTTCCTGCTAAGCAGAAATGAGCAGGACACCAGTCACAAATTGCACACGTGACATGGTAGTTTGGCTGGTAACCTCATTCTGGTAAGCAAAATTGTATAGTGCTTAGCAAATTTTTTTGTGCTTTTAAGCAGCTCTATGAAACTGGGCCCTGGACTCCGGGTCCCAGCCAGGGGGCCTGACCCGTTTTCGGTTTTAGGCTGACCCGGATATTGGTTAACAGTTTGGGTTTTTTAAGTTGGATTCTGCGTCAGTTTAACCCCTTTCTGAGTCACTTTGACAGAGATTCCGGGTCATACTGACCCAGTAATGGCCCAGGCTCCGCGGAACCCGTATCCCAGTCAACTCTGACCAGTGTCTGGTCTCTTTGAAGGTCTCCTTTATTAGCACTTTTGTGCCAGAAACAACAATGATACAATAACACTTTTGTTGACAGATGTGTACAAAAGCTTCATAAACTATTTCAATCATTTTCAAATAATTTTAATCGAAACACGGTTATTAAATGAAAGTATTATTTCAAACAAGAACTTGGCAGACTTTCGAGATCATTCGAACAACATGTCACAAGCGAGCAAATGTTTTGTGGCGAAAAAAAAAAAACAGTGTTGAAATGCTCCGGAAGATTTTTAAAAATATCTTGACACTCTCCTGACATTTCATTCGTAATTACGTACGCAATCACCCGTACGCAATTAACGTATTCATCACACATAACATATGTACATAACACAATATAATTAAAGTGTACAGCGCTGCATTTTGGAGACAAGCATATCACTACGTCCTCATCTTCTGCTGATATTTTTAACGAACTATCCATACGTTCCGGGTTATGACCCTGATGCCTCCCCCGCTCCCGCCCCGTCCAAAAGGTGAGTTTGTCCCCACGTTCCTCTGGGATTTCCGCCCGTGACAATTTTCATGGAGCTGCATAAGTACAAAAAGTAAAGAAAACACCATGTCAGGCGTGCTGTACGTGACTGGTAATTCGTTTTCATGAGCAGGGGTTCATAGCCAATAACTCTCTATAATAAATGAACAAAATAATGCTCTCTAAATAAGTAATATATTGTTTATAACTATTTTAAAATGTTACCTACACTCCCTTTAAAAAATGTGATTCATAGTTTGTTTTCTGGTTGTTGTTTTTTAATATGTATATTGACAAGCATAAACGGGACAGTGCTCCATTGGTTTTGGAGGGAAACTGCATTTATGTTCTATGTTGTTGATAAACACCAGACAACTAACCCGCCAAAATGTAATAAAATTAAAGATATTATACAAGATTGCAATCGTAAGGATAAAAAACACAATTGTGTAATTTTAGTATAAAAGCTTACTGATTATGAAGTTCATTTTTACTATTCACATTCAAGAAAACTGCGTTTGAAAAAAACAGCAACAACAACATCTTATTTCGGTTGTTACAACCAAAATTAAGAACAATGTGTTTACATGCGTTTACTGAAAGTGTTGCATGTTTTTCACTGTTTTCTCCTAACTTACGGGAAGGATTAACCTAAAATGTTCACAGGTTTGTTATTTCATTGTTGATCACACAAAACATGAACACTGTCAGCGACTATTCTGTCAGCTCTACCAATCATGATACCTTTACGTACCAGTAGTCACGTTTTCAGGATACCTTGATTAACGGTTCATGTTTTTTTTGTTGAGAATCTCGGACACGTTCGTGTATTCTCGTTAAAATTTGTGGTTTGTAATATGGCACTGTGTCACACGGTAATGTATTGCACTACGTTGAGTGATTGTTGGGGGTGATATGTCTCATGCACTAATGAATACTCACTCAGCACTAAGCAATATTCCTACATCATGTGTGAAAACTGCATGTGCATCCGACGGGCAGGGCCCAATTTCATAGAACTGCTTCAGCAGGAAATGTTCTGCTAAGCACCATTTAGCAGGAAACCAGTCACAAGCTGTACATGTGAAATGGTATTTTGGCTGGTAATCTATTTCAGGTTACCGCAATTGTGTTTTGCTTAGCTACTTTTTGTGCTTAAGCAGCTGTGAATTCATACGTGTTTGGTTTTTTTTTTCATTATGGTAAAAGTTGACAACTTCAATGAAACCTGAAGTGCTTGCAAAACGTGTGAAATGCAGTTTAGATGTTATGTAATAGGGAAACACACACCCTGAAGGGGCTCCCGGTTCAAAATTGACCCGGCTCAGAAAGTGCGTCAGTTGACCATTTCTGGATCATTTTTAAAATACAAAATAGACTATATGCAATTCTCGCACGTATCGGAACGAGAAAACACGTCATACGAAGAACATTATTTTTTCTGAAATCAAATACTTGTTTTAAATTTTATCTATGAACAAATCTGAACACAAACAAAAAATACTCCTTACAATTTTAATAATATGAGTTTTAGTTTTTATAATCAGTACCCAAATAATTTTTTTATTATTACTGAAACAAAATAAAACCTCTGGGACAAGGGTGTAAATGTGATCTAAACTTTTTAGAAACCCCCTTTTGTATATCCACACCCGAATAAAATTATGCGCAACCAATAAAAGCTGGTTTAAGATACACACGGTCCAAGTAAGTTATATATTATTTTTCCTGTTGCAAGGACTGGCCATGAAAGCTGTGAGATTCATTTTATTAGTTTGTCTCATTTGGACAGTGTTTGAGTAAAGACAACAGCGTTTTGGGGGGCATGAGTCGGCATTGAAAAACATAATGTAAACGCTTTCGAAGAGCTGCTACGTCCAAATGGTTTAATTAAAGCTCTCCAGCGACAGGCTGTTAATGAGATAGTACAATATTTGCTTTTTGGAAGAGTAAATTCACTGCAAATTACTCATAACACACCATTTCAAGGTAATGTCAGAGACTGGTTTCTGAGTCAACGTAATGCTGATTTATAGGCAAAAGTATCAAGATAGATACAATAAAAGTCACCTGCGATAGTTTCAGCTGAATGCAGTATCTGCTTGCTGAGAAAATAACCCCCCAAAAAACGTTCATCTTATTTTCAAGTGAATGTCTAAGCCATCCACGTTTAGCGAGGCGACAGCGGGTATATTCGCGAGCAGACACCATTCTTCACAAACCTGAGAAACGATTCATGCGTGAATCGTTTCTGAGATTCAAATGCTTTTGGGTGAAAACATTATCCACGCCCTTCCTCCGGGCAACCGAAGTACCTTTTCTCCGTAACAAAAGGCCGTCAGCAATAAAATGTCTCCTCCGACAAAGAATAAGGCATTAATTGTACATTTTTGTTGCTAGAATTACTCAAAAGACGTGTTTTCTCATTCCCATGGCAGAAAACCGAGCAAACTTTCACACTCAGTTTTGTTGAAACGCACTTTTGCACATCAATTGCTTACACCTTTTCTCCAGTCACTTTCCGTTTATACGTCCATTTCACTGTGTGAAAACGGAAGATGTATAAGTGGAAACATTTCCATTTTGATGGATGATCGCGCTACAGACATAAGTACAACATTATTAAATTTATTCACAAATGTTTTTGAAGCACTTACAATCACATTTTGCATCTGAATTCAACCGGACGCTGCGATGACAACCCAAGGACATGCTTTCAACGTTTTCAAATAAAAGCTTATTTTTAGACCACAATGCTGAAGCAAAAACAGTCTCCTTTTTACTAAGACTATTATCTTGACAATACGCAGTTGATTGCCCTTTTGCGTACTCAATATTTCTCCTTCTTTTACTTCTCGCCAATCGTTTCCCATATCTCACAAAACGGTGGTTAAATTTCCGGAGCACGCGTCCGGGATTTTTTCCTTTCTTTCTGTCTTTCTTTCTCCCGTTCGTCTGCAGGGCCGGTGGCCGGGACGTGCGTGCAAAGACCCCGTCCTCGCTAATGCTACGAGAGAGATATCATATTCTTGTCGCTCATACCAGAATGTGATGGGCTGATTTAATTATTCCCACACCGTTCAATATCAGCCTCTCGTAGCTTCTGAAAAATACATCAAGTGATAAAACACGGTCTTCAGGTAGAGAAGGGGGGAGCGATATAAAATAGATAAGGTTTACAGTAAAGTGGCAGAAGCATTGAGTTAAAGGTATCGAATCGAACGAGGAATTTGATACCTCACCGTAAACGATGTAAATTAATTTAGACTTTCAACGTCAACTTTGTCATCCTTATTTTCTTTCTTTTTTCTGCACTGAAATTATGATTGGCTGCGTCACGTCGGGAGCTCTAAACGGCGCCTGTCAATTCCAGAACTTGATCATTTATTGACATCGAGTCTTGAGATTTAACGAGGGACGCTCTATAAAAGCTTGTTAGTAAATTATTTTTGTGGGATTGGTTTGTCTGCAAAGCGTTGCTGGAAGTGTGTCGACTGAGCTGTGTTTTGATGCCCTCTTGCTGTTTGTTTTCTGTCCTTATACTGTTGTCTGACGATTACTGCGTTCTTGGAACAGAGCTCGGGAGAGCACTGAGCATACAGTGCTTAATACACATCGGTGTAAGGGTAAAACCAAATTAAATTCTTTGAAGATGCATTTTTAAGGGGGAGGGGGGTCTGGGCAGACGTCTCTTGTTTGAGACAGTTGAATCAAACCGAGGATATAAGGAAATCGTCTGGTCCCTTGCTTTCATGCCAAACGTCTAAAAGTTGACACTTTTCGTTTTTACTTGTACTTTGTTTCGGAAGGAAAGGTCAACGGAGTGATGTCTTTGTATGAAATGTTACATGAATAATCAGTTTCAAGATGGGCGAAAACTAATTAAGTCGTGTCATGTGAATCAGAGGGAAATTATTGTAATTGTTGGTACATAAAAAAGCTTCAAATTCATGTTATTCGATATCAGATGACGTCATGATGGCATAACTTGTTTAATTAAGTAATATTATAGTCATGGACATGGCGTAACAAAGAGCTGTAGTGTCGCCATCTTGTTTTGTCCAAAACAGCTTGTGGTAAACAAACTGGAGATACTAAAATGGCAATAGTCCGGTACATTTGTATGAATAAGCGACAGAACTGAGCAGCATTCATTTTCTAGACTTCCCTCTTTTTTTTGTAGGGAGCGTGGCTGTTGCCACGCTACTACGAATTGGGATGTATACATTCATAAAGCTCTCTATGAGTATTGTTTTGTAATTAAATCATCTTTTTATCAGAGAAAGGTAATTTTTTAAAGGCTAGTCGAATCGGGTATTGTCAAGTTGTATGTACATGCATGTAGCCAGCCTCGTGTTGACCGTTTGCCCTTCACATGTGACTGGGTTTTGCTTTTTTGTATTGTGTGCTATTGATTGGCGGATTCAAATCAATTCAAGTGCAGGAGATCATTTTATATTTTAGACGTCATCGTATCGATTTTGCTGTAGTATTTTATTGAATGCTCGTCCTTTTTAATTAGATGGCCGTCCTCCTTCCCGTGCCTCTACAGAACTATAATTTATGTTGTGTATAAACAGGGACAAAGTTAACCTCTTGTTCTAAATGTACTAAACCTCTTGTTCTAAACCTTTGTCGTGTCCCCTGTCTTCAATACAAATACAAAACGCTGATTCTCACCATAACAAAGTCAACAGACTATAATACATGTTGCAGCCATCTTGAATTTCTCACATTCAAACCAATGGGACCACATTTAGACTTAGGCCGTTTCCGATTTTGCGACTACGGATACGGCTGTTTTTAAGGGTGTTACCAAGAGCAGCCCATACTTCAACGCACGATGACGCGATGACCAAGCCGCAGCCGTAGCCATAGCCCTTAATCGGTCGGGTGCCATTTGGGCAGAATAATAATGGGTAGCCTATCCATTGGTATTGCAGGTAACACGACAATGATTAGTCTGGCCTCTTCAGCCAGAACCAGTGATTAAAACTAAAAATGTCAGTACGTAAACAGGGTGCCAAACGCAGATGGTCTTCATAGCAATCCTCTAAACCCCGTAGCCTTGACGTCATACTTATCCATCTTCCTCAGTATCCTTGAGGATACCCGTCACTATTTCCCGTATCGTTCCTCTACATCCTCCGTCCTTCAACAGTGTGACCAGCAATAATACAGTCGGGGGCAAGACGGGTTTACAGCCAGCCAACAATTGCATGCACCGGCTAGAGATTCACAATAATTATAGATGCTTGTTGTTGCATTGACAAGGAGACTACATAACCTTGCCACACGAAAGTGTGATTTTTATTAGGGTTTTTTGTGTGATTGGATCGAACTTGTTTTTCTGTCGATTGAACAAGAGTGATTTGAACAGGTGGTGACCATTCATAAATAGCCAGGCAGATGAATTTGAAGGCATATGAGAGCTCTAGGGGTATTATGCTGTCTTATAAAGAGTTGTAAGCTATGTAGTTTATTTATGGATGTGTTTTTTATAGAATTTATGAAAGTTCTGCGAATCGATAATTTTTAGGTCTCAACTTATTATTAAACGATACTTAAAGTCATGGTTTGGGGAGACGCTCCATCAATGTGCCGGGTCAGTGACTAGGAAAAGCATCCCTAAGTGCCATACTCATTTTTTTCGGCCAGCGTCTGTTTTGGGACTCGTCATGACTCGTTAGTGTCTGATGACTGCTGTAAAGTGTTTTTTTTTTATCTAAGTGGGTCATACTGACCCGGAAATGAGTGTGTCGCAAACGAACCCTTCTCTGGGTCAATCCCGACCCGAGATTTTTTGGAGTTTAAGGGGCATGTTAAAAGGAGCAATTAACAGTCATCCACTGAGAATATAAACTCTAGTTTTTTTTAATTTTTGCGTAATGACAATAACAGTGACAGTAAAAAAAGAAGAAGTTTGACTTGGTGTACAGCGTTACTTCCAAATTGCCTGTAGAATGGTCTCGTGTGACAATCAATACCGTTCATCATTGCTATTTAAAATCAATTAAAGGTGTATCTAAAGCTGGAATTAGATTATAATTGAAGAAAGACATGCTTAAATTACTGGCCCTACCGAAGTGTTCCTTTGTATGCTGTGCAGGACTTGCTTCTAAATTGCCTGTATCAATTGTTATTATATAATTCTGGTAATGAAACCAAGGATGCCTCATAATTAAGTGAACTTTATACAATCATGTATGACGCAAGCCTGAGGAAACCTGTAAACTAGGGGGCTTGATAATGTGGACCAGAAACACCGGGGTTAACCCCTACTCTTCCACGATAAGTTTGTTGGGTTCTTTTATACATGCTGTACCAATCCTAGTGCACGGGACCCAGGTGCCACGACCGGGGCCCGAACCCATACTCTGCAGTGTCCGGTGCTTTTAACCGCTTGGCCACGACACGTCAAAGAACCAATGGCTTATGTCACAATGCACCACTTTTTAAATTAAACAGGTTGTTGCTATCTAAGCTAGAGTTATGAATAGCTTGAAAGGAAAGTATGTTTGACTCTGTATTTTGCATCGAGGCATTCGGGTGTTCTGGTAGACCACCGACGTTCATGAAATAGCAAACGGTGCAACATTACAGTAGCGAATACATCTGACTATAGGCCCTACTACAAATACTTATTGACGTTTGAAAAATATGGATGATAAGAATGTTACTATTTTTGATGGTTGCTTTGTTTATATTTCAGATGAAGATGGGTATGACGAGGAATACAGCGCCAGCGTCGAGACAGAATACGAGAGATCTCTGAGAACCAGACGAGTCATCAATCACGCTGCATTGTGGATTACCATAGGCTTCGTAGTCGTCTTGGTGTCATACATTACTGCTCTTGTCATATACAACAGAACCAGGTATGCATAAAGACTCTTGGGGGCACCCCAGGTGGTGGTTTGGTTCAGAATGTTACGTAAACTGGTAAGACGTAATCAAGCTTCGTCTCACTGTCTATGGCATTTTCCAAACCTCGGCTTAGGCTCCGGCTACGATACCAGGCTCCTTTTAAGGTTGAAACACGGTGCAAAAAATGCACACGGCACCAAAATGGATGACTGAACCCAAGCTGGAGCCGGTAGTGCAAGTCTGAGTTTGGTAGAGACCTTTTATAGACAATGTCCGAATTGATTATTTCGGCAATGGCAATGTGCGGCTGGAATGCCGAAAAGTCTTGCTCTACAACGTTGTCGCTGCAGCTAAAGGGCGCCCCAATTGGACAACTTTGCTGTTCAACAATATGCATTGTCTATTAATACACAAAAGTGTATGTTTATTATTTTTAGTAAATGTTTCTGGTAGTGAAACCAGAATCAAAATGGAGTTGTTTTCCCCGCTGAACTCAGAAATAATGTAATTCTTGTCGATGCCGACTTCAGTAGGATGCTGTTTAGAGAAACAGTGAATGTCTGGAAACTTTCACAGATTGGTAAATCCACCTTTAGGCCTACATGAACTTTGACATGAACTTTGACATGTTGGATATCTTTGTTTCCCCTCCTCAGACCTGACTGGCAAGACTCACTCCGTCCTTATTCACGATTCGAGAATGAGCCCGAAGATCAGCCGGAGTATGACGACAACAACATGGAGTACGACAATTTTGGTGTAAGTTTTGGCTTATTGCAAAAAAACAACAAAAAAAACAGTACCGACTACAACTTCATGTTATTGTCTTCTAGTGCTTCACAAAAATATATTGCTGAACCTGGTACACTTCATGAAATTCCTTGGAAGCGCTGCCAAGTAAGGTTGCACTGAATGTAAATGCTCTTAATATAATATAGAAAATATAGTTACCAAACATAACATGATGTGCTCGTTTTCAAAGACCGTCTCCGCAGTCTGCTTTACAAGCAACGTGTACGCATTATTATTGCATATTTTTATCAATTTCAATTTCAACTCGACATTTATTCCATATTATTGCAAAATGGACAAACACGTAGTTATAAAGATGGTCTATTGAACAAAGATGTATAAAGAACTGCTAGAAAGATAATTAAATGAGACACAAGGAAAAAAGAGGCAATAATGCAGGCATATTCAAAAGACAAAGTCTTGTATAGAAATGCCTTATGAACAAAATACTGGACTTCAGAACAGAACTTAAGTTACAACAGAACGACAGACAAGGACGAAACAGGACAAACACATGAAGAAAACGCTACTTAACGAGCAAGGACGGAACAAGAGGGTAAACCGTAACTAGAAACTCAAAGAGATGAAGGATGAAAAAAAGAGAAAAAGCTACTCAAGATAACTAGAGACAAGATATTTCTTGTAAGAGCTCTTAAAACAACCCACAGATGACCTTGACTTAATCTTGTCATTGATACTATTCCAAAGACGAGGTCCGTAAAATCTCAAGGTATACTACTGTAGTTGAAATGACTGTTTGCTCGTCTCATGCCCTCACATTCTGTGGACCTACTGTTCGTATTCCATCTGGTGTTGGAACTTTGCGTATGGATCGGGTATCAACGCCCAGCTGATATGAATTCAGGATTTTAGGACAGCCCCCCCCCCTTGCTCTCATCTATAAAACCCGGTTATTCCACCATCCTGTCTACGCATGTCTCATTGTTCCCCAAAACATGAATTTTGTTTTGATGATTTTCCTGATTTATGCTAAAGATTACGGAAAATAACCCCAAGGCCTCATGTTTAATTTCAACACAAAAGTGCATATTCGATGTCCCATGCGTTGCTGCTTCCACTGTTATTAAAAAAAAATCACTCTTGCACAAGAGGTTAAAGCGGAAAGAATTTGAAAATCGTTTGCCGCCTAGCGAGCCATTCTTAATATAAAAATCACTAAAAAAAATGACTCATCACTGTATGGCCTGTGGCTTGGACCGTCTGGAGTTCTTCTTTTTTTGTATAATAGCATGGGAAACCATAAGGCATCATTTAATCGCAGTGCAGAAGCGATCAGACAAATATAATCCAATCCTGACATGTCCAACTTGACATCTACAGAATTTAAAACTTGTCAGGGTAGAGGCTAGGGGTGGGGGGGGGGTGTAGGCACTATTATAAAGGTTGGCGGTAACACCAGAAAAAAAATCCGTTTTCTCCAGTAAAAGATTGTGTTATACGGTGCAGGGACCTACCAATATCTCAACCACAGTTTCTCTCAAAACTGCCACTTCTTCCAGAAGGGATTCATTTTATGTGGTTATCACTAGCAGATTAGTTACATCTTTTAAACATTGTATTCGTTGCGGTGGTTCTAACACGAGCCGGTTGTGCAAAGATTGCATTTTGTTGAGATAACAATACCGGTTCTTTATACCAGGACCAGCACTAACTCATGAGTTCGAGGCCGTCGGGTTGGCGTATGTGGTATCTTTCCTCGCCTTCCACCTCTGGGACCCTGGTTCGAATCCTACCAGCCGGGGCACAATGTGGATTGGGTTTTCAGTTCCTTGCCTGATTGCGTGGGTTTTCCGTGGAATAATTCTCAGGGGTTTTCCTCCCATCTCTAAAACTGAAACTTCCTTCCTTGTCTTCATAGGGTTTTGGCCAGTATAGTGATTAAGTTCGCTTTTCTGAGAATCCTTGGCTTCACAACCAGAATGGATAAACACATAATAACGGGGAGGTTGTTTTACCGCAAACCTAAGTTTCTAAATCTTCAAGTTCTAAATTCGTGCTTGAACACAGATCATATTCTTTGCCTGTGCTTTGGATCCTGGGTTTCAGTCCAGATGTTTCTTGGTCACAGTGGCCCTAAAGGTTCCTTCATCAGACCCCCAAGCCACTCTAGGCATCCGTGGTTCCACGGCCAAAAAATGTTTAGCTACACAAGCTTCAAACCAAGGGAGAGATAATTCCATCTACACACATCGGTCGATACCAACCAGTAGAGCTCGCCATTATACACTTGACAGCCACTTAAGGCTTAATGCTTGCAGTATAGGCGAACTCAAGTTGACTTACTGAGCCTGAGCAAACAAGCCCATCATTTCGCCGGCTGTTCCTCAGTGACGCTCTGAATCTGTAGACTGACGAGTGCAAGCGTTTGCAACAATCACTTGGGATTGGCAGTAAGTACATGGCAAATTATTCAGTCGTACTCCGACCGGCTCAGGGGAAAAAAAAGGTAAGATTCCCAAATGATGTTGATTGTTGTACAACACAATTCATATCATTCCACCCATGGCAATGTGACCACTTAGCATATTATTGCTTCGGTTTAAGTGTTATCAATAGCTGGATTTACTGAAAGTATTGTATGCGAAGCCAAAAGAGGATTTTGTTTTGGATATGAAACGGTTAGATCGTACGAATAGAAAATGCATCCATGGTCAGTTATATAAACTGCGAAGAGCGCGTGTAAAGATACGGATCAAGTTCAAGTGAATAGCTGGATTACGTCGTGATTGTGTTTTCTCTATAATGCGTTTTAAAAATGCATGTCAAGTGTTTTAAAAATGCATGTACGTGCACACAGCCTTGCCGATTGGGTTTGAGGGGGTCCTGCTATTGTTGTACCATTATTCCCTTTTCTAAAGAATTCCTCCGTTGGGTCAAAGTTGAACAAAGAATAATTTTGTGGGGTCTATTGTTCCAGTGTGTAAAAGACCCCACAGTGGTACGCTCACTGGCTTATCCCTAAGTTTGCTCATCAAGTCCGCTGCACTCACACAGCTCTGTGTTGCACGCACTCTGTGGCCATTCCTTTGTTCTGTGCACTTATAAGAACAAAATGTATTCATCAATACTGTTTATAAAAACAAAACACTGTGTGGAAGTATGTTAGTCCACATAGTGTTTCAAGTCATAGTGTTTCAAGTTTCAAGTCCCTGTGTGTCGTCATGTAGGTAAAAAAACAACTTTATGTACTACTATTCCCAATTCCATTAGAAATTATTTCGAGAGCTAATTTTAATCTGGGGATCGCTTAAATAATGTATTTCCCTCTGAGGCAAATAACATCTGTTACAGATGTTATTTGCCTCAGTATAAGAAATGCTCCTTGGATGTGTTTGTCCTTTTCTAGTTTGTGGAAATATTTTGCTGACTGTGTCGAACAAAGAACCATTCCAACAGCCTTTTTTCCACGTCCTGCATCTCTTCGGAACTCCTTGTCTAGTGCATCTTTCGCTCCATCGTCAATCTGGGCTGTTTATTTTCATCTTAAATGTTTTCGTCTTTTATAGCGCCTTATTCCTCTTATTCCTTATTTTTAGCCTTATTTGGGGCGAACTTTCATTTTAAAATATAAAAAAAAAAACAAGTAATACACCACAATGGAAACTGACTGGGTGAATTTTAAATAGTTTGGGGTTGAACAAAGACAAATTTACTATCCCAAATTTTAAAAAATGACCCCAACAAAATAATAATAATGGAAACATCTTTGCCAGATGAATTGAAAGTCGTTTTTAATATGAGATTTTACTTGATGTAAAGTTGTCCCCGTACCAACCATCCTTAGATTTGTTTTGGTCTGACTGTGTTTATTTGCTGTTTTGTTTGTTTGGGGGTTTTGTTGTGGTGTTTGTTGGGGTGTTTGTTTGTTTGTTTGTTTGTTTGTTTGTTTGTTTGTTTGTTTGTTTGTTTGTTTGTTTGTTTGTTTGTTTGTTTGTTTGTTTGTTTGTTTGTTGTTTGGGCGCTTTTTTTTTCTTAGGAGATGGGGTAGAAGAAGAAAAAAGTGTGACAAAAATGCAGTTTCTACAACTGTTTCATATTTCCTTGGAAAACTGAACGGTTTACTTGAACGTATCCCCCCTTGACATCACCAATGATGCACTGTTCTTCTTTTACAGGGAACACAAATTAAATATTCCTGAATATCTCAAAGCCCTACAAAGCCTTGTTTAATCTAATATGAACGGGACTTTCCCCACGGGACCTTTGAATACAATTTAACGGCACACAAATCAAGCTTGGAATCGTTGTTGTGCTTGGGCTTGGAGGTTGATGACCGGTGCTGTAGAATGAATTTCTTCCATTACGGCGCTTGGAAAGCACACAGTGTGTTTTTTGATAAAGACTTTTGCGTTCAAGTCCCAACAAAGCCCCGTGAATGTGACTCGTTTATTTTGTTGCCAATAAATTCTAATCAAATTCCATTAGTGCGATGCGTGCACAACTCATGCAAAACGTGCCGTAAAACGAATGTTTTCGCTGGAGTAGATGCTATGAATGAACGAAAATGTCTTGAAGAATTCTCAGTGAAACGAATTTCTATAGGAATAATGTCCGTATTATTTCACCGTTGTAATGCAAATGTATTCCTTTTACATTGAACCTCCCAGGAGCAATATGAATTTGTTTTTCTTTAATTAAGTTTGCGAGTGGTTATCAAATTAAATGTTTTGAAAAAAAGTGCGTGGCGTTTCTGTGGCTGTGAAATAACATCGATTGAGTGTATGTTTTGATTTGTAAGTTGTCGTGAGTTCTTGTTAATTTTTTTCTGGGCTGGGACGTATTGCCACGTTGGTTTGCCAAATTGTTGTTTAAAAGTTAAATATTATTTATATTAAGAGGAATATCAACTCCTACTTTTAGCTCCCTCAGCTCTTTTCATCGCAAATGGTTTTTTTTTCCACCTTACCGAGAGTGGCTTTGAGTCTTGTTTATGTGAACTTGCTTTAAAGAGAGAGAGAGAGAGAGAGAGAGAGAGAGAGAGAGAGAGAGAGAGAGAGAGAGAGATAGTAAAAGTGCCAAGCAGTACTTGTTTTCGTGTGCTTGACCTTTATTACATACACAGGATTCTACTCGTGTTTTATTAATAACTATTCGATCGTTTGGCTACTTATACACAACCTTCAAGATTGAAAAAAAAAAAAAACCGGTCAACGTTCCTGTCCGGCCTCCTTACCTTGTTGAATTCTAAGCCTCATGAATATGTAAATTACCTATTGATGAAAAAAAAACTCAGACTCGCTCCGACTACTCTTACCCTATCGATCTCTCCCCCCAGGTGTAGACTTGTACGTTGATTACAAAAAGCAACTCTCCCATAAGTTCAATGTTTGTATTCAAAATCATTTGC
The DNA here is from genome assembly GCA_023634235.1 of Pisaster brevispinus. Lineage (NCBI taxonomy): Eukaryota > Metazoa > Echinodermata > Asteroidea > Forcipulatida > Asteriidae > Pisaster > Pisaster brevispinus. The sequence continues at coordinate 3,004,977 of JAMKCF010000002.1, read as the reverse complement.
TTTAATGCTGAACCCTTTGTTCGGTGAATCTTTCCAGTCCCTCGATCCCTGCAGATCATACACCATCCAACCATACTCTGGCCATTAACCTTTTTTTCCAAGAGTCAACTTCATCCATAATTCATTATAAACTACTCTTATTTATTCCTGTTTAATTGAGTTATGAACACTACTTGACTCTGGCTGCACACTGTGCCTTTCGAACCTAACAACGACTCGGCAAAAATATTTAGTGCTTTTTTTTTTGTTCCTTCTTTTTTTTTTTACTTGTGCAGTTGGGAAGAGTTGATTTATTATTCACCCGGTTATAATAACGATCCCAATGACGAATTGCCGCCAGGTTTGTGTGGTTGTTTTACACGGTTTGTTATACGGGGTGGCTGGCCGGTCGACGAGCACCTCCCATACGGGCGGTGAAGAGCTCTCAACCCGCCGGCTTAATCGATATGTTCGCCAGAATGCAGGACTTTGCTCGGACATATTTTATATCTTTTTGAAGTTTTCTGAAAGCAGTAATTTTTCAATTCTTTCGATCATTAATGTGATTTGAATGTTTGTATTTATTTGTTTTATTTATTACTGTTGTCTCTTTAATGATAGGGTCAGATTTGGTAAATACTCAAACAAATTAATGACTATTAAAAGTGAGAAGCACTGCAGCTGTTGATAGTATAAACTATTTTGAGAAAGGATTCCCTTCGAAGTGATGTGGTTTGGAAAAAATTTCACCCGAAAACATTTGAATCTGAGAAACGATTCAAGTCTCAGACTTCTGATGGTTGGTGTCCGTTGGCGAATGTTGCGGTCAGAGATGCGGTTGGTACCCTCTCTCACATCACTAAACGTGGAAGGATTCAACGTTCTTGTGAAAATACCCCGGGACAGTTTGTCGCTGTTTTCTCAGCAAGAGGACGCTGTATTCAGCTGAAACTTTCACATGTGACTTTAATTGCACGTGATGACTGTGAAAGATCAATATTTTTAATCGGAGATGGCAGCAAGGTTTAAGATAAAAACTGATAGTGACACAAGATGAAGGTTACGGTTTTTTATAGCTCTTTAATTTTTGTGTTTGTGTTATTGTTTTTCCTGATCATAGGTCACAGATGACTTTCCACAGCACCACAATCGGCGAGACTTCTCTCAGTGCGTGGATCCGCGAGATTTCCCACCGTGTGACGGAGAGCAGGAATATTTACTCTACGAGGACCCGACGTACATTGACCAGGCAACGTGTACAGATTTCTCATACCACGATGAGTGCTAGTCCCCCATGCCCCAATGCCCCCCTTGCCTCCCCAAGCCTCCTATCACATGTCACCTCCTTCCTAATGGGTGGCTTTTCGGACACTAGGTGGCAGCAGACTTTCCAGGTAAATCCACCGTTCTCGGTAATGTGCGCATGCTCAGAACTACGTAAACAATGGAAATTTACCTGGTAAGTCTGCTGCCACCTAGCGTTCCAAAGTCTCCCATTGCCGAACCCCTTCCCCTTCTGGGAGAGATGGGTACCGCGTCAGTGGCAGAATGATTACCCAACAATAATCTAAAGTTTATTTACAAACTAATTATGAAAGGTATTACACAGGATTGGTCAGGACAACAACAAAACAGCATTGCTTATTAGTCTGAAAGCTTACTGATTATGAAATTCATACTAGAACCATTTGCTATGTGAAATATTTCCCGCTGAAATAAAGTCATGTACGAACAAAACTCTATTTGACAACCTTTAAAAATGTATTTTAAAAACGCAATAGCTGATTTCGGTTGTTACAACCAAAATCAAGGATTTGTTGGGTTTTTATGCTGAAAATTGTGCACAGTTTTTAACTATATCCTCCTGAACTCACCCAACGGGTTAAGCCAAAACTTTCACAAGATTGTTCTTTCATGTATATGGTTAATCACACAAAACATGAACATTGTCTGCAACTATTTGTTGTTAGCTCTACCAATCCTGTATACTACCTTTAAACTATAAATTATTTTGCTATAAAACAACTACCGATGCTTAACTTTTATAAACTGCAGTCACAGATTTGCTGTAGCAAAAAAAAAATTGTAAAATGAATTACTGTGACAACTACAAAAGATGTGTTTGCTAAAAATTGTGTGGCTAGTCTCATGATGTGCATACAGTTAAGTTGTCAATCGCAAACAAAATACTGTATTGCTGAGCACAAAGAGTTTACCAATCGAAATTTCACGTCAGGTGTACATTATTTGTGACTGGTTCCCTGCTATTAGCAGAGACAATTTGTTAAAAGCAATCTGCTCATCAAATAGCTTAGTGAAAAATTAGTAGACACTCCGTAAGTTCGGAGCACTATAGCAAACACCTGCTTTGGTAAAATGCTCGCAATTTTAGGTTCAGACTACGGGTTCTTTTTATTACAACTAGACAATTTATAACAGTGTACCCCACCCCCAAGAGTCGGTGATTTACCATTATTTTACCTTTCTGGTCACTTTCTGTATTATAATTAAATTGATTTAAATCGTGTACAGGTGTTTTTCAGGGTTTGAAAATAGAACGTCTTTGTAAGAATACAAGACGGAGTTCATTCACCTTGGAGAAATTGAACTTATCTTGACGGCGTATCATTTGGGTTTTCTCTTGTGGGTAATGTTAATGCTTTTGATGGGAGGGAGGCTTGGAAGTTTCAGACTGCAACACATCAACTGTCGTCTGAGGATGAGCAAAGCTCGTGATTGACGCCCGGATCCCGGCCTTCCAAAGCCATCATGCAACTGCCTGGGATCGATGGACAAGCACCTTTGACCTTTTCGCCTGGTGTCCACAGTGGTTGCACACAAAATAAATACCGGCCCTCTCAAACCAGGTACCTTTGACCTTTTGCCTGGAGTTTTCAATAGTTTGCACACATACCGGCTTTCTCCAACCATGGGATGGACAAGCACCGTTGACCTTTCAACTGGTGTCTTCAATGGTTTGACACAAATACCGGCCAGGACTCGATGGTCATGTACCTTTGACCTTTTTTTGGTGTCTTCAACGGGCATTTTGATGGTTTGAAACACAAACCGACTATCTCAATTGAATTATTACACCGGTGTCTGATAGATAAAGACAGGGAACCAGGCCATAAACTGTTGTGTTTGAAAATGACCTATACACGGAGCCCAAACTCTTGGTGGCGCACTATTGTGAATCTCCAAAACCGTTTGGTTGAAATGATCTCGGATTATTCAGAAATGTAAACGTGACAGTAGTGTAAATATTTAATTAGACAGCTAGCAAGGGAAATAATAACGGTACCATCAGTTTCTGAACAATGAATGTAAATAACCTTTGTTTATTTATTACTAATATTATTTATGTGTCTATTTATTTTTTTGTTAAAGCAAGTAAAGAAAGCAAGGGGCCTGACTCTACCTGCAGGATAATTATGTCATAACAGTTTGTACTTGCTTGTATCGGGACATGTTGTCACTCTAACAGTTTTCAAAATTTATAGCAAATCCATGGATTGTAACCCTCCCCCTACCCTCCCCTTCCAGGTCTGACACTTCACAGAGCCACCGGGTCACCCCCCCCCCCCCCAAATGCCCCTAATCTTTGTCCTGGTACCGCTCTTAAATTTATTCTGGCATAATTTTGTAATAATCTCTCGTAGAGATGCCCTTATAATACTGGGGGGAAAGCTGTGCCCCTAAATAAAATCGAAGTATCCGACTTGCCCCCGCCTCCCACACACCGCTATATCCCTCACGAACCAGTCAGATACCTTTTTTTTTAGCCATCGTATGTGTATTAATACTCGCCCAAATAATTGACTACGTTCTTTATTTACAACTCACGTCGGGTACCATGGTACACTCCGAAAAACTCCCGAGTCAGAATTGACCCAGATTGCAGGTCCTGTGTGGGCGTGACCCATTTATTGGTCAGTGAGGCCAGGTCTCCGTGTCCAAAATGACCCGGAAAGGGGTCAAACTGACGCAGAATCTGGGTCAAAAAAACTTTTTTCTTTTAACCATTTTCCGGGTCGACTTGACCAAGACATCTGTCAGGCCCCCGTGGATACGGACTCGGGGTCAATTCTAGAGAGTACAATGATACTGAAAGTTCAACTGTCATTTCTTAATAAGGAAACCAGACTATTATCTGCCCAGCCTCATTTTGGGCACATTGAGTTGAGTGGAAGGGGAAAATAAGATGGCTGCACCTCGGTAAAAGTAAATTATGTAGACATTGTGCTTTTAGGTGTACAGTCATTGGCTGAATTAAAATGTTCGGTATATTTCTGTCTTAAATGTATTGATTCTAAAGGAAAGGGGCATGCGGTAATAATTCATCATCAAGATTTATGATTTCGAAATGAGTAATCACCTTTTTACAAATCAGTTTCTTTCTTATAAAAAAACTATCCACACCATGAAAGGGTGTTTTGGGGTTGGTTTGCTTGTTCGGGGTGGGGTGTGTTTCATAATGGTGAAAATTTGCAACCAAATTTGAGTGAAATACTGACAAAAAACTGTGGTCCTTCCCCTCGATATATGCATTTTTATTCTGGACTTCTAATAATAATAAAACATGGGAATAAACTCAACTTCAATCATCTTTCCAATACTGTAATGGAGATATATTTTGTAAATGTTCATAACAGTTAACACTGTTATAATACTCTTTTTGTACATACTTTTGCTTGTAATTGTGCGGGTATGACGTCATTAAAACACTGCTAATATTAATATTGAACATTTACAGCCATTTTTTTCTTCTAGTGTCTTGTTGTTGTTTTTTTAAATGGTTGACTTCGCTGTCATGCTGTGTGATTTTTGCGGGGAAAGGGATGCAAACTTTTGATTTTTATGTTTGTTTGTTTGTTTGTTGGTTTGTTTGGGTGTTGGCTGATTAGTCAGATTTTGAACATTTCATGGTGTGGCCTGGGCCCAATTTCATAGAGCTGCTTAACGGCCGATTTTATGCTTACTGTGCGATTTCCATTTCATAGCGCAGCTAACCGTAAGCACATGAAAAGGCATGCTATTCTTCCGGTGCTTACTGTATGAAAATGAATAACAATGACGTAACAATGCAAATCCATGGTGAATGCTCAAGATGGCTGCCTAATTTTCTTGCTAACCTGTGAAATACGCTTACGCGTAAGCAAATTTGTCTGCTATAGTTAGCACGAAAATTTGCTTACCGTTAAGCAGTGCTATGAAATTGGGCCCTGGTGGGAATACAATTAGTGAGGTTTGCGGCTGAGCCACCATGTAGGCCTGCATAAAACTCCCTCTGTGGTGTGACTTGTGGTTTAACAACTCGATGTTTAGATCAGTATGCTCTGATCGTCTACGGGGAATGCAGGAGATTCATTCTCCTAGAGACAATCAGAGCATCTGGTCGTAACGTCGAGTTGTTAAAAAAAAAACTATAACCTTTTCAGAACCACCACAACTCATGGAGAGAGTTCTATGCAAACCTCGCTAAAAATGTTAGGTGATGTCATTATTTTGGTGCAATCGTTGTTGACTCCATGTGTCACTTTTGTGTTGGGTTTTTTCTTGCTGCTTCCTCTTGTTTGCTTCCTCTTTCTTTGGGACGTGTTGGATGCATTGAATAGTTTTCTTCAAATGCACCTCTGGGCCCCGAATTAAGACCGACTCCATGACTGACGTAAAAGAATAATCTTCCGTTCAACCTCTCGCATTGAAACGTGAATACAAATCGTTTGTGATGAAAACAAAATGACGGTAATAGAATTTTCTTCTGGACAAAAAAAATCCGTCTCTTGTTACGGCATAGCTTCGAGGCACACCACAATCTATTACTGAAATTTTTTAATAGATAAAAAGTAACAGTAAACCATGTTCATTTTCTGAATGGTGTAATGTGACAAAATAATAACCCGCTGGTCACGATGGAGGATTTGTATTTCTGCTACTTTTGTGTGTAATTCACAATGGTTGATGCGCCAAAGAGGACTCGGGTGTTGTAGGGGAAAACAATCTTTTCCTTTCTTCTTCTTCCTCTTCTTTCTTGCTGTCGAATTGAGGTTGTGGTAAGAGCATTAGTTAGGAAACTATTTTCATTACTTTAAAAAGTTGAGCTTGATACAATGGAAAAACATTCTTTAAACTAAGGTTTGATGTGACCGGTGGTTTAACTCGACGTTTCGATCAGTATGTTCTGATCGTCTTCATCAAGACAGAGAGAGGAGGGGAGGGGCAAAGAAAGAGAGGGGGAGAGGCGCTACTTTTATGTATGAATTGCTTGTGGAACGCTCCACACAGAGGCCTACTTTTTAATTTATGTTATTATTTTTTTTAATGAGAGATCGCCTAGCATCACAAGGCCACGGACGGCCACTTCAAGGTGAGGGCTACACTTAAACTGATTTTGTTGGCTACCGACCCAAATCAACTGCCACCAGGGGCACATTGTTACCTATTCCTGGGGCTGAAACAGGGTTACCCCTTTCACAGTCCGTAAGGATGTCAGGCATGGGTATCAACATAAAAAGAATGCAGTGTAAAAACAATTGTCTGCATGTAAATAGTTTTAGAAACATTGAAATTATCACATTAAAGAGTGCAAAATGAACATTTTATGGAATATGGAAGTTTAGTTTCCACCAAAATATGTTTGATTATAGTTCAAGAGGGCGAGAGACTTGATCAAAACAATCAAGTAGGGGCCCATAGCACACTGCAGACCACATTCGATGTTTCAGCAAATAATTTTACCGACGCTTGGCGGCGCTCTTTAAACCTACCGCGAAAAATAAATTTTGACTAGAAAAACAACCGTGGTCTGAGGGAACGAAAGAAGTCGTGCGGAAATTAGCGTTTGTTTTAGTGACTTTGAAACGTCTTAAATATTTGAATTCAAGATGTACTATTGACCATGGCTACCGAGGAGGGGAATTATGGAAGTGGGATAAATTTGTCTCAAGGTTTGTATCTGAAAATACTTTGTCCTTGTCGGGAAACTCGCAGTTACCTGAACCAATCATCACTGCATCTATTTCGTGATAAAATAATGTATATGAACTGACCATTATCGGGAAATACAGCTAGATAGATGCAGCTGTAGTGTAGAATTAAAAAAACAATGACATAGCTGGTTTTATTTGCATTGCTCAATCGGTTATTAAATAAAATAAAGATGTAAGTCAGTGGGCATCTCCACACTCTCTCTCTAATTACGAGTCTAGTCGCATAAAATAAATAAAAAAGCAGATCCATCCAGTCAGTGGGGGTGGGCAGTATTAAAATTAATAAATAATAGAAATATTGATATTCTGTATAATTAACAAGAGAGGCGCTGTTCCTCTTTCGTAGTCCTGGCGGTTGCACGTTGTACCACTACTCCTACTACTAGCTGCCTAGTGCTCCATAGAGTCATTTGCTATTATGATTTTGTGCACAAATAAAAAAATAAAATGCCCCAACTGGGCGAAAAAGACACAATAAAATACTATAAAAAAAGGCCTATTATTAATATTATTATTAATTATTATTATTGGCTTCTCATCTCATGTCCGAAGATGAAATCTAATAAATTTAATTGTCTACACGATCATTTGTTGTGCTTCAAATTAATGTTTTGGTGTCCACAATCAAGCAAACAAAACGAAAGTTGTAACACCAATTTCATTTGAGTAAGAAATTGTACAATTTTGATTGGCTGCATATTGCGCCACAGCACCTTGTAAACCATTACATGGTGCTATGTAAAGGAATAGGTCTCATACTTCCGAAAACGTTGCCCCTCATACCTTAATACAGGAAAATACTTAATGTTGAAGCGCCTTGAGTGTCACTGAGTGACGGATATGAGCGCTATATAAGAAGCCGTTATTATTATTATTATTACATCTTTAATAATTTCTGTTTTTAAATTTTTAAGTGGCGGCCGATATTTTGTGTGAGTTTCTGGAGGTCGCAGTCAATCAAATTTTGTACATCAGAAATTTGTACCCATCGGGAATTTTTGATCGCAGGAAAAAGTACAATGTGCCGGTACAGGTAAGCGGAAATTATTTTTTAAACAATAAAACAAATCAGCTTTTATCATAGTAACCAAAATAGACTGTGCAAGTCTTGCACGTAAACGAACAATGGGATCTGTTATTGTCCTTTCCCCCTTTGAAGTAATGTACATTGGACCAAAGTGGTCCCAAAAATGTTTGAATTCGTGCCGCACTTGCATGGTTTATTGAGGTTTGTTTACTGGCACTGCCTTTGAAATAGCTTAAATCTATTTAAAATATTTCAAATTCAAAGGCAGTCTAGGACAAACCTCAATTTGGTTACTACTTTAGTAAAATAACAATTGGCCTTATTAAGAACGAATGTTATTAAAGACAAAATACAAAATTATGTACTACAAGATAGTAACTATGAAAAAAACTCTTTTGGTTAGTTTCAATCGGAAAGCTCTTTGATTATACCTAGGCCTGGACGACTAGTGAAATTTACTACCAGACTAGGCGCGCTTCAATCAGTTGCGACTTTGACACTAGTCGCGACTAATTTTTTATTCCCCAAGATGCATTACAGTATACTTCTCGCCGCAGTCTCAAGATGTAAAATTCACGCTGAAATGTGACGTTTGCACTAGCAACCCTTTCATTGCAACAATATATCAGAGCAGACAATGACATTTGCTATCAAATTTACAACAAAACATTTGCTTACAAAAATTGCACCCACCCCCACCTGGCCGGTACCCATTTGTACTCCTAGGTAGAAAGAAGCAATCATGATAAAATGCCTTGCTCAAGGACACAAGTGTCTTTATAATAGATGTTAATTTTGCATCGGGGATAAAGAATATTAATTTTGGTTTTTAACCCTACACCGATGTGTGTTAGCACTGTATACTCAGTACTTTCCCGAGTTCTGTGAAAAAAATCACAGGCAATATTACTCGGGTGGGATTCGAACCCACGACCTTTGCAATTCTAGAGCAGTGTCTTGCCAACTAGACCACCGAGATTGCCCGGTAGCTAGAGGCAGTGTCATGACTGACCAGGCCAGGATTCGAACCCACATCCTGTAAATTACAGAACTTGAGTCCACCGCCCTGGACCGCTCGGACACGACACCCCACTTCTTTATAATCAGCGATGTACTAGTCCCTTTAACAATTATCTTGATTTGTCTTGTCTTCTAGATGTCCCGCCATCCAGAACTCAATCAGTACATTACAGATGTCATGGCAGGAATAAAACCTTTATTAGCCAAAGTGAGTTCAATCAATAATTATTACAGAGTAAAAGTATTTCGCCAGGAATAAAACACGCCTACTTTCATGACTTTCCACTATACTTATTCAAATAATTCTTGTATTCACAGGCCTGGAATTACACGGTAGCCATGGCCTCTGTTGCCCCTTGCCTTGGCTTTGGTGTCCCTACATCTCCACTGACTTTAAGATTGTCCAATGGAAGTGCCCTTTGCAAAATGAAAATGGCCTTGCCGTCTCAATTATGAAATTCCAGCCCAGTATTCAGCGATTACAGACGTTTAATCATTTATCCGAATTCAGACCTTTCATGGGTGTCTGGTAAAACAAAATGCTGTCATTTTTCTCCAGATAGAGAGATTTTGTGCTCTTTGATCTACTTCTCTGGCACTGAGGATACTGTTCCCAAAAGCTCCTTGAAATCTACAAACTCCGATGACTATCCATCATTTCAACATACCTCCCTAAGATCTGGGCACAATTTCATAGAGCTGCTTAAGCACAAAAAGTAGCTTAGCACAACAAAATTATGCTACTGTATGCAGAAAAGGTAACCCCTCAAAAGACCATTTCACATGTACCATTTGTAACTGGTATCCTGCTCATTTTGCTTAGCAGGAAGTTCTTAAGCAATATTCTCTGCTCTATGAAATTGGGCCCTGGAGTAAAATTTGTCAGCAAGGATTCTCAGTTTCTCACTTTACTGTATTTTGCCATCCAGGATGAAGTTCAGTGTGTCTCCCTGGTGATCATTCATGCGCGGCAACATCCAGTTGAACGTTTTGTCTTCGAGATAGGGCCCCCCTCGTCAAGATCGCTCAGGTATGACACTGCATATGTACACAGGCATGCAACTCTTCCGCGTTTCCGCGGATTTCCGCGTTTTTTAAAATGATCAGCGCTAAAATTAAAAAAAATCAGAATTTTTTAATTTTTTTATTTTTTTTTATTTTGGCGATTTTTCTTTTTTAAAGCCTTATATATGCTTGGCAACAACAATGTACAACCACAATAATGTGAAATAAGCCTAGTACATGCTAAGAATGCACCTAAGAGCATAATAAACCTCAACATTTTCTAGGGTACCATTGTGGATCTCATGTCCCTTGGCGTTTTGGCTGCCTCGCTCCGCGCTTGCGTTGTGCCTTTGAAAATTTCCTCTTTTTTTTTCATCGGGCAGTTGCATGCCTGTGTACATGTTCCTATAAGGCTGAAAATACCCACCATGCCCACTGGACCACTGGCGAGTGTCCAATAATTTAACAACTAGCAGGCCTCGAAATAACCCACAGCAAATGCCGTGGTGCCTTGTGCTTTTGCTGTGGTGCCCTTTGCAAAGTTCCAATATAAACTTACTTTTTCCTCATAGAGTGCCCCTTTAACCAGAGGAAAATTGCCATGTCCCGTCAAGAGCGAAGTTCAAAGCCTGAACTAGTAATCCCACAACTCATTAAGTGCTGCAGCTTAGTGTTTTTTCTAAACACATTTTTTGAAGATTGACTAATTTGTACTTTTACAAACCCCAGCTTTTTCAACTTTTAGTACAGGGTTTGTATATAAAAATTATAGCACATCCTAGTCATAGCTATGTGTTAGTAGTCCATGTTGGCAGTCTCAAATCAGTCCTCAGACATTTCTCAACTTCTTGGGGAGCATTCATAGCATTTGGCGTGTCATGGCTGAGCGGTTAAGAGCATCAGACTCAAACTCTGGTGTTTCTGATCAGCAGAGTGTGGGTTCGAGTCCCAGTCGTGGCGCTTGTGTCCTTGTGACCAAGATACTTTCATAGTTACTCTGTCCTTAGGGTGGGACATTAAGCCCGAGGTCCCTTGCGCTAGGAATGGCAGTGCATGTACAACAACCCAAAACACTTATCGTGGAAGAGTAGGGGTCAACCTTGGTGTCTCTGGTTCGCATAGCAAGGACTCTTGAAATAAAAAAGTTGCATCCCCTTAAGGTGATCCCTCTACTGCCGCTTCCCAGGTTGTATCGTAAACTTTAGGTGTGATCTCTTGGTATATGGCAATTACAGGTTGAATGGCTTCTGACCGGCACTCCGAACAAAGACATTGACAAAATAGGGAGTCAGCCAACATTAGGACTAGATATTTCAGTTGGTGGAGTGCCTACACGTTAATCTGGAGGTCACAGGTTCAAATCCCACTCTATTCAGGGTTTGTTTTTGTTCAACCCAATAGTGTTTTTCTTTTCTCAAACAGTTGGTATAAACAAGGAGCCATTGACTATTTCGTGTTTATATTTCACTCTGTATAGCAATGACGGCTTCCTGATCAACATTGAACAGTCACTACGTGCCTTCCTTCTAAGAATCAACACCTGTGATGCTGCATTACAATCCAACCCGCCAGGTACGATTGACTATACAATAAATCATCATGTGACTGGAAAAAGAGCATGAGGCACTAAGATCATAATAATAATAATAATAATAATAATAACTAGTTCTTATATAGCGCATTTCACAATAACGCCTCAATGCGCTTTACATCTGTGCCCTGGTCATTGGGCCAATAACATTCCTGTAATCTTTCTCAGCTCCCTGGGGAGTATACAGCCCGGGCTGCCGTGGCGCTCCAAAGGCTTTTTCAAACCCAATATCAACCTCTACCCTCGCAGGTACCCAGTTATACCCCTGGGTGAAGAGAAGCAATTATAGTAAAGTATCTTGCTCAAGGACACAAGTGTCATGACCGGGATTCGAACCCACACCCCGATGACTTAACCATCGAAACTTGAATTTGATGCTCTAAACCACTCGGCCACATGACACCCCATGTCAATAATAATAATCATCCAGGCACACAAATTAAGCAATAAAATAGCTCTTAGCATTAAACATTTCTGCAAACTATAAATTCAGTTCATCACACAAACCTATTACAGACGTTGTTGCATGGGCGCTGTTGAGAGAATGAACAAAACAGAAACTTTTTAATGTTGAGAGCCGAATTATTTTAACAAACAATGGCAGATTTATGATAATAATAATAATAATAATAATAATAATAATAATAATAATAATAATAATAATAATGCGCACATATCTGTCACTTGGTGGCGCTCAAGGAGCTTCAACATTCAGTATTTTCCTGCAAGGTATTTGGGGGCTACGTTTGAAGTATGAGACCTACCCCTTTACCCCTACACAGCACCATGTAATGGTTTACAAGGTGCTGTGGCGCAATATGCAGCCGATCAAACCAGGAACACCGGGGCGAACCCCTTCATGAAGAATATCTGACGTCCAAAACCCACTGCCAAAACATGGATGCTGCCATGGAATGTTAATCTAGTGGGATTAGTAGCTTCTTACAGGTAAAGATTTGAAATATGGAGCTCTGAATATTTTCCGCCCCAGAAATGGACCCTTATAATCAGACTGTCACTGTAGTATTTATACCAGAGTGAATGGCCTCCTGGGCTACTGTAATGGTAAAAGCTTCAAATGTCAATGAAACTGCTCTTAATGAAGGTGTTACAGTTTCCTTTTTAAACCACTCGAGGGAAATACTAGCTCTTTGAAATTAGGATGTTACCTGCCCTTTAATGGAATGACCTTTTTTGTTTGTTTTCAGACTGTTCCTTTAAGATCCTCATCCATACCAAGAGTTCGGCTGTGTTTTCCATGGAAGACAGTCAGTTCATTCAGGTACACGTAGCTTCGCAATAAAGTCTTTCCTGCTCACAACTAACTTTTTGTTTGTCCTCTTCGCTACGGTATTCCAAAAATTATTCCGTGCCTCTTGGCCGGTGTGGCAGGAGATTCTGTCCCCCCATACGGCGAACTGTGTACAAACTTCCTCTGATAGCGCCCTCTTTTGAATCAACCTTCTCAGCTCATGTTAACTACCTGTACGGGGGACAGAATTCCCTGGGGGGACAGATTTTCCTATGACATCGGAATTATTATTCAGAATATTTTTGGAGTTTCTAAAATTATCATTTTCCTTTGAAAATATTATAATAATAGTGGCTTCTTATATAGCACTCTTATCCGTCACTCAGTGACGCTCAAGGCGCTTCAACATTAGGTATTTTTCCTGTAAGGTATTTTGGGGCTACTCAATGACCAATGACCAGTATGAGACCTACTCCTTTACATAGCGCCATGTAATGGTTTACAAGGTGCTGTGGTGCAATATGCAGCCATTCAAGCCAGGAACACCGGGGCGGACCCCTTCTCTTTCGATAAGTGCACTGGGTTCTTTTACGTTCGTTACACAACAAAGGCCAAAGGCTTTACGTCCCATCCGAAGGACGAAGCAATCATGGTTAAGTGTCTTGCTTCAGGACACAAGTGTCACGACCGGGACTCGAACCCACACTCTGCTGATCAGAAACACCAGAGCTTGAGTCTGGTGCTCTTATCCGCTCGGCCACGACACGCCACAATAAAATTCTGCCTTGACAAAGGGAAAGACAACAAAGGCTCTTATAATAAGTACCTGGGTTTGTTGTTCTATATGTGAAAATATACGAGTATGTATTCACCATAGATCGCAAACCTCGGCTGCCAGCCACGGCGGATAATCTTCCATGATGTTATTGGAATCTCGGAACTCCCGAGCTTAACTCCATTTGAGACCAAATACAATGATAGGCAGTGAAGGCAGCCTGTCCATTCTTGTTTGCTACATTTGTGTTTAAAACTTATTTCACTAACCTGTGAAATTTTTGTTATATTAGAATGGAGTTTGTGCTGACATGAATCTGACTTTATGGGCTCAGCTCTTTATTTCTACTCATACTTTTTTTCTTCTTGTGGTTCTTTAGGACTTCCCGTGGATCGAAGCAGATGAACATCTTAGCAATCTTAAAGACTCTTCAATGACACCTCTCAAGATGATGTCATCGGATCTTCTCAAGGTACGTCTTAGAGATGTGTCACTTTGACTCGAAAGTCATGGTATCGATTTCACCAAACTCTTCCTAACTTAGGATTAATCTTAGGACTTAGGACGAGTCCCAGCCTTGCACTGTAACATGTAAACCTTAAGATTAATCCTAAGTTAGGACTAGTTACTCGTCCTAACTCGAGATAGGATTAATCCTAGCGTTTTGTGAAATCGGCTGCTGATCATGGTTTAAGCTTTTTCCTATGCACTTAGATATTTTCCTGAGACCCAGATAATAAAACTATAGTGCAATCACTGACTAAAGCTTGTACCAGCCGGTATTCATCGCTTCTAACTGTTGCTACATACATAACAGGTATTTTTTCTATCCATTTTTCCACCCATCAGATGCAACTGTACGTTGAGGAAGCTGCAATCAAATCTTCCATTAAAGATCCTTTATGACAGCCTTGGTAGCGTCAAGTGTATATCAGTCACTGTTTATATCATCTAAACTAACTAAGCACAGCATTAAACGTAGCTTCATAGATTGGTTTCGTCAACATAATGCTGATTTATAGGCCAAATTATCAACGTAGATGCAATAAAAGTCACCTGTGAAAGTTTCAGCTGAATACAGTGCCTACTTTTTGAGAAAACGACAAAAAAACTGTCATGGTGCTTTCATCAAGAACTTCAAATCCATCCACATTTGGTGAAGTGACAGTGGGTACCAACCGCATCTCTATCCGTAGCATTAGTTGCGAAAGGACACCACGGAAATTTGAGATTTCAGTCAGCACACCGAAATCTGAGAAACGATTCATGAATGAATCCGATTCAAATGTTTTGAGGTGAAAAATGATACAAACCACATTACTTCCAAAGGATTCCTTTCTCAAAATAGTTTATACTATCAACACCTGCAGTGCTTCTCACCAAGTAAGTTTTTATGGTCAATCATTTTTGGAGTATTAAACCAATCTATGACCCTACCTTTATGGTATTTTTTACTCAACGCTTCCAAAAAAGCATAGAGGACATAAACCCAAGAATTTTTATAAGTAGATGAGAAGCACTGGGGCCGAGTTCATGAAGCTGTTTTATGGTAAGCAGATGCTTTAGAGTAAGCGTATTTCATAGGTAAGCAAGAAAATTAGTCGGAGGTTAGCATTGCTTTTCCCGTGCTTACAATCACTATTAATTTTGGTTTTACCCTACATCGATGTGTGTTAGCACTGTATACTCAGTTCTTTATCCCCGATGCAAAATTAACATCTATTAAAATCGTTGCGGAACCCGCTGCTAAAATATAGGATTTGAACTGCCTCTAGCTACCGGGCAATCTCTTGTTGGTAAGACACTGCTCTAGAATTGCAAAGGTCCTGGGTTCGGATCCCACCCGAGTTATATGCCTGTGATTTTTTTCACAGAACTCTGGAAAGTACTGAGTATACAGTGCTAACACACATCGGTGTAGGGTAAAACCAAAATTAATATTCTTTTTATCCCTGATGCAAAATTAACATCTCTTACAATCATCATTATCATATATTTCTGATACTGAAACCAAGGATGCCTCATAAGTGAACCTAATCACTTCAGCTTGCAAGAAGCATGGGTGCTTGCTGGGTGAACCAGAAACATGAGGGTTAACCCCCTACACTTCCACGATAAATGTTCTGGGTTCTTTTTTTCTGTGCACTACCAATCGTAGAACCTGGGACCTGTGGCTTATTGTCCCGTCTGAAGGACAAAGCAATTATGCAAAGTACATATCTCGCTCAAGGACAAAAGTGCCTCGACTGGCACTCGCAAAATCAGCTGTTAAGCAGCTCTATGAAACTGGGCCCTGTACTTATTGCTTTTTGCCCTGTTCATTTTTCCAAGTGCTCATTTCAGCTTTTGCACTTAAGGCTTCCTCTGCTCCCAATATTTTTATTTTGTATAGACTAAGTAAGTGAATTATGGAATTATACAGCGTCTCTGCAACCCATATCCAACGAGGTCGAAGGCCGAGTTTGATTTGGGACGCAGATGCGCTATATTTTCCCAAATTCTACGAGCACGCGTGTGCTATGAATCAATCTTCAAGCAAAGTTGCTGCATAGCTTATAATAGCGCAATATGTGGAGTTAGAACAGCGAAATAGAACAGCTTTTGATATGGGCTGTGCAGTCAGCAGACTCTTGTTGCTATGAGTTGACCAATCAGTATCGAGGATGCAAGTTTGCCTGAAGGCGATAATTATGTTATATTGTATTTGTACAAGTGCAAGAAAGACTGAAATAAATTTGTAATTTGTACTAACTTTATTTGTTGCACTGCAGCTAGTTTATCATTCTTCTACAAGCCCAGGTTTCACAAAGAGCTAAGATTTTTTTAATAATAGACAGCAATGTATAAAGGGTACAATTTCAGCTTTTTCAGTATTAATTACAAACTTTGAAATGGCATATAAACATGATAGTACGTCACATATCCTTTATAGGATGAAACTTGGCAATTTGCGAAATCGAGTCTGACTTTTTCTTTATACAAATCTTAACATAAATTTGTACTATAAACATGTACTTTTTATTCACAAATTATCTCAAAAAGGGCCTGCTGCATTAGTTAAACATCTCAATAAAAATACAGTTTATTACTTGATATGGCGATTTGTGAAATCGAGTCAGACCTTTTCTTTATACAAATCATAACATAAATTTTTACTATAAACAATTTTTGTTTTCACATATTATTATCTCAAAAAAAATACGGTTCATTACTTGAATAAAAAATACATAAGATGCACCTTGTAACAGGCCTGGAATTTTCTTTAGGGGAAAGCCATTTTAAAACTGAGAAGGGCCCTTCGGGTAGTCTACGGGAAACTGGAGGGGCACCAAGGCCATGGCCTCTGTGTAATTCCAGGCCTGTTATAACTTCCCCCAAATCTTAAAATTGAAAATTTTTACTTTCTAAAAAGGCAGATTGCAATTGCAGCATTTGTATCTATTTATTAATACCCTGATCGAGGTTAGGAGTTAAGACAAGTCTTATCTCGAGTTAGGACGAGTTACTCGTCCTAACTTAGGACTAGCCTTAAGTTTTTAATAACTCCTAGTACTAGTCCTAAGTTAGGACTATCTTTGTGAAATCGACCCCTTGTCCTGGAACCGAATTTCGGTTCCCAGTTCTCCTAATAGATTCCCTTGTGTAAAAGCATTGTAAGCTCCCACAGCATTGATCCTACACACAAAAACCTTCGTTGCTCCTTTGCTCTCGATCACAATTGAAGTTGCCGACTTCAATTTCTTCCGGATGCCGCCGGTGACATCATGCTCTAGGCAAGTGGTTGCTATGGCGGCAGAGATGCTGCCATCTTCAGCTACTGTGACGACAGGCAGCGTGCGAGAGTTTGGATCCGATGGTGGCCTGTCATAAATCCCGTCCATGTTGGCCAAAAAAATGACTCTTTCAGGATGGAATTCTGAACATAGCGTCTGAAAAATAATTAAAAAATTATGATAAAGATGTGATTTACAACAGTGTGTGTGTGTGTACATTATTAGTCACAATGTTTAACTTGTGCAAGTCAAGCGGAAAAGTGAGCAAATTTCAGCAAATTTGTTTTGGAAATCCTGTTTCCAAATCGCGCTAAACTTCTTCCCAACTCTCTCGAGAACTGGCAGTATATTCTTCTCCATGGTCACGCGTTTACCTCAATGATCGTATCCCCGCTGAGTATGGTGCAGCCCCTCTGTCTATCTTGTACACAGTCTCCATGCAGTACAGGGAGGTACCCTGCAGCCAATAGGTTCTGGATGGAATCCATGTCCGATTTCACCACTCGCCCGTTGTCTGTTTCCCATCCACCGCAAGGCTTTAAGAAATGTCAAGACAAAGACAACAACAGTTGTTTCATTAAAACAGGATGACCTAGTTTGATAAAATGTTCACATTAGTATACACCCTTCTCAGGTGATGTCACTTTTTTATTGCTCCCCTTGTTGGAGCATGTCCGTGTCACAGACCCGCTATACTAGAACAAGGGCCCAATTCATGGCTCTGCTTACCGCCAAATTCTGTGCTTACGGTTACCATTCTCCGCTTTGCATGCGCCAAATTTCTGCGCTAGCTGTGTGAGCAAAGAATGCCTAAAACGTGGAGTACACACGCGCACAAGCAAAAATTCTCTGCTAACCCGTGAAATATAATTGATGTAAAAGCGCGGAACTCCCTGCTTCCGTAAGTCCCGATTCTTTGCTTACGATAAGCAGATCCATGAAATTAGGCCCTGCTCGAGAAAATACACTACGAATCGCTGGATGTCACTACATGTATCCTATATGTGCACAGTATTACAGCATGTCAGACATCCTGCATTAATATAGAAATGTGACATCAATGGGAAGGCTCTATAATTGTGTGTCTCATGATGAGGGGATGGAAGTTGATTCAACCCTCCAAAACCAAAGGTGTCTCTTTGAAGGAGCGACTGTCGTCATGATCACAGAGCTGCCAACTCTCCCTTCATTCTGCAGAAAGGAACCCTGAAAATATACCAATCTTTCCATGTTCTGATGAACAGATTATACAACTCCCTGATTATGGAAACTTTGTCCCTTTTTAGGTTGAATGTAAATTCTAAATATATCCCTGATTGTTGTACAAAATCTCCCTGATTGCAAGATGCAAATGTTGGAAGCTCTGCTCTGGGGATCATGCCTGTGGCTGTAACACAGAATTATGAACTCGAACCCAGTTACTGTGTACATGTTAATCCGGAGATTGCAGGCTCAAATCCCACTCCAGTCAGTTTTTCTTTGTTCAGGCCACAATTAATTAAAACTTACCCAGTCAGTTTCTCTTGTGGTTTATTACTTGAAATATTAAAAATACATGCTGAAATCACTATAAAATTTGTTTAGTTTTCACTGTTTTTTGTACAGTTTTAAAAATTCACAACATTGTTTTAATTTGTACTCACTGATAATCCAACTGCATTGACACCCTGTGCATTCAGCTCCCTCACAATGATGTGGTTTAACTACAATTTAAAATAAACAAATTATAATAAATGTAGTCATAAGGCCATGTCCAAATTGGCGGCTACAGCTACAGCTAGATTTCAGCGCAATCATGCACTGAAGTATAGTAGATCCTTAGCGACACCCTTAGCAACAGTCGTAGCCATAGCTGTATCCGCCAATGTGGATACGGCCTAGTATTAAAAAGTGGTATTACAGTGGTAAAATTTTTTAACAAAAAGATTTTAAAGTTAACTTCATCAGCATTGCAAAACATTCTTGCAAGGTTTGTGGTAACACCGTCCTTGAAAAAACCTCTCTATGAGTTTTTTGTGGTTCTGAACAGAACCGATGGTGTAACTTGATGTTTCGTTCAGTATGCTCTTGATTGTCGTCAGGAGAAAGCTGCGAGTTCTAAAGCACCGAATCTTTTCTAAACTACCAGATGTAATAGAGAATTTTCAACATATACATGGTGTTACCGCAAAAATTGTTTCTCCACCATGCAAAGTTTCAAATCCTACTAATTTAAAACATTAGATTTTCATACATTAGTTTCTCAAAGCCATACAACATTTCTTTCCTTCCCTACCCCTGAAATATTGAAAAGACTTTCCTTTTTCACTATTTTCAAACAGCCTCACCACAAAATGTTACATTAATCACACAAATTTGTAAGCATACTTTTGTAACGGACGTTCTTGTTTTGCAAAAGCCTTCCTTGACTTTCCTGATCTGCTCATCATCCATGTTGCTATGGTAACCCTCTGCCACGCCATATTCCTTGGCTTGGAAATGGCCGAATGACCTGTGGGAAGTATTAGACAGTTAGGTTACAAAATTTTGTCACATATTGTTGTTAGGCCTTTGTTGTTGAGCAACATTCTTCTAATAAGTCTCGATGATTATAAAACAATGTCAGATGGCTCACGTACAAAATGTAAGCACGTTTTACAGTAGACCTATCAGCTTGAAAGTGAATGACAAACACACCCATATGCCTTTACACATGCCAACTTATGGGGTATTTTTAACAATAGAACAATGCTACCCCACAAGGTTTTCTTTGTTCAAGTGGTACCCCACAGAGGATTTCTTTAGAAAAGGGAATAATAGAACAACAATGGAAGTACCCCGTAACTGCCATATGTATGTGTGGACACATGGAAGGGCATTTGTGGGGTCCTGACAACAATGGAACAATGGACCCCACAAGGTAATTTCAATAGGAACAATTGGTCCCCACGAGGGAATTCTTTAGAAAAGGGAATAATAGAACAACAATAGCAGTACCCCACAAACCGGATCTGTAAGGCTGTGTGTGTGCAGGTGTGTGACCACGGAGTGACTGTGCCAACCATGACCGAAGGGTCATGAATATTCATCTACTTGCTGTTCTCTGATTGGCTGCCAGGACGGAGTCCCATGTAAAACAAAAGCGCAAGTGTCTTCTACTTTTCCCCCGAGGTCAGAAATCTAAATTGTTATTTTTTTCATAACTCAAACAATAACTGTTCCATTCACTTGTGCTGTGGAAATTAAATGTTTTTAAAATCCTTTTAAGTTCATCCAAACATGGGCAATGCTTCTTTACAACTTTGCTTGCTGGATACAATCATAATGGGTTGCTTTGCATTGCAAATAAACAATTATCAGAATTACAGAGCCCCCAAACGGGACAATGTTTTCTTTCCTTTTTTTTGGGGGGGGGGGGTTCATTCCTGTGAAATACAATTTTGTTCCCTCGAAATAATACATTATTTCGTTCCCTTGCAATACTTCGTTTCCTCAAAATATATATATATTGGATTAAAAGAGCATTTCAAGGGAACAAAACAAATTTTCGAGGGTACGAATTAGTATTTCAAAGGAACCAAATAATCTAATTTAGAGCAAGTAAATAGATGGATCCAAACATACTCCTAGAACTATTCGGTACGTTCCGCTATCGTCTCCCCGACGGGGAGACGATAGCGGAACGAACCGAATAGTTCTAGGAGTATAGCTTACCCAGCTCCTTGAACTAAAACACATGGTTTGCATTGCTGATGTCCCCCACTGTGTGTCGTCGTCTGCTGCTGTTGTTGTGATTTTAGAAACTCGGCAATCTTCCTGATTTCATCAAGTTTTTCCGTTTCGAATTGTTCTTTCACAGTAACAGCACTCCCACCAAGTTTTACAATACATTCCACTTGTAAACGGGGACGCCTGTTCATTGTTTTTGCTGGTTTTTTAAACTCTCTTTTCTCTTTAGATTTGGTGTGTTGTGACTGTGTTGCGCAAGCGTATGTTTTGTTGTTTGAAGGTTGACTCATGAGGGCGCTGTCTAAACAGCTGATCTGAAATTTTGTCAACAAACGAGGGAAGAAGAAGTTGACTGTCACAGACAGTGTCAGTGTCATTGTCAACAATGTCATTGCTCAACTGCGACATAAACATGCAAGAATAGCGATTGTTTGACTTTGCTTTGCTCAAATTTGATCAACTTGAATTGTGGGAGTTTCAGTTTCACAAGCAGACAAACATGAGCAAGACGTCCTTTCTTTAGCCTAAAGTTTAGGCTTTTGGAGTTTGACTTGAGCATGGTGCAAGCATGGTGAGTTAACCATGGTGGTGGTACTAGCCAAATACCAATTGACTACTAGTAGTAGTAGTAGTACTACTATTTTTATTTATAAATTAATCTACTTCTACGTGTTTTATGATAATTCTCATCAAACCCTGCCTGTTCAGCATCTAAATCAAATGAAACATAAGCGCATTGGATGCCAGGGCCTCACTCTTTCAGTTTAAGTCTTCTTCAATCTTCAATATTCAATGGTGAAATCCTTATGCTATATATAGCTATACTAGGATGGTGCAGAAGTGACGTCACAGGCAAAGTGCATAAGAAATATAAGGTGAAGTTAAGGTGGTCACAAGACAAAAAGACTGATAACAATAGACGATAAACTTAGGGTGCGTAAAAAACTGAAGGATGAATTAGACTTAGAGGAGATGTGAGCCCACAGGTAGCCTCATCCCTCTGATAGCTGGTAGGGCAGTTTCCTTGAAGGCTGCTATGGAAGGAGACAACACAGCGGCTGCTGGGAGCTGGTTCCATAGTCGGATGGATCGAGGGTAGAAGGAGTATTTGTATGCGTCTATGGATGTGCCTGGTATGTGAACTTTAACTGATGGTCATGTCTTCCAAGAAATGGTGCTGGTTGGACGATGGATGGGAACTGTATGTGTACTAGTCCATGATGTATCTTATAAGTATCTTACTCTACAGTACTACCTAGTCTTATTTTTGTCTTAGCGTCTGCATTGGAACATGGAGGTAGAATTCCTACCTCCATGATTGGAATAATAAGTGCAATTATATGTCATTACCAGTTATCATGTAATTATGTATACAGTACTCGATTTTCTTCTAATTATCTGTGTGCTCAACAAGATGTATATGTATTCAGCCAAATCTCAAAGCTACACTATTTTCCATTGACCACAAAAATTGTTCAAAAGCCAACAGGCCGAATGTAGAATCATACACGATTTGTTCTATTGGCATGGTGGAACCAAACGGCTTAAAACCATGCGTAAAAATTGAATGGAAGTTGGTTGGGGCACTTATATAAACAAAGTTCAGAATAACATATTTTCCATTAACAACATACACTGCAACTGTAACATTCTTAATCATACATGTGTTTAAAACAAAACAAAAACAAAAACAACATAATCTTTGTTCTGTCAATGATTTATTGCACATTGGTACAACCATACACTAGGCTTCATGTATGATATAGTTGTGTAGTGTTACAACCATGCACGACGGATGACTGATATACTTTTAGTGACACTACTAATACTATAATTTACGAAATACATTTTTTTCTTCTGCTGGTCTTTACTTCTTCTTCAACAGTAGGAGTGGGACGATCTTTGGTTGAAGTGCCAGCAGATGTAACGTTACTAAGCTCTTTTTGATTACTTTGTTGGTTTGCCGACGAGGGTTTTTTCCCACTCTGACAATGGAGGTCCACCTCCATGCTCCGCAATGTCCGACGAGGCCGTTTCAACCTTGGTAGTGCACTGACATTAAATGGTGTGGTGAATTCTCCGCGTGAACGAGAATGCAAATTAAACTCGTGCCAAGCTTGGCGATATTTTTCACAAGCTAAGGCATTTTTCTCGGCACATCTGTCCGCCATTGTGCACAGGATTCCTGGAATGTTACACGCTCGATCCTCTAAACACGTGTGCCCCTGGTGTCTTGACTGTCGCCTTACAAATAGTGTCCGCTCATTAGCATATTGCGATCTTATTGGTCATGCGGCTATGACGTCACATTGTTTACGGAAGCTTGCCAAATAGTGTCCGCGATTAAACGTGCATCATTGCGTGCCTTGCTCAGCTGACAAGACGTCGTAGATAAGATCGTTTTTCACCTAAAATTGCCTTTTCGTAACACTTAACATTCAGCACTTTCTCACATCAATTTGATCGCTCATATTTTGTTTCTTACTTTTAAAACCTGCACAAAATCAGCACTTTTTACTAATTTGAATACTAATCCTTACCTACTTTGAGTTTGAGTGTTCGATTTTTAAAACTTCATTTGTGTTACTTGAAATAATTGTGATTTAGTAGGTAATCATGACCGAAGAAAGTGTTGATCAACGTAACAAATCTAACCTTTTGAATGCTTCCGGACACTAATTGTCAGCGGACACAATTTGGCACGTAATACGTGCCAAATAGTGTCCGGCGTCCACTGCGCATGCTCAGCGTCAGCGGACACTTTTTGTCATGACACTGGCGTGTTTTGGGGTGTGGGTGACAGGGTGTTTCTTTTTCTTTTTTGACCGTAATAAAAAGTACACGCATATGTACACAGGCAAAGCACACACCCATACGCATGCGCACATTGCAAGGTAATATTATAATTTGGATCACTCCGCCTTCGTCCTCGCAAGGAAGGACCGCCCTGTTTATTGAATTGATTCGGTGAAGTGTACACGACACGAGCGAGAGACTAAACACATCGCTGGTTCCACCAACACTTTAACTATTAATTAATATGACGAGAAACAAGGAACCAGTGGCAGTTACGTATAACGTGGTTGTGGATCGTGGTTTAGCTTCATTACATACGTCTGTTTGGTTTTATATAACACCAAAGCAGATCCTTGCCATTTGATTGGAGGATTGTCCGTCACGTGATAGCAAATAAACGTACCAAATATGCTACGTCATTCACTGTGCATTTTTTGTTCCATTCACCGTGCATTTCTATCCGATTTGTTCTATTGCACTGTGCATACCACATCATTGCGTGCGCATGTCTTTGTTAATGAAGCAGTACAGTTACTGCAAGGCACATACTACATTACGATGCCCGTGTGTCTCAAAATAGCAGTACAGAACGCACTTAGTCACTGTTGAATCCAAACAAGCCGAACCAAAAGAAATGGGTGTAATGTCACAATTAAATATTGTACGTTTTGTTTGTTTTGAAAAATGTATCCTCCAATCAAAATGACAAAGATCTACTTGGATGTTATATAAAACAAATAATGAATGTTTTTCATTCGTGCAATAGTGAGAATATTTTCATTCGTTGAAAGATGGAATGTACCATTCAACTCGGCTCAGCCTCGTTGAAAAGAACATTCCATCTTTCAACTCATAAAAATATTCGCACCATTGCACTCATAAACATTCATTTTTTGTATATTTGTTGTTACTTTGACATAAAACACGCATGCGCAGCTCTGGTCCAGGTTTATTTTTGGGCGCCCTCTAGGGTCATTGAAAATAGATGTTGAAACTTGTTATTGTTTCATATTTTTCTTTATATATAAGGAATAAACCACAAGCTTTTTCTTTAATATTTATCCTTTTCATTGAGCAGCCATTATTATTATTTTTCAAATTTAAGTTAATAAATTCCAAGCCTTGGCAGAAAGAAAACAATTAGTTTCAGATTAGCACCATGACCACTGTCTCACAAAAACAGTTAAAGTGATAGAATTTTCAAGAAAAGTAGTCAAACTTTAAGAGGCCCCACCCTATGAAAGGGCACCAACTCTTTCAAACACAACCCGTCGTTTTCTCTAAAAGGTGACCATGTTTTGGGGTCACATGTTTTTTATGGTCGCCATTTTTTACGTCTTTTTCTGTGTGCATTTTTTACCCTTCGCATTTTTATTCATTCCTTTAAAAAAAGTTAATTATTTATTTATTTTTGGCCTTGCATTTTTTTCCTGAAGCATTTAATTTTTTTTTCCCTGTTGCTTTTTTGTTTGTACGGAGGAGCCCGGGAAGGGACAGTGGAAGAAAAAAATATGCAGGGGCTAATTCGTTCGTACGGTTTAGTAATCCGTTTAAACGAATTAGCAATCCATTCAAACGAATTGACAATCCGTTTAAACGAATTAGTAATTCATTCGAACGGATTACTAAACTGTGCGAACAGATTGCTATTTCGTTCACACGGATTACTAATTCGTTCGAATGGATTACTAAATCGTGCGAACAGATTACTTATTCATTCGAATGGATTACTAAACCATACGAATGAATAAGCCCCTGCAAATTTGTTTCTTCCACTGTCCATTCGTCTTCCATTCGTTCAAACGGATTGCTAGTTCGTTCGAACAGATTACTTAACCATGCGAACGATTACTTATTCATTGGAACGGATTATTATACCGTTCGAATGAATTACTAATTCATTCGAACAGATTGCTAATTCATTCGAACAGACTACTAAACCATGCGAATGAATTATTAATTTGTTCAAACGGATTACTAAACTGTGCGAACGAATTAGCCCCTGCATAATTTTTGTTTACCACTGTCCCTTACCACTTTCCGCCGCCTCATTATTAATTTTTTCCATGGCATTTTTTCATCGTCGATTCTGGATCCCCCCTGATTTTGTGTCCCCCCCCCCCCCATACAGCCAATACAAAGTTTTTCTGTTAGCACCCTCTTTTAAATTTACCCCGTCAATCCGGAGGTTGCAGGTTACAGTTCCGCATTAGTAAATTTGTCTTTGTCATACTTATGACTTACATATCTCATGACTTAAATGAGACATTGAGAAAAATAAAAGAAAGCCAAAATGATAACTTCGGCTAAATTATAGTTATGAGATATAAGTCATAATTATGTATTTCTTTTATAACCCTTTAACATTTTGTACCGATGGTCTTCCGTAATTTAATGTTTGTCTCTTAAAATAATGTATAGAAACAAAATTTTCAATCAAACACAATGTGACAAAGATTTTTGTTTTGAACAACTATTGTTCGTGTAGATGATTTAATGTGATAAAAACATTCTTTATGTGTCTGCACTTCAATTATTTCATCGTTAAGTTATTTTCCAATTATTTTATTAACAAATCTGACAAACTAATTAAACATTGAATGACATTCTTAGTTTGTCTAGTAGTACCCCCAAAATCTTCATCGGGCGCCTTATGACAAAACCAATATGAAACCGAGTAAAGAAAGTCCTTGATCTATGGCGGCCCTGAAGGAACATCGCAAATCATAAATATATGTGCACATTTTCCATAATGCATACATTTTTGCACATATTGTGTGACAACATCATGTGTGAAAAAAGAAAGAAAAAAAAAAGCAACCTCACAAATAATGTGCACATAATTGTTTTTGCGATTTGCCATGACGTCCCTTCAAGGCTACCGTATTAATCTGTAAAGAACAAAACCTTATTCTATGTGAAATAATCACATGATTTTGTATTAATTTTTTATAAATTTAAAATATCTTCCACGAATTTTTACATCAATTAGGCTGGCTTCTCGACAGGCAAGCTCTTTGGTCTCCTTGCAGTTGAAGGAGCACATTGCCTTAAAATCTCTCAAAATTTTGCAGTTTGGAATATTAACTCCTTATCCTTTTTAAGAGTTGTTCATACACAAAAAACCACCTACAGTGTTTTGTAATTAGTGAGTAGTGATTAAAAATACAAACAAGCATAAATTTTACTCTTGACATACAACCAGTGGTACATACGGTTTTGTGGAGTAAAAAATTTGGTTTTACAAAATAGTAGATTGTATTCTATCATGAATTTACTCAAAAACCACACAATTTCAAGGTATATTTATGTGAATCATCTACTTTCTTTCCAACCATGTTTATTTCGAAACAAACGCTTTTTATAGCACAAAGCGCCCAATCCGAAGGCAACGTGGCCCTCCAACTAATAAGGGCGTGTGTGTATTGATGGCTATGGCATGGGAAGGATCGCACAGTCGTAGCCAAAGTCACTTAATTCAGACACGTATCAGAGGTCATTTACATACAATATGACAACTAGCCTCCAGAGATAATTTAAAAAAAAAAAATTTTTATTCGTTTATTTCTTTAATCATTGGTATCTGCAGACCCCAAAAGGAATTCAAAAAGATGTTAACATTTTTTGTTGGATCAGTGCAAACAGAGCATTTCACTTTTGACTGTCGGCTACAGCTACCCTGCAGATGAGCAGGTTAATTTGCTAAGCTCACAGGGTTTAACATAATAATCGTTAGGCACAGTAAAACAAAACCTGATTGTTCACAGAGCCTTGTTACTGATCAAACCAAGCTGTTGTTTTGTTTTTCACTGGTTCCCTGCAGACGAGGTCAATCAATTGTTGTTTCTCAATGAAATAATGGCTACATCTGTTTTTGTTGCTATGGCTGAAGCCAGCGAGACAAACCGAACTTCTTTCGACATTTTGAAGTAACTTATAAAGAGCTTAAAATAATCAATATTATATACATAATTTATGGTAATTTATGCAAATCTTTACATGATTATTCATGCTTGTTTCCATCCTTTTTGTATAATGAAAGTAACATTAATCCACACTTGCCATGAGTACAAGAATTACACAAAAGCAAAGACAAATTTCTTCGACAGTACCATAAGACAAAAAACAAACACTTCAAGTTGTCTTGATAAACATTTTCTTACAAGCAAACATATGTAAATGTATTTCCTTAAAATGTTTTAAGGAAGAAATCAAGTCACCTTTTCGGACCGTTTGAACTTCTGGAGTGATTGTTTAGGCATTTGGAAAAACATCAAGTAGAAAACAATACTTTAATTAACATTTTTCGTAATCAAAATAATGTTATATAGGATTTATTTCATTTTAAATTCAGAGATTTTCTAAACAGACCCCTAGCATATGACGCCAGAAACCCCAAATAGCACCCTCACAGAGGTCAAACGAAGATCCATCATTGGCCAAGACTTCTGCGCGGAGCGCACACATTTTCATTGTTTGACCCCAGTGATGTCATCGATGAGAAAAGAGCGTCTCATGACCCCACAAATCAACAGGATCTTTCTTTGATCTCATAGGAGAAAAGGGCAAGGTTTCTGAGGGAGACTCGGGTCCCCTCCCCTCCCCCACCCCACTTAAGTCACTGACAATATGAAAGCATACAAAATCATCTCACACAGAAAATGCCACCGAATTTGATGAAATTCTCGCAGATTGATTGTATGGAGTGGTATTGAAAACTATTAATTAATTTGCTCTTAAAAAAAAAAACCCAAAAGGCTGTACTTCCCCCTTTTAAGTATCAGGTACATTTACTTGCCATTATAAATAATAGATTATGGAACGATATATAACTTTGTGGACAATTCTTCCCATGTTTGAGGCAAGCTGTGTTGAGCTGGATGCATATCTGACTGCAGCTCACATCACCAGAACGGGCACCTGCAGAATGAAACGCAAGAAAAATGTCAGCAAAAAACATTAAGACAATCAGAAACAGGTGTATTTGAATTTTTCTAATGGTCCATTCCAAGGGAAAACAAGAAATTACAGATAAATAAAGTTTTTCATAATTAAAGAATCTTTCAAAAATATGTATGAACAACAATGTGAAAACAGCAACAACAACCAATATTTGTTTTTCATTTTCTGGTATTTCTCCTAAGGAAGAACTAGTAGGAAGCTGGTTGAAATGTTAATGCAACCCTGAAGCTTGCAACTCTTTGAACAGCAGTAGCCATTCAAAAGGGAAACTTCACTATTTTCACTGGGTTTTTTCCACCATTTTACTGTCGAGTCCAAAGTCACAAACATTGAGTCCGCATTCAAGTCTGAGTCCAAATGGCCAAGTTTGAGTCCAAGTCAATGATCATCTCAAGTCCAAGTCACCAAAAATGTGACTTGAGTCCGAGTCAACAAAAATATGATTTGAATCCGAGCCGAGACTCGAGTCATTCAACACTGACCACTGATACCCCAAACTGGGATAGGGTCGGTGACAGAGACACAATGAACGAGCCAGATCTACCACAGTGCAGCCATTTTGCTTATACAAATGTACCTCACCAAAGTGAGGCTGGATGGACAGACTGGCGCTTGTTTGTGTATGACAACCAGTACCCAGCTAGCACTTAAGAACATCCCAAACACAGAGACTATAACGACAATGGTGTAGGATTTAGCCTTGAGCGGAGACTACAATGACCTCTGACCTATGGAGCTATACGTACCATCCAATGTAGCACTGGCAGAGGTTTTCGTGGGATGTAGCCTGCTGTATCAGCAGCTCAACTTGCTTAGCAACATCCACGGAATCCTTCTGAGCAAAGTCACAGCCTGGGAGGGGGAACCAAAACTTAATAGCTTAAAACAATTTACTAGCAGTTTTGAAATGTCATCGCT
This sequence comes from Pisaster brevispinus, assembly GCA_023634235.1. Classification (NCBI taxonomy): domain Eukaryota; kingdom Metazoa; phylum Echinodermata; class Asteroidea; order Forcipulatida; family Asteriidae; genus Pisaster; species Pisaster brevispinus. The sequence continues at coordinate 2,975,179 of JAMKCF010000002.1, read as the reverse complement.
GGTGAAAATGAGAATGAGCTTGTGGGTGCAGGAGCATTTTGCTCAAAGACTCAAAATGGAAGAGGGAAAAAACAAGAAAAAAGATGTACATACCTGTGAGTTTGTCGCGAACTCTATTGATAATACTGATGGCTTTCTTGTTAAGAGCCTCTGGTTGAACAGCGCCCTCAATGTCTAGATTGAGAAAGTGTAATTTATACGAAGGTATAATTATTATCTATATTTCTGGCAATGAAATTAAGGATGTCTAAATTAAGGATGTACTTAATCACTGTAGCTTGTAAGCCTGAGGAAACCTGTAAACAAGGGTGCTTGCTATGTGGACCAGAAACACCGGGGTTAACCCCTACTCTTCCACGATGAGTGTTCTGGGTTCTTTTACGTGCACTACCAATCGTAATACATGGGGCGTTCGAAGGTCCCATCGAAAGTACAAAGCAATTATGGTAAAGTATCTTGCTCAAGAACACATCGGGACCGGAACCCACACTCTGCTGATCAGAAACGACAAAGCTTGAGCAAGGTGCTCTTGACCTTTTTGGAGGATGATTTAAAATGTAAACTTTTCATTTTCTTAAGCAGTGATACATACAAACATCCATTTTCCCCCAAAATGCTGGCGAAGTTCTCACCTTCAAAGAGCATTTCTCAATGTTTTTGCAAAATTAAGTCATGGAAAGTAAGCAATTGCCATCAGCAGTGGAAGCAATGTTCTCCATGTCATGAAGTGAAAAATATCTGAAGAAAAAAACAATGTCCTGATTGACTTTTGACCTTTGACCTTACCAGATGATTGCAACGACCCGGCTTCGCCTGCCTTCTTCTGTTTGGGCGTGTCTATATTCACATCGTCAAGGAGATCTAAATGCATGAATTGGGAAAAGCAAGCTTGTGCAACATGAATGACTAAAAACAGAAGAAAGAAAAGTAGAGCTTGGATTGGACCAATCTATTAAGCTCCACCCCATGAATGTACTGACCAATCACAGCTTTGAACACACGTCTAAAAGCCCCACAAAAGTTTGCCATGTTAAAATCCCATTACAAACTGTAACCAAGTTACGGCTGTTTGGATCGGTGTCTCCAGTTTTATTTCATGTGGTGTGGGCAGAAAATGTGTCACTCTTACTTCCCATGCTGGTGTTTCTTTTAAATTTCTAAACAGTGGATCAATCTTCACATTTTGTGTACGATATGTGACATGGTGTACCACCATCATGTCTTTTATTGTGTTCTGGGAATCTCAAGAAATCTTTAGAAGATTTGAGGGGGATACTTTTGTATTGTAAGAGGAAAGGAGTGTGTAAAAGTATGGGAAGATTTGGGGGGACACGCTCTGCCACACATCCGACACGGTATAGATCTTTTAAGCACAAATAAAGAAGTTTTCAAAAAAAATTCTTTTAACTCTTAATTCTTGTAGAGCAGTTTTGATTTTGACAAACTATTCATTTTAATTGGTTTTCTGAACCAACCAGATGATGAATGCAGAGCGATGAATGTTATGTAACAGTTCTGAAGTGAAATATGAAAGTGACGGTCGGCGTCTTGCAAAATAGAAAATGTTTGTTGATATGACAGCATGAAAAGGATGCAGATAATTACTTAATAATTAATGCACAAATCACTTAATAATCAGGGGGAAATAAATCAAAATAGCTATAGCCTTCTCAGCAGAAAGTTTGTAATGACTTCCAATTGGACAGTTTAGGGACACTAGGTGGCAGCAGACTCAACAGGGCCCAATTTCATAAAGCTGTAAAGCAGAAAATTCTGCTTAGCAAATGAGCGGGGTACCAGTTGCAACAATATATAAACTTTATGGCATGTTGGCTGGTAACCTGTTTCTGCTAAAAGCAAGATTTGTCTGTGCTTAGCAAGTTTTTTGTGCTTACAGGCTTTATGAAATTTGGCCCTGGTAAGTCAACTCTTAGGCCGTGTCCGAATTGACGGCTACGGCTGGTGCCAGGGTGCAGTGTTTATCTTATAATTACTTTACTGATAACAGCTGATATCAGTCGAGATGAAACTGGTGTTTAGAATCCAGAATTTCTGGCTAATGGGATTTTCACGTAATGCAAAGGGCACACAGGCATCGCCTAGGGCAAGGAGGCACTGCCCAGGGGCACCAAGGTAATGCCCAGGGGCAAGGAGGCACTGCCCAGGGGCACCAAGGTAATGCCCAGGGGCAAGGAGGCAATGTGAAGGGGCAAGGAGGCAATGCCCAGGAGCAAGGAGGCAAATTCCAGGGGCAGGGAGGCAATTGTACATTGTGTATAATTTGTGAACCGTTCAGACAGACACTCACCTGCATTATTCTGACTTGAGGAGAAGGAATCTGATCGTGCCTTGGAGCGCTTGGCTTTAGGAGCAGCTGCAATCAAAGGAACAGATATGGTTAATAACCCAGAATAGTTGAAGTGGCTGAGGTAGAAATGAGGTACATTTAAACCTTAACATGTGGAGTGTCAGAGGTAGATTTAACCTGGTATATTTAGAGTGTCTATGGAAGAAATGGAGTAAAGCTGTTGGAATGGCTTTTTGCTCTACATCTCAGCAAAGCACGAGTGCATGGGTGAGAAGAAGCAGAAAGCCTGGTTTCACGCTCAATGCTATGGGGCGTCACATACATTTGTACACCTCCAATCTCTCCCCTATTTATCAATGAATCATGCTAGTCTATCATTCAAGCCGTTATTCACCCACTCCCAACCCCCTTTAATCATCTTACTATCCATTAGTCTCCAATTCAGCAGTGGGTCATAGACGAATGCCTCCAGTACAGCCATAATGCTGTCTTTATGCTCTCGCAGCACTTGCATGAGGCTGGCACAAGTGATCCGGTAGTTCCCATCGATTCCAGTTACCTTTTCAAGAGACAAAGTAAACATCAAGTCATTCAAAATGGACGTTACAAGTTGGAACCTTTTTGTAAAATTAAAATATTTGCAGAGCTGCCAGCATTTTCATCTTGCAATCAGGGAGATTTTGTACAGCGATCAGGGAGATATTTTGAATTACATTGAACTATATTAGGGAAAAAGTTTTCCATAATCAGGGAGAGTTTCAAATTTGTTCATCAGAACATGTTTAAGGACCTTTCTACAGAATCAGGGAGAGTTGGCAGCTCTTGTGTTTGGTGTAAAATTATTTCTAAAGAGAGAAAATTGCCCTGCAGTTGACCAATAGTCCTTGACACAGACTAGCGATTGCATTCATTAGTGGCATTGCTAATATTAATTACAGGCATTCATTACACGCTCTTGAACATTGTACCAAAGCGAAATGCACTATTATTACCCCTGTTCATTGTGCCTTAAGCATTCCTGAAACCATCTCAACTCCTTTGGAGTATGCTGCACCGGCAGCCAAATTGGGCGCACAGGTTGCTAATCATTCATATCAACCATCTCTACCCTCGCAAGTACCCATTTACTCCTGGGTGATGAGAAGCAATTAGTTTTGCCCAAGAACACAAGTGTTATGACCAGGAATCGAACCCACACTCCGATCGCTCCGCCATCAGAACTTGAGTTTGATGCTCAAGACCACTCGGCCGCATCACGCCACACAGGACTGGACAGAAGTCCGCAAGCCATAAGAAATTTTATGCCGGACTACTATCTACAGGGCTTTGGTAGATCGATGGGCTCATGAAAAAACAACAACAACAGATACGCTCCGTTTGATCAAAGCATGATCTTGCCGGCATACAAAAATACGCCAGTCACCACCTCGGTGCAAGGTACACTGGTTCAACCTAACCATGAAAACCCTGGATGTGGACTTGGGGGAGTTAGGACTGACACAAGTTTATTTACCTCCATGGCATTTATTAGCATCCTCGTCAGACGGAACGGAATCTTCTCTGGAAACTTCTCCCTCGTCATGGCAACCTATCAAAACACCCAAAAAGATTAAAGATGCATCGCCTGATCTTTGATGTTCCCATAAACACCTGTTAGCTTGGGCAGTCCTATTGGTTGAAGGTGGTCACATGACCATTTAAGAACGGTTTAAAAGGCTGATATAGACGTCACAGCAGCTGTGAAGCTGCATTCGGCGCAAAAAGCCATACCTGTTTTGGCGCACTGGCTTACGCGGGTGCTAATTTATGCGTGAAGCAATCAACACATACCGGTACTCAATTTAAAATCTATCGGTTGAGTTTTGCATGCAATTTGACCCCTCTTGAATTGGACCATGAAGGAGGATATCATAGGAATTGAAAACTTAGGCCAGAACAGAAAAGTTGTACAGATTTTCCAACATCATGATACTGTTTAACAAAAACAAAAAGCGCTTAGGAATGGGAATAAAAAAGTAGTGACTCCAGTTAAAGTCTAGCAGGGCAACGACCCAGCACGGATTTAAATGATTGTTTTAAGACCTCGTTGCCACTCTTGAATGCCCTTATTCGTCAACAGTAATTCTCATGTTGTGGCTATCTTTGATCTTGATTTTCAACCTGTGTTTGACACATCCTAGCACTTTGTAACATTTGGAAAATGCGCTCTACAAATGCCTGCTTATTATTATTATATTATTATTATTATTCAAGACTGATCTCTCACCTCAAAACAATCACCAAAGTCAATGTGAATGATCTTGCCTGACATCCGATCCAACATCAGATTTGAGGGATGTCTGGAAAAAAGAAGAAGAAGAAAACTTTCCATCAGAAACTTTCTTTGACCATACTTTTACCCCAAAAAATCCTCAATAATAAAATAAAACTGGAGTTGAAAAAAAGCTATCAGACCATTTGACGAACCCCTTTTCTTTCAAGATAAGTGTCCTGTTTGTTTAATGTGCATTAACAGAGCTTCCAACATTTGCATCTTGCAATCAGGGAGATTGTGTACAGGAATCAGGGAGATATTTAGAATTACATCCAACATAATAGGGAAAAAGTTTCCATAATCAGGGAGATTTTCAAACTTGTTCATCAGAACATGGAAAGATTGGTTTATTTTCAGTAAAATTTCTGCAGAATCAGGGAGAGTTGGCAGCTCTGCATTAACGCACAGGACCTACACTTTTATGTCCCATCCAAAAGATGCACACTTGATATTAAGGAGCCCTATCATGTCACAGACAAGCAACAAACCATGACAATACATGGAATGGTCTCCCATCCAATTACTGACCACAGTCAACGGTGCTGAATTCGGCACTACCTCTTCCATTGAGCTAACTATCTAGTCAGCAGCAAACACCCAAACACCACTTCATCACTTAGCCTGCTGCGGAGCTGGCATAAAAACAAGAGGAGGAAATCATTTGTGACTTACCGGTCTCCAAGCCCTAGAATGTAACCCACCATGGACATGACTGCCAGAGATCGTGTGTAGTTGGTCCGCCTCTCAAACCAAACCTGGAGAGAAGATCGACAGAGTAAAGAACTGAACTAGAGAATAACAAATAATCATAATAATATTTATGCAGAAGACAGCACTTTTAAGAACAGTAAGGATACCGGGAAAAACCAGCACGATCTCAGCCCGACGTGAGGAGTTACAGGCACAAAGAGAATTTAAAATCTTTCTTTTACATGCTGTGATACCATGAAATAATAATAATACTGGCCCGTTGTGGCCGTTGTGGTCAAGCACACTGTACTCATTGTGTTTCTGAACCGCGGAGTTTGCGTTCAAGTCTCGGTCTTGACACTTGTGTCCTTGAGCAAGACACTTATTGTTATTATTAATGTGTCCTTGATCTGCTAAAACAGAGGATTCGAACTGTCTCTAGCTACCAGGCAATCTCGGTGGTCTAGTGGTAAGACATCTGCTCTAGAATGGCAAAGGTTGTGGGTTCGAATCACATGCGAGTAATATGCCTGTGTTATCTCACAGGACTTGTAGACCGTCGGCCGTCCAGTCATATCTTACAGTCTCGTTCTCTTCAACAGGGGGTTTACTCAGTGAAAGAACTGAGTATACCGCGCTTATTACACATCAATGTATGGGTAAAACACAAATAAACAGCCCTCTCTAGTCATCGTTACGATGAACAGTGATAGTTATCCTATCAATCATATCATGCACTCAGAGAGATTTGGTCCAACAATCAGGAAGATATTTAGAATGATTCAACGTAGTAGCGACAAAGTTCCCATAATCAGGGAGATTTTCAAGTTTGTTCATCAGAACATGGACAGATTGGTTTACTTTCAGGGAACTTTCTGCAGAATCAGGGAGAGTTGGCAATTCGGGTAAGGTACATTATAAGACGAACCCCTAGTCATGGATACTTACCTCTGAGCTTGGACTCTTAAGCCAGAGAAGCTTAGCCAAGTCATCTCCTTGAGTGTGTTCCAACGCATGCTCAAATACCTCAACCTTCTGCATCAAGGTAAGATGCTCATAGTCTGGTGCCATCTAGTGTCAGAAAAAAAGGCCCATCCTGATTAAAAGTCTGTGAGTTGTATGCCTTCATGTAGAATACAGTCAAACAAAAATAATCCTTAAACATTTGTAATTGTATTAAAAAAGCACCCCATACATTGACGAAAACCAGGCCTCCCTGCCACACCCCCATTTTCTCTCTCTCGTAGACATAGGCATTTGCACCTGGGCCCAATTTCATGGAGCTGCTTAAGCACACAAAAATTATGCTTACCAGAATATGGTTACCAGCCAAGCTACCATGTCATGTGTACAATTTTTGACTGGTATCCTGCTCATTTCTGCTAAGTGGAAAACTGTTAAGCAGTATTTTCTGCTTCAGCAGCTCTATGAAATTGGACCCTGGTCTCCTCCTCAAATTGTACCCGGCTGGAATCACTGGTACCCGCTCCCACCACAGCCCGCCCTTCCAGTGCTGCAGGCTTTGAGTTCGGTGGTATCACAACCTGACCATTCTCGGATGTTGTCTACACCCAGCGCATCTTCGGTCGCCCCAAGGAGCGATGGCATCCCTCCGGCTACATAAACCCTACCTCTGTTTTATGTACATTACTCCCTATTTTCATTGCACTGCTTACTGCGGAATTCTGTGCTTACAGCTCATAGAACCGCATGCTTTACGAGGCACTGTCCATCCTGTAAGCTCAGAACTCTGTGGTAAGCAGTACCCTGACTTACCCTAAGCATGATTCTGTGCTCAATGTTCAGCAAGATCTTCTTCTTCTTGTCTCGGTAATCCCTGATGAGAGTATGAAGTGTGTCACAGTGACGCAACCATCCGATTAAACCAGAGTTTGTTGACAGCGGGATGATGGAATAACGCTGGATGCTAAATAACAACAAAAATACACCACTTGTTAAAGGCAAAGTATACCTTTTGGTTTTTGGAACCGTTTGATTGTTTTAATCCTATATAAATGTAGATGTGTACAAAGAAACTAGCCAGTGAAAATTTAAAAAGGTGGTTGTGTTTTTGAGATATCGCCGAAAATCCGGAGTGGATATGTCCACACAGGAAGAACAATTCCCAATAGGAATACACAATCTGAGAAACAATACTGACAGTAACACTTATCAGATTCAAACTGTGGGGGATAAAAACTGATATCTTTTTACATAACCAAATTACTACATTTCTACGAAGTGAACTGTTTCTCAAAATGCTTTATACTATCGAAAGCAGCTGTAGGCTTCTGACCAATAAGTTTTTATTGTCATTAATTTTGAGAGTGATTACCAAACGTATACCTTCCCTTTAAGTGCTTTTTCAATAAAAACCAGAGACGTAATAGCTGCATCGAGTAAAAAAATAGAAATAATTTTTTGAAAAACATAATTGCACCAATGTTGGTGCAACGGTTTGCAATGGTTTGGGGTTGAATTCAATTTCGGCCATAGGGGAAACAAATTGAGGTGGGAATTGGGAAAGGGGCAAAGAAAGTAACTATGAGGCAATTGGCTGTGCTTGTAAAAGCTAAAATGCACCGACACTCAGTTCTTGTTTGTCACTGGCTCCATAATAAACTTTGCTTAATAATTCGTCCATTAAATTCTACAAAATCAGGTCGCACACTTCAAACTGTCTCTTTTATGGGATGGCGGGAGAATGGGATGGTCATGATATGATAGATGGACTAGCAAACATGCTGTCATGCATTTCTTATCACTTGAACAATCATTAATAATTAAATTAGCTAATAAATTCAGGAAGTTTTTGGATAAAAAATATTTCCTGTAAGAAGCGTTGACCCAGTGCAAATCCTTATAGGGTACATATCCTGTCTCCTCTCCAGAGTATTTTTGCAGCTTTGAAAAGACGTTATCAGGACAGTTGTATGGTCATCAGAATTTGTGTTTTTCCTGCCTTGGGGTTGGTAATTTTGCAAATTGGTCCAATGACCAAGGGCCTTTCCCCTCAAGGTGACCTCAAGAATTATCTTGTTTCAAAGTTTTTGGTAAATCTTTATTTTGCATGTAATCTGGCTGCAATTCAGCTAATGGCTGTGAGGGTTGAGTAAAACCTCTTTCAAAATCAAAATCAAAGCCTTACGTCAAATGATTTGTTTACCGAAAGACTGTTTCCACGTGCAACATACATATGAAGCATTTATTAAGCGCCACTACATCAAGAACACAGCCCACTAGAGTGGGTATAAATTTTGGTATTGAATTTTGGATACACTTCTTGAATTGCATGAAGAGTCCGATTCTCTGATTGGGATGGTGAGTGCATTCCAGGTATGGGGAGCAAAATGAGAAAAGGTGCGACTTGATGCAGACTTTTGAGAAGCTTGACAGGCTAGAGTTAGGTTCCATGAGGCGAGTAGTGTCAGATGCTGAGCGAAGGCTTGAGCGGCCAGGCCGGTGGGGAGACAGGCACGAGGATAGATAACCAGTGTGCTGTGCCGTTGAGGCATTTATACACATAAACCAAGATCTTGAAGGTTATCCTGTCCCTAACCGGCAGCCAGTGAAGTTCTTTTCAGTAAGGTGTGGCAACATTTTCAGGTGTGATGAGACACCTATCTTTTAGGTGACTGTGGTCAAACTGTTAATTCACAACCTCATTACCCATTTGGTGAACTCCTATTTTTTCTGCAATCTGTAAAAACCATGACCTTCAACTCTTTGATTTACAGAAAAAGTTGTAGGTTTACATTTTATTCATAAGGCTTGGCACTTGATTTTCTCATAATTTATTGTGGTGCATACCACAGTGACTTGGACATAAGGGTGCACCCCACTAAACAAACACCCATAGTATACGGTGTACATTGCTAAATGTTCAAAAATACACAAAAAATACTTAGAAGTCTCACAGCTTTTCACAGTAAATTGGAATTTATTCATTGACTCTTGAACTGTCATCCTCTGCTCAATTTGATAAGGGGAGTCCCTGGGCCCTTCGAGTTATTCTCCCTCCAAATAAAAACACCCTTACCACCAGTGTAATTCTCAAAATGTCCAAGCATCAATCTTGAACAATGTCCCTACACCTCTTGGCAAATACAGATTTCAGGGCCTATGTCATCTAAAATACCTAAAGTTGGATGTTTTTAAAATTTCGTTTATTAAAATTTTGCTCTGACGTAATTCCCAAATGAAATGGCATTTTTACACCATCTTTGAAAGGGAAGGTATACTTTTGGTAACTACTCTTAAAATCAATAGCAAAAAAACAACTTACTCGGTAAGAAGTACAGCAGCTTTCGAAAGCATTTTGAGAAACTTTTCACGTCAAAGTGATGTGGTTATGGAAAAAATATGTATCAGTTTTTATCCAAATCAATTTATCCAAATCAAATTACGGTTTATTCTTCCTGAGTGGACATGACCGTTCCAGGCTTTTTTGCCGATATCTCAAAAATGCTACCACCTTTTGAAATGAAATTTTCATAGGATAGTTTTATTGCATATGTCTACATTTATATAGGATTAAAATAATCGAACGGTTCCAAAAACCATTGCCTTTAAAGTGAGGTTAGATTGCCATCTCCACCCCCCCCAAAAAAAACTGTCTTAAAGACTCTACCTACAGTACTTGCAATGAGTGTATCACACAGTTAGATTTGACATCAGGGCACCTCCTTAAGTAACACCCATAATTTGGATTGACAACCCATACATGTTTACACTTGGGACCTTTATACACCTCACCAGCTACGATAAAAACGTTAAGTTGAAAACGCTTACTTTCAAATCTCGTATTCTACAACAGGTTAAATCCTGACCGAAGAAACGTTCCTGTTTACGTTTGCTCCAACTTTTAAACAACTATTTTTGGAGACAGATATCATCAATCATAAACTACACCCACTAGACTCGGCTGGATGTTTTCTTTTAGGTTTGTTCACAAAAATAGGCAGTATTTTTGGAAGTTCATTTTGGTGACTTATTATTCTTTAGTTTTGTTGATATATATCAGGAACAAATGTGAACAAATGCAAAACAGACATTATTGAGGTCAACGAACAGAATGAAAATTAGAATCAGACTGAAGGCTCTTAAAAGAAGAACGCTGATTGGCTGATCAAACAGCTCACTGGTAAACAACAGCAGACACTTCTGCCACCCCAACCACATATTTAACGTGGTAGCACAAGTTTAAACTTACACAAGGCAAAAGAGACTCTACCAAAAATAATACAATAAAAATGGCTGTCGAGAAGTGGGGTGGGGATCTGGGGACCGATCTCACAAAGCACAACGATTCATCTTAAGATGAGTTGTCAGTATAGTAATTTGCATTGTGAAATCACACTTTGCTTTAGCAGTCAAGATGGATTCGAACTTCAAATCACTTTTAGCTCTTTAAAGAAAGATGTCTTTTTATCGTGTGTTCTATAATTCAGAAGGAAACAAGAAAACCCAGCTGGTATTAATTCTTTCTACAAAAATTTAGCTCAGAAACATGGAAACCTGAATGGTCACTTTTAGACACCGTACCAGTCTTGTGTGGTAAGAATAAACAAGTTCAAGTCTAGACGCAAGTAATTAAAACTTTACAGATGACACTGCAATCCAATCTGGACAGTGCTACATTCAATTACTCCCTTGACAATTAGATTCCCTCCAAACACCCTAAGATTTGAAATTAACAGTCAACAGGTTGCCCCGTCCCAGTAAACCTCAATCCATGTCATCAACGGTTTCGTGCCACATGCTTAAAAATAAACAAGAGCCGGTGGCTAACTTAAAGAGACACAACAACAAATTGCTGTAAATTTCACTGACAATCACCAGTTTTTACAACTGACGGGAAAATCTCAACCAATTTCGTTGATGCTTTCAAGACTTCGGCAGACAGGAAGTCCACTATAAAATAAACTTCTGCAAATGATCGGAAGGCCTAAAAGATAAACACAACAACAACAACAACAGCAACAACAACAACAACAGATTTCACTGCTGTTAAAAGTAAAAGCCTCTTTAAATACCAGCAATTGATATTTTTTAAAAGGGTTCTCCGAGCGGAAAATCTCCATCCATTAACCTGATAGTTAGTAGAGTCACAGAGAAGTAACAGGAAGTTGGCAACCAATGCCAGCAATTGACGGCGTACCTAAGTTGCGACCACAAACTATACTCCATTGCTTTGATAGATAGGTACAGGAAAATGGTTAGAGAGGGTTACAGATAACAAGGTTACCGGTCTAATTATTATTTTTTTCAAGGGCACATGAAGGGCTCCCGTCAGTTTCACTGATGGTTGCAACAAGTGATTGCAGAAGGTGGGATCAACAACAAATACAAGCTCTAGGTGGCTAAAAAGGCAGTCTGATTACACTGGTAGGGAAAGAATGTACAATTGAAAATATGATCCAAAACCGGCAGTCAAAGCGGAAAAAGGAACTCCTAACAGGAGTTTTACTAAAAACCTAACAAATTTCATTGATAATTTGGGTTTTGAACAAAGAAAAATTGACTGGAGTGGGACTTGAACCAACAACCTGAGGATTAACGTACCGGCGCTCTACCAACTGAGCTATCCAGGCCTATGTTGGAGGTCTCCCTATTAGTCAATATCTTTGTTCGGGGGTGCCAGTCAGAAGCCATTCAACCGTTAGCTGCCGTGTAGCCAGGGATCACACCCAAGTTTACGATACAACCTGGGAAGCGGCAGCCAAATTTCATTGATGATTTCAAAACGTGGTTGCAGGAGGCTGGCTCAAACAGAAACACCAGTATTCTGACGACCCAAAAGAGTTAGTCACAGCAATAAAGTTAATTTCACTGACAGGGACAGAATATACAATTGAATATACAATCCAAAACCGGCAGTCACATGGGAAATGGGGACCCCGAACAGAAAATCCTAACAAATCTCTTTGATGATTGCAAAAAGTGGTTGCAGGAGGCTGGCTCAAACACAAATACCAGTAACTGACGACCCTAAAAAGTTAGTCGCTGCAATAAAGTTAATTTCACTGACGGGGACAGAATACAACATTATTATTATTACTATTATATATCTGGGAATGAAACCAAGGATGCCTCATTAGTGAACTGAATCAATATAGCTCACAAGCCTGAGGAGACCTGTAAACAAGGATGCTTGCTATGTGACACAGAAACACCGGGGTAAACCCCTACTCTTCCAAGTGTTCATTCATTCATTCATTCATAAATGGTTTATTAAAAACAAATTTTCAAATCGCGGCATCAGCTGAATTGCAAGTAAATTAACATTTAAAAATATTTAAACATTTTAAGAAGGCACAATGGAAAAACAACAATGAGTTACGGAAACAAATTAAAGTATGCTTTAGAGAAAAAGCAGCAAAATCAACTAATGTTAAAATTACGGACAAGGTAAGGCAACGAACTGTTTTTCATTCTTTCAGTTTTACAATTAAACTCAGGGATTTTGATTTTCCGCCTAAGAGTTCTAGAGTTGTTTGGTGCTGGCAAGTTCTAGGTTGTTTTACGTGCACTACATGTACCATTCCTCAGACATGGGACCTACAGCTTCATGTCCCATCCAAAGGACAAAGCAATTATGGAGAAGTATCTTGCTCAAGGACACAAATGTCAAGACCAGGACATGAACTTCCACTCCCCTGATCAGATACACCAGCAAAGCTTAAGTCGGTTTCTCTTTACCGCACACACACCCTGTTTTTAAAACAAGATCAGACACCTGCAAATTGACGACCTCAAAAGGCCTGATTAATATCACCGATTATGTCAAGATGTCTGGACACTAAAATTCAAAATCAATCTTAAACGACATTCTTGATGGGATGTTAATTAATTCCAAAGCGCGTTACAGGAACTTGGGTTGAAAACAGTCTGAGAGATACCCGCTGTCGCCGGCCTTGACAAGTTTTCTGAAATTCTCACTGATGGCTGTGGGAAATGGAGCCACAAGTTCAACACCCAGAAACTTGTCGTTGCCATACTTTACAAAAATAACTTCAGGATTCCATATCCAAACTAGAGTCACCGGTAGCTGGCCAGAACTCAGGAAATGGCAAAACTACCTGATACAGCTGTACCTGTAGACCCCCACAGGAAAAATTTCCGGCGGCAAGACCTCAATCCGCTTCTGTGACAGGTACAGGAAGTTAGATTGAAAAACAAAGTCTTAAAATAGTCGGACATCTGCCTCTGGGTCCAGGATCACTGGGGAATGTTTTGCACAATGAAGTCAACGCCAGGTTTGTTTTTACCAGGGAGTAAATTACTCAGAAAGTGGGTTTGATGTTAGGGGTTCCACTGTAGGGTGTGAAGACCCAGGGACGCTGGGAATTGCCCCCTCCTAAATACTAAATCTACGAGGACTGACACAATCTTTTTTTACTCCATTTCCCAGCACTTAACTTGCCTGAGTCATCTCCCAGACAATGTACTTTAAAGGCAAAGTACACGGAGATTAGTTATCAAAATTGATTAGTTTAAATCCAAAAAGTTCACCGATTTATAAAAAAAAGAGTCCTCAGTTGGAGAGCAGGCCTCGAAATAACCCACGGCACCCACGGCGATTGCCGTGGTGCCCTGTGCTTTTGCTGTGGTGCCCTTTGCAAGGTTCCAATACAAATTGACATTTTCCTCATAGAGTGCCCCTTACCAGAGGAAATTACCGTGCCACTTCAAGAGCGAAGTTCAAGGCCTGGAAGGGAATGTACAATGTACAGCAACCTTCAGGGTAAACCACGTGTCGTGGCCATTTCTGGTGTTTCTGATCAGCAGAGTGTGGGGTTCGAGTCCGGGTCGTGGCACTTGTGTCCTTGAGCAAGACATTTTACCATAATTTCTAGGTCCCGTGTACTGGGACTGGTAGTGCGCGTAAAAAGAACCCAGAACATTTATCATGGAAGAGAAGGAGTTAATCCCGCTGTTTCTGGTTCACATAGCTAGCATCCTTGCTTGTAGCAACATCTCTAGTCTGAGGAATTCAAACTGAAGTGTTGACTTTTGACTAAACAAGTCACTGTACCAGACTTTATTAAAAATCTAATTGGCAAATGGGTGACTGTACTTTAATACTTGTAGCTCAGAGTGAGCGGTCTGGTGCCAACTCAAATCAGCCTTTTTTATACTTAATTTGGCATTTGTGGAATCAGGTTGCAACCCCTTCAATAAAAACATTTCAGGAAATGTCAGACTGCATATTCCAATATGACAAGAGATGGTTGATGGTAGGAACTAACGCCGGTAAATGGCAGATAAAGACCGAACATCTCTTGCCAAAAACATGGCCTAATCAGCTACCACATTGCATTAGGGATAGCGGTTTGTGCAATACACTAATTAGAGTTTGCGAGCAGTGTCCTACTGAAAACTACCTTCGGGAAAAACAAAAATGGCTGGGGATTAAGTTGAACGCAAAATGAAACACTACAAAATATGGAAAAGCAGGCTTTTTGGGGTGTGCCCAAAACAAATAAATAATCCGCAAACCATCGGGGTAGAGGGCTTGACTCCCCGCATCCCCCGGGTGCGCTACTGGTTTCTGGTTTTCTAGTTAACCATATGGCAAGGCTTTCTAAAAACCCCACACATTTCCTTTCATGTCGTACTGATTCAAGATGATAGAGTGTGACTCATAGCACATGACGTCCTGTGGTTTGACATACATGCACTTTTGCCATTAAAGGAATAACAATGTTTATCTGATACCAATACTTTAGAAACATAAATGTTAGAGTCAATTGCATGAAAATGTTTGAATTCCCGGAAAGTGTAACTCTCGAATTGGAGAGTTTGGGACACTAGGTGGCAGCAGACATACCCAGACATGCAAATATGTCTTTTTGCAAATATTGCTTCACTGTTCCCTACGACACATCGCACAGGAATGTAAATCAATTTATCTAGTACCAGCGTCACTCCAACCTCAAACCCGAGGCTATTTCTCATATTGTATAAGGAGCTGGGAACGACTAACAGTAAGCACGTTCAAGGTAATGTACCCCGTGGGGTACATTTCCCATGTCTCCCACAGCCATGTACTTGCGTCTTTATAGCACATCATGTGATTGGTTCTCGACCAATACGAATTCACGATCTCTTACCGCAGTATAACAAACATGCATGTCACATTGTAAGGAACAACTCTATTTCGCTCGTCCCCAGCGCCTTGCCTTAAAACCAAAGGCGCTGGGATGGGCAAACGTATCAAGCACGCTCATTGGTTAATGCTCAGTCCCATCATGCATCACACTCACACTGCAAGCACTGCACGCATGACGTACTTCCTGAACAAGAATCTGTGCAAGCTGATTAGCCCATCCCAGCGGTCCTGGATAGGCCGCTGGGGCCGAGCAAACAACTCTATGTCCCCAGCTGACATAGAGGGCGTGCACAGCAGACACAGAAGACAACTACGCTTAGCATTTTGCCATGTTCGACTTCTACAGTAAGCCCATAAATCAGTCGTCACTGCTAAAGCAGAATGTGATGTCACAGCACAACTCCTGATGCCACGGGGACACATCTTGATTTGAATCTTATCTCTTCTTGAAATCAAGTTTGAATATTAGGCAGGTATTATGGAAAATTAGCCGCAGCTTCGACAAACCGCTGCAAAACAGTCTAATCTAAGAGATCACATTTTAGACTTCCTTTAACGAGAGTTTGAGCACAAGTGGAAAGGAACTCCATTTCCTTTTGGATTGATGTTGAGGGAAGTATCAAGTTATGTCGACCGGTTTGTCAGAACGGCCCTCGCTGTTTGGTATTGGGGAACAGGGGGAGAGGGGTGGAGGGGTGGTTTATGCTAACCCTTCGAGAGAAATAAGTGGTTGCTTTGACAGGAAATTGAGTTTGAGATTACGATGCCATAAGTCTGCAATTTTAGACCGCAGGGGGCATGTTCTTGTTTGGGGGTTGCTTTTTCTTTTGTCTGTATTTGAGGTGAAACTTTTTTGGGGGGGGTTGGGGGTGAGGAGGGGGGGGGAAAGGTGTGAATGAGCCCTTTTAACAGCAACCCAGCGATTCCCGCTTGACAACAAATGGTGTGCAAGATAACGATATCAATAATTTGGCATCTCAAACTGCAGGGCATGCTTATGATTTCAAAGTTTCTGGGTGTGAAGGTGTGGGGGTGGGGTGAAGTTTTTAGATTTTTCTCACAACTTACTTGAGATGTCTTCTGAATGTATCAGGGTTGTTAGCCAGGAGGGTGTTGACCAAACCAAACAGTTGCATCACTCTCTCGTCCTGTCTCAGATCCTCATGCCCCTTCAGAAGATACATGTACTCCGCTCCATCACTCCCTAAACGAAAAAACAAAGTTTCAAATTCAAAGGCACATTTTTTGAACGAGGACCAGGCGCCCAGCAACAGGGGTGGCAGGCTGGCTATGCCCGCCCCACGCTTTGCTTGCAGATTCAAGAATTCAGACGTAATGACAATTTAAAACTAAAACTAGCCCAATCCAAGAGGCAGTCTGGATCTACTTAAGCTTTCTTTAAAAATGTATTTGAGCCGATGAGATCTGTCAAGAAACGCCGGTAAAGATGGAAAATGTCATTAGTTTCGTAAGCCTACAGTGGAATTCTTAGAGTCTGGTCACACGAGGCAATTTTCAGGCAACCAGTTCCAGGCAATCTCCATGAAGAAAAGGCATTCACAATTCAATGTTCATATATTTTTCTTGGGGGATCATAAGACATTGTTTGAGAAATGACTCCTGTGCTACCAAAGTGGTCCTGCAGCATGCACTGCAGTTGGTTGCCTCCAAGTTGCCTGGAAAAGTTGCCTCGTGTGACCAGGCCCTTATGCTACATCTCTATGGAGCCTGCACAGGACATGATATTCACACCAACAAGCAGAACTAATATCGTCAATCACTGCTGTGTTTGATGGATACCGTTGTCAAGATTTTTATATTGATCAGCGCCACTTAACGGCTGCACCCCCCTCTTTTAAACACCTTGCTACGTGACCAGACAAGGACATTCGTTTCTATTTATCAACGCACAAACACGAACACTATCTGGTTATAGATGTTAATTGATCTCTCTAGTAATGTAACCAAGAAGCTGTCAAGGTTGCCTTGCCTTGCACTGTAACCCGTAGGCCTGAAGACACCCGTTTAAGAAAGACGCTACAGAAATCTCAGTTTTAGATGTTGGTGGTAAGAAAGACGTTACAGAAATCTCAGTTTTAGATGATGGTGGTAAGAAAGACGTTACAGAAATCTCAGTTTTAGATGTTGGTGGTAAGAAAGACGCTACAGAAATCTCAGTTTTAGATGTTGGTGGTAAGAAAGACGTTACAGAAATCTCAGTTTTAGATGTTGGTGGTAAGAAAGACGTTACAGAAATCTCAGTTTTAGATGTTGGTGGTAAGAAAGACGTTACAGAAATCTCAGTTTTAGATGGTGGTGGTAAGAAAGACGTTACAGAAATCTCAGTTTTAGATGGTGGTGGTAAGAAAGACGTTACAGAAATCTCAGTTTTAGATGTTGGTGGTAAGAAAGACGTTACAGAAATCTCAGTTTTAGATGGTGGTGGTAAGAAAGACGTTACAGAAATCTCAGTTTTAGATGTTGGTGGTAAGAAAGACGCGACAGAAATCTCAGTTTTAGATGTTGGTGGTAAGAAAGACGTTACAGAAATCTCAGTTTTAGATGTTGGTGGTAAGAAAGACGTTACAGAAATCTCAGTTTTAGATGTTGGTGGTAAGACAGACGTTACAGAAATCTCAGTTTTAGATGTTGGTGGTAAGAAAGACATTACAGAAATCTCAGTTTTTAGATGTGGGCGGAAAATCCCATATAGGGAAAACCCATGCAATCAGGTAGGGATTGAAAACCCAGTTCACATGCAAGGCTCCGATCCACAGTGGGATTCGAACCCGGGTCAACAGAGTGAATGGCATAGAATAAACCACTGAGCCAACCTGGATTTCAAGCAAACAAAACACTAAAAAAGGTGTCTTTTCAGGAATTTTGTGAAGCTCAAGTACTGCTGCAATCAAAATAACTGTAGAGATTTGTGTATATTTTGTTTATTAATTTTTGGGGGGAGCGTCTTGAAATGTAATTTCCTCAACTTTGACAGCATCTCAGATAGAAATACTTCTTTAGAGAATCGGTATTGGTAAGAACTTTAAATCAGTGAGCTTTCAGATTGAACGCCAGTTACTTGTCCTTTATATACTAAATATGATTCAGGTTAAATACTGAGGACTGTGGTTAGCCCTACCGAAGATACTGAGCTTGCGAGGGCGCTGTTTAGAGGTGATGACCTGTAGTGATGATTGGACACGCTGGATGCGTACAATTGGTCGATTGGGGTTGTACGTCCCTGGGACGGCCAGTTCAAGGTCTCGACACATCAAGAGTTTGGGAGATACAAGCTGCAGCTCTAGCTGAGTTAACTGCAAGAAGAACAACAAATTGAAAAAAAAATGTTTTCAAAATGTGTACACCAACAACTTTTTTAATAATCATATTTTGGAGGGTCATTAATAGATTGTGAAATTATGACAAGTTATCACAACCTGGGGTTCTGTGCTTTGACCTTTGAGGAGACTTAATATATTTTGGCTTTTAGGTTGGTCCTACTTGGCTTGGGAAATAGAGGGATGCTTCATGAAAACTGGCAGCAAGCCGGGTTGGGAAAAAAAAAATAAACATTTTCGGGGGTGTTATTTTCTAGGGGTAATAAGCAAAAACTTCACCTGCTGACCAGCCAAAAGTTGAAAAGAAATCTGGAATTTAGTTATCCGAAAATATATTTGAGCAGAACTTGCAATTAAATTTGGTCTTGGTCGCTAGTCCACTAAATCAGTCAAGAAGACATATCACAGGGTTTCTGGAATTTGTCTGGGATCATATCTAGAAACTCAAAGATTGGTATGCCAAGAAAAAGCATAATCAAGCATATTTTTAGTTTTTTCAATGTGCAGTATTAAATATCGAACTTAGTTCAAACTGGGAACACATTTGGTTTTAAATCAAATAAATTACAAATGGAAGAGTTTGTCATAAGGGCGTTCAAGATCATGGTGCAATATTTTTTGAAACATCATCTAAACTTAGACTGAGACCTACCTGAGGGAGTTGTTTTGATATACGCCTAAACACGTGGTAGTACAGGTCCCAGGCTTGTGTCAGGTCTTTGACGTTGCGGGAGCGCGTGTATTTCCGGCACCACTCCTGCGCTTCCATTAAATCACGGCCGTACGCCTGTTACAAATGAATGAAATCACGTTGATTAGGTCTGGACTCACAGGGACGCCCCTTGGCACCTGGTCTCCGGTTTCGCCTTGGTGCTCCTTCAATATACTCTCACAGACTTTAACATTTTTATAATGGAATTCTAACAAGAACTATTGGTTAAATTTGTGAGTTCAAGTTTATCCTTAACAATAATTGAAACAAAAAAATTGATTTATGTAGCACCAAAATAAAAAAGGATACGAAACACTGAAATTTAATTTAGTTTTACCCTTACACCGATGTGTATAAAGCACTGTATGCTCAGTGCTCTCCCAAGCTCTGTGAACAAAATCCACAGGTAATAACTCGTGTGGGATTCGAACCCACGACCTTTGCATTGCTAGAGCAGATGTCTTACCACTAGACCACCGAGCTAGCCCGATGGCTAGAGGCGGGTTTTGAATCCTTAGCAGCGGGTACTGCAGCGATTTAGAGATGTTAATATTTGCATCGGGGATAAAGAATTTAATTTGGTCTTTACCCTTACACCGATGTGTATATTAAGCACTGTATGCTCAGTGCTCTCCCGAGCTCTGTGAAAAAATGCACATCGGTGTAAGGGTAAAACCAAATTAAATTCTTTATCCCCGATGTAAATATTTAACATCTCTAAAGACACTTTCAGGGAAAAAGGAAAAAAACAAACTAATGGGAATAACCAGCACCAGGTTGGAGAACAAGTGGGTCTTAAGACCCTTTTTAAAACACAAAAAAAACTCTCTGCGTTTCTAATGAGGACAGGATGACCATTCAAGAAGTGGGAGGCCGCAATGGAAATTGTTCTGTCATTGGCTTTTTTTGGTGATATGTATTGTATGATATGTCCTTTGTATGACAACTTTATAGAGTAAAAACGATGAAGAAAACAGAACTGGAGACAATGTAACTTCTGCTTCACGTTCACTGTGTATATATATTGTGTACCAACTTCTCATGTGCTTTTTCCCATCATGCACCTGTGGAGAATGGGTGTCACAATGGGAGACTTTTGAGGACTCTAGGTGGCAGCAGACTAACCAGGTAAATGCGTTGTTCTTGGAAGTGTGAGCATGCTCAGAACGGCGTTAACAATGGAAATTTAACCTGGTAAGTCTGCTGCCACCGTTCAGGCCATTACATTTCTGGTGATGAAAGCAAGAATGCCTCATAAGTGAACTTAATCACTGAAGCTTGCAAGCCTGAGGAAACCTGTAAACAAGGATGCTTGCTACATGTATGTGAACCAGAAACACCAGGGTTAACCCCTACTCTTCCATGATAATTGTTCAGGGGTGGATTTCACAAAGAGTTAAGACTAGTCTTATCTCGAGTTAGGACAAGTTACTCGTCCTAACTTAGGATTAGCCTTAAGTTTTTAAAAACACCTAGGACTAGTTCTAAGTTAGGACTATCTTTGTGAAATCGACCCCCTGTGGGTTCTTTTACATGCACTTACAGAGGCGCACTCTACTGTGATGGCACCAAAATATTGACACGGCGGTTTGAAGCAGAACTAATACCTGATTGAATGAAGTTTCCTTCATGGTTTGAGGTCCTCGTTCCATCATAGCATGAAGAGGTTCAAGAACTCCAAACATTCCTTTCACGTTCCTCTCCCCAAAGTAGAGTCGTGAGGCTTCCTCTAAACCCTCGTGCCACAACTCATGCCAGAGGATTGCTACGCGAATCAGCTCCTCACTGACCTAAAACAAAAGCAAGATACAGGAGTCAAAAAGAGGTACTTATCTAAGGCTCATTCCTTTAAACCCTCAAACCAGAGAAAATCTATACTGCAATAATTGCCTCTTTAACCTGTAAAGGAAGAACAAGTTAAAGATATCAAGCGGAGGTACATGTATCACTGTGAGGCTAATTTCTCCACCAATCATAGGCACCACTGATGGAGAGGCTTATTCTTCCAAACCCTCACACCAATCATAGGTACCATTGAATGTGAGGCTTATTCTCCGAACCCTCAAACCAATCATAGGTGCCATTGACTGTGAGGCTTATTCTTCAAAACCCTCAAACCAATCATAGTTACCACTGACTATGAGGTTCATTCTCCAAACCCTCAAACATGTCAAACCAATCATAGGTACCACTGACTGTGAGGCTTAATCACCAAGCCCTCAAACCAATCATAGGTACCATTGACTTTGAGGTTCATTCTCCAAACCCACAAACCAATCATAGGTACCACTGACTTTAAGGCTTATTCTTCAAAACCCTCACACTAATCAAAGGTACCACTGACTACGAGGCTTAATTAACAAACCCTCACATCTATCAGAGGCACCACTGACTGTGAGGCTTATTTTTCCAAAACCTCACACCAATCATTCATACCACTGCGAGGCTCATTTCTTTAAGCCCTCAAAGCAATCATACATTGTATATGTAGGTGCCACAGTAAGACTAATTTTTTTCAAAGCCTCAAACCAGCTACATGTATAGTTAGTTTGAGGTTTCAAAACCTCAAACCAACTATTCATGTAGCTACCACTGTGACGCTTCTTTCTCTAAACCCTACCAACAAGCAAAGGTACCACTGTGAGGTTTATTTCTTCAAACTCTCACTACCAATTAAAGGTACCACGGTCAGGCTTATTTCTACAAACCCTCAAACCAATCCCAGGTACTATAGTGAGACTTTTTCCCCAAAGTCCGTTTTCTCTTTTTTCTGATGTCGTATTTATCTCTTTCTTTGAGAGTACCTCACCATGATTCTTGAGAAGTGAGACAAAAGAATACATACCATCATAGCTTGTTGTACCAGCGTGTTGCTGTGATCGCACATGTTCTTCAGCACCTTATTTGCAGCATTGTGTCGTGCTGTACTCTGCGATTTTGAGGCCACAGTCAGTGGATAAATCAAGGCCTGTGAAACACAAGATCAATTTTAAAGCAAATTTTACCTCCCTTTTTTTAACTACACATATAAATAGTAAACATAACACATCATTTTTACAGGACCCGTTTTCACAGAGACCCAAGACTGATCTTAAAACATGTAGAACGTGTATCAATCTTAATTGCTAAGCAAAATGTGATGTCATAATACAAATCAATGTGGAAAGATTGACAAGTCATCTTAAGAAGAATCTTAATGCTCTGGGTTTCTTCATGAGGCTCCTTGAAAACTGAAGACTGGGACAAATGTTTGTGTCCAAAATGACTTTCTTTTGACTGGTTCTTTCTTCTACTGCCTTCATACACCCCCCATATTGCCCCGCCCCTTACCTGTGGATGTTGTTTTCCAATGTCCATCAGTAGCTGATGAATCAGACGACCCACAAGCTGTCTTGGTGTGTCTATTCTTGCGATGAGTTGTGGTATAACCTGAATAATGACAAATTAAATCTTTTTTATTACTTTACGTTTGAGATTAAAAGTAGCATCGCTTTTGTGATCTCTCTCCTGCCACTTCCCAGGTTGCATCGTACACTTGGGTGTGGTACAGGGCCCAATTTCATAGAGCTGCTCCTAAGCAGAAATATTGCTTAACAATTTTCTGCTAAGCAGAAATGAGCAGAATACCAGACATAAGTTGTACTTGTGGTATGCTAGTTTGGCTGGTAACCTTATTCTGGTAAGCATATCTTGTTGTGCTTAGCTACTTTTTGTGCTTTAAGCAGCTCTATGAAATTGGGCCCTGGTTGAATGGCTTCTGACTGGCAACCCCAAACAAAGACAAAATAGGGAGACCACCAATATGAGGACTAGATACCTCATGTCTAGTGCTGGTCACAGGTTCAAATCCTGCTCTAGTCAATTTTTGATGTGCCATCTCTTTATGATGTTTTTGATAACTAGAGGATTTGAATGAATGTGCTCTTCCGGTAACCAATGATGTACCACCCATTTATGATACATGTATGTTTCTTGATAACTAGAGGATTGGAATGAATGCACTCTTCCAATAACCAATGATATGATATGTTTTTTTATTACTAGTCGATTGGAATGAATGTACTCTTCCAATAACCAATATGTATCGTCCCTTTGACATTATTTATGATACTGTCTGTTTCTTGAAAACTACTTGAAAGCAATGTTGTTTAATCCCGTTCAAGTCAGTAGACTTTCGTTATTACAAATATCCTACACGTAGACACTTTAAACCCTTATTTGGATATTTCCTCAGGAGAAACTAGGTCTTTCAAGTCGGAGGAAACAAAGGTTCAAGATTCCTTGTGAATCAAACGAAGGAGAACCCAAATATGCTCACTTCAACCCTCCACTAAAAAACAACTTCCTGAGGAGACGGTAACGTTGTTCTGCACCTAAGTGTTTCTATATTTAGCAGGGTACCAGCTGGTGTCACAAGCATGACGAGTGGCCAAGAGGTAAACGCAAAGTCATATCCCAGCGATAACCGGTATCCATTCCTTGATAGTAATACACTTGTGTTGTGAGCCTTATTCTACACATTTGATAGTGCTACACTCAAGTTTTATTTCTGTTTTTGAAATACTTTAGGCTAGTTTCTGTCAAGGCCTGTTTTTTTAATACGCTGATCTAGAAATGTTTAGATAAAATCTTAGGTGGATAATGCTTTTCCCGTTTTTTAATTATTTTGAGACGGAATTCAGCTTGTCATCTCGATGTACATGTAGGTCAACAATGTCGTTCCTGGCAAGATTTACAACTAGAAGGAAGTCAGTAGGGAAATTATCACTTAGCAATCATGCCGAGTTTGGCAGCTGACCAGACTATACTTTCATTTTAATGAGACAAGATCCAACTATGATGACAGTTCAACTCATCTTGACCGTCAAAAGTTTGGCATTTTTCGCTAAACATCATGTTTAAATTTTATATCTGCTTCCCAGGCTGTATCAAAAACAGGGTGTGATCCCTGGCTATACAGCAGTATACAGTTGTTTAACTTCTGACTGGCGCCTACAGACATGCCAGAGCAAAGATATTGACAAAGTTTGTTTGTAGAGATGATCTTCCCGTCAAGGGAACTTGGCAAACGTCCATGAAGGGGATATGAATGCCTAGCTGGCAACAGCCAATCTCTCTCATATAAACATTGGTTTAACATCTATGATTATAAATTGCACAAATCAATAAATTGTGATTCAGTAAACTAGACGATAGTACTTAATTCTAGTCATTGTGAAATCAGCAGTTAGCTTGGTAGGGTTCAAACCCACAACGTTAATGTGATTGCAAGTCCGGAAGCCTAACCACTGGGCCACGGTGACAAAGTAGGGCAATGGCACAAAAACCCGGAGGTCGCAGGTTAAAATCCTGATTTTTTGTTTTGTTCAACCCAAAGTTAATAAATATTTGCTAAGGAGAAACAAGCTGGGAACCAGTCATGAAAAGTACACACGACACATTGTATTCTTGGCTGGTAAGCAAGTGTGCCCGCTTAAAAGGTCCCACCTTGGCTCATTTTCTTAACAAACACCTTTCCTAAACAGGCTCTCTGCTATAAAGCAAATCGTTTCTTCAGTACAACTTTTTCCATTTCAAAAACTACTTGGTGCAAGCGGCCGGCCCCCCGAGCTGCTTCACGCTCTGGCTCCACCCAGGCTGAGAAAATCTTTGGTGAGAAACTGCGGAAATTACAATTGGCTGACTTCCTCGCGTGCCAAAAGCCCCCCCTGGCCTTTGCATGAACCTGCCCCTTCCCCCCTTTTCTCCCCCACCCTAACCATCTGAGATTTGTTACATGTAAGCAGACATGGTTCCTCCAATCAGAGTTCGTTATTAAGCATGCAACGGCAGTTCGTCATGCACTTCCGTAAAAAATATTTACCGTTCAATGAAATGCGCAGATGTTCCTGAGGGATTGATGGGTAAAATATAGATGGGTCTGGTTGAAGATTATCCGGAGAATGGATGGGTGGGAGACAGAGCTCCTCAATCTTCTTACTTCTCAAAGTCGTAAAAAAAAATGACAGCAAATTGGAATGAGTATTTAATTGGTAACATATCCTTCATTCACTGTTAGTGTCAGGCAGGGTTGTGGGTACTCCACACTTGACAGTCTCTGTCAGCACCGACCACCCCTTGGTAATGCCGACCTGCACAAAAACAAAATTAAGTTGCTCCAACCGGCGCTCAATTTAAGGGGAAAATCCTGACTACTGCATGATTGAATTGAATAATTGCTAGACCATTCTTTTTCATTTACGTCTTTCTTGACCAAAACAATGTAAAGTGAGCATCTTACCGCTCTAAATCTAGCCATACATCAAGCGGCAGGCTGCACCTAACTGAATAGACATTTGAAGCTTTGCTTGGTGTGGAAATAAAGAGTTACTATTAATAGTCGAGTGTTGGCTTTGAAAAGAGCGGGTGTGGTCGCGATGTTTCGAGCAGTATACCCTGCTCGTAACTTGCACCTCTAACCTGTTGATGCAGTGTACATTGATGTACAGTACCGTACACTTGTATTGAGCACTGGTACTCGGTATTGCAACTGGTATGCATAATGAAAATGCTACACCGAAAGCTCCCACACAGCAGTTGTGTTCATTGAAATCAGTGTCGTTGTGTTCACATGAGAAAGTTTGTTTGTAAAATGACTTGTGTGATGGCGTTGATACTTTGATAACAATTGTTACGAATTCATTGAGCACTGGTACTCGGTATTGCAACTGGTATGCATAATGAAACGCTACACTGAAAGCTCCCACATGGTAGGGGGTTTGTGTTCATTGAAATCAGTGTCGTTGTGCACACATAAGAAAGTTTATCTGTGAATGACTTGCGTGATTACGTTGATACTTTGATAACGATTGTTACGTATTCATCAATGTTTTAAACTTTTCAAAACCATAGTGGCAATATAGGCAGCTTGTACCCAATAGCCTATAGTGGCCACAAATGGCTGCAAGATTTCGTCATGTGTACATGGTGTAATGAAAGATTCCGGAGAAAGGGTGCAAGCAGTTAATGTGCAAAATTGTGTTTTAGGAAAACTGAATGTCAAAGTTTGATTGTTTTAACTGCCATTCGTCATCATAGGGAGAACAAATTCTGTTTGAGAATGGAAAGGTTGTTCTTGGGACACTTCTAGCATAATGCCATTTATTTATATTTTTTTCCCGGTAGCAATTTTGTTTACAGATAAACTACGTTGTGCAGGTGGAAGAATGGCGTAGAGCCTGGCCTTTCTACCGGGAACACGACGAAAGATTTGATTTAAATTTGTCCTTCTTCCATTCAACCAAAGGTCAAAGTAAAGATCAGTTGTCCTAAATGGACTCCACTTCCTAATGAATCCAATTTTAACATAGTTCATATCGTTCTTATCTGAAACAAATACCAACTTTCTGTTTCATGTTAATGTTCCAGACATTTTTTTATTGATATAAATTTAGTCAAAAAGTCAATACAAATTTAGCCCTGTCTGAGCATATGGTGATGATTTCACAGAAATCAATGGTCTCCAAGGGGGGGACAGTCATAATTCCCCCAAATACAGAGTAAAAAAATGGAAGGCATCCTTATCTTCACATCGCTACGAATGACTAATGATCGATTGCTCAAAGTTATGTGGTTACAGAAAGTTTCTTGTTTACAGGAACAAGATAATTTTTGTTAACCATGACAAGTGTACTTTGCTTTGAATTCTGGAGTATGCAGAAGTTGCACAAAATAATACTGAACAGGGCAAGCTTTTACAAGGACAAGGGCTCCCTCTACTGGCAAATGATATGATAATGGGGTTTTATCCCAACTCATTATGTGGAGGGTCTAAAAGCAGATACGTTAAAAGACGACTATCCAAACTTCAACTTTCCCGAGTACTGTTTCTTTGCAGAATTTCTTTAAGGAAAAATAGTATTAGCTGTTGCAAACTGCTTACCAACCAAAAGGACCAATGGTATAAGTGCAAATTTCTTTTTTTAAATAGTTAGTGGCTTGACGTTTTGACCTTAGCAGAGTCTTTCTTTAATTATATGAGCTTGTAGAAAACAAACGTGGCTCCACTTTTTCTTCAAACTGAAACACTTCAACTTAAATATCAACAAAAGTTTGCCCAAAGAATCACGCACTGTATAGGGACTTAGGGTGCTGTAAGCGCAGAATTCCATGGTAAGCAGCACCAGAAAATTGGGACCTGGGCCCAATTTCATAAAGCCTGTAAGCACAAAAAACTTGCTGAGCACAGACAAATCTTGCTCAGCAGAAACAGGTAACCAGCTCTACAGTTAATGTACATGTATGAGTGAAGTAGACCTATAAAGTTAACATTGTTGCCACTGGTACCCCGCTCATTTCTTGCTAAGCAAAGAAATTTGCTAAGCAGAATGTTCTGCTTAACAGCTTTATGAAATTGGGCCCATATTAGGCTGACGAAGTATCCCAAGGTTGCATCATGCCATGGTCAACATAATCAAGGCAGTTTCACTGGAGTTTCTCCAGTTGTAACAGTTCTACGCCCACCAACCCCCAAAGGAGATGAGCCTGGGTTTGCAAGACTTCATGAAAAGACTAGAATCTGTCCTTTGACAGTGACCAGTTCCCCGCAGCTGGCTGTTGTCAAAGTTCAAGAGAAACAGAACAGGTGTTTGGGGGGGGGGGGAATAATAAAAGAAAAGGCAGCAGGAATAACTGATGCGTAAAATGGACACAATGAATGATGGTAGTAAATTTCTAAAGGAAGGACCAACTCAGAGCTGTTTTGGGGTTTTTTGGGGAGGGGTGGGGGAAACAGAAACAAGTCAAGGTCAAATAACAAACACTTTCACTAGAAAACCTTGTTCCAAGAACTGAATATTTGCTGAATATTTTGGTAAAATGACGTTGGTGTAGGCCTAAGTGTGAAGCAGTTGCTGTAAAGAACAAACTGAACTAGATTGATTATTTAAAGATATTTTCGTTTTAAAAGGGTTGTTTTAGGATAAATCACTCGTACTCGTAGGATCAGACATACCATCATGATCAGAGTCCAACAGTTTGGGTGCTGAGTTATCATATATGTTGTTGGATTTTGTTAGAGTAAGGAAGGATCCTAGAAATCACTCATGGGATCAGGCATACCACCATAATCAGAGTCCAACCAATGGTGTTGGATTTTGTTGGAGTGCACTGGGTGGCAAATGTAGGCTACTGGGTAGTGAGTGAGAGGTTAATGTAGTACAGCGGGAGTGTATTGAACCAGGGGAGGAAACAGGAGGCGTGTGCTGTGAGGCCAGCTGGGAGGTGTGGTCCCTTCGCCGGTAAACTGTACTAGGCTACCACCCTAGAAGAGGGCCTGAACTTTGCTACCGATAGCGACAGGTGTCCAAGTCAGCTGTTGATAAATCTAGGACAGGATCGAACATCTGCCGTGGAGATTGCGACCTGCTTGACCCCCCCCCCCCCCCCCCCCGAGAAAATTCCAACCAAAACATGACCTTGAATACTCAAAAAGAGAATAAGTATTGTTCTGACATTATAGTTTTTTTTAGAAGGATTCTTTATTAGACCGTTGGAAAGTTCTGGAGATCTTTGACAAGTTTGACAGCCTGAGCGAGTTGAGAGTGGGTTCGAAATGTTGATGACAGGCACTACGGGCAATTATGACACGCGAGGAACATTTACTGGTGAACCCCTCATTGACGGGGATATGAGTGAAGGAAACTTGTCATCCTATCCAATAAGAATGGAATCGACAGGGGGGGGGGGGGCCTTTGGTATAAATTACATGTACACATGTAGGTCTATTATGCCATATTTACTTGGAACACAGTCGCTATGACAATATAGCACATGGACATATACACGTTGTACAGCAATGTACGTAGAACAATGTCTGTAGAGGATATCCATTTTCAGTTGAGTAGCAAAACCAAGTTAACCTTATTTCCACGTTACATTCTTTACTACAAACAGGCGTTCATCTGAACCACAAAACCACAATACATTACCCTTAAGGGAAAGGGGAAAGAGTAGGAGATCCCTTCACCCTCCCCCTTCCCCCTCCCCCTCCCCAAATACTTTGGAGCGCATAATCAGTGATTCAATAGTTTATTTGTGAAATGCACTTTTAACTAATCGTAGCTCAGTGAAATGCTGTTCAGTTTTAACTGAACAGGGATCGATTTCACAAAGATAGTCCTAACTTAGGACTAGTCCTAGGAGTTATTAAAAACTTAAAGCTAGTCCTAAGTTAGGACGAGTAACTCGTCCTAACTCGAGATAAGACTAGTCTTAACTCTTTGTGAAATCCACCCCATAGGGCTCTTTGTTACATCCAATAGAACAAAAAGTTACAAGAAATAGGAACGGTCCCTGAGCTCAGAGGGGCGGAAGAGTACGCAGTAAGTACGCAGGTTCTACGATCAACACCACTGAGATAGAGCTGTAATACTCAAAAACCTCGGTACGAGTCTGTACTTTTCTCTTTGTTCATTTTGTTTATGAACTTTTGGAAATTGTAATTGGGGTTTTATTGCCCATCAAGTATGAAAGATTACCTGTGTGATAATGAAGGGGCAACTGGGTGCATTTAAAACACTGAAAAATAGTGTGGAAATCTGAAAGGGCTCAATTGCCGAATTGGGCCGCCAAAGCACTTACAATTTATAGGCAAAAGGGATGTGATTGACAGCTATAAACATCGGAACTACATACATACATACATGGATGGATCAAGAAGCACTTCGTGTACTTGATGATTAGAAATTTTCATTTTGAAATCATTGATCTTAAAAGCTCTGTCGGGTCTGACAATCTGATGTGATTTTTTTATTACTTATGACTAGTGCCAGCCCTAACTTTCTGCTTAGCAATTTTGATAAGCAAATACTTTGCTTATAAGGCTGTGGTTAGCCATGCTGGGAGTCACACAAACCAGCTGTGTCTAACACTGACAGAATCCTGCATGATTTTTGCCCTTGCTGTTAGTAGTCAGGTACCATGTTATACATACACGTACGAGGTGTGTTTGTAGTTATTAGTGTGTTGTTTTCAAATCTCTGCTAGGCAAGTCTCCCAAGGTTTTGAAAATATAGGTCAGTTCCGGAATTCCTTGGCTGTAACCTATACCAGAAGATCTGTGCCAAGGTTGGAACACAGGGCGAGAGCAGTCCTGCTGCTGTGAAATTAATGTGTGTGGATTTTGTTAAACTGAATTTACCATTAAAAAAAAAGTTAAAACTAAAAGAAAGTTAACGAGTGGAAATTATGGGAATTTGAGACAGCCAGGAAAAAAAAAATCTCTTCAGAGTTTTGTTGGATCTGAAACGACAACCATCCGATTTCATATACATGAAATGTGCTAAGCAAGGAAATGGATGTACAATGAAGGTTACCAACCAGATTTCCAAGTAACATATTGTGCTCATTTTTTTAAGCGATAAAAGTATAACAATTTAGCTAAAGTTGGTTAAGCATTTGTATTACTCTTTTTTTTTATTTCAAATGTTTTTAATAGCAGATTTTGACCTTAGTGGATGGCTGCCTGCCATATGGCAATGAATGGCAGTAAAAATGGTTGAAAAACAAAACACTTCCATTTGTAGTTGGCCAGCAATGATTTTGTTTTGCACATGGTGCAAGTAATTGCATTTTCCTTGAAAAGAGGAAAAACAGAAAGCTGAATATTATGAAAACTTTCTTTCTCACACACACACACCAAAGCGGAATTTTTTTAATATGTTTGAAGTTCAAAGCAACAACACAAGGTTGATCATTTTCACTTCAAATTGTTTAGGAAGAAAAAATGTCCACCCTTGCCTTGGCCCCCTTTTGGGTCCAGATGGGAACCATCAATCTCAGTAAAAACACACACACACGTATACCAACACGTGTTGGTGTTTTCATTTTTTAATTAGAATCAATGAAAGCACAACAGCTGAAGTGAAATGTAGAAGTACTACATTTCTTAAAATGGGGTATGAACTTTGGCCACAAAGAAACTAAGTTGCGTTGACTATCTTGTGGACAAGCTTAGAATGTTTTGGTCGATTTAAATTCCCACTATGTTTCTTTTGATTTGATCTGGGGTGAGTTTGGGTGAACCTTCGACCAGAACCAAATTTCTGACCTGAAATTTAATGACCGAAACAAATTCTGAAAGCTACGCTAAAACCCATCAGTTAACAGAAAAAGTTTGTAATGTAGATACATGTGGCATGTCGTGACTGAGTGGCTAAGGGCACCGAACTCAAGCTCTGGTGTTTCTGATCAGCAGAGTGTGGGTTCGAGTCCTGGTCATGACACTTGTGTTCTTGAGCAAGATACCTTACCATAACTGCTTTGTCCTTCAGATGGGACATAAAGCAGTTGGTCCCATGCACTGGGATTTGTAGAACCGTCTTCAAATTGTTTGTTTCATTCTTACACAAAAACTTAAAAATTTCAGGACACTTTGGGTCTCTATGATGAAATAATTAATGCTTTTGGGAGACTGCTGGTGTTTTTGTTGTGATAGATCCAGTCTCAGGAAGGTTTCTTTGTTGAACTGAGCAAGGCTATCAATACAAAATGGTTTAACCTACATTTATGTGACCTATGAAATCTGGAGAACATTGCTGTAGTCTTTTTGTTTTTTCCTGAGGAAATCTGAGATCTCGTTGCAGCAAACCTTGATGTTAACGCAAGCCTGGCAGACATTATCAAGGAAAAACTGATACAAGCATTTGAAAACCACTTGAAGCTTGACCTGGTCCCTATTCCATGGATACTGCTTATACCGTGAAAATCTGCGCTTACGGTCACCATCTCTGCTGACAGGGTTAGAACTGAATGTGTGGTTAGCTGTATAACCGAAGAATGCTACATAAGCACAATCAAAGAGCAAAATTACTT
This sequence comes from Pisaster brevispinus, assembly GCA_023634235.1. Taxonomy (NCBI): domain Eukaryota; kingdom Metazoa; phylum Echinodermata; class Asteroidea; order Forcipulatida; family Asteriidae; genus Pisaster; species Pisaster brevispinus. The sequence goes on along the minus strand of JAMKCF010000002.1, from coordinate 2,942,851 downwards.
GCTAACTTATTGTAAGTTGAGTCAAGAAACTTGGCCCATTGAGCTGAAAAAAATATGTAAAAGCTACAAAGCTACAAAGTGGTAACATCAATTGACGTTTATATAGAACTAGAAGTGACTGTTTTTGTTAGTTTCCCTACTAGGTATCGGACAAATTTTTTCCACTGAGCCTTGGTTTGTTTACACTGGTTACCAAGTTTTTCGCACCATGGACGTCAAGACTTGATGGGTACCGGTGCGTTATAAGTATTCTTATTATTAATGGGAAAAAACAAATTAGGAATATAGAATACGACTCAAAATCTACTATATGGGTTTTGAGGCATTGCATGATGAGGTAACATGTATGTTCGGTTTGCGGTAACACCATGTGTATATCTACTTTGCTGTGTGGATTTGTTCTTTGAAAACCTGTCTTGCTATTTACAGAAAGTTCCCAAATAGACACCATCTTTACAGGCAAATTGCATTTTGGCTGGCAGACGCGTCAAGGGCTCAAATTGTTAACAAAGCCGAGCTGTTCACTAACAAATCGTGCAATGAGCTTTGTGAAATGTGCGCGTGCTGCACGCCGATCTCACACGAAACCCATGACTGTGTGTTCCAAATTGCCCGTAAAGATGGCCGATTTACCTCATATTGCAACCTATCTATTCTAGTGCCGCGGAGCAGATTTCGGAATTCAGCAGACTAATTAGTTCTGAAAAGAACTCATCTGCTTGTTAAGTACTACCTGGGGAAGTAAGAAATCGGCTGGGACTTCCTTTTTTGCTTAAATAGCGGATCTTGGGGACTTTTAACTTCACTGCCACAGAGTGAGTTCTTAATCGGTCTACTCTTTTTCCTCTAGTTGTGCTATCGCTTTATTTTGTTAAATGTGACAGCGCTTTCTTTATTCTTGCCCCTTCTTCCATAAAACGGTTCCTCCAAGCAAAAATAAGAACTAAATAAAAAGCAAATGTCAATACTTTTCAACCTAAATACTTCAGAAACTATTTAGGTTTCTGGGGCTCGGATGGCTCAGATCCGAAAAAGCGTTTTGAGAATTTGAGGTCGCGGCAGGAGATACTTGACATCTCTGAAATTTTCGTTTTGAAAAAGAGTGTTGCCTTTCCTCGGGCTGCTCGTGTTCGGAGACACACCTGGTGGGGTATTTATCTTCCAAACTAAAGAAGTATGGAGATTGAATGTTACTTCCCCTGAAGGGACAATTTGATAGCTTCATCACGTTTCCACCATTACACCATTACAAATGTAACAATTCCCACGACACCATCTTGTACAGTCCAAGTGACAGATATAATACAAATGTTTCATCAGCTATAAATGCAATTTTCAAAGAGTGGGCTGTCTCATGAGGGTTCCCACCCCTTAATCAGCCACCATCAATATCCTCATTGGGGAAGGGAGTTCCCAATGGGGTACAAGTATACCCCAATGGGGGTAGTTTGAATGAAAATCAGCCTAAATTGTACACTACATTATATTTCTGTTGAGAAATTTAGACGAAACAGAAAGCAATTAAGCACATTTTGAAGTCAACCAAAGTGAAGACAATTATTAAAATCATTGGGGAAGAAAGTTCGGTCAATCTCTCTTTGAGTTGTAGCGGTTCCACTTTCTTCTGAGGACGATCAAAGCGTTTTGATCAAAACGTCGAGTTGCTAACCACCAGTTCTTTTCAGAACAACCAAAACTCATAGATCGATTTTTTTCATGTACATGTACATTGAAGGAAGCAATTTTACAAGATCATAATAGTCATTTTATCATTGACCTCTGGCTGTGAAAGTACAGTCCTACTTACTAAAACGGTTCTAGTACTAATATTGAGGAAAAACAGTAAGATGACCTGATTTCTGCTCCTTTGATATACATGTATTTTAGAAAAACATTGGCAATATGAAGTTTGACTTTTTAAGTGGAAGTAATGAGATCAAAATGGTATTTTTGTAACCTCCTTTGATTGGCCACATGGCCTTGCGATTGCCCCCCAAAATAAAACACACAAAAATATATATACGAAAATTATTTAAAGGTAAATCAACGATTTTTGAACGAGTAAAACACTTCGATTTTTATGTGAGGGCAAACAAAAACCCAATAACATTTTTTATCCCCGCTGCAAAATTCACATCTATTAAAAACAACTTCCACTCTTTAGTTTTCAAAAGTCATATCATAAAAACAACCTGTGAAAGTTTCATCAAACTAGGTGATAACGGTTTTAGTGAAAATGAAGAAAAATGGTTACTGTTTTGTCAGTGATTTTGCGCATGTTCATAGAGAGACTATTTTAATGGCGGCAATCAAAATAAGCTGCTGCTTTCCATTCAAATATCAACAAGTTGGGTGTGATCCCAGGCTATACGGCAACTACAGGTTAAATGGCTTCAACTGCCACACCCGAACAAAGACATTGACAACATAGGGAGACGGCAAACATTAGGGCTAGATAGCTCATTTGGTAGAGCTGTTCCAGAGGACACTGGTTCAAATCCCGCTCTAGTCAAATCTTCTTTGTTCAACCCAAATTTTTCTAACCATTGAACTTTGAACTGTTGTTTAACTCACTAACTATTTGGCACTGCCAGTGGTGTGTGACGCCCCCTCCTAGAGTTATAACATCGTCATATTTCATATCCCTATAATTTTTTTGACATCTTAGTGACTTCTTTACATGCCCAGTTGTTGTCTAGGATTACTTAAGCCTTGATTTGTTTTGTTTTTAAATTACTCCGCTAGATACTTCAACTTTAAGGATATGAAAGATGATGCCAGGAAGTTGTAATAACGTTTTTTTTCTGACCTAACGAAGAAACGATCTGGGTTTGTTTTCTCACAGGAAGTTGCCTGGAGTTCCGATAACCCTTTCAAGATGTTCAGCGAGTTAAGTTACAGTTTTCTAACCGCTGTAGGATGAGAGGCAGTGAGAAGAAAAACAAAGGGTACATGCTGAGTAACATTGTTGTTTCAAATTCCATGTCAATCGTTCATCTGACATGAAGATCCTCTTATAAAAAGAGGTGTGCGTTATCAAATCCAAATTTGAGGAGGTATTATGTTGAATTGAGGGCATTGCCACAATTTGGTAACCCCTGGAGCTACAGATTTCAAGGAGCTTCTGGGAACAGTATCCTCAGCGCTAGAGAAGTAGATCAAAGAGCAGGATTTCTTTATATCTAAAGAAAAAAACAGCTATTTTTTTTCACCAAGCAGATATATAAAAGTCTGAATTAAGAGATTGAGTCCAGTGGGCTTGACCACTCAGCCAGGACCAGTGACGACCTCTACTCATCGATTCATTGGTTTCTCTTTCCTTACACATTTTATAGTCGTTCTGAAAACTTACTTTGAAAAAATGCCATGCCAGTGTCAGTTTGGCGGAATTTTTGGGGGAACTACGACACAAATTTCAAGAATATTAAAGTAAAAATCTTCACAAAACTTTGTCTTAAATCTTAAGGCACCTTACGACCAGGCTTCGAATTAACACACAGCACCCACAGCAATTGCCGTGGTGCCCTGTGCTTTTGCTGTGGTGCCCTTTGCAAAGTTCCAATACAAATTGACATTGTCCTCATAGAAGTGCCCCTTACCGGAGGAAAACTGCCGTACCCCTTCAAGAGCGAAGTATTGCTACTATTTATCCTTCAAGTCTCATTTTAGTTGCATTGGTTCGAAATGAAAAACAACAATGATATGGCCGTGCCTCGTTCTATTCCCCCCATGCCTTATGAATTAACTTCTTCCGATTACAACCAATGAATTGGAAGTAAGACATTCGTTTCTGATTCCCAAAAGTTTGAGGAATAATTTCAACCGGGATCGCATGGGATGAACTTCCATCCCACGATTCTCTCCACAATCCCCCAGTAGTCGGAACGTGAGCTTGAACTACCCCCCAGGGAACTGCCTTAGTTCAGCATTCATGTCAGAGCTCATTCCCTTCCTGCATGTCAAAAATTAGTCGCACGTTTCCTACAGTTGGCATAACATGGTTACTTGGTGGATTTCGGAGGAGGGACACATATGGGCGATAGCTCAGTTCCTGATGCGGTTCTTTTTTTTGCGGAGTCAATGGGATTGAAGGAATACTGTACACGGATTATGGGCCTAGGAGAGTTGATTCAATAATGGCATTGACCTAGTTGTAATTGCAAATTAATGCCAAAATCTGTGCATTTTATCTATGGAAGACATACATGTACACGTAGATCTTAAATAATGACTTGGTTTTTGCAAATCAGACAGTACTTGGTTAGGGTTGAGAAACAGTTAGTTAAGTACTTTTGGAAAAGTACCAGTACAGTACCAAAATCCATCAAAATACTCCACTCTATGGTAACTCAACACCCAGTGGGTGGTTTGTAGGTATAGTATTCGTACCAAATCCATCAAAATATTCAACTCTATGGTAACCCAACACCCAGTGGGTGGTTTGGAGGTATAGTACCAAATCCATCAAAATATTCAGAATCCTGGGGCCTTTCTCAAACCTCTCCGTCTGATGTTGGAACCACCACGTGCAAAATACACGCTGCTCCATAAATGTATAACGGTGCCCAACCCTAAGCCGTAGCCCAAGCCAAGGTTTGGAAAAAAAGGCCCTAGAAACTCAGACAACTTCCTGAATAGGATTTTGGAGAATTTGGGAATGTTGAGGGTAAAATAAACATCAGTAATACTTGAACAATAAACCATCATTTTTCTTCAGTTATGACTGATGTTAGGGCACAGTCAGTTTAAGAAAAAAACAAATAGACTAACTTGGAGCAAGTGTGTGCCAAGAAATGACAAATTAAAAACTTATTGGTGATCATTTACAGGGGTGTTTTGTCGACAACAACAGGCCTGGTAAGGTCCCCCAACACCCAGGAGCAACGTCTAGACGGAAGCTTCCTTTTTAAGTGAACCGCAGACAAAATCTTTATGGAAATCTTATATTAATCTCAATTAGTTAAAGACGGAACGACTGACAGAAGAAAATTGGTGTCCCACGCCTGAAGGTACCAAGCGGGGATTGTTTCGGAGTAACACTGCGAATTACTGGGAAAGAATTACGGGTGTTTTGATCAGTATTGACATTAGTAAGAAACAGCTTACAGATCTACTCTCTGGTGCACATGTCGTCACGGTTTCCATGAAGCATGCACTCAAGAGTGCTGTGTACAAACCAATGCATATTGAGATTCGATGGTTTGTGAAAACGCTAAACTTGTTTTGGGTGGTCCAGTGGGCGTTGTGGTATCTTTCCTCGCCTTCCACCTCTAGGACCCTGGTTCATATCCCACCGGGGGCATTTTGTGGATTGGGTTTTCAGTCCCTATGCCTGACTGCATGGGTTTTCCCTGGAATAATTCTTTGGGTTTTTTTTCTCCCACATCTAAAACTGAAACTTCCTCTCTTGTCTTCTCTCCACTGGGGTTCTGGGCTAGTGCAGTGATTAAGTTTGCTTTTCTGAGAATCCTTGACTTCCCAACCACAATAAATGAAATGAAATTAAACTAAATACGGGTCAACAGATTTGTCTGTTCGCGAGAAATGCAAACGCCATACTACAGGTGTTTGGCACCGTGCCAGCGCTATGTATTTCACTGGATGAAATATGGCGAATATTTAATTGCCGCTTTGTGAAAAAGCAAAACAGCGAAAAACATTCGTCGGTCATACTAATTAGTGTAATTACGAAACCATCACATGAAAATGTTAGCAGCAATGATTATGTCAAGAATTGGTACAAATAATCATTTTTCCAAATTTTGTATTTTTTTAACACATTTATCGGTTCGTTAAAACGGTGACGGTGTACTTAAAAACATTTCCAGTTTCTGTTTAAAATAAAACTTTAAAAAAACAAGCCACATTGGTTTTACTTTGACTCCAAACAATCACTTCTAATGTTCTATAATGCCTGCGTATGAATGTTAATTAACTCAAAACATTTACGCAGACAACTTCCGGCTTTGTAATTTTTAATGCCAGGATTAGCTCCCAGTTCAGCTGTAAATTCCAAGCGTGGTTTCGGACAAGCCAATTGGAATTTCCAACCCATGTCACTATTCTAGAATGTTTTCTGACAACTCCACATAAAGCATGTGCAGGAATGTACACGCACTTTCTAGAATGATAAACTGTTTCAGGATTTTTTTGACCAAAAGGATATATAAGCGAAAAAGCTCCAGTGAAGCTATGAGGTATACCATTCTGGGTCCAATTGTGGGATTTGAAATCTAGGACAGCTAACACTATACAATTGTTGCACGCTATGATGGGGTCCATGGTGTTTTGTACACCCGTGGGGGCAAATGGCACCCGAGGCGAAGTCGAGGGTGCCATTTGCCCCCGAGGGCGTACAAAACCCATGGACCCCATCACAGCGTGCAACAATTGTTTTGTTATACCATATGGTAATAGATTGCAGGAGAGGAAAACAAACATTACTTGAGTGAAATACATAAATATTCCTTTATTAATTTATTGTTGAACATTTTATTTCGTTGTTAAGTTGAACAAATTCAAACACTTTAACAGGCAAATTATATAATTTAATTTACTTGAGAAAGTTATACTTAATTGACAGTCTGTTGAGTTGATCTTCCATTATTACTTTTTAGGCTACGAACGATGAAATTTGCACAGCATAAAACGAGCAGACGATAACACAGCGAACGTAAACAATAATGGCGGTCGCTTTGTTGCAGAACTATTGCTTCACTGTTCCCAATGACACAACGCACAGGAATGTAAATCAATTTATATAGTACCAGCGTAGCTACAACCTCGTACCCTTGCTCTGCTCATACCCGGGGGCCTATTTCTAATATTGTACAAGGCACTGTAAACGACCAACGGTGGGAACGATCAAGGTGATGGAGCCCACGGGTAACATGACTTCTCATGTTACACTCTGAGCCATGTAACATGCGTTTTTGTAGATCATATCACGTGATTGGTTCTCGACCAATGAAAAGTCACAATCTATTACCGTGGTATAACAATAGCTCATGGTTCATTGAATAGCTCGCCGCAGGATCATTACATGATTTATGTATTGATTCAATAGACAGTACTTGAAAGCACAACTTGAAAAGCTGTGTAAAAGTGTACATTTGTAGAATGGTTTCGATATCAGACAGTGATGCTTTTGCGACAGCTTTGCGACACAAATACACCATGTAACCAGCTTCTATTACTTTTAAGTTATAACGGATGCTTGCCCAGGCTCTTCTAACGGGGTCTACAATTCACAGGTGAGTTAAGTTATAAAACTATGGTAATCACAGCCAGGTTTGAAGACTTGATTCAGGCAAACTATAAAAAGTTGATTCATATTTGTGATTGGGGGGCCCTGATATTCGTCTACTGAACACAGGGTCTGTCACCCACATGATTTGTATAAAATACACCATCTACATGTACATCTACAGCTCATATCCTACAAATCAGTTCACATGTATTGCCTGATGCACATGGAAAATGTATCTCGACCCCAATTCGATCTAAAAGACAAAGGAAGATGTCCAGGCAAACATAAAACAGTCTGAGTTCGGCTAAAGGTCTGAATTTGTCATCCCTGATAAATGAACGAGGGTTAACAATGTCGTAAAGATTTATTTAACCTTGGAGGTGAATGACCTCAAATTAGACTAACATGACAAGGTCTTTGGATACATGTACATAGGCCTACACAATACTGTACCACGTGAAAACCAAAAATGCAGCAATGTATACCAGCTTGAAAGAATAAAACTGCAGACAAGTTTATGACAGTGAAATAGTGTAAATATTTGTGGGCTTTGTAAATAAATATACGGTGGTCCATGATTTAGGATAAGCTGTGAAGGCTTCAGACATGAGACATATAAGAAAACTTCATTGGTCTGCAAAAAGCAGAAACTACATCGATCAGGTTGGCTCAGTGGTTTCTCAGTGAGTGGTCACCTCTGTGGACCCTGGTTCGAATCCCACCTCAGACCGGAGCCTTGCATGTGGAGTGGGTTTTTCAGTCCCTACCTGATTGCGTGAGTTTTTCCCCAATTGGGGTTTTACCTCCCACATCTAAAACTGAACATTTCTTCTTGTTTCCTTCTCATTTCCTATCATCCTGTTACCAGTGCTAATTGGAAATGTATAATAACATAAATAACATAAATACAATAAATCAATAAATAACAAGTTTACACACAACAACATTTCACTATACAGTTAAAAAAAAGTTAAAATCTGATAGTGCAAGGTAAATTGTTGCAAAGCCTTGGCATTCTTGGGGTGAGTGTAAAACTCAATCTACCCACGCCCTGTCTATCCACAAAGACATTACAAATAATATACTAAATTTATGAACCAATATCAATCTTTCATAAATTGCGAGCAGGCGACAGTTTCATTCTTGCACTTCTCAGAATGAAAAGACCAGACCAGTAAGCAAAGTGAGGACCTTACAGTTGGCAGATAATGATCATATAAAACTCCAAATAACCAAGTAAATTTAATAGAGAGAACAGCGAGAAATGTTTAAAATTTATTTCGTCAGAGACCAAATCTAACAGGCTGGGAAGAACTGCATGTTTTAATAACAATAACAACTAGTTCTTTACATCGCACATTTAACAATAACAAAGCAATGCGCTTTTTACATTAGTGCCCTTGTTCAGAGCCAATAACATTCCTGTGATCTTTCTGGGCTTTCTAGGGAGTACACAGCCCTGGGCTACTGGGGCGCTCAAAAGGCTTTTTCAAACATACATTTTGTAAGATCAACCTCTACCCTCGCAGGTACCCATTTATACCGCTGAGTGAAGAAAAGCAATTAAAGCATCTTGCTCAATGACACAAGTGTCATGACCGGGATTCGAACCAACACTCTTAATGACTTGTAACCTGTAAGCACAAAGACTTGCTAAGCACATAAAAATATTGATTAGCAGAAACTGGTTACCGGCCAAAATTCCATTAAGTTTACATTGTTGTGACTGGTGCCCCACTCATTTTGTTGTTGTTGCTTAGCATAGAAAATTGCTAAGCAGTAATTTCTGCTTAACAGCTTTATGAAATTGGGCCTAGAACAATTGAGTCCAGTGCAATACACAGCTCGGCTATAACGTGCTGCGGCACGTAATGAACAGAACCGGAACAAACTGAAGCTAATATACACTTGTAGGCCTAGGACCTATACAATCATGACAATGTGTCCTCTGAATTTACGGCAAAACTTAATGCATTCAGTTTCTGCCTGCCCATGTGAGTTCGCATAAATTTGGATTCATAAGAGTGACATCATGGGTCAGATCACCTTTCAGTTGATGTCACTCGATAAAAAGTTTACAGCTAACCGCACCGGGGCCCAATTTCATAGAGCTGCTAAGCATAAAATAATGCTTAACAATATCCTGCTAAGCAGAAATGAGCAGGATACCAGTCACAAATTGAACACGTGACATGGTAGTTTGGCTGGTAACCTTATTCTGGTAAGCAAAGTTTTATTGTGCTTAGCAAATTGTTGTGCTTAAGCAGCTCTATGAAATTGGGCCCAGGTAGATAGTACTACCATAGATAAACTAGTTTATTGTTCTATGGTTATACTAATACATGTGGCATGTCTTGGCCGCACGGGTGCCTTACATTTACAAATGGATGGCAAAACGCCAAACTTAGTTCACACACTCCCTCTTCCAACAAATTTCTTATCAGAGCTCAGCATGTTGCGAGACCCATCTGACAGGACTTTCACATCTATTCAATCCGTCCCACCATGGCGGTTCACACCAAGCATGAACGCGTCTTCCACATAAAAACTTTCAACACGTCAAATCAAGCAAGCCGGCCAAGGTGACATCCCCTCCTCACCACTTTCATGGGCTTGTGAAAACCCGACTGATGCTCCGCCAGCCTCGAGTTCACTGTCCTGAACCTCATCATGTCCCACATCCCAAGTCCATAGCATTGCTTTTAACTCCATTATATTGGATTTATCTCAGAATAGTGGGAGCAAATTGACTTCAAATTTTTCACGCTGTCATCAAACAGTTGTTAAGAAGGCTTTGATGTCGGCCGGCAAGTTGGACTCGGTGAACAGTGACCCCCTATGACCCTGACTGGACTCAAAAATTTAAGCACCACAAAGAATGTTGTCAAAGTGATAATTTGACAAAATGTGATAGATTTATCCTACAGATATTCAGACTGTCGCGGTTCGATTAATTTCAACAAATGTAGATTGTGTTTGTTGGGTGAACTGGATTGGACTTTTTCTTTGTTCTTGGCACATGAGTTGAACCAAACCTATTAGTTTTTTTACTACATGATATTGACTCAATCACAATGTAAATCAACCAATCAATCAATCAAATAAATTTCTATGGCACTAGTATCCATAAAACCTTATGGTTCAAAGTAGCTTTGAAAAAGAAGTAAACAAATAATTTGTATAAATTACACAAAACATTCCTTTGAGATCTAATGAGATTTGACTCTTCTTGAAAATGTTCACATTTGGGGAAGTTTTGATATCTTAATGGGGAGGTCATTCCATAACATTGGTTCCAAACTTGAAACTGCACAGTGGCCATCTGTATTCAGTTTCCCACTTGGGGACATGGGGAAGAAGTTTATTTGAGGACCGTGAGAAGATGACTGAAGTGGTATGAGATCGGTGATGTATTGTGGAGCGAGGCCATTGATGGCTTTGTAGCAGGAAGCATTTTGTGTCATTTATGAGGATTTTTTTCTCTTGACCTCTATGTAAGAGCTTATAGAGCCTGGGTGTGCAGATGGATTCACCCAGCATTAGCGTTGCGTTGGTTTTTTTTAGTTCATTTTACAAACTGGCAATTTTGCTTCAATCATCAATTTGAATTTCTACCACCACGGCTCAGTTCATCAGAAAGGGGGAGCAATGTTCCCAAGAACTAAAATCCAAACTGTTTCAACATTCCACTTTTATTAGTTAATCTCACAGGCAGGCCATTCCAATTCGACTCCAATTCTGTGAGAGTAAAGGCCACATACTTGGGGTTGGGTGGTCGTAAAACCCCCACCTCCTGCTTTTGATAAACCAATACTTCCGTAACCAACCAAACAAAATTAAATCCCTCTAACTGTCCAAACGAAATCTGTTGATCCATCACAATTTAGTCTCGGTTTCCCCCATCAAAGTTCTTTGATGACCGGAAAGGTAATAAATGGTCAAGCGCCCTTAAAATTGGATAATAAAAATATCAAATCCGGTTATTATATTGATCAAATTCAAGGTAAATTGGCGGATTTACCATAAAGGAGGACGGAATAAAACCATAATTGGTGTCGGCGGAGTTCTGGTCAGCTGTTTTCAAGTTCGGAAATAAATTTGTTTGACATATCTACCACTGGCAGTAATATTTGGAGGGATACTAAAAAACCGTTGGCTATGGTTGAAATAAATATGTGACGCTCCGTGCCGACTGGGCACTTCCAAAACCAGATATTTTCTGTTCCACGAAGCATAGAATGATGGGCATTCAGAGAGCGTTCGTTGGTGCATGAGTATTATTACTGCAGTCACCGAACCGTTTATTTCATTCCTCACACCATCTCCGCTCCCTTGGGTGTATATACAGCCTGTGCTGCCAACTATGTAGCGCACCAAGCTAAATCAATCACAAGAACCATCTCTGCCCTCACAGGTACCCATTTACTCCCGGGTGAAGAGAAGCAATTATATAGTGAAGTGTTTTGTTCAAGGACACACAGGTCAAGACTGGGATTCGAACCATGCACAGGTGACTTGGCCACCAGAACTCGAGTCATGTGCACTAGACCGTTTGAAAATTCAGTTTACTACAACAAAACAATAATTATAATAAAAATGTTCAAACTTATGACCAATAAAGCACAAAGAAACAACAATTTTTTCCGCCAGGCCATGTTATGCATTTGCCACAAACACCACAAACTAAATGTACCGTGCCAGATTTTACAAACCGTAAAAAAAACTTGGAAGTTAATCCCCATTTGTCAACACGGCCTCACCTTTCACAGCTATCAACGACTCCGATAAAAAACACCAGTCAAATAGTCAAATAATAAGAATTCGATGGTGAATTTCAAACCACTCTGAGTGGGCCGAACTTTTCCACTCAAAAGTCTACGTAAACAACAATGTGTGCACAGTTGAAAAGAAATGGCTGGGTCAACAACAATTATAACAACGTAAAATGTAAACGATAATGCTGTAATATTTATTTAGCCACATGCCCATCATTGTATTCTCAAAATTTGGTTGAAAAACATTTTTTTATTATTGGTGCTGAATAAATAGATTTGTAGGGCACCATATTGCTAGATCATGTCACTACACAGCGGATGTATGCATGTACATAACAGATACAGTTCAAGCAGCAAAGCGGTAAGGACAATGTTTTTGTTTGATTTCTAGAATTTGTGTACCAGTTCTCTCTTCTAGTTTGACAGAATTCATTGGGGTTGGCAGCTGTTGATGCCCCACGCCAAAGTCTGGTATTTCTCAGGAAAGTTCAAAGTGACGACAACCGAAACATCACCCTTGATACCGATGTGATGTGATATGTCTGCAACCTTCTAGATGTTGGGAAATACTTACATTCTCTTAGGCCTAAAGTAAGTGTTATTTGAAATCTCTTATTCTCAACTATTTGATGAGCAAACAAACCCAGTTTTGAGTTTTGGCAGGAAGTGCAGAACTGTAAGGCAGAGCCGTAGGCAGAGCCGTAGTGCAGTGTAGTAGTGCAGTGTCAAATCCAGTATTGCACACTCACAATAAAGTAAAGTACATTGACTGAAGTTACATCTAATGTCGAAACTTCTGGATGTAACATGATATTTGACATTGTTGTATTGAACTTAAGTTGGTGTTACTGCAGACACCAATGTGCAGTAACCCCTATATAAAGAGCACTTTCCAAGAGTCTTGTAAACAAAATATTAAAAAAAACCTACACAGTTGGGCGGGATTTGAACCCACAACCCACAAAATTGTCTTAACCACGCCCAGCTCCATTATCTTGAAATGAATCCACGAGAAAGAGAAATGAATTGGACTTTCCTACCGACAAAATGTCCCCACATACCTTCGTCTGGAAAACTGAACAATCCTTTCACCAAATAACCGAGAGTGGTATGCTTGGGAGAACATTTCTGATCCAGAGTTCTTTAGAAACGAGGGGGACGTGATTTTGTGAAGCATTTTTTCATGTCAATCCTCAAGGGGGGGTGACAGAAATTTTACCAAATTTGGAGTCGGATGGGAAAGTCTGGAGTGTTAAAATATCAGGTTCCTATGTATGTGTACATTCATGTCACATCTCGGGGCTTCTTCCAACCCATGTGCCAAGTCGTTTTAGTCTTCACCCTCATAACAACCAAAGGCTGTCGGAGACAGGATCAAGATGGTAACTGGGTAACGGATCGCTCGAAGTGGCAGCTTCGCCAGTTTGGAATGCTCTTCCATGAAATATTACAACAATATATATATATTTATTATTGATTCTAAAGCCGTGTTCGCATTGGACTTATTTGGGGAAAAAACTAACCGAGCAAATGGGTAACTTGACCATTTTAAGTCCAATGCGGACAGCCCAGGAGGTTTCCCTCCCAGGTAACTTACCCGACCCGAATGGGTTAGTTTAACCGGCCCACTTCTGCCCGGTTAAATTGACCAGGTCAGTTTAACCAGGCTGAAAAGTCCAGTGCGAATGCAATCTGGGTAAAAGCCATCCCGGTATAAAAAGCCATCGCGGTATAAATAGCCATATCCGGTCCCCCGCATTTTCACGCACATGTTTACACGTAAGCTCGGTTTCACTCATTATATTCTCACTGTCATGCACCCCGGTCAAAGGTCACTGCGATAGCGCCCTCTTGTGTTTGTCTTACGTTAGTCGGTAAGTTTCACCGGTCGTGTCGGTTAGTTTACCCACGTCCTTAATCCAAGTGCGGACGCTGGTAAGTTTCACCTATTGGAATGTTAACCACACAGTCTCGGTAAACAATTTATCCAATGGGAACACGGCTTAAGTTTGACATTCAAACATAACCATTTTGTGGGATAAAACCCTTCAGACCTTGATAAGTTTATGGGCTTCACATACACCCTTAAACATAACTTCTTTTCTGGTTGGCCAAAGTTTCTCAGATTTGTTTTTATCCAACTTGAAAAATAGTAAAGGACAGATTCAGCGTTGGAATATCTTAAATTTCATGAGTCTGTGACCACTTAGAAAATCCATGTTTTGACAATTTGCGGTAACAATATAAGGTTTGTGGCTAAACCACATAAACCAGTAAATCCCCTCGGCAATTCTGAATCCCTCTTTTGAGAGGAAGGGTTCAATCACAGCACCACAGCTCACCCCGGGAATGCTTTCGACAACCTGGTTCAAAAATATAGTACACTAACCCTTTACGTTCTGGCTAAATCCCTCAATATAAAAAGAAGCAGTTCACCCTAATTCCAAATCTATCAGTTTGTCTTCTCTACAAAGTGGCAGCTTGAACTGTAACCTGCACTATCACAATACAGGTTGAATGGCTTCAGACTGATACCCCGAACAAAGATATTGACAAAATAGGAAGACTGCCACCAACATTAGGGCTAGATAGCTCGGTTGGTTGAGCACTGGCACGTTAATCCGGAGGTCGCAGGTTCAAGTGCCGCTCTTGTCAATTTGTCTTTGTTCAACCCAAAATTATTTTAAAATGTACCCAGTCAGTTTCCCTGGTGGTTTATCACCTGATTTTGAAATAAAAATTGCGTCCCCTTTTAGGTGATCCGTCTATTGCCGCTTCCCAGGTTGTAACGTAGATCTGGAGGTCCCAGGTTCAAGTCCTGCTCTTGTCAATTTTTCTTTGTTCAACCCAAAGTTCAAATCCCGCTCTAGTCAATTTGTCTATTGTTCAACCCAAAGTAATACTCATAAAGTGCCTTTTACAAAGATTTCGAAGAGCTGCACAAAAACATTAAGGAATAAGTTTGAGGGCGCTCTTCGGGTGCTGCCTGTGTTTATTTCTAACGCTCGTCTGAGTACATTTTTATCTGTGAATACTGATTTATTGGTGTACTGTATATTTTGTTGTGTTTTCCTGAGCAGCGTTTTGGCATTTCATGTAAAACGCTATATGAAGAATAAATTATTATTATTATTATTATTATTATTATTATAAACAAAAATGTATAGTAACTTAGACTTCAGATAAAATTCACAAAAAATCTTCAAGATCAAAACCCATAAAGAATGCCCCATATTGCACAGTATGGCTTTTTAAAACCAACGATAAACACCAAGTAGAAAACATTCCGAAGACTTCAATTCAGCCTTCTTCGGCCAAACTTCCAAAACTTGGGTTCAGAACACCCCCCCCCCCCACCCCAGTTTTGGAAAATCCCGGGGAGAACCCTTACCCCCTACCTGGTGGGTGGGGCGAGGTACCCACCAGCACACCCCCCATTCCCAACGTATTCTCAAAGGTTGTAATTGAAAGTAGTACATGTACATTCATAAAAGCCCCTTGATTATCTTCATCGGCAACAAAAAAGACTCTCATACTGCATTTGAACAAAAAATACAACTTCCCTTTGTAGATTTCTCCACCAAATCTTTTCTTTTTCCAAAAGTCAACTTCAACAAAGCAACTTTTTTTTCCAAATAATTTTTGTCACGCACCCGTAGCCATCAGTGCAATTTATCATTGCAGAATATTTAAACGATTTTTCACAGAGCCTTTCTGTATGGACGATGGACTCCCAGGAATTCAGGGTGTGGGGGAGAGTGAAGCCAAAGGGCCCTGGTAAATTCTTTTTCGAAAATGTTCAGGTTTTTTTTTTTAACTCTCAAAACTTCAACCAGAACTCATTGCCTATTTTCCTCTGATTGAAGAATTAAATTAATAAATTTTATATTATTTTTCTCAAAACCTCAACCAGAATTCATTGCCTATTTTTCCGCTGATTGAAGAACTAAATTAACAAATTTTACAATATTTTTTCTAAAAACCTCAAAATCATTGCCTATTTTTCCGCTGATTGAAGAATTAAATTAATAAATTTTTATCTTCGGTGAAAGAAATTGAAACTTTTCCCAAATAGGGAAAACAAAAAATGCAATCGGGTAGGGACTAAAGACCCAATCCTCCTGCAAGGCTCCAAACAGGGATTGGAACTGGGCTCAACAGGGGCGACAGGCAGGGAAAGAAACCACTGAGCCGTCCTGAATACCTGAGCAATGTTGGAAAAGAAATTGAATTGTTCTCTTAAAGAGTTGTTCTCTACTAAAGGAAAAAAAAGTACATCACACTCATAAGAACAAAGTACGAGGTCTGCGATTGGCTCATCATTGTTCAGGGGCCAAGGTTATTTTTTTAAAGATAAAATTTTCCCGAGCAGGAGATAACAACAGACATGTACGACTTTTTTGAAACGAACTATCAAAGCGCAACATACTTAAACATATTGTTTTGGGAGGACTGCATTATTTATATTTGCAAAACACACCTCTGGTTTTCCCAGTGGTAGAAAATAAAAATACCAACAACTTTTCTTTTGTCACAAATGGGTTATAAAATAACTTCCTGATGGAGCATAACGTTTTTTATAAAAGAAACTAGGTAAACAAGTTGCTTTTAATAGCCACACTTTTTGTCAAGTACATTTCCAGTTTTTTTTTTTGTTTTTTTTTAATGCTTTACCGAAGAAAAAAAATACATCAATAAAATTCAGAAATAATGATGGTGCACAATTCTAAACTTGGCTTAATAATGGTAAAGTGTTTTGCTCAAGGACATTACGTGTCATGACCGGGACTCAAACCCACGTTCTGCTGATCAGAAACACCAGAGCTTGAGTCCAGAGCGCTTGACATGCAATGTGTCAATACGATGCGCAAGATTGGCGCCGGAAATTTAACACATTGGATTAGTTTCAGTGCATGACTCTAAATTGGGGAAAAAATCCACAAGAATGCAGGGCTTGTAGCTCAAAACTTTTACTGGACCAGAGTTTTTTTTTACGCGACCAAAATGAGAAGAACACTATCTTCGCAGTTTACATTTGAGCTATTTTTGAACAATCATTAACCTTTAGAAAACATTTAGCTTATAAATTGAAAGATATTTGTTATCAGGCTAAATTAAAAACGCAGTGAGGTGGTGTTATTATTTAAAAAGACAAGACCACCGGACTTGTACGGTCGCAAGTTTACTGGCCCAATGCTAAAATCACTGGCCTCGGGCCTGCGGTCCAGTGTTAATTTCAAGCCCTGCAGTGGCGTAGCTAGGGTTTGCAGTATTTGGGGGCAAGGGTGGATGGAGGATGGTGATCCTTCACTCACATTGTCTTTGCAAATATTTTGGAATATGAATAATAACCATAGGCTTAGATATGAGTCACAATCTTGAGAGGTTTCAAGATGAGTTCATCTTTGCAATTTCTTAAACATTTCTATAAAATTTCTTGAACATTCTTGCATAGAATCTCTTAAACTGGGACGGTGGTATTTTAGTCTTTGACTACCTCGGCCCTTCCATGGCCTAACTCCCAAATTGACATTTTGAGAAAAGCAAGTACAGAGATAAGCTGTTTTGCCATCAAAATGGGACGAAAGTGTAAAAAGAGGCTGAGATAGGACATGTTATATTCAGAAATCATACAGAGTATGCCTTTTAAAACTTTAAAATGGAAAAAAAGCACCCTCAATTTACCCAGAAATGAACTTACGTAAAAACCAAAACATTTTGAGTTGGGCTGTTTTGCCATGGAAGGGCCGACCTGGAAGAAGTATATGTATGCATTGTTGAAGAACCAATTTGTGTAGAGTGCCTGTAGGACACTGGTTCGAATCCCACTGGGGGGCACTACATGTATGTGAATTGGGTTTTCAGTCCCTACCTGATTGCGTGGGATTTCCCTAGAATAGCTCTCTAGGGTTTTCCTCCCGGGAAAACTATAACTGAAACTTCCTTCCTTGTCTTCTCTCCATGGGGTTCTGACTAGTATAGTGATTAAGTTTTCTTTTCTGAGAGTCCTTGGCTTCACAACCAGAATTAGTAAATGAAATGTAATGAAAGGAAACACAGAGACAGTCAGGTAAAAACCCAACCAGTCTGAAAAACTGAGTGATAACTGCATGAGAGAGGTGCTGTACAGTGTACATTGTACATGTAGCTAGGAAATGCAAGCATGGCAAGCGTGGTGACACACGTGATTCAAAATTACTGTTTCCATTTTACAGGTTTAGTTCTATGTCCAACATTCACTCACAAACAGCATGTGGAAGGTGAATTTTAATTGTTTATTTATTTATTTATTTTTTGTTGGGGGAGGGGGAGGGGGAGTAATTGTACAGGCACATATACAGTCGTCGCAATGCTCCATGTAAGCGCAATGCTACATGGATGGTCTCTCCATGTTGTATCTACCTCGTTTGAACTTGACACACGCGTACGTGACAACAGAATGCCCAGACCCCATTAGTCAGTACCAAGTGAAAAGACCCTTAAGTAAATATCTACCACAATGAAAACATAACATAACAGGTAATATTTCTGGAAGCGGGCGCCACAAAGATTTGGATTTGGGGCTCAATATTGACATTACTTTCTTTGACCTTGGTCTCCCCCTTTTTTTTATTACAGTCAGTAAACTTCATATTGTTGCTTCTTTTTTTTTTTTGCCGGCAAAAATGTTCGACACTTATTTGACTGTGTTCCTTTCTTGTAGAATGTCAATGCTGGTGTGACAATTGGGTCAAGGGAGTTCATGGTCTCTGCTAGTCTAGGCCTTGATACCCTTTGAAAAGGTTCAGTCAGCCAGAGCTTCTGATCGCTTAATGACTGGGCCCTCGACTCCAACCTCGCTCCTTCTCCGACTGGAATTCCCAGACTGATTCATAACAAAAACCTTCAAAATGATCCCTTCAAATTCCTCTCTCTCTCTCTCTCTCTCTTTGTATGGCCTATGTTTGGTTGTTTCTTTCTCCCTCGCCGACCCACAGGCAAGGCTCAAAAGACCCACTGGACATCCGACTAGAGTCCAGTAGTATTTGGACAGTAACCTCTACTACCAAACAAGTAACTTTGGGTATTTGATCATCTGCTTTGCAGTTCAATAAAACATTTTTTCAGTTGGGGAAATAAAGATAGCCCATGCCCGCTGCGTTCACCCCTAAAAAATCCGCCACTTCTTTTTGGGTACACTGCAAAAAATAGTGAGAAAATCACACCCAGGCCTCATGAATAAATTTTAAACCCGCATCAAATTTTAAACCCGCAACGCTTTTAATTTTGTAAATGAAAAATTTGATGGTCGTGGTTTTTAGAAAGTGTTGAGAAACAGTCCAATAATCTTTCAACCTGGAGGGAGCATTTTGGGTGCACTGGCCGTACTTTGCTAACAAGCGTAGGGCGCTTTTCAAAGATAGAGTTTGGTAGTAGGGTTGTTTTTTCATTTGGGAGGTGGGTAGCTCAAACATTCTTTGGCTATAGCCTCCTGCAAACCTTGATTTAGGCACTTAATAAAATTTGCATGATTGATTGATTGGTGAATAGTAAAAGGTTCCTCTACATGTACATGTAGGCCTACATGTATAAGAGAAATTTAAATTTCTACTGGAATAATAATTATAATAATAACAATAATAATAATAGGCATTTATAAAGCGCCAAATCAATCTAAAAGATGTTCGAGGCACAGAGAAGCAGACAATTTAAACAAAACAATACAAATATCCAGTGAAAGAAGCAAAACAACAATTAGGGAAAACATATATACATAACGAAAATTAAACAATGGATACCAACAAAACTATGAATTAAAGAAATACATCTTGAAAAGGTAAGTTTTTAGAGTAACTTTGAAAGTGTTAACATATCAGAAATATTACAAATATCTTGAGGAAGTCCGGGCGTTCCAGAGAGAAGATCCAGCATGTGCAAAAGAACGATCACCCCATAAGTTGTGTGTTTTAGGAACAACAAGGGAATGGTTCAAGGGGCACCAAGGCAATGGCCACAGGCACAATGGCAGGCCTGAAATTTCATCTAGGAGAGGGCGAGGCATTTTTATTTTGCCTAGGGCACTATCATTGTAAAATCTTACAGTCTATGGGAAACTTTTGAAGGGGCACTATGGCCAAGACCAGGGGGCGACAGAGGCCATGGCTTCAGTGTAATTTCCAGGTCTACAATGGGGCAATTGCTAGGGAAAATAGGGCATTTATCACTGTTGCATCCAGGAAGTATTAGACTGGTACAATGTACATGTATGATTTATCACATCGAGTAGATTACTCTGCATAAAGTAAATGTACATGATATCAAGCCTTGAAAACTGCATTTTATAACTAAAAGTCGTATAAAGCCTCGACCCTGCCATAATGCTTCAAACAATCCCACAACAGTCCATTGTTAAAGAATATTTTGGTATTTTGAACAATTTTTGTCCCCCCCCCCTCTTCATTCCAAAACTTTTGAATAGTGTAGGCAGCAGGTGCCTCATGTGACATTGTTGCTGTGGATTTACTGTACTATGGCAAATTAATGTCCAGATATCCCGTTTTGTCAACACTTTCCAAGCTTCTGGGAATTAACAATGTCCTTTTGGCAGTTTGGGGAGAACTTAAAGACCCTGGGGGCA
This sequence comes from Pisaster brevispinus, assembly GCA_023634235.1. Lineage (NCBI taxonomy): Eukaryota > Metazoa > Echinodermata > Asteroidea > Forcipulatida > Asteriidae > Pisaster > Pisaster brevispinus. The sequence goes on along the minus strand of JAMKCF010000002.1, from coordinate 2,922,210 downwards.
ATAGATGTGCACTGGTGCCCCCGTTGCCAGTCATTATAAGAGCGTACTGAATTTAATTTGGTTTTTCCCTTACCCTGCTTACACCGATGCGTGCACTGTTGACTCAAGGGCACCGGTGGATCAAAACCAGGGAATTGTCACACATTGTGCATGTCTCCACAAACAATTCATTATACAGCACCCCCCAGCCCCCCCCCCCCCCCCCCCACCCAATCGAATACTGAACGTTGTGGCTGCTCACTCCCAATTGGTGATGTCAGGATTTGCCCCTTGACTTTTTTTAGTGACTGGCCAGCAGGACCAGTTAGCTTGTCAATTTCACTGGTCCATCGCCCTTTTCACTGGTCTACATTTCAAATGAAATATGGAAGCTTTTCAAACGGAACTAGCCAGCCGGACCACTTGGAATGAATTTTAACTGGTCCTCCGGTGCTTTATTGGCCAGCCGACCAGAACGCTGGATGTTTGACTGTTTAATGGGGCATCAGGTTGGCTCAGTGGTTTCATTCCCTGCATTTCAACTCAATGGACCCCAGTTCGAATCCCACCTCAGGCCAGGGCCTTGTATGTGGATTGGGTTTTTGGTCACTACCCGATTGTGTGGGTTTTTCCAACCACATCTAAAACTGACGCCTCTTCTCGTTTCATATTCACCGTCCTGTTATTGATGCTTAATACAGGGTAGGATGGGTAAATAAATAAGTACATTAAATAAACAAATAAGAGTTATGGCTTCAACAACGATGCAAAAATAAGGCCCAAATCAAACAATTTATGCAGCAAGTCAACGAACAGTGGTACATTCTTCTGTTGGAAATGTGCCAAATGACAGGGGTAAATAAATAAGTACATTAAACAAACAAATAAAAGTTATGGCTTCTACAACAATGCAAAAAAAAAGAGGCCCAAATCAAACAATTTATGCAACAAGTCAACGAACGTTGGAAGTGTGCCAAATGACACAGCTGTAGACCACGCTAAAAAACTCCGACAAGACTAGTCCTACATGCTACTAAGAAGTCAATAGGCTAAATAGCACAGCATACCACCACACTGATTCCACGCACACTTCAGCACGACTGTCGCCAATAGTAGCTTTGAAAAGTTTATCCCTGATTTAAAGTTAAGCTTTTGTTTTGATGTAAGACTTACATTCATGTTCATGTACACATGCTAAAGCCCTTTAGTTGACTGACCTATTGTAGCCCATCTTCTTGTCAAATCAAACAGGAAAAAAAAAAACTATGTTGAAGAAGTGGAACAGATGAAGTTGATGGCAGACTAGCAATTTGACCATGAAACCAGTTAAAACACATGAGGGCCAGACCCAGTCAAAATCCGGCGATCCGGCTGACTAAATCATAGTTAAATAAAATCTGCTTCATTTGAAATATTGACTAGTGAAAAAGCTGACCAACTAGTGACATGACACCCTGACTAATCCCGTTAGAAAGTCACTAAAAAAGTTTTAGAACAAACGGTTAAAGATTTGTTTTTTAAACCCCAAATCATAGTCAGGTACATTGCAATACCAACTCATATTGGCACAATACCATGGCTCGAATTTGGAAGGAAAACCAACAAGACAGCACGGCTCATTGCAAATTTTTTTACTGGACCAGAAGTTATTGTACAAGACCCGGATCAAAATGAGTTGATACTCAACAGAGTCGAAAGACTCCAATTACATTCGATCCAAAGCCAACATTTTTTCACAACTAAGTTGCACAATGTGGTAGGCTATTATTATCCACTTCAAAAACACAAGACCACCGGGCTTGGCCGGTTGTGAGTTTACCGGCCCGATGCTAAAATCACTGGCCTCGGGCCTGCAGTCCAGCGTTAATTTCGAGCCCTGAATACCATTACATACAGTACTCAAGGAACATTTGAGACCCAGTGTTCTCCCCGTGCAGAAGCTTGTGTATCGCGCAAATTGTGAAAACGTCCAAACACACGTGTAATAGGTTTGCATGATGAACTGTGAATTTAATAACCGGTGGGCTTTGAGATTGAAAATTAACCAAAACTCGTTCCCTCCAGCGTCAACCAAGTACTGTTCCCATCGTCTACAGTTTCTGTGAATCATTCCAATTATTGGGCCATCCAGCACCCAGTAAACAAACTATTGATCAAATCATCACAAGTTAGTTTTCTTGTAACAATAGTCAGTATTGTCATGATTTAGCTGGCCGCAGCCAGGCGTGATCAAAAGGCCATGAAGTGCATGACCAAGATCATTCTTAGTTTCCTATTTGACTTAGCACCCCCCCCAAAAAAAAAAAAAAACCCACAAATATCTCTTTCCTCGTGCTGTAACAAAGGTTTATTTGCCAACAATACATCGCATCAACTACAACTATTTGAGCAATGATTTATAATGTACAGAAGGACCTGCTAAAATATCAGTATTTTGGGATGAACATGTATTGTAAATCTTCTGGGTACAGTCAAATGGATTTCACAATGACTAGAATAAGCACTGTCCTTGAGTTACTGAATCACAATTTATTGATTTGTGCAACTCATAATCATAGAGGTTAAACCGGTGTTTGCATGAAAGAGATTTGCTGTCGCCAGCTTGGTGTTTATATAATCCTTTCCCTACAACAAGCTTTGCCAAGCTTGTAGGGTAAATCATGCAAACAAACAACAAGCAAACAAACAACAAGCAAACAAACAACAAGCAAACAAACAAACACATCAAATATAGCCCTCTGCGCTGTACACAGATACAGAGCCCTAAGAATGAGAGTCCGTTTCCAGAGAGAACAAATTTCAGAGCTCCTTATTTCAAATCTTTACCTGTAAGAAGCTACCACTGGGTTAATATGCCGTTGCCGTGGCCGCATACACTTTTTAGCAGTGGGTTTTGGAAGTAAGATATTCCTTACAAAACCGCCATTTTCATGAAACAATTGAGCTCTCAGCAGTAAACATTTCTGTAAACTTGAAAGGAAAGATATACGTTTGGTAATCGCTCTTAAAAGTAATGGCAATAAAAACTCATTGGTTAGAAGCCTACAGCAGCTTTCGATAGTAAAAACCCTTTTGAGAAACATTTCACTTTGAAGTAATGTGGTTATGGAAAAAGATATCAAAATTTGTTACTGTCAGAGAAGTTTCTCAGATTGTGTATTCCAATTACGGGTTATTCTTCCTGTGTGGCCAGGTTTTCGGCAATATCTCCAAAACGCGACCACCTTTTGAAATTAAATTTTCACAGGTTAATTTTATTGTACATATCTACATTTTAGGATTAAAATAATCGAGCGGTTCCAAAAACCAAAGGTATACTTTGCCTTTAAGCAATTCATTCTATACCAAATCTCTACTCAAATCTAATTTGCAAATGGCTGGTTAAAAGAAACGAGTGCTAGAACTCACAAAGTGGACTTGGATGTTTGAGTAAAAGGACTGGATCTTTTAGTTGGAATGTTGTGTTCACACCAAACTAGTCTGTCAACTTGCAACACCTCGGGGAGCCACATGTACCAGTAATATCCTCTGTCCACCCTCAAACCATGTTGTATCTGAGCTTAGTTTCGGTTACCCAAATTTTGACTGAATTATTAGTTTGTTTTCAAAGTTGGGGGTTGCTGGGGGTCAGGGAGTAAATCAAAACTCAACAGAGTTTAAGTGTAAGATTCAGAATTTCTTACCTCTATTTTTTCAGATTGAAGTAATTTATGGTTTGGCAAATCTTTTTCAACATGAACCTGATTTGAACTGTTACAGAAACTTGACGGAGGAGCCAAAACATGTAATGGGGGACTTTTATGACCTTAATACAAATTCTACCCTCTCCCTGAAGTGTCTCTTTAATGAAAGATTGATGTCAAATGCTTTCAGGGCCAACTTCAAGAACAAAAGTTCTCTACAGTCAAGGATAAGAGAAGTTGTCAATGTCTTTCGTTTTTTTTTTTTTAGATATCTTTTGACCAATAATTACATATTCGGTTTGCGGTAAAACACCACACATACTAGCTGTGTAGATTTGTTCTTAGGGAACTCGGTCTTTCTTTTTTATTCTACTGCCACGGAGTAGATTTTGGAATTCGGGAGACAGTTCTGAAAAGAACTGTCCAGCTTATTAGCTACTACCTGGGCGGAGGGTAAGAAATCGGCCGGGACTACTACTTTAGCTTTAGTGGATCAGATCGAGGGTAAGGAGGGGACTTCTCGTTATTAACTTCACTGCCGCGGAGTGGAGTGAGTTCTTAATTGGTCTCAACGTTTCGACTAGCTTGCTCTAGTCATCGTCAGGAGACTGAATAATTACATGTTCTCCGATTCAAAACTTTTAAAAAGAAATTTCTTCAGGATTGATGTAAGAAACTTTACAGAGGGTCTCCAAGATCAAAATCAGTTTCGTGATGCACTCCTATTCTAATAGATAGAGTCCTCATGAAGGTGGGGGGGAAAAAAGTCTCTGAGTGACCTCACTTTGAAAATTCATAAAGCCTGTAAGCACAAAAAAACTTGCTAAGCAAAGTAAGATCTTGTTCGGCAGAAACTGGTTATCAGCCAAATTCCATAGTTTACATTGTTGCGACTGGTGCCCCCCTACTTTGGGGCTTTATCAAGGAAATTTGCTAAGCAGTACTTTCTACTGAAATGCTCCACGAAATTTGTCCGTGGCCTTAGTCTTATCACATTCAGAAATCGCTGCTCAGGAAACTCCAAGCGGCAAAGTCTTTTTGAAGAGTTCCGTGACATCGATCGCTCGAGTGACTAACATTAAGTCAAACTTGATTTCTACCGTGGAATTCCTGGCTTTCACACCGGCTTAAAAAGGGGTTGAAAACCTTCACTGGTGACTTTGACACCAGTGAAAGAAAAAGTTAGCGCTAACAATAATTGCTTCCGATAGGGGAGCCTTTGATTGCATTTCCCCGCCTGATATTTCCCCTAAGGATATGTTATTTGAGTCAACTAATCCCCCAGACCTATCAGTTATTTTTTTCTTTGGGCCAAATTTCTATGAAATGCTGAAAATAATAGGCAAGAAAAACATTTGTTTAGTGAAAAGCCAGCAGGGAACCAGTTGAATCATAGTTGGTTACCAGACTTCACTGTGCTTAAGTGATTCTTTGAAAATTCCTGCTGCTTAACTGCTGAGAATAAAAAAACAGCGGGGGACCGGTCACAAACAGTATACACACCGTAATGTGCCAACATGCCATTTTTGTTTGTTAACTGTTTCTGCTAAGCAATTTTGGTCAAATCATCCAACTAAATCAACTCTGTAAAAATACATCCACTGGCTGTATAAGAATCTACCCCACAGGCCCAACAAACATAACTTTCTTTTTCTACAGTACATCTGGGCTGAAAAGGAGCTAATTTCATTGGTCAATTGCACAACCAGTGAAAGCCAATGAATAAAGCTTATCAAGTGGACAAAAGCTAATGCAGTATCACAGACACTCACATTGTAGTAAATGCCACTCTCATGTGAACTTGGATCAATTTTACCCCAAATCACGCTTCAACAAACTGTTTTTGTGAGGAATTTCTTTTTTGAGTCAGGACTAAAGGTGAATTTCTACAGGGCTCTTTAGTTTTTGGTAAGTTTATCAGTTTACAGTCTGCAAGTGTTAGAAATAAAGTTGATTTTTACGTTTGTTTTTCAGTTCGTAAGTAGAAATTGTGTTTCCCACATGAAGCTGAGTTTTGATTTGGGTTGGTTTGTGTGAATTTCCATAGGCGATAGGCAAAGTAAAATATCTTTTTTACTTGAGAAAAAATCTCGGAGAAAATAAGGTTAGAAAATTTATGATTTGGGGCACTATTTGAAGCAAAAGATCATCCAGTTTTTTATGCTTCAGAGTTCATAAACTAATGCCCCGTTATGTCTGTCGCTGAGCACACATGCGTGCTTTCATTTGATTGGCAACCACACTCATTTTCACCAACGACACCCATTTTCAAAGGAATGGAATTGGTGATGGAATCACGAACTAGTTAAAGAGAGCTTTGTAAATGTTTGCCTTGTAAATAATGAGTGTACAAATTATTTGGGCCTAAATTTTTTGAGCTACTTAAGCACAAAGTTTTGCTTAACAATTTTCTGCTACGCAGAAATTGCACAGAAAATTTGGTTTACAGACGGTATGTGTGATTGTGTGATACAGTTTTATGGCTGGTAACCTTATTCTAGTAAGCAAAATTATTTGTGTGCTTAGCAACATTTTATTTTTCTGCAATTATATTAGTTAATATTTAGTCGTGTGCCCATCAGATGGACCCAAGGGAAGTGCGCCCCCAAAAAAATTGTTTAAGCGTTTTATGTAATTCTGTGTTTCAAGGCAAGTTAGTGTGCAAGTTGGAGCTTTTTCAGCCATTCAATAGTCAAGCTACCGGGCACTCTCGATGGTCTAGTTGGTAAGACATCTGCTCTAGAATGGCAAAGGTTGTGGGTTCGAATCCCATCCGAGTAATATTCCTGTGGATTTTTTTATCACAGGACTTGGGAAAGTACTGAGTATACAGTGCTTTACATACACTGGTGTTCGGGTAAAACCAAATAACATTCAATAATTATTGTAAGAAAGCTAAAATCTGTGTGGGAACAAGGAGAAAAAAAACTTGTCTTCAGAATAATTCTAGCAACAAACATGTAACACTTCTTGTGCACCATCTGTTATTTTTGTTGATGTTAATTAGACATTTTCTTGCTAACAATATTCTGCTGGGACAGAATGCTGTACATTCGTCCCCAGGCAGATTCTTACAAAGTTCCGCCTGGCACTCGTGCCGTTTTCATTTTGCAAAGGGCACCGCCATTGGAAAATCTTGTACTAGTCTAATGGGAAACTTGTGAAGGGGGGCACCAAGGCCAAGACTCTGTGGCCTCCATTTAATTCTTAGCCTGGGGTTCGATTTCACAAAGATAGTCCTAACTTAGGACTAGTCCTAGGAGTTATTAAAAATTTAAGGCTATAGTCCTAAGTTAGGACTAGAGATAAGAGATAAGACTAGTCTTAACTCTTTGTGAAATCCACGGGCTGGTATATTACAAGTGCACACTACACTCAAAACATGTACATTTGGACAGCTACAGCAATGTCTCTCCCTCTCCCAGTGTATGTTGAATTTTTAAAAACCCACATAAATCATTCTATTTTGTACCTCCTGGATTGACATTTTCATTTACAAGCGCAAGCACCCGGCGGCTTAACTTGGAAATGTCACCCACGGAGCTATTGTTAAATGGTTTCGGTCTACATACACAAGGGTTTTTATTTACCGCAAGAGTTTTTTTGTACTTTTAGGAACTGACGCCTCGTGAAAATGTACATTTAAGCTCTGGGGTTTTGTATCACCAGTGCCTACACATGTTAGGATTGTTCTGTTCTCTTCTACATGAACTTGAAAAGACAATTATAGCCTGTTTATTAGCCATATCACTTCAAATGATTTACAGGCCGGGAATGTACACGGGGCCTCTGTTGCCCTAGTCTTGGCATTTTGTGCCCCACCAAGAGTTTCCAAAAGACTTTAAGATTTTCCAAAGGAGCGTTTTTTGCAAAATGAAAATGGCTAAGCTTGCCCTCTAGAAGATGAAATTCCAGGCCTAGAATTCCACTTCATATTTGTCATCAAGACCCTATTACTATTGGTATAGTCTCCTGCCCAACTAGCTCTTGCCGCAAAACACCACATGAGAATGTGGAGACTAAGTCCACAGTACACAATCCCCTGATAATACCAGGCACATACAACATACATGGTTTTTTTTTTGTACAAACAGAATAACTGAAAAATAGTATTAGCTGTTACCAACCAAAAGGACCTATGGTATAAATGCAAAAAAAAATAGTTAGTGGCCTGACAGTTCAACCCTAGCAGAGTATTTATCGAAGGCTAAATGACAAGACTACAAACATAAACAGGTATAGCACACAATGCTAGCCTGAAAGGTATGGTACTTTGTGGCAGTCTTTCTAGATTTGTTACTTTACTGCACACACAATTTAGCACACCCCAAAACTACTATGGTGGATATTTCAAGCTCAAACATCTCTGAAAACCCAAACGGAGCCACTCTTTAAGTAAAATACAGGTCAGTTCCCACTTGAAGATTTCTCAAGCGACAAGTTGTATGTCTTAAGGATAGTTTAGTTTGATGATTGATGGCATTGGCTCTAGAGGCATTCTGGGGAGGACATTCTGCTCTTGGATTTCCTGCCCTTGTGCTTCCTCAAATCAGTCCAAAAATTGTTTCAACAAGCTGAGAAAGGATCATAGTTGATCAAAACAAGTTTTTGAGAACAAAGTTAGGGGTGGAGTCCGTGGGGAATGATAAAGAGAACATCTTCCCTTGAGATGGGATTCGAACTGGGCCATGGATCAACCCATCCCGCCTCGATTAACGGAAAGTTGTACAAATATGCCTGGAAGAAAAAGAGGCTTCCGTAAAACCCTCACGAGGTTTATTTTACAACAGGGGCTCTTTGGTTATCTGATGCTCTCATAATCCAATGGATACAGTCCTTATGGCGTGTCGTGGCCGAGTGGATAAGATCACTGGACTCAAGCTCTGGTGTTTCTGATCAGCAGAGTGTGGGTTCGAGCCCCGGTCGTGACACCTGTGTCCTTAAGCAAGACACTTAACCATGATTGCTTCGTCCTTCGGATGGGACGTAAAGCCGTTGGTCCCGTGTGTTGTGTAACGCACGAAAAAGAACCCAGTGCACTTATCGAAAAAAAAAGGGGTCCGCCCCGGTGTTCCTGGTTTGATCGGCTGCATATTGCGCCACAGCACCTTGTAAACCATTACAAGGTGCTATGTAAAGGAGTAGGTCTCATACTTCAAAACGTAGCCCCAAATACCTTGCAGGAAATACTGAATGTTAAGCGCTTAGAGGCTGGCCTGCAGTAGGCGCTATACAAATACAATATATTATTATTATTATTATTATGAAAGGGGGACAAGTACAAGTCCAGGGGTGGATTTCACAAAGAGTAAAGACTAGTCTTATGTCAAGTTAGGACGAGTTACTCGTCCTAACTTAGGATTAGCCTTAAGTTTTTAATAACTCCTAGGACTGGTTGGTCCTAAGTTAGGACTATCTTTGTGAAATCGACCCCTGGCCTCGAAATAACCCACGGCGCCCACAGCAATTGCCGTGGTGTCCTGTGCTTTTTTGCTGTGGTGCCCTTTGCAAAGTTCCAATACAAATTGACATTGTCCTCATAGAGTGCCCCTTACCAGATGGAAATTGCCCGTGCCCCTTCAAGAGCGAGGTTCAAGGCCTGCAAGTATCTTAACAACTAAAATTGCTTGTCATTCACCAAGGAGTAAATGGGTACATGTGAGGGTAGAGATTGTTGATGTGACTGATTTAATAGCAACCAGTGCTACCATTTGGTTGCCGGTGCTGCATGCTCCAAAGGAGTTGAGATGGTTTTAGGAATGCCCACTGAACTAGGATAGTTATAGTGTGAGGCGCTTTGATACAATGTTTAAGAAAGCCTAATAAATGCCGCATAAATGCCTACTACTACCTAAAAAGAACACAAAAACACTTCACTTTTTGAAAATGTCCAAACTTAAAATTGAGTTTACAGATCTAACTGCATCTACTTGTAGACATGGAGTTTAACATCTAGGCCTACATGATCTAGGAGCAATTTCTGAATTGGAAGGGGTTTGGCTCCGGGCAGCTGAGTTCAATCCTCGCAGCGGAAATTCCCTCGTTTACTTTCGCTCACATGACAAGAAAAAGGAACTTGCTGATAACAAACTTTTACCTTAGTGTTGAAAGCCGAAAGGGAATTCCTCAACGCCAAATAGATTTTATTTTTAGATTTGTTTCCCTTCTCTGGCACATTTTCTCCCCAAGTGTCTCTAGTAACGTTTCAGACACAACGAATGACAAGCCATCTTGATTCTTTCTCTACAGGACACTATAGGTACCATAATAAGGCTCATGTCTGAAATAGACTGGTGCTGCCTAAAATGCTGCTCTAAATATGACTTCTGTTTCTAAAAGCAGGTCACTAGAAAACTTCATATAAACTATTTGAGAAAGCAGAACAAAGTGCATATTGATACACTTTTGGTCTTTACTTTTAAACATTATAATAATACAAACACAAGTCCTTTACAGATGCCAGTACATACCCCGGGATTTGACCCCATCCCCCCCAAAAAAAAACCAAAAAAAAAACAGTCACACACACACACACACCCAACCTTACGGATCCGGTTTGTGGGGTACTGCTATTGTTGTTCTATTATTCCCTTTTCTAAAGAATTCCCTTGTGGGGCCCTATTGTTCCTATTGAAATCACCTTGTGGGGTCCATTGTTCCATTGTTAAAAATACCCCGTAAGTTGGCATGTGTAAGGGCACCCAAGTGTGTAACAGCCTGCAATCGTGGACCTCCTATTGTCCCTCTTTTGTTTATACTCTAACTTTTTTTTAAAGCTCCCATTGGTTTTGTACACGATTTCCAACCGTGGACCTTTCCCGAACCGTGGACCTATTGTCCTCTTTTGTTATAGGTCCCCGGTTTGAATGTGGTTACCTACTCACACACACACAACAATATATAAATAAATCAAATAACATAAAATTAACAAATTGATAAGTAAGTAATTAAAAATAATTGTAAAAAAAATAAATAAATAAACAAATAAAAATATATATTTAACAAAAAAATTTGCCTCTGACGAAGGTCCGGATTGGATCGAAAGCTAAGGCCATCTCCCCTACTAATTTTAACAAAAAAATATATATATAAAAAATAACAATAAAATAACAATTTTAATAAATAAATAAAATTGTAATATTTTGTTGCTCTCTTTTTTAAAGTCCTTTTTGAAAACAACGGCTTTTGCTCTAATGCTCATTAAAGCTCAACCAATTATTTTCAAAATATGCATTTTCAGTAGGGGGCTTCAAACAGGTGTATGAAACCGAACTCCTAACCCAAGCCAGAGCTATGGTTTTGAAAAGGTTTTATGATAGGGGTGAGTACAATGACAGGTAGCAACCTTGATTCCAGGAAGGGAAAATAATTTGAGAGATTGGTTGTTGGAGCAGCAAGTAGCTTTGTTTTAAGCATGCTGGTAGGTTTTAAAAAGAAAGCCTAAGAAACATGTACAACTAAGACACAACTAGTTCTGTCACCATACCCAAAGCTTGTTAAGAAGAGAGCTTAATGTCTTGAGAAGAGACCAACTTCAAGTGCAAAAATTTATTAGGAGATTTCATAACACAAAAAAGACCAGAAGGGACTAGCTGAAAGGTTCGAATATCGCGAACAAACCTGTAAAATTAAGACACAGCTAGTTCTGTCACTGTACTAGCTCTGTCACCTTACCTAAAGCTTGATCAAAAGGGAGATTAACTCATTGAGAAGAGACTAACCTCATATGCAAACATTTATTGAGAGATTTTATTACATGAAAAGACCTACAGGGACTTCTAGCTGGAGGGGCAAGAAATGAAGGTAGGGATGGGTGGTAAGAGTAGTTTCACACGAGCATGAAATGCCCTACAGAGACTTCTAGCTGGAGGGGTAAGAAATGAGGGTAGGGAGGGGTGGTAAAAGTAGTTTCGCATGAGCATGACATGCCCTACAGAGACTTCTACTAGCTGGAGGAGTAAAAAATGAGGGTAGGGAAGGGTGGTAAGGGAAGCCAGAGGAAAAGTAATTTCACATGAGCGTAAGATTAGAGAGATTTACAATGTGGTATACGTGATAGGTTAGATTGAACTTAGGGGTAAAAGAGGAATGGTATGAATCATGAACTAAAATTAAACTGCGAGATCGATAAAAGTTCTGGAAAAACTTCTTGTGTCATCACCTCAGGACAAAGAAAACTTGTCAGTCGGAAGTTATTTCATGGTAGTGGCAGTTAACGATCCAAACCCATGTGAAATTTTTTCTTAGTATTGCTGGGTTTGTTGTTTTCAAGACAGACTTTTATGTAGAGTACCACCCAGGTAGGATTGATTTTTCCTTCAATTAGTGGAGAGCCACTTATCCAGACATGCCCCCCTTTACACCCCTGGATCAGTGAATGGTTTGCTCAATAACATGATCAAGGGTACATTCAGACGAGGAGTTAAACTAGCCCTTAATCCAAAAGTGCTAAAATAACCCTCCGTTGGAACGCAAAAATCCGGTCCGCGAGGGTCAATTTGACCCAGAGAACTGGGCTAAACTAAACCTCAAAAAATGTTGGATTAGCGTAACTTAGCCCAGGTTTTACGACCAACCCCCCCGCTGCGAGGCCCAATAAACCATCGTTGGAACGCAACTGACCTGCTACATCCGGTCTATTTTATTCCATGTGACCTTCCCACAGAAGGTTACGTCATCATAACAACAACGCGCGTAGACGACCACAAGTAATTCCCAGCTGATACATGTACATGTATACGATGGACCGGAAGAGTGGTCGGTCGGGGTCAGCTATGCATGACCTGATAATCAACGTGTGGGTCAGTTTAACCCATGCGGACAGGACCAACTTACTCGTGTGAACGCAAGCCTAATTTGGAATAAGTCATTTTTATCTTTTGGACACCCGCGGTGCTCGGATTAAGGGTTAGTTTAACTCCTAGTCTGAACGTACCCTAAGACTACATAAAACAGAGGTGTCAACTGTGTCCTGCAAGGGGGGGGAGGGGTAATCCAATTAAAATAATTATCCTCATACTGCAACAGGTGTTACTGAGTTACCTACTATGTAAGTAATCAGTACAATATCCGCCATCACAGATGTTTCCTTTGAGTGTGATTAATTGTGACAGTTGGAAGAAATGAAAAGTTTACCTTGAACTTGTAGGAAATACTGTAAGTTACTTTGTAATTATTACTCAACGAATTGTCCGTGATGATTTGATCAGATCGAGTTCAGAGAGTTGAGGGTTGAAATAAATGTACTTTTCAAAAAAACATCTTGGGAAAATAGGAGGCGCCGTTACATGGCAATCTCATCTCTCGTCATTCTGGGTGTTGCACTTTAAGAGGATTTACAGACTCTCTACATCACCATTAAAGGTGAAAACCTTCCTCTACCGAGATAAGTGTTCTATGTTCCGTCCCAACTTGACAACTGTCCCAGCTATAGTTGGGACTGGTCCCAACTTGAGTGTTAAAGTTGGGACGTCCCAACTATAGTTGGGGTCGCAGTAAACTAAAACACCCCAATGAATAAACTAAAGACATAATACACTGTAATAATAGTGAGTATTATAATATGAAGTTTTTAAGACCACTTTCCCTTGAGAATATTTGAGATAAATTCGATTTTTTTTCCGAGAGAAGGGAAACTAAATGCGTAGGCCTACTTTGACTTTGAGACTGAAGCGTCATGAGCATGAGGCAACTGTCAGAACCATCTATGAAAAACACATACGAGCGATATATTATGAGCGATATATTACTATCATTCCAAACCTAGTCCTGGGCACCGGCTCGCGACCGGCTCTAACTAGCCCCATCATGAGTTTTGACATGAGACCCGGGTTTGAAATAAAGTATCTTGTTAATTAACGCCGATCTCATCAGCTTGTGCGTCTGCAGTAGTGCAGTAGTCCTACCTCCATGGTCACACACAGTAATCCACGCATGATCGATCACGGTGTCCTATGGGCGATCCCAACTATAGTTGGGACGTCCCAACTTTAAATACTCAAGTTGGGACCAGTCCCAACTATAGTTGGGACAATTGTCAAGTTGGGACGGAACATTCTGGGTTCTTAATCCTAGTGCATGGGACCTACGGCTTAATGTCCCATCGGAAGGACAAAGCGATTACAGCATATAAAGTATCTTAATCAAGGATACAAGTGTCACGACTGGGACTCGAACCCACACTCTGCTGAACTGAAACACCAGAGCTTGAGTCCGGTGCTCTTATCCGCTCGGCCACGACACGCCACTTGTATTCATCCAAAAGTGTTGGACATTATCAAAAAGCTTATTGTACTAAATTTAAAAACTGTTACAATCTAATCCCCCGCCCCCCAAACAAACAAACAAAAAACCCAAATTCCTCAACTGTCAAAACAAGATAAATTAACACCTCAAAAATAAGGAGTGCATTTGAAGTATCGACCAATTACTGTACTGTTGAAAAGTATGTTGTGACAAGTGGCATGGAGGATATTTTCAGCAAGTGTTCAAACAAAATGTCTTGAACGCAGATGTGGAATTTCTCAAACCACAGTTAATAAACCATGAAATACCTACAGCTGTGGCATGACCTTTCAATTATCTCAAACTGTTTTAGTAATCGATCAAAGAATTTTTTTCAAGATATGGGCAGCTATTAAATTTTTTCTTTTTTAATATATATACAAGCAGTAAACTTTAATCTATTCTTGAAATTAACTTGGCACAGTAAGGGGTAGAGTGCTAAGTTTTGTCCACTAGGAAAATGGGTTGAGTTTGGACAGAATGTTAAAGCTCTTTTGAGTGGGTTTTGTTGATAAGTTCTTGTGAGGAAATGCCAATGAAGATTTGGACACGTTTTCTTCAACAAAAATACAAAAGTAAACAAAATGACAAAATGTCTCCCATCATTTTTGTGTTCGAAACGATGAGCAGGCTGTTACTATCCTTGGTCTGGATTCTTCAAAGCCTGTGATGGTTACCGGCTAACCAATCGTTCACCAAGTTACACGTTTATATTTTTGGAGTTTACTTAACTGTTACAAAATTCAAAGATTCTTTGGTTGAAACTACATTGTATATCTAGGACAGCACATAATGATCTCGCTCAAATTGACTTTGAGTGTGTGTGTGTGTGTGTGAGCGTGTCTACCCATTGAAACTGAAAAACTTTAACAAAAGGGATCCGGGTGTTTGCCAGAGCGAGGAGGTTTCGCTTCGCTTACATGCACATCAACCAACGGGGACGTCCCTAAAAAAAGGTCCATACAATGGGAGGAGAATTTTCAAAGAGAAGTCCTTGATTTACAGACAAACGTGGGTGTGTTTGTATGTTGATGCCTGAGGTGCGTAGCTAATTATAGTCTCACCATAATGTTGTTTTGTCTACTCCAAAAACCACCTGGTTTTGGGGAGGGGTCTTGGAAGTCTTGGGGAGAGGTCTTGGTAGATAATAAACATAATCGCAACACTTTGTACTTATAAAATGTCTGTAATGGGTTTGGCTCAATGACGTTGCACCTTCTGTAGGAGTAACAAGTTGGGTTTTTTTTAATGACCAAAATATCTGCATGTACATGTATGTCCTGTTGATATTGTAGATTTGATCTTCAACATTTTGAATAATGGAATGTTGTGTTGTTTAAAACCAAAAGTTGTGATAACAAGACAATATTTTATGAAGAAAAGTTTTGTATTCAGCTTCAATTTTAAATTGAAAGATGATAATTTGTTGAGTGACAACCTGAGAAAAATACAAATAAAAAATATTGTTTCAATAGTATTAAGAGTAATTCGCCAAGGTAGGTGGTTTACACTGCATCAAACCGAACCCACATCAAACAGTCAAAGAAAAGAAATTGATCCACCATTTAAAACCACAATTGGGAGAAATTTTCAATATAGAATTTGGGGATGAAGTATTAGAACAGGTGAATATCACGGGTGACCACTTAATTTAAGTGTTGATGACACAATTCAATCTTATAATTTGGTAATAATTTCACCAGGCTGAAGGGTCACACACCGTGGGTCTGTCCACCCACGGCTTGACCACTCATCAATGGTCAGAGACCAAAGTTAATATGACAGTTCATCTGAAACCAACCACAGGGGGACATAACTTAAAGGGAAGTTATAAATTAACAAGCAAATTTGGGTAGAGTGCATTGGGGGCAAATAAAGTACCAAGAAAGCTGGCTGGAAAATTTAGCACCAAGAAGTTAAAGCAGCTCAAATTTCAAAGTTTCATTTCAAAAAAAGATCAATAAGCCACATTTACCAAGATCAAAACCATTTTAACCAAGGTCAGAGCCAGTTTAACTAGGATCAACAAGATAAAATTCAGTTTAACCAAGATCAAACCAAGATCAAACAAGGATCAAAGCCATTTTAACTAAGATTAACATGATCAAAGCCAGTTAACCTAAGATCAAACCAAAACTAAAGCCATTTTAACCAAGATCAAAACCAGTTTAAACCAAGATCAAATCCAGTTTAACCAAGACCAAAGCAATTGTTATCCAAGATCAAAGCCACTTTACCACAATCAAAGCCATTATAACCAAAAACAACGCCATTTTAATCAAGATCAAATCCATTTTGACCCAAAAATAAAATCACTGTTATAAATGTAGCTAAACATTCATAACAAAGCTATTGAAGCCAATTTAGTTATTTTTGCTAATAAATTATATCAAAATATGCACGCTTAAGAACCTTTTTAGCTTTCTATGCTGAGACCAATAAAAACTGAAATTATTATGGCCCTACTCGAGTAATCTGCAAAGACATTTTTTTTTTAAGACGAAGCACAAAAACAATCCAAAAAACTAAAAACAAAACATGTTAGTTTTTGTACTCAATGTTAACAGCCCGCCAAACTATTATTCAAACAAGCGGAAGGAAAATATTTTTAGAGGTGGACAACTTTACACATCCTAAGATTAGCGTCTCTCAAGCTAAACTTAGGTGTTTGTTTAGTAAAGAGGCTGCGTGAACTAACAGACTTCCACTGGTTTCCTACACAGGAAAACATCACAGATACCGGTGATAACATGCTGTGATGGCAAAGTCATAAGCAATATACGACAGATAGTTGCTCGTAGGTGATTTCAAGATGGCGGCTGTCAACTTTAAAATGAAATCATTTTTTTCTGTTGTTACTAAACAGGCTAATTAGCACGACCTCTGTTGCCCCTGGTCTCGGCCTTACTGTCCCTACAAAGGTTTCCCATAGAGTGGGACTGTAACAATTTCCAATGAAAGTGCCCTTTGCAAAAACGGAAAACGGCCTCACCCATGTTACCCTCTCAAAGATGAGATTACACACCTGACTAATCTGCTAAGAGTTTCAATTTGTACTGGCTTGAGCACAAGAGCAACCTGCTCATTGTGGGCAGTCACTCACGTCCCTGACAGATTTCTTACATTACACACACACCCACACACAGGCAGCGACCTTTACAATGTGGCCAGTCTCCGAAGGTCTCTAGAGTGGCCACAATAATTGAGTTTGACTGACGCTGGAAAACTTCAGCCTACTAAATTGTTCTTAGGGACAGTGTGGGGTTGATGACTTTGTATTACCGGGATCGTAATAAAACAGCGCCAGTCGCTGTATAAACTAAGCGAGGTGTAAGGTAAACAAGGTACCGATTGGGTAATTGTAGGGGTTGGCAATAGGGCAAGGTTTTAAGGGTCTGGAAAAACACCGGAAAGTGGACAAACAAAGGAGGAAAGTTGCTGAATGGCAGGAAGAATAACAGAAAGTAAAACGTTGATGATGGAAGTTTTCACAATGTGTCTAAACGAAACTTCAACCTGTTCAGAACATCATCAGTCATTTATAAAATATTTGAGTCGAGAAACTACTAATTTTATCAAGAACTTGCCCACAATGATAACAAGCGAACATTCCACAAAAAGGTCTAAACATATTGAAAGAATACAACTCTAAATTGACATGCAGTAGGCCCTATCACTGCAAAATTTCCGCAAGCCAATTCTTTTTAAAAATAATAAAAATTTGAAAAAAAATCTATACAAAATAACAAAAATACATACAAAACGATACAAATGTTTTTATCAAATATTATATATTATATTTTTAACCTACATCGATGTGTGATAAGCACTGTACACTCAGTGCTTTCCTGAGTCCTGCGAGATAAAAATCCATGGACATACTACTCAGGTGGGATTCGAACCCAGGCCTCGAAATAACCCACAGCGCCCACAGCAATTGCCGTGAAGTGCCCTGTGCTTTTGCTGTGTGGTGCCCTTTGCAAAGTTCCAATACAAATCTACATTTTCCTCATAGAAGTGCCCCTTACCAGAGGAAAATTGCCGTGCCACTTTAAGAGTGAAGTTCAAGGCCTGCAAGCCCATGACAGCCCTACCCCCTACCTCTAACCCTACCCCATGCATCCCACCCTCATTCTAGAGCAGATGTCTTATCACTACACCACCCACATTTGCCCAGTGTTGACAAGCATCCCCGAAGCAATTGTTAAACCTATTAAAATATCAAATGTATAACACGCAGAAAATATTAACAAACTTTTGGTCGATACAACTTTAATAATCCAGTGGGCGCCTCGTATCTCAACAGTGCAGACCTCCGTGTGTGGATAACAGTGATCTAGAATTATTTCCGACAATGTTATGAGGGAGAAATGTGGGCAGCTGTAACTTCTGAAACACACCCATGTAAAGTGCAAAAATGTGTCTGCACTGATGGAGTAGTTAGCTGCTTTTTTTTTTCACAGTAAAATCAATCGACAGCTCTGGTTTTTAAAGAGATTTATCTTCACACTAATAAACTACTCATTCATAAAAGGTGCCAAGAAAAAATACAATGTAACAACAGATTCGCATAATTTCAGTGAATCTACTTTCATGGCTAGTAAAAATAATAATGTCAAAGATTAAGTGACTAAAAAGCTCAGAAGCAATTATTTGAAAAATAGTTGAACTTCAAACATGATTTTCTCACAACAAGAAAGGGGCTTAACCCTGTAGAGACAGTAGCGGCTGCAAAAGGCTTGCACCAAACTGCCCCCAGTGGCCACAAACGGCTGCAAGAATCTGACCTACTTCCACTCAGCCAAAAAAGGTCAAACTGAAGGTCATGACCTGAATTGACATTTTCCAATGTTTCCCATGTTAGCATAGTTATCTATGTTTCTAAAACAAAACCAAAATTTCTGTTTTTATATATTTTTTTTTATAGACACTTTTACAAGAAAAAATTTCTTTCAAAAAAAAAAACCACCCAACAATAAAACCATGTCTGGTCATAATGGTGTTGAATAAACACAGAAATGAATGGCATCTAAAGAGTTAAGTATCTCTTTGTGAAAACAGTGACAGGGTGTTAAAAAAAAGCTCAGACATTTCTTTGCTTTTTGTAAGCAATAGTCGACTATCAAATCTTTAATATAATCACGCTTTAAAGTTCAGACACCAGGAACATCCGACCACAAAAAATAATTTATGGTTTGTTGTCCCCCGACCAGACTGACAGCAGAGACTCTCCCTAAGGGCTTCCCCCCTACCAAGGTCAACATAACAACACTGCTACTCCGTTTTTCACAATGACATCTCATTTCTGTGTGTGATGTGATTGTAGTAGCGCCCTCGTGGGGGCATTGTGGCTTGGGAGTGAGTTTGTGCGGGGCCTCATTCAAAACATGAACTTGTACTACTTGGTAAAAGCTTGGCCCGGAGGACTTGTACTTTTGCATAAATACTACAATGACATCCTCGATATGAGGGTCCATTTCCAGCTAGAACAAATTTCAGAGCCCCATAACTCAAATCTTTACCTGTAAGAAAACTACTAATTTCACTGGACTAACATTCTATGGCTACATACAATTTTTGGGCAGTAGGTTTTGGCGTTCAGTTTTCTTTGGTGTCAGACAAAAAAGTAAACTAAGTTAATAATGTCAAGTAAGGAATTTTCAGTTGTTTGTTTTTTATTTAAATTTTTAATACAGAGGAAATATTTTTTAAGGGGTGAGGCCAACTGTACAGGTACATGTTCTATGTACTAGTACATGTGCATGGACACGGATCGCCTTGCATTATTTCGATAATTTGGGTTCGAACAAAGAAAAATTGACTAGAGTGGGACTTGAACCAACAGCCTTCAGATTAACGTACCGGCGCTCTACCAACTGAGCTATCCAGCCCTATGTTGGCTGTCTCCCTATAGACTGTGCAAGTCTCGCGCGTATTCGAACATTGGGATCCGTTAAAGCGCGTGAGTTTGTTTCTTTCACGCGTTAAAGCAATGTACGTGGGACCACAGTGGTCCCAAAAATGTTCGAATACGCGCGAGACTTGCACGGTCTATTAGTCAATATCTTTATTCGGGGGGGGGGGGGGGTGCCCAGTCAGATTCCCTTGTGGTTTATTACTTTATCATTTCAATAGCTCACAAAAACAGAATTAGCTTCCCAATTAACATGGCCTGTTGTATACAACTTTTACAAAATTATCCTGGCCTCCTGTTTCGACCCTAGCAGAGTCTTTCTTCAATCATCAGGTGAAAAAGGTTTTTTTTTTACAATGTTGGCCCTACAGTACATGTACATGTAGTTGTTTGACACCACACACAAAAAAGTGCATTCAGTTCAAAAATGTCACATGCATAGATTGTCCTCAAACAAAAACTAAATAAATACAAGATTGAAGTCCCCGGGGGACCTATAAATGGAACAAGATAAAAGCAGGACTTTCCCATGATGATGTCAGCTTACTGGTATGCCAGCCAGCCGGCCGTCCAACACCTTTGAAAAGGTGAAGACCCTACATGACAAATCTAGCACATCCTTCATGCAAAACTTATCATCTTTCACAGTCCAGCGCTAAAACATTTTCTTCACCCACCCAAGCCCCCCCCCCCTCCTCTATTAATGGGAGGCCCCCCATGCAGGAATCCACAGGGGGTCGGCAACGAGTTGTCTGCAAGTTTGGGATCTTTACAACTAGGTTAAACTGGAGGGGTTCCAACAAAACAAATTGTGTCATCTTTTACAGTAATAGAACGCCTGCTGTGATAACAAACTTGAAATACTGTAGGTCCGGCTACCGCAAGTCTGGGGTATGCATGTAGTTTACAGGATTTTTCGTATTGAGTTTAACACAGGTAGTGTTGAACTATTTAAGAATTAACTATTATATATCAGTCCATTATTAATGTAGGCCAAACTGTAAAAGGTTAACAGAGAGCTCAAACAGGATAAATTTGTTGGCAGATTCGTAATAGATTTGAAACAAATAAAATCAATTACTCTTTTTCATGACAAAGTTTTGAAATAATAATAAAGGTAATAATAATAACTAGTTCTTATATAGCGCATTTTACATTAACCCTAACCCCCATTAGGGTCTCTCCACAAAGCCTGCCAAATACAACAGAATGCAACACAGTTGAAATGAGAACCATGCCAAATGCAACAAAATGCAAAGGGATTTTGTTGCATTGTGCAGGCATGTTGTTTGTGTTAGGACTGAGCAATGGTGGTTGCCCTGCTAAATGCAACAGTATGCACATAAGTGTAATGTTTAACTGTTATTATACAGTCTTTTGAATATGATTTGAATTATGATTCTTACCTACATTGTGTAATATTACATCATACTTCTCAATACTTTTCCCATCAACAATATTTTGCAATACCCATTATAAGTTGTTCAGATACAATAGAAGCACCCAAACCTATATGAGGTCACTTCACTGCTAAATGCAACAAATTCAGTCAAAGAATGACATCTGAGTTGACTGCCAAATGCAACAGATCACAACAGCTATTACCATTTGGTGCATATTGTTGCATTTAGCATGGTTAGGGTTAACAGATCAATGCGCTTTACATTAGTGCATTTGTATGCAATGCCTCAATGGCTACATTTATAGAGAAAATCACTGTTGATACCAAACCCTATTCCTAGTTGGGCCATGTTTAAATTTGGGTCTTTAGCTTTAGTCGTGGCTACTGGTGTTGCTTTGGGCAACTAATCCTTCGATGCTTCTTCATGATCAAGCAGCAGCTGCTGGTTCGGCTGCGGCCAATATCAAACTACTTTACTTGAATTTGATGGATTTGACATGGGGCAAGGCATACCAGTCTTATCAGAGTCCAAACATGTGGGTGTTGAACAACCATAGAGTGGAGTATTTTGATGGATTTGGTACTGTACCCCCAAACCACACACTCTTAGCATGAGGCCAGGCAAACCAATCTTATCAGAGTCCAAACATGTGGGCGTTGATTTACTTTAATAGAGTGGAGTATTTTGATGGATTTTGTACTGTACCCGTAACTGCCAAAACCCTCAACTCTTACAAATAGACAACATGTGTGTCTTCAACACTTCAAAGTTTCCCAGAAATACCTGAGTATTTCAACAATTTTGCCGACAGATACATCACAATAAATGTCAAGTGTGGTCACAAAATAGTTTGAGATGTTGAAAATGTTGGAAAATGAGCCCATCCTGGCTGCTACCGAACTAGGTTTAATGCATGCACTATTTACCCCCATTAGTAACTCAATCACTCATGATAAATATGTCTGGTCATATAATTAGAGAAGTGGCCATGATTAATGAGTAAAACGAATTGTACTGACTGGGACCTCATGAGACATCCTCCGATGAAAAACTTGTTAAAAAATAATCAAAATATTTGACCCTTGCGTAAGTACAAATTCCCCGTAATGATCTCATATTGGAGAGATTGATGGTTGATAAAATGTTAAAGGAAATCGCAGTGATTGTTGATCACTTTTTTAATTTTAATTTTTTGTTTTTACATTTAAATTATCTTTTAGAACCATTCAACCATAGAGGAAGGAAATTTATACTGTCTGACCATTCAGAAACATACAGAATGAATTATTAACTACTACACGTATGATATCATGTGGTGAATGCATCTACACCATTGTACACAGTACACAGTTAACCCTCCTACCATCTGACCATTCATTATCATCCACTGTGGTTTTAAATGATGGATAAACTACGCCAGCCTCCAACATGATACATGTATCATGTGGTGAATGCATAGACTACACAGTACATAGTCAATCCTCCTACTATCTGACCGGTCAATATTATAAACTATGGTGTTGAATGGTAGATAAACTATGCCAGCCTCCGACATGATATCATGTGGTGAATGCATCTACACAGTCATGACAGTACACAGTCAACCCTCCTACTATCAGACCATTCATTATCAATCATCAACTGTGGTTTTAAATGATAGATAAACTACAAGTTTGCCAGCCTGCAATAGGGTATCCCGTGTTGAACACTATACATGTATCTCTACCCAGCAATGACTATGTACACAATTACAAGTTTCTGTGCACAATTGTGCCAACCCACACCCGGTTTAATTTTTTTCAAACGGTTGGCCAACTTGCTGGAAATTGTAGAGCGCAGAAAACACTTAAATTCAAAAGGGACATTTTGAATGAAATACTTTATGCATAAAATAATATTGTTATCATTATGGAATAACTTTGGGTCAATTTTCACAAATACTACACCAGAATTTCTTGAATATTGGAGAATCACATGCAGACAAAACAGACATGTCTAAAAATACACTATATGTTACTCTGTTTCGATCAAATCAAAGTTTGAGCACAAATTCATTTTCCCAAACCACACCACAAAAACTACTCGCTGACAGTCCCCCGACTCCACACAGATCAATCCTCAAACATTCCTCCCATCCACCAGGGGACCAGTTATTATATACCACTGTATCACTGCCTACAAAGTGATTGGTCACCGTCCCCCAACAGACCCATCATTAAATACACCTTAGCCCATAAAGCAGCCCCGGGCCTCGGTCTTGAGTAGAAAATTGACACATGGGATGACCAAGAGTCAAGGGTGGGGAAGGGGGGCGAGGGATTGAGTCTCAGGGGTGCGGTAAGGACATTTTAAGGCGTCTCGCTGGGGTGATCTACACCTTCCCAGGGGCTGATAGAGTGTTACCCGAAACACATAACATGTAGTTTATATTACCACTGACTATGAACTGGTATTTTGGTGACAAAGTGTCTTGCTTGCTCAAAGTTAAGACCGCTAATGGGTTTTCGTTGTTGTTGTTGATGCATAACATCATACATGTGATTTGGGGTTAAACAATGAAAAATAGACTAGAGCGGGATTTGAACCAATGACCTGAACCAACGACCTGGCTAGTCAGTTTTTCTTTGTGTACCCCGAATTATTTCAAATTTACCCAGTCAGTTTTCCTTGTGGTTTAGAACTTGAATATCATCTTAAGCTGTGTTCCCATTAGACTCTTTGGGGGTAAACTAACCGAGCAAATGGTACCGTGACCGATTTTTAAGTCTTGTGTGAACAGCCCAGGAAAATTTCACCCAGGTATCTTAACCGAGTTCAATGGGTAGTTTTAACCAGCCACATTCTGCGAGGTGTAACCTGGTCAAACTAACCGTGCCAAAAAGTCCAGTGTGGAAGCATCGTCCCAAGTGTTTATTTTTAGTCAGTTGGTTTGTTTCGCCATCGTCTTGGTTAGTTTACGTACCTACGTCAAATAATCCAGCCTTCGAGAAAGACTCTGCTAGGGTCCAAACGTCAGGCCACAAACTATTTTTTTGCAACTGATCCAAGAAGTGCAGACACCAATAAGATTAACACATTGGAATGTTACCTTTGGTATCAGTAATAGTAATCCAATGCGAACACGGCTTCTATAACATTAAAGTGTAACATCTTATCTAGACAACTTTTTTGTCTTTTTTTCCTACAGCAATTTTGTTTTCTCTAGGCAGACAAAAATAATTCTGAATTCAGATTAAAGACTGACATTTCTTATTCATGACTTTACAAAATTTAAGCTATCAATGTTCAAGTTTAAAATGATTTTTTTATTTTTGCTGTTTGTGTTCCTTCCAACATATTCTAGTGGAATTTCCTTTATTTCTTCGCCATCTCTCAGATGGTTGACAATATATGTTGTCAACGGGGAAATTACCAAATCAATCATTTGACCAGCTGCTTCTAAAAATCTACAAGTAACAAATTCATACATAATCAAATTGTTTTCAGCAGGCAAAATATATTTTCGAAATCACAGGGGGTAGGCCTACTTTGTGGTTGGTCAGTTTGCATGACCCAGAAAAAAACATGAAATTGTGGCAAATAAAGATGAAAGTACCACCCAATGGGTCGTTGGATGAGGTCAGGTTGAGTTTGAAATTGTTCCACCGGGCAGAAATTGGGGAGTTTTGGTCACGTGGATGGCCAGTGGAAAATAATCCAAAACAGACTAGCAGGAATACTGGTGTGTGCTCTTACAGCCTTTTGAATTCTGGAGTGACTTGTGAACAAAGAAAAATTGACTTGAGCAGGATTTGAACTTCTAACCACCGGGTTTATGTGCAGGTGCACTACCAACTGAGCTATCTAGCCCTATGTTGGCAGTCTCCCTATTTTGCCAATATCTCTGTTTCGGGAGGGAGGGGGGAATGGGTTGTCAGCAGTGAAGCAACCTTGCACTGCTGTGTCACCAGGGATCATGCCTACATTACATTTGCAATTCTCGATTTCACATTACAGCGGAGAAAAACAAATCAATCGTTCTGATAATGTTAAACGTTCAGGAAGTCAGCTACATGTATGATTACCCCTGCAAAATCATTTTGATCAGAATCCTGTGGCACAGAAGTTTCCAGTTGAAGTGTTCTCACTGAAGAGAATCTGTTGTGCATGTCAAAATGTTAACTGAATAGAACATCTCCCTTCTGACACAGCTTGTCTGAACAAATTCCTATCATCTTTCAAAGTTAGTTTTTAAAAAAAAATTCTTTAAACCCTAGAGTGGTAACAGAATAAACATCTGTTTGTATTAAAAATCAGAGCAACCAGGCAAAGTTCACAGCACCGAAGCAAAACAAAAACCCAGCAGAGTTCAATACTAAATTTATCAACTTAAAAAAAAAACAAAAAAACCAACTAACAAATGATGCGTAGACAAGTAAAGATGTCTCATCCACTCTCTGAATAAAAAAACTACTACTACTAGCTATTTCCTTTATGGTACAATAAACATAAAATCAAAATATACAACAATTGTACAAAAACGTTTCCTATTCAATCATGTCGAACTGGGTTGTAAAGATCAACTGTAAATACATCAAACAAACAATTTCTCTGTGACATTGTCTGTTAGTGTCTAACAGGCTCGGAATGACACAACGGTCACAAAGGATGGCCTCTGTTGCCCCTGGTCTTGACCCAAATACCCCTTCAATATTTTCCCATAGACTTTAAGATTTTTCCAGTGGAAGGGTGCCTTTTTACAAAATGAAAACGACCTCGCCCTCTCAAAGATGAAATTCCTGGCCTGGTCTAACTCTGTTTTGTAGCTTTGTACAAAACATGTATCACTGTTTCTGTACTGCAGGCCTACTGGCCCTTGTAACACTTTTGCATGAATTTTATAAAAAATGGTTGAGCCTATTTTGAAGCTCCTAGCTCAGGGGTCGATTTCACAAAGATAGTCCTAACTTAGGACTAGTCCTAGGAGTTATTAAAAACTTAAGGCTAGTCCTAAGTTAGGGCGAGTAACTCGTCCTAACACCGAGATAAGACTAGTCTTAAATCTTTGTGAAATCCACCCCTGGCCTGATAAATGTACTTTGTTCTTGCAAGGTCAAGGCAGTTTCTTCTTACCAAAAAGCGCTTCTTTTTAGGCGAAAATTTTTACTTGTACAGAAACATTTGAAGGGGCATGGAGGCAATGACCAGGGGCACAAAGGCAATGGCATTTTCTCTTAATGAACTGCTGACTTTTCACAAACTATCTTGTGTCAAGCATAAATACTGAAAGGAAAGTTTTCCACCATGGCCAACTTTTAAACCATTTCTGTCTAAGTTATATGAAAATCTGTGAGCATTCCTATTTTCAATCTAACCAATGGTGTACACCCTTCATGGGCAAACTGAGTTTTAAAAAACCAAATAAACCTTTTGTTCACTTTTCAATTAGGTTATTTTGCTTATTCAACAAACATTCAACTTACACTGTTACCTGAAGAAAAAAAAAGGTCACAAACAGCTAAACATTGAATTTCGTTTTCTCAGGGCTTTTTATCATTTTTGGTCCACGGCCAACTAAAATACAACCAAACGTTCCCAGAGCCCCAACTGTATCATGTGTCTCCTTTGATAGTCTTTCCCAGCATGTATTGAATAATTATTTGCGTATCCCCTGACATCCAACGACCTCGGCAATGATCATATTCCATGAAAAGTGTCCTTTTGAATAATACCCTCCAGGCGTTCCTATTGTCCCGCGTAACAATAGGCCACAAAAAGAGCAATCAGGCAGATGTAAGCCACCCTATTGTTGTCCACATGAACTCCAACACCACCTTGCTAGAATGCATGACGTGACAGCCCCCCCAAAAAAAAAAAAAATCTCCCAGCAAACTGTTCTGTCTCGTCCTTCTCATTATACTCAGCCACTCCCAGACTTTGATGTCACAACTTTTTTCAACGAGTCCGATTGTTGTTTCTGGATCACCCAAAGTCATTTGGACTGGATATTTGCACCCTTCTCGTATATAAAGACGTGCTGTTGATCGGCAGTCTAGTTAGAACTTGATCTACTTGCAGGGCAGATCATACTGACAACCGTCGCTTCAATACTAATAGATTTCTGACATTTTTAATTTCAGTGGAGGATAAACAGCCGCTGCAACTGACTTTGTTGGAATAGTGCCACAGTCAAGGACATGCGATCACTTCAAGTGTTTGACCATCAGCTCAAGAATTAAACTGAAACAGCTTTCAACTTTTGTCTTCAGAAGCTGTGTCAACCCACAAAGACCCTCCTCAACGGTAAAATTGTCGGGGCCGAATTTGCCATCCGTTTCCAAGGTATTGACAAACAGTGTTCAGGAATTTGTGGGTGGAGTGTTTACGCACTGGAGATCTGAAGTTAAATTCGTCGTCAGATTTTATTTTGGAGTAAGTTATCTATTGACAATGGAGAAGATCGCACTTGTGATAGTTCTGCTAGGGCTTGTGACACCGGGTGTCGTGTCTGGTTACGCCCGATCCGCAACCCGGTCATCATCCTCGAGGGGGGCGCAGATGGTTGATGTAGAACCAACTACAAGCAACACGGAGGGACAATGTGGGTCGTGTTGCATGCAGGGGCCACCGGGCCCACCCGGTCCCCCTGGTACCCCCGGTGCAGCTGGGATGCATGGAATCCCCGGTAACCACGGTGGGAACGGGATCAACGGGATGCCTGGCACGCCCGGACCAAAAGGTGACCCTGGTGAGAGGGGCGAGACAGGACCCCGCGGAGACCAAGGTGAATCCGGTCCTGCCGGGGTTGCCGGGCTACAAGGTCGCTCCGGAGAACGATGGTCACCGAGCGAGCAGGAAGCCAACGTAATCACCCCGCCCACTAAACTGTCACCCCAGTTCCACTCTGCGTTCTCCGCAGCCCGTACGACCACTTTAGTTGCCCCTGCAGACAGAGACGTCAACATCCAGTACGAGCACGTCTTCAGCAACATTGGTCAACATCTGGACACTACAACCGGCATTTACACCGCCCCTCGACACGGCGCCTACATGTTCCTGGTCAACATCCACATGGCTTCCACCACAAACAGCCCCTACGTCAAACTGATGCACAACAACCAGATGCTGCTTGCGGTTCATGATTACGACGCCAGTGACGCATACGACTCCGCTAGTAACAGCTTAATCATCGAGTTACAGGAGGGCGACGAAGTGTGGCTGCAGCTTGACATGGGGAACGAGGTTCACAGTAATTCAAATCGCTACACTACCTTTTCTGGAAACATGCTTTTTGAACTGCCTTAATATTGTAACTCCATCAGGAATGTAGAGACGGTTTTACAATCCCTCAGCATACAAGTAGAACAAATCTCAAAGTAGAGAGTACAAGTTTACTTGTTCAAACCATTGCAACTCATGGGGAACTTGTCTGCAAAATCCAGGCCTGGAATTTCATCTTTGAGAGGGCAAGGCCATTTTCATTGTGCAAGGGGCACTTCCAGTGGAAAATCTTCAAATCTATCAAAAGGCCAAGACCAGGCCAATAAAGACCATGACCTCCGTGTAATTCCAGGCCTGACAAACTGAATGTATTTATTAGTAATGGGTTTCAAAATACAATGTCCTCTAACCCAGTCACTTAATGGATCATCAAGTTTACTTACTGTAAGAGGACCTTAACAGTCAAAACTCAACGTGAAAGTTACTCTTTGCTGTATTAAAACAAAACCCTAGGACGCAACCTGATCCCAATTCCATGGCTCTGCTTAACACCGACTTCTGCGCTTGCGCTCCCCGTTCTTCGCTTACAGAGCAAGCGCCACATTTCTGCGCTAGCTGTGTAAGCAAAGAATGCCTAGTAACGTGGAGTCCGCACCCGCTCAAGCAAATATTCCCTGCTAACCTGTGAAATGTGCTTGAGGTACATGTACATGTAAGCACGGAGTTCCCTGCTTCCATAAGCGCCAATTCTGTGCTTACCGTAAGCAGAGCAATGAAAATGTGTCCTGGGGTGTCGATTTCACAAAGATGGTCCTAACTTAGGACTAGTCCTAGGAGTTATTAAAAACTTAAGGCTAGTCCTAAAGTAGGACGACTAACTCGTCCTAACTCGAGATAAGACTAGTCTTAACTCTTTGTGAAATCCATCCCTGGTGTAAGATACCTACAGACCTCTGCACTGAGGTCAAATGTGGCCACTGTATGCACATGGTCTGCCAATTTTGGAGTCAAATTGCTTTAACCTTGCTTGGTCTAAAATATGGACTGCACAGTAGCATACAAGGAGTCTGGCCCACAAACGGACCCGACCAAGATTCATCTTGGGTTACGACGACGTCAAGTGAATTAGGTTTACTGACCCCCCCCCCCCCTTGCACCGATGCGGATACTGTCTGCCGCACTGGCCATTTTGAGTCAAATTATGGCAAGCTTGTAAACGCCGTGTTACATAAAATGTGCACAGCACTCCATAACACAGGGACATTGACCAAGATTATTGTGATGATGTCCGATGAATTAAGAAATTCCTTCATTTTGTGGGAAAATGCAAACATTTGTTACATTAGTTTTTATAAAACCTGAAAAACAAATTATAAAAAGGTTTTTAAAAACGACAAAACATCTCATTGTCTTTAAAATTGACTGGTATGGATAAAACGTGCTTGTTGATTTTCTGAGCATGATTGCACTAAAATATGTCAAACTGTGAATGAAAATAGCTTCAACTTGACAAAAACAAACACACTGCTTTATCTTTTGAAATCAATGAATGTACATTGAAAATACAGGGTGCTTTTATGTACAGTGAGCCTGTACATCACAGGAAAGGGGCCATTTTTAAAAATTCTACACACAAGGCTATGAGAGTTAAAGTGAGGCTTGTGGTGAAAACAGTATGGTGCTCATGATAAGACTGATTCTGTTATAGTTAATGTTAAGCATGCCTATCAGGAACAAGACAAAGATGGCAGCTGTTGAAATGATGTAGATTTGAGTTGTTTATGTATGTAGATTAAATAAGTATTTAATAATGTTAATGGTCAAAAGCAAATGAAATATTGAATAGTAATAAGATATGAGTGGAAATTTTGTAATAACTTTTGTGAATTTATTTTTGAACTAAAAACAAGAAGTCCCTATTTTACGTCACTCTTCAAGAATCAATCATTGCTGTTCTTCTAAAAAAGTCTTCTTAAACTTGAAGTATCGGAGATAAAGGTTTTTCAAGAAATATTACATATTATTGCTTCTGTTAGAATTTTATAACTTTTATGTGAAATCTAGTTTTAACTTGGAACCTTGTAAAGCGACAGAAATTCTATGAAACATTAGTTTTTTAAGTAACCTTGTAAAACTCATATTTGTTTTTAACTATTTATCTTTTTGGCATTGTTTAGAAGTATCACCTGTAATTTTGTGGTATTTTAAGTGAATCAAATGACTCCCATTTCAAAATATCATAATCAACATGGATCAATTTTTTATTTTTTTTAGGTTGAAATTTTTCATTGAAAGTATTTCTTTACAAAAGGGATTTGGATTCAGCGGCGAGAACGTTGAAACATAAAAATCGAAAGTGTTGAAGTTAAAATGGCAAGTAAGAAATGGAGGGAATGTTTCAAAATGGACGCTCCACGCCGAAACCAGGTACTTCCTGACAAACTGGGTTTGTTTCCTCAATAAATAAGTGAGAAGAAAAGCTTTCAAGTAACACCTAATTAGGCCGACATGTATAATGTACTGTACTGTAAGTACATTTGTACTTCTAAACATATAGGGCCTTTTTCAAAACCTCGGCTTGGGCTTTAGATCGGGCTCCGTCATCAGTTTTGGAGCAGTGCACATTTTGCACAGTGTTTCTAGCATCAAACGGAGTCTTGAGACTGAGCCAAAGCTGAGGTTTCGGGAAAAAAAAAAACCTAAAATGTTTACGACATCACATCACATTGGTATCAAGGCTGATTGATAGTTCAGTTGTCTTCACTATTAATGCCATTTTCACCTTAGCCAAGAACTGCCTGATTTTCACAGGGGGGGGGGGGGGTGCGGGGGACATCACAAATGTTTAATATCTAGCTATTTTATTGTTACTTTGGGTAATCTTTGGTTACTTAACTCTTTGGTGCACGGATTAATTCTATTGTTTTAATCAGTGGACAATCTAAATCTATATTCTACTGACTTTTTAAATCTATTGAAATTCTTATTTTCTAAAATAATTTCATTTTTGAAGCTCAGGCTTACTGTGTGTATTCCTAATCTATGTTACTGAAATTAGATTCTTGTAAAAGTTCACCCAAGTTGACGCAAGTTGAAGAGTGAAATAAATGTTAACAGTTTTGTAAAAATTAATCTACCACGCAGTGACTCATGGTGCTTGAACATTATTACCCCGGTCACTGGGCCAACTATTTCGTTCCTTAAACCATCTTAGCTCCCTGGGGAGTACTTGTATGCTGCCAAAGTAGCGCATCAAGCTATAAATCAGTCACAAGAACCACTGCACTCACAGGTACCCATTTACTCCTGGGCGAAGAGAAGCAATTACAGTAATAGTGTCTTGCTCAAGGACACAAAAGTAATACCAGGATTCGAACCAGCACCCCAATGACTGAGCCAACAAGGGCCCAATTTCATAGAGCTGCTTAAGCACAAAAAGTACAAAGAGAATTATATTATGCTTACCAGAATAAGGTTACCAGCCAAACTAGCATACCACCACCACAAGTACAATTTATGTCTGGTATCCTGCTCATTTCTGCTTAGCAGACATTTGTTCTGCTTAAGCAGCTCTATAAAATTAGGTCTAGAACCAGACTAGCATACCACAAGTACAACTTATGTCTGGCATCCTGCTCATTTCTGTTTAGCAGAAAAAAAATTCTGCTTAAAAACAGCTCTATAAAATTAGGTCCAGAACCAAACTAGCATACCAAAAGTATAATTTATGTCTGGTATCCTGCTCATTTCTGCTTAGCAGAAAAATGTTTTCTGCTTAAGCAGCCCTATGAAATTGGGCCCAGAACTTAAGCCCAGTGCACTTTACCATTCAGCCTTTCCAGACACACCACAAAAGTAACAAAGAGAAACATTATGTACACTGTACGTGTAAGACATTTGGAACGTTTCCTGTTTTGGTGGCTTTGTAACAAAAATTCGATCGTAGTTCCACATTCCTTTACACATTGTATCCTGACTTGAATGGACTAAATTCTTGTCAAATTTTCTTTGTTCATTTTTTTGACGAAAAAATAGCTGACATTAGTAGGTCATTCTTCTCAAAGGATCATAGACTGTTTGGTTTTGTTCAACGTAATGCTGATTTATAGGAAGTCGAGAAAGATACAATAAAAGTCACACATGTGAAAGTTTTAGCTGAATGCAGTGTTTACATGTTGAGAAAACAGCAAAACAACTGTCTTGTATGTTCACGAGAGCGTCGAATCCAACAACATTTAGCGAGGTGACAGCATGTACCAACCGCATCTATGGCCACAGCATCCGCAAATGACACCACCCCCTCAGAAATCTGAGAAACTATTCGTGCATGAATCGTTTCTCAGATTCAAATGCTTTTATTGATTACTAATCAATGGGGGGTCATTTCGGACGAAATCATTCCGCTTACTACCATTACCATCTAAAAGTAAGCTTTCAGTTAGTAATTGGGTCTGTCCACACTAATTGGGCCAAATGGTGTGGAATTTATTTATTTTTTTTTTTTTAAATGGGCGGTAAAAATTTTGTTGAGCTTTTTTTCCTTGCACATTCAAAATCACTTCAGGATTTGTCTTTAACAAACATGACAAAGAGCAAGACAAATTTCCCTGTTTTTTAGTAATAACTAGGGATCATCTTCAAATGGAGAGAAAGGGATAGTAATATTCTAATAAGAGATTCACAAAAGTGTTGTCCCTTTACAATGTGGTCCCTGTGAAGAATGTTTCCAGGCAAAAACCAAGACAACTGTGTGGGTATTCAAGAAACTTCAGAGATTTATCTTAAAGATATTAGGTTTGTAACATGGACAGGTGGTTTGTCACAATATGTCTGTCCATGTTACAAACTAACATTCATGCTGTCTTAATACCCCAAAGTTCTCTTTGTTTTGACAAATAGCCATTAAAAGGGGGCAATGGCTCTAAATCAATTAACTTTTGAGAACTCAATTCATTCATTATTTTTGTTAAATCCCTTTCCAGTCGATCCCATTACAAAATGTCTGTCCTCGTTACAAACAACAGGTCTTAAAGACCAGCGCGTAACTTCTTAAATAATAAGACTTGTTTACACTGTTTGGTAAGCACAATCATTATCAGCTGAGAAATGTACCAAACCAAAATAAAGGGCAAAATTATGCTTCTTTTGTTTTACCCGCCCGGTAACAGTCCAAAAGTTATCATATGAACCCATTAGTGTGGACAGACCCAATTACACTCTTTCTTTTTTTTTCTTTTTCTTTTTTTTTTGGGGGGGGGGTGGGGGGTCACTACCCAAGTATGACCCTATCTATAAAGGGAAAAGGAATGAGTGAGTGTCTCTGGAATCTTAAGAAAATTGGATTTGCTTTTTCCTGATGAGAAGGGGGAATGAAGGGTGAGAAAATACAGATCTGACAGATTGACAACTGGTTTGAGAAGTTAATCTTATATGATGAATGACTGATGATGATGACAACTTTCCCGTCACTGTTTGGCGAGGTCGCAAGAAGTGGTCTTTTGGGATCCTTTATAATCAATAAGTCATCTTTGCGTGACCTCAACGGGAACACAAAGGAAGTTTATGATTGTCAAACATCAAGAAGAATTTGACAAAAACAACATCAGCAGTAAATTTATATGAATTGTTTAAAATAATAAGAATTATAATTCTTAATTATCCCTCCTATATCTAAATACTCAGACCGTCCCAAAGTTTGTAAAAAAGAAGGTTTCCAGTTTCAAGAAGCCACTTCGATCTTTTAACTAAAAAAAAAAAAAAAGGGTACATGGAGAAAAATACATTAGGGTGGCACCAAAATGTCAGCCTAATAAGGTGTGTCCCCTAAAGACAGGAAAAATACCTGTACTGTTGCACTAGTATCCTGTTTGAAATTGAAAAATGTGTCATGTACCTTCCACTGTAAGCCACGCCCACAAACTGGCTTCACAGCTTACCAGAAGCCCATAGAGCTAGTTTTTCTTTGAGCTAGTTTTTCTTTGATGATTTATGCAAGAAAAAATTAATAATTGGACTTGGCTTTCACTTTTAAAAAAAACACGATGACGTCTCAGAATTAAAAGTTTGTCGTAAGAAATGCTTTTCAACAATGACATGTAAGATTTTTTAGTCAAAATGTGTGCCAGCTTTAGAGCCAAAAGTAGGAAAACTTTGGGTGTGTCATGGCCGAGTGGTGTAGTTCACCGGACCCAAGCACTGGTGTTGTCAGCAGCAGAGTGTGGGTTCGATACCTGGTCATGACACTTGTGCCCTTGAGCAGGGCACTTAATCACAATTGCTCCATAAAAAAGTTGGGAAGGTAGTGCATTCTGCTCTACCAGCCAGGCTCCTAGTGGATGATACCCATGCCTACATGTACATCCTAATGGACTGTAAAGTGGGTAACCCTGTTTCAGCCCTAGGAGTAGGTGGCAATGTGCCCCTGGTGACAGTTGGTTTGGGTCAACAGCAAGTGTAGCCCCCACCTTGAAGTGGCCGTCCGGCCTTGTGATGTTAGGCGATATCTCATCAAAAAAAATAAATAAATAAAACAAGCAGCTTCTTACACCTGTGACACAACTGTCTTACCAACAAAGATAGCGTAAGGTGAAATAAAAATAATGTAGAAACTAAAGTTTGTTGCAACACCATGTGAATGGATCTCCCTAGTTGAGATGGTTCTAAAAAGAGGCCTGTATTCCCGTCACACAAAGTTATCAAATCCCAACAATACTACATCTAACCACAAACAATAACCCGTTTGTGTGTCAGATTTAAACAATGCCTGATACAATGTCTTGGCAAGTCACAATCGACCGCTACAACAGTGCCCTCAGATTGAGAGTAGCTAAAATGGGAGACTTCAAAACTCTAGGTGGCAGCAGACATGCTAAATGGAAGACTTCAAGACAATATTTTTTATTAAATATTTTTTTATGCAAGTTTCCATAAAAGCCACCATTGGTTATGGGTCTACAAGCAGAAACTATTTATTATAAAAATAACTCAGGGGCAGCTGAAAGCATAAATTGATATTCCTCTTAAAACAGTCTAGATTGTAGGATGGAGGGAAAAATGCACCAGGCAAGGAGTTTTAAAGAGATGTAGTACATGGGAAATAGCTGTTGCAATGGCTGTTTGTTCTACATGTCAGCAAAGCGAGAGTGTATGGGTGAGAATAGCCAGGTGAGAACAAGCAGAAAGCCTGGTTTCACGCTCAAACATCCTGTACGCCTACAAGGAGGAACCAGGTCGGACATATTGGTGGCACATTTACAACGAAAATATCTGTAGATATGACAGAGGCTGACTACAGACCTACGGTGGGAAAGAGGTTGTAACGATGATCCCAACTCTAATACACGTCTGCGCTATTTCTAATAAAGACAGGTGGCAGCAGACACGCTGAATGGGAGACTTCAATACCCTCCATGGCAATTCTGATCATATGCACATTCCCGAAAAACATGGTACCCCCAAGTCTCTAGCATCCCTTAAAGTCCTTCACTGTAGAGTAATAAGATCTCACTACACCTGAGATTTGCAGGGAACCAGCAACAACCACCATACATAACATGCCACTTTGGCTGGTGACCAAATTCTGCAGAACTATATTAGAAAATTGGAACATTTCACTTACCTGGAGCCACGTGTCGATCTGAATAGACTTAATCCCCTCAACGAGAGCGTCGTACACGTCACTGCACTGTCCGTAATCAAACCATAGCGTCAAGAGACGAAGCGTGTCTTGTAAGGAATTCCCTTTCGACAAGGATATAGAACGGAAGAATCCTTGGACGGCCGGCACTGCGTACTTCTCAATGTGACTCTACAAGAACACCAAGGAACAAGAAGTCTGTCATAGTGGCGGTTTGACCATTTTGATCATTTTGCAAAGGGTGTTTCCACTGGAAATTCTTAAAGTCCTTAGGAAACTTTTGAAGGGGCACCAAGGCCAAGACCAGGGGCGACAGAGGCCACAGAGGCCACGCCATCCGTGTAATTCCAGGCCTGTTGACATACCACACATTGTCGGTATTCTCCTAGGAGGATCATCACTTACCATCTGGGTTGATGTTGGTTGCTGCGGGGTAATCTCCGATCTCAGTTCATCTGATGTCTCCGACATGTCCTCCCCCTTCTTATCCTCAGTAGACCCCTCCCCTTCGTCTTCTTCCTCCTCCTCATCGGTCTTGCTCTTTGGGGTGCTGGAGGACGGATGTGTGGGTAAGGCTTGGAATGCTGAGCTGGGTTGGTTCTTGTAATATAAGGTGGCTTCGTAGTTCATAAACGCCCAAGAATGCCAGGCCTGGTTTGAGAAAAAGAAAACAAAAAACTTTCAAACGAAGAAATATCTTCAGTTTCTACTGTGGATTCAACCACTTAATGCTGGGTCACCTATGTACAAGCAAATATTCACGGACACATAAATGGAGGCCAAATAAAAACCGTTTTAAAACTGTCCGCAGGATGCCGCCGATTGAGTGTACATTGTGCAGCGCACTCTCTCTAGTAGGCATTTGCCCGCGGTCTCCTCCTCAGATTGTACCCCGCTTGAATCACTGGTACCCGCTCCCACCACAGCCCGCCTTGCCAATGCTGCTGCTTTGAGTTCGGTGGTATAGACCGTATTGAATAACCCCTTTGTTGCTATGAAAGTCGCCATCTTGTAGGGCAAACCGTATGCACGTCTAAACGCGTACATCAATGAAGCACGCAGCGTTCCCGGTTTGACGGCACATGCACGCACACCATCACGCACACGCTAGACGCCATGTTGTAGGGCAGATATTTGAATGGTGACGTCATATTCAATACGGTCTATTGCAACCTGACCATTCTCAGATGTTTGTCTACCCAGCGCATCTTTGGTCGGCCCACGGAGCGATGGCATCCCTCTGGCATCCCATCCACAACGGCTGCTGCCATACCGCCTTGGCGAACCACATGGCCCAACCGAGCTGCCTTTCTTTCAATCACAGCACTGCCGCTGTAGTACCATCGGTCGCCGATCATCTCCATCAGTCTTCATCAGTCTTTCATTTGTCAACACCGTGCATGAACTCATGGTGATAAAGTCACCCATGAGAGTACCCCCGAATGTTTCCATACTTAACACGTTGACTGCCGGTCATAGATTCGTAGGGCGTTCCCATTTGCCAAGTGTGGTGTGCATGCGCGCATACCAAATAGGTACTTTGTTAGTGTCTACATATTGTAATACAAATTCTAAGGATGTATGTCCTCACCGCTGCCAGAAGCGTATTTGTTGCGTTCTCAGTGATGCCAGTGTATTTAATTAACAAAACAAAAACCTTTCATTCTCTATGAGTATACTCGTAGTGGCAGAATCCGTTACACCTGTTACTACGAATATACTCGTAGGCGGCAGTCAACGTGTTAACACATTATTTTCCTCTTATACAGAAGTACCCCCCCCCCTTAAAATCCTCTAAAAAATTCCTGAGATTCCAAGCACACAATGAAGACACAATAAGGGGTGGTACACCATGCCCCATATCGAGCACCAATCGCTTTATCTTGCGGTTTGGTCATGTTCCCTGTCTCCAACATCAATAATGAATACTGATTCGTATTATACCAAAACGGCACCAGACTATATTGTCCTACCAGCCTCTATATCATGCCACTGACTTGAATGGTTAAAAAAATCCCCCCCTTACCTTATACCAATCTCGATCGTGCTCAGTGGCTTTGCTGAAGTACACCAGGCTGTCTTCAATGGTGTGTTGGTTGGTTCCCTCCAGACTCTGCTGCCACTCACCAAGCTTCAAGTAACACCTACATGGAATAGAGAGGGGCGGAGTACCAGTGTATATTTGTCCAATAGAGCCATTAAGCTGGGCCCAATTTCATAGAGCTGCTTAAGCACGAAAAATAATGCTTACCAGAATAAGGTTACCAGCCAAGCTACCATGTCACATGTAAAATTTGTGACTGGTAACCTGCTCAAATCTGCTTAGCAGACAATTGTTAAGCAATCATTTCTGCTTAAGTAGCTGTATGAAATTGGGCCCTGGAGATTTCTGTGTGTGCAGTCATCAGTGTGTATCTGCTCCGAGGCACTTTATGGGCGCTGCCATTTTAAGGAGAGTATGGGCTGGCGACTGGAGTCGACTAGACTTAACCATAGTCAATCTAGATGACAGCAAAACACTGAGCGGTTTGACCAGCTAGTTCAACTAGATCAACCTAGTCCTGGAGCACTATTTCTCTAGTTACAGTTTACGTGAGGCTATTTGCAAGTTACGTCACTTAATCCAAGACGATCTGAATGTATAAAAGGAGCACATTTTGCAAACTTTTGTTATCACAGTTAACACTGACAATTTCCAAAAGACAACATGTTATTTTTACAGTAAGAAAAACAATTATTTATTGCATTTAAAGTTTAAAATGACAAGTCAACATTCTGCTGGGCCTGTCGTCTGATCAACAAAAATATATTGACTAGTCCATCGACTATAGATGTTCGAGTGAAAGGGGATTCGAACTGGGGACCGCAAAGGTGAATTCCTTAGGGCCTTGTCACACGAGGCGTCTTTTCCAGGCAACTTGCAGGCAACCAACTGCAGTGCATGCTACAGGACCACTTTGGTAGCAAAGGAGTAGTTTTTTAAACAATGTCTTACGATCCCTAAGAAAAATATGTGAACATTCAAATGTGAATGCCTTTTCTTCTCAGGCAGTGTTACTATGTCACCATGGTGAAGGGAAAAATTTGCATAATATTTTGGGGGGGTTAAATATCCGAAAAATATAAGATTAAGTTATAAACCACAAAGGGAAACTGACTGGGTACATTTGAAATAATTTAGGGTAGAACAAAGACAAATTTACTAAAGCGTGCAGGCGCTCTACCAACCAAGCTATCTAGCCCTAAAATTAAATGATGTACCCTACCTTGCCATGAGTGTTTGTAGCTCTCTCCGTTCAGCCTCGTCTGATGATCCCATTACCCCCTGCATGTGTTGGGTCAGTGTAGAGTGGACAAAGTGAAGCAACTGCTCAAACGCCTGTGTCTGTAATCAAGGATAAAGCAAAGGATATCAGAGCTGTGATTATCTATGATAAGACCCCAGCAAAGAAAGCACATGACCGTACACTGATGAGGCAGAAACCACCCCCCCCCTCCTCCCCGGCACCTGGATGGTCAAGACCTAGAGGCCGCCCGAGGACCTCTTGGATGTTGTCTTGGATCGAGGAACTGGGCAAGACTGGCAGACTCTGGAATCAAGCTACTAACCCCATCTTGTAAACCCTTTCTTGGTGCAATA
The DNA here is from genome assembly GCA_023634235.1 of Pisaster brevispinus. Taxonomy (NCBI): domain Eukaryota; kingdom Metazoa; phylum Echinodermata; class Asteroidea; order Forcipulatida; family Asteriidae; genus Pisaster; species Pisaster brevispinus. Next base: position 2,882,471 of record JAMKCF010000002.1, on the reverse strand, counting down.
CAAATGCCGGGTTCTCCCCATGCACAAGCTAGGGTATCGGGCCGATAAGCGCGAATTGTGTGCCAATACGCGCAAATTTCGGCCGATACGCAAACAAATTTTTAATAAGTATACAATTTTTTTTTTCAAAAAAAAATCAAGAGAAAACCACAAGTTATGCTCCAAATCGCACAGTAGGGCTTTTAAAACCAAGATAAACACAAAGTAGAAAACATTCCCAAAACGTTGTTTCAATTTAGCGCGCTTTGGCCAAACATAAACAAATTGGGGTCCAGAATGCCCCAGCTTTGAAAAAACCTGGGATGAACCCTGAATTGGATCTCAAATCTCTGCATACCTGTTGTAAAAATAACGAGTGCTTTGAGACGCCTTTTGAAGAATTACATTTTATTTTAGAGTGTCTTGCTCAACTGGTGAGAATTCTAGAAACTGGTTTAGGTGTTTCTGATTTCGCCAACATTCCTACCTGCTTATCCTCCTTCCACATATGTTTGAGGTAGGCGAAGACAACGCGGGGGTGTTTGACAGTCGTTAGGGTCTCGAACGGAGTGTCCTGGACACTCTTGGGGTCTACCCCGAGCAGCATCACCAGAGTCTTGTGGGAAAGTTGCTGCGTTAAAAACAAAACAACAAAATGGTGTTAACGAATTGAATCTTTAGAAGTGGAAAAAGGTTATAAAATTGGACTTAAGCGGAGAAAAATAAGTGTTCTGATTATGTAGACTTTCAAATAGTTTGTCATGATTATTTCTACAGATAGTTGCTGATAGACGCCATCTTTAGGGGCAAGTTACGCTTTGGCTTTGAGCTGTATCGAGTGTTCCAACTTTTCTACAGAGCCAGTATTTTTAGACATACCAGTCACAGGCCAGTAGGCTACAATCTACATGACCAGACACTGGCCAATAGGCTGTACATACCAGTAACTGGCCAGTGGGTTTATACATTCAAGTCACTGGCCAGAAGGCTATATGACAGCCACTGGCCAGTAGGTTATACTACAGTCACTGGCCAGGAGGCTATATGACCAGCCACTGGCCAGTAGGTTATATTAGCAGTCACAGGCCACTGAGGAGGCTATATGACCTGCCACTGGCCAGTAGGTTATACTACCAGCCACTGGCCAGGAGGCTATATGACCAGCCACTGGCCAGTAGGTTATACTACCAGCCACTGGCCAGGAGGCTATATGACCAGCCACTGGCCAGTAGGCTATACTACAGTCACTGGCCAGGAGGCTATATGACCAGCCACTGGCCAGTAGGCTATACCTACCAGCCATCAAGCAGTTGGTTATACATACCATTCTTCCAGTCTTGCGGCAGAGGCTGGCATACTTTAGCCATGTCCGGAGATCATCTTGGGGATTAATGACAAGAGATCTCACCTGGATAATCCTCTGCCAATCCTCAACATTGCGCTGGCATCCCTGTCATGAAAAAAAACCAAACATCACATCAAAGACTTCACAAAAAAAGGTATAAAAATGATTGCATCCAACGGGTTTATTTCTAAATTAATTAGAAAGCCTAAGCTTGTGATTGTAACCTTATAAAGCAGCACATGGTTTTAAACCCCAATCAACTCAAAATACTTCACAGATGAAGCAAACAAAATTGACAACCCTTACTCTTTCCCAAGAACACAGGGTTTCAGTCCTTTTTTTTTGGTTTATCATCTTCAGCATGAACTTGAAAACTTGAGAACTTTGCCTTGCAGTCGAGCACACTGGACTCAAGCTCTGGTGTTTCTGATCAGCAGAGTGTGGGATTGAGTTCCGGTCTTGACATTTTGTGTCCTTAAGCAAGGCCCTTAACCACTATTGCCATTTAACAGCCACAGCACCCTTTATAAGGTGCTACAAAAATTGGTCTAATAATTCAACAAATTGAAAATGAATCTGTTTGCTCAAGCGTCTTGAGTACCTTGAGTAGATAGGTGCGATAGATAAGACTACACATTATTTATCACGTTCAGCACAACCTCGAAAACGCCAAGAAAATCCTTCTAAAATTTGTGCCCAAACCTGAAGTCGATCCCACCACATCTGCTTGATGATGTCGCGTCTCTCCGAGACCAGCTTGTAGCGAATAATTTCCTCCAGCTCTGATAACATCTGGGCTGAGACCATCGCGCCGTAGGCACGGTCGTAACTCTCACCAGCCATGGCCGTCAACTCCGTGTCGAGAATATCACGAGCCTTGTCAATGCACTAATGTTAAAAAAACGAAAGCTCCATTAAAGAAAGAAGCTCAAATGAAACATCCTTTTCGCCCAACAACTCACACCTGTTATCTCCCTGTAGTTCCTTTTCCAAACAGTGGACTTAATTGGATCATGCACAAACCAGTAGGGCTGCTGACTGCCCCAGGCAGATTAACTGCTCATCCAAGTTAAATGACCCAAGTAATTCAATGTTAACACACCTTATTGGTGAAAAGGATAAACAGTTTCCGCGTTTTAAGGCCAAAACTCAAAAATTCTTTAATGGAGCTTTCCCATAATGATGACGTTAATGGTGTATGAACATTATTACCCCTATCCATGGGCAAGTTATTGTATTTCCGAAACCATCATAGTCCCCCGGGAGTATGCAGTCTGTACTGCTCAGTTTGTGGTGCACACAGCTATTAAATCAGTCATTGTCAATCCTCACTCCTGGGTGAAGAGAAGCAATTATGGTCTAGTGTCTTTCTCAAGAACACAAGAACATCATGAATCCACACTGTGATGACTAAACAAGGGCCATGCCCAAATTAACGACTGCAGCTTCTGCAAAGTGTATTGCTAAGGGCATCCCATATTTGGTGTAATAGTCCAGCCGTAGCCATAATCGTAGCTGTAGCCGCCAATTCAGCCACAGCCTAAGCCACTAGATACTGAGTCTGATGCATTGCTGGGCCACAGCTTGCCAGCAAAAAACACAAATCAATTACATGCTTTTGCATGCCATGGCATGGTTTTTCTTAGCTATGACAAGTGTAATGAATACGCCAAGGTAAATTTCACTGATGAGAAATGGAAACAGTGATGAGAAACAGGAAACCAGCTAAATTCTGTACACTTTATATAGACCCTTAGCTGGTAACCGATACAAACCAAAACCTGTTGTGCTTACCTAAAATGAGGTGAGCGAAAATCTTTCCCCTCTGTGTCTGTAAAATATCTAGTCTGACTTCCCTGATCAAGAGACTTTTACAAACCTGTTGTGCTTGTCCGAAGTGATCCTGGTGTACCGCCAAGACGGCACGATAGAACGCCCCGTCGTACGACTCCCGAGGGATCAGGCAGGAATATTCCTCCATGCTGTCCCAGTTCCCGAGCCCCCATGCTGCTGCGGCGGCCATCCGCGCCATCTGCTGCCTGCCGTCATCGGAAACCATCGGCCACCTCTCACAGGCAAGATCATGGAGTTGCCGCCTGGACAATCCAAAAGAAACATACCATAATAACTATTGAAACTTGTAGAATTTCTGTTTTTAATCGGGCTGTATTGTGGACGTGGTTTGAAATTTCTCAATTTTGGCACCCAGGCCAAACAGAAATATAGCCCTCTAGCACTAAACAAATATCACTTGAAACCACTTCCGAGCACCCTTTATATTTTTGCAGTCAGCCGAATGACAAATAAATGCAACAAAACCGAAATGGAAAAATCCTGAAAGAAACATTACCAGTCTCCGAGAGCCTCCATGCAGCGCATCCTACCAATGGTCAGATCAAAGTCTTCTGGGTCCTCCTTCTGCTTCTTCTCATACGCAGCGAGGGCATTGTCCCAATCGTGAAGTTTCTCGTACCACGTCTCTTGGATTTGCTGAATGACAAAATCAGAAGTTTACAATCAGCAAAACTAACATGTAAAGCATAATCAGTTTACAAGTGCAGTCCTCAGTCCAACACCATTCAGTAACTCAACACCCAAACCTTTTGGACTCTGATTATGGTGGTATGCCTGATTCCATGTAAAGCATAATCAGTTTACAAGTGCAGTCCTCAGTCCAACACCATTCAGTAACTACTCTACACTCAAACTGTTGGACTCTGATTATGGTGGTATGCCTGATCCCCTGTAAAGCATAATCAGTTTACTAGTGCAGTCCAACTGAATGAAACAAAATGCAGTAGGATTCTGATGGATTGGAGATGGTTAAGGTTGAGCTAGCCAATCAAAAAGAATAGCATATTAAAAAGACTTACCAGCTCAGCTCTGTTGATGTAGTTCTTCATAGCGTATTGCAAGACACCATAAGCCGCCTCTGGTTGATGCAGCTTATTGTTGATGCTAAGGTTCACCAAAAATATAAAAAGAGAGATATTTATTTCAATAAACATCTCAAAACAAAATGACGCAAACAAAGGTAAGACATCTTATCAGGCCACGGCTAAATTCATAACGCTGTTTATTACAAATTGTTGCAAAGCAAATCTGTTTCCTTAAAGTAGAAATTAGCAAGAAACAGGCTATAGCAAAGCACATTACAATCAGGCTGGTCAGGCTGATCACGCTGGTCAGGTTAGTCAGTTCAGTCAGGTCGGTCAGGTTGGTTAGGTCAGTCAGGTCAATCAGGTCGGTCAGGTTGGTCAGGTCAGTCAGTTCGGTCAGGTCAATCAGGTCGGTCAGGTTGGTCAGGTTGGTCAGGTCAATCAGGTCGGTCAGGTTGGTCATTTGGTCAGGTCAATCAGGTCAGTCAGGTTGGTCAGGTCAGTCAGTTCGGTCAGGTCAATCAGGTTAGTCAGTTTAGTCAGGTTGGTCAGGTCAATCAGGTCGGTCAGGTCAATCAGGTTGGTCAGGCTGGTCAGGCTGGTCAGGTCGGTCAGGTCCCAAAGGGTACTGTGCAAAATCCTTTTAAAATACTTAGAGCTCTCACAGCTTTTTACAGTAAAGGGAAAACAAATAATTGACTCCTAAACTTTTATCCTCTGCTCAACTTGGAGTTGAGTCAATCTACCTCCAAGTAAAACCTCCCTACGCCTGTGTTTATTTCCAAAGGTCTGCGCATCAATCTTGAAAAAATTCCCCTTCATTCACCTTTTGAGAAAAATGTAAATTTTTCAGGGCCTAGATCGTCTAAAACACTTCAGGTTAGAAGTCAACAAGCCCAAGGTTACATTTGAGTAACATTTTTACACTGTACTCCTTTTATTTGGCTTTCAAATCTGTCTAGTATAGAATATTTCGATGGTTCTACAAAATATTCATGAGACCACCGCTCTTATTTCTCCCTAAAAACTACAACGAGTGGTTTCCACCAAAATGACCAAGGCAGCAATAAAAAAGTCAATAAAAAAATGCAGTCATGTTAAACTTGGTCCTCACCTGATCAGAGCTTCTAGTATTTCAGTGTTTGGTCCTCGGTTGAATTCCTCCTCCTTGTAGTGGAGAGCCTTAGCGTAGGCTCGGCATTTTGAAGCACACTCCCCTAACAGCATTGTGTTTAGAGGCAGTGGGCCCTGGCAGAGATTCATATCAATAAAATTAGTAACAATGGACTGATCTCCTAGTACTGTTTATCCACTCTGATCAGTTGAGAGCAGATCGCGTTGCCATGTTTAAACATGTGATAGGGTTTCGGCCTGGGGAAATTGAGTCAAGAGGGGGTGCTATCAGATGTATGCCTAGAACTTTGCGACCCAATTTAAGATGGTAAGTTGCATATTTGGTTTGTGAAAGTTTGAAACTTGAGTGCAATTGTTTGAAACTTAACTGCGCAAGTTCAAATATTGCACCAGGAGCTACTTAGTGCTCAATGAGGATAAAAGCTAATCCCACATTCGAGGCAAGCTGAGGCTGAACTTTGTTCTCAACTTTTCAAGGTTTTGGGATGTTTTTAACAGAAACGTATTTATAATCGGGAAGAAAAGTGTGGTGACTCAGTCAGTCATGGGGAGCATACAACCCAACCTGCTTGAATTAGCGCCAAGGGGTTAATTCAACACAATACTGTCTAAGCCCTCTCGGGTTCCCGTTGACACACCAGGGTTAAGAGAAGCAAGCTTGGTTAAGTGCCTTGCTTAAGGACTCAAGTGTCAAGACCGGGACTCGAACCCACACCCTGCCGATCAGAGACACCAGAGCTCGAGTCCGGTGTGCTTGACCACGACACACCAACCTTGTCCTACCTTGTCAGAGTGTTCCATGAATTCAGCAAGATTCAGCAGGATCTGCACAATCTCTGGGATATCTTGAGAAGTCAAGGCCTTCTGCAAACTCTGAATGAGCCCGTCTTGATCGGTCTCCGTCAGCTCGGACCAACAAGACACGAACGCTGCGTTGAACAAATCCCTTCAAAATAAAACACAGGTTAGGTGTAGGATCTGAAACATTGTATGACGGGAAAACAACATAGAAACTAAAGTTTGCTGTGACACAATGTCTCTGATGCTCAGACATGAACACTGATGAGGAGTGTGGTTTGGGGTACAGTATCAAATCCATCAAAATAAACACAGGTTAGGTGTAGGATCTGAAAAATTGTATGATGGGAAAACAACATAGAAACTAAAGTTTGCTGTGACACAATGTCTCTGATGCTTAGAGCATGACGAGTGTGGTTTGGGGGCACAGTACCAAATCCATCAAAATACTCCACTCTATGGTAACCCAACACCCAGTGGGTGGTTTGGGGGCACAGTACCAAATCCATCAAAATACTCCACTCTATGGTAACCCAACACCCAGTGGGTGGTTTGGGGGCACAGTACCAAATCCATCAAAGTACTCCACTCTATGGTAACCCAACACCCAGTGGGTGGTTTGGGGGCACAGTACCAAATCCATCAAAATACTCCACTCTATGGTAACCCAACACCCAGTGGGTGGTTTGGGGTGCAGTACCAAATCCATCAAAATACTCCACTCTATGGTAACCCAACACCCAGTGGGTGGTTTGGGGGTGCAGTACCAAATCCATCAAAATACTCCACTCTATGGTAACCCAACACCCAGTGGGTGGTTTGGGGGCACAGTACCAAATCCATCAAAATACTCCACTCTATGGTAACCCAACACCCAGTGGGTGGTTTGGGGGCACAGTACCAAATCCATCAAAATACTCCACTCTATGGTAACCCAACACCCAGTGGGTGGTTTGGGGGTGCAGTACCAAATCCATCAAAATACTCCCCTCTACTGTGATTTAACTCCAAAATGTTTGGACTCTGATAAGATTGGTATGCCTTGCCTTATGCTAAGAGTGGGTGCTTTGGAGTACAGTACCAAATCCATCAAAATACTCCACTCTACGGTAACCCAACACCCAGTGGGTGGTTTGGGGGTGCAGTACCAAATCCATCAAAATACTCCACTCTACGGTTACCCAACACCCACATGTTTGGACTCTGATAAGATTGGTATGCCTTGCCTCATGCTAAGAGTGGGTGCTTTGGAGTACAGTACCAAATCCATCAAAATACTCCACTCTACGGTAACCACCACCCAGTGGGTGGTTTGGGGGTGCAGTACCAAATCCATCAAAATACTCCACTCTACGGTAACCCGACACCCAGTGGGTGGTTTGGGGGTGCAGTACCAAATCCATCAAAATACTCCACTCTACGGTAACCCAACACCCAGTGGGTGGTTTGGGGGTGCAGTACCAAATCCATCAAAATACTCCACTCTACGGTAACCCAACACCCAGTGGGTGGTTTGGGGGTGCAGTACCAAATCCATCAAAATACTCCACTCTATGGTAACCCAACACCCAGTGGGTGGTTTGGGGGTGCAGTACCAAATCCATCAAAATACTCCACTCTATGGTAACCCAACACCCAGTGTGTGGTTTGGAGGTACAGTACCAAATCCATCAAAATACTCCACTCTATGGTAACTCAAAACCCACATGTTTGGACTCTGATAGGATTGGTATGCCTGGCCTTACGCTAAGAGTGTGTATTTTGTTGGTACTTCTAAGAGAAAAAATCCTTACAGCATTAAAAAAGAAATCCTATGGCTGGGGTCATGGTTCAAGGGTCATTCATACCTTGCCAAGGTGTTGTAGGCTTGAGCGAGAGCCCAGCAGGACCTCAGCGCATGAGACGGCGACTCCTTGAGTAACTCAACACTCAATCTTCTCAACCACTCAACCCAGTCATCACGAGATACTCGGCGAGTAACTGCCCAGGCCTGTCACAAAGAAAAAGCAAACGATGAGGCACGAATAAAAATACGATTTTGAATCTCAGCAAGAACATAGGTAGGGAGTTTTAGTTCTGCCTATTTTTCAAGTTCTGCAGAGGAGTTTCTCTCTTACCTTGGTCAGATTATTTGTCTTGACGTGGAGTTTCTTGAGACTGACCGGTTCCATCCCAGCGTTTCCGTCGTCCTTCTGGGTCGCTTTCTTAGCCTTTGTCCGCATCAACAAAATCTCATCCTCGGCAATTGAGTTTCCCTGAAAAAGGGGAACCAGTCAGTTAGCTTTTAAAGAAGGTAGAGAGTTCCGAACATTTGAATTCATAAATTGTACTTTTCACTAAGGTGGTAGTCAATGTGCAGCGTTGTCATCAAGCACAAAGAGAATGGTACTTTCAAAATTGTGTCAGAACAGTTCTAATCCCCGATTTAATGTAGCAAGTTTGCAGGCCTTCGGGCACAGCAATTTTCTTCTGGTAAAAGGGGCACTCTATGAGGAAAATGTCAATTTGTATTGGTACTTTGCAAAGGGCACCACATGACAATGAGACATGCTATGGCCGGCCGACCTATGGAGCGTAAAAAAAAGAAGGAAAAAAAACACAATTTTAAAAACAGCATTGTCAAAAATGAAGAATAAAATCGTTAAAGCGTAAAATGGGTAAAAAAATCGTAAAAAGTAAGCCAAAATCGTAAATGATGGGAGGTCTGAAACTTCTGATTTGGGATTCAAACCGGCATCCACCGAGGTGAAAGGCAGGGAAAGAAACCACTGAGCCAGCCCGAATGCCAGAGATACTTTGAATGCTCTGGCCACCCAGGTGAGGTTACCTTGATGATTTTCAGTACCAGCGTCTCATACTTCTGATGGCTGATCCGATGTTTCACCAACACCTTGTTAACCATCGGGACGAAGATCTGGTATTTTTTGCCCAGCTGGAGGACGAGGGAAGCCAGAGTATCCATGGCGATGGTACGCAGCTCAGGGGTGGAGTCTAAAGAGCGCACCAAGGGGTGGATGATGCGGGAAGCGAAATCGGTGAAGTCAAGAGTTCCGCAGAGGAGATCAATAGTTTCAAGAGCGGTTCTGAAACAAAAAGAAAAAACATTTTTATTGATTGTCATAATTTATTTTTAATTGAACAACTAATCATTTTTGAACATTTTATACCATTTGTTTCCATATTTACAAACTCTATTAAAATGTTTAACATTTTAAAATACCTTTCTAGGGGGGTCATTCCAACATCAAATTTATTTGGGGTAAATATGATGAAATACAGCTTCTTTAACGGTATTTTATGAGGAAATCAGTGCTAACAAAATAAACAGTAGATCTGTTTGTAAATCAGTTTTTTGAAAACCAAGTCTTTATTCAAAGCAAAAATGTGAATAAATTTATTTACAGTTACACTGGGCCCTACTTTATGAGTTAATGAAAATTTGTTATTATCTGGCCGTAATTTCATAGAGTTTCTTTAGGCATAGCAAAATTATGCTTCTCAGAATAAGGTTACGGGTACCATCACGGGTACCATCTGAAACTGATATCCAGGGCCCAATTTCAGAAAGCTGTTAAGCGGAAAATTCTGCTTAGCAAATGTCTAGCATGAAACGAGCGGGGTACCAGTGGCAACATTGTAAACTTGATGGAATGTTTGCTGGTAACCTGTTTCTACTAAGCAAGATTTGTCTGTGCTTAGCATGTTTTTGTGCTTACAAGCTTTATGAAACTGGGCCCTGGGCCCAATTTCATAGAGCTGCTTAAGCACAAAAATTTGCTAAGCACAATAAAACTTTGCTTACCAGAATAAGGTTACCAGCCAAACTACCATGTCACGTGTACAATTTATGACTGGTATCCTGCTCATTTCTGCTTAGCAGGATATTGTTAAGCATTGTTTTCTGCTTAAGCAACTCTAGGAAATTGGGCCCTGGTCTTTAGTAACTTGCTAAGCAAGATTTTATATTTAAGGCAGCTCTGTGATATCGGCCTCCAATCATCACAACAATTTGACAACCACTGTTCTTACCTCTTGACAGGCATAGGGATGTCGTTGGAGTCGAACAGTTTGACCACCGGTGGCAAGAGCAGATGAAGGTAGTCGTCTAAGTTGGCACCAAACTTCTGCATGGCTTTCAGAAGCTAAAACAAAAAGAACATTTCCAACAATTAAAATCAACCTTATAATATTTATGGGAAATGGAACGTGACTGGAGAGTCGTGTCCGAGTGGTTTAGTGCATTGGTCTCAAGTTCTGGGGTTTTTTTTTTCAGAGGGTGGGTTCGTGTTCTGGTTGTGTCAAACATGATTGTTTAATTTAATTTATTCATTTATTTTCTTTATGCAAGTTTGCACCAAACAAGGGTAAAAGCTACACTTGGCAAAGGGCTACAGGAAGAAAATATTTACGATCAAAATAACTCAGGGGAGCTGAAGGTAGGAATCGATATTCCTCTAAAAACAGTCTAGATTGTAGGATGGAGGGAAACATGCACCAGGTAAGGAGTTCCAAAGAGATGCAGGACGTGGAACAAAGCTGTTAGAACGGCTCTTTGATCTACATCTCAGCAATGTGAGAGTGTATGGGTAAAGAGAAGCAGAAAGCCTGGTTTCACGCTCAAACGCCCTGATAGGAGGAACCAGGTCGGACACACTCTGGTGGCACATTTAGCCCGAAAATATCTGCGAAAAAGACAGAGGCTGGCTACAAAACTATGATGGGAAAGAGGTTGTAACCTTGATCCCATCCCAATTGCTCATCCTTTGGATGGGACATTAAGCCGTAGGTCCCATGTTCAGAATATCAAGCCTGCATCCTTCAGATAGAATGTTAAAACTGTAGGTCCAGTGAATTAATGCACATTAAACACCAAAGACACTTCTGAGCATGGTTGGAGTATAGTTTATATGTGACCCGCTCTGCAAAAAAGGCCCGTAAGTCGCGCTATGCCTTTTCACGTAATGGGCTCGTCAATGTTGAAAGGGTGATAAATTTTTCGTTGGTGTGATTTTTTTATTATCCCTTTTTTGACATCGTTGATATCCACACTTTCATAATTTGTAAGATTGAATGTTTATTTTGACCAATAAAGATGAAAAAAACGTGTTTTGTGTACGTGTTGTTGGTGGTTTGCGCGATCGGTGTCCGCGGTTTCGGTCGCAAGTTGCATCATTTTACACATCTGGCAGCACATTATTTGGAACCCCCCTATTATAAATTTGGTATCATCTGAAAGCTGAGGACGTTGCCTTTCTGTCTGTGGACATAGAAAAGGTTGAAGGTCAAATGCAAAACCAAGGCAGGTTAATTTCTGACACGTATACAAAGGGCGCTTGTTACTAGGAGCGTGGATCTTTTCGGTCACGTGTATACAGTGTAGTGTAACGATTGGACAATGGGCGCACGGTCGAGCGCGCGCATGTGCTGTGAATGGGATTGGTTGTTTATTCATTGTCAGGTGACTGCCATGTGACTGTTTATAGAGTGCGTGCCACGTGAAAACACGGCGCAATACCTGTCAATTCTGTTCAACTCAACTGACTTCTCTTGCTCCGAGCGTAAATATTTTCATAATTATTTACTATTTCAGCCAACATATCTTGTTTTAAGCAACAGGTTATCTATACTGTTTCGTTAATTATTTGCTTAACTATGGGTTTGAAGAATAAGTGTCAGTCTGGCTGAAGCTTTGAATGATCTCCGTGAGGAGAGAAACACGATTGGTTTCGTTGAACGGAAGATTACTTTGTTAACTTCCGATGTGAAAATGACGATGTTGAATCAGAAATAGATTCGGAATCTGATTCCACAGCGCCATTTTCGGCAGGAGATAACAATGAAGATCGACCCTGACAGCAAAATGTTAACCCAAAGATGATTTCAAAATTTATTAATTAACTCTAATTCGATCTTAGTAGAAGGCAAACCATGTTGACTGTGTTAGATTTAATAGAAGGAAATATTACATTTGTAATTTTTTTTTTTTTACAAAAACTTTAATTTTTTAGCCCAAAAATAGTTTTAATCTTGAAAAACGGGCTGATTTAAGAGTTTTATTAAACAAGTCAAGCTGATAGTTAAAAAAAAAATAATATATTTTTCACAAAAAGCTCTTGTTTTCACAAAAAATACATAATTTTAATTCATAGGGTTTAAATAGCCAGTGTTCATCTGTTTTACTTTAAGAAAAAGCTAAATTCACCAAAAAAGGTCTAAACTCTTCAAAATAATTCTCAAGTGTGCCTTTGTTATTTTAAAATTTGCAAAAAATGATAAGAAATAGCACAGTATATGCAAATTAATTTTTCAAAATAGCGATATAGTGCATTAAATGAAACGCAAAATATTTTGTACTTTAAAAGTCATAACAAACACTTGGTGAAATTTTCAGACGAATAGTCTAACGGGAACGTACTCGTTGCTAGGGACTTTCGCAAGAACTTTGTATTAAAATACTTTAAAATACACTGTAAAGTTTAAAAGGCTGTTTCTCCATAACCTATTTTGACAAAATTGGCAATTATTTGTATGCAAATTAGAGTATAACTCTGGATTGCAAAATGCTACAGACTTCTTAAATACACCAAATTAAAGCTGAGAGAAAGACCTTTCCATCCATGTATCTAACTCCAAAATGATTTTTTTGCGACATAAGGGCCATTTTTGCAGAGCCGGTCACATATGATGGCCATTTGAATAAATATACATATGTGTTAATTAATTCATTATTTTTATTTCATCAATAAATGTGTTTACCTTTGTTGTGACCATCCGCCCTGAGCTGTTATCGTGCATGAAGACGCGCAGCATTTGAGGAACGATCCGTGGGAGGTAGAGCTTAAATTCACCCCCGAGTGCCACCACAGTCTGCTCCACTAACTGGATCACAGTGTTCTGCAGGGGACTGTTTACTGTCCAGAAATCCTGGATATTGTGACAAAACAGACAACAATGAGTACTATTTGTTTTAACTGCTTTTATCAATATCTAGAAATTTTGGGTAAAAGATGTAATGACAAAAACACATTTTGATGCAGGGAATTACAGAAATTTAGTAGTCAAGACAGAAAGATTTCAGACATCAAGAAATCAAGAAATCATAAAAACGAGAAGTAGAGAAATTAAGGAATCAAGGAGTAAGAACTCCAGGACTGAAATTTAAAAAAATATACACCAAATCAAGGACTCAAATTTTTTTAAAGAAATTAAGAAATCAAGAAATTAAGAAACTAAGAAACCTAGGATTTTTCTTGACTAACTGAAGCCACATCTTAATGGCCAATTTACAAGCAACTAGTTCCAGGCAATCTCTTTGAAGAAAAAACATCCACCCGTTATTTTCAACACAAATCTTTTTAGGGACAGTAAAGATAATGTAGAGAAAAAAAATTGTCGTACAACCAAAGTGCTCCTTTTGCATGCCGTACAGTTGGTTGCCTCCAAGTTGCCTGTTAAAAAAATTGCCCAGAGTGACAGAGCCTTAATTCTCACAAACCATGATGACCAAATCACCATGAGATAACTACAGTCATGAAAACAGAAGTAAAGTAGACGGTACTCACTCTGATCAGATCAAAGATATCATCCAGATAGTTCCTGATGTGCTGCTTGACGATCGAGATCATGATGCCTAGCTGTTGGAACAGGAACTGCAAAGACAAAACAAAAGTTATATTATTTGCATTGTACCCACACACTGATGTGTGTATAAAAGCACTGTATATTAGTAAATCACTTGAATGGGATTCTAAACCACGACCTTTGCCATTCTAGAGCAGGTGCTTTACCACTAGACCACCAAATTAGCCCGGGGCTAGAGGCTAGAGAATCCTATACTTTTAGTAGTGCAGCGATTTTAATAGCAGTTAAATTTGCATCCGGGATAAAAAACATTATTTGGTTTACACACTGTGACCACTCAGGCAGATAACAAAATGTTATCTGCAGTAATAGTGCAACCCCAAAAGACCAATCCTAAGTTTTAGTGTCATATGAAGTCGAGACCTGATCCATTATTATTCAAGATAAACTAGGCAGCCCGTCTGGTAGTCTGTGCAAAAAACAAATCTGATCACCGAGTCAGAAGAGCCTGTACTGGCTACTAGTAGAATCACGCTTTCAATTTATGATCCCGTAATGTGTGTTTCAATGCAATATGCCTCAGCTCTAACATATCTCACAGAAATATTGTCGATCAAAGTTTTTTTGCATTCCTGCCCCAAAACTTCAGGCTTTCGATTGATTGATTAATTCCATTAAGTCGTTCGTTCAGTCGTTTTGGTCGGTAGGTCGGTCAGGTCGGGCGGGTTGGTCAGGTCACTAGGTCAGGTCGGTCAGGTTGGTCAGGTCGGTCAGGTTGGTCAGGTCGGTCAGGTTGGTTAGGTAGATCAAGTCGATCAGGTCGGTCAGGCTGGTAGGTCGTTCAGTTGGTTAGGTCAGTCAGGTCACTCAGGTAGGTCAAACTTGTCAGGTCAAGGTCAATCAGGTCAGTCAAGTCTGTCTGGAGGTAGGTCAGGTCGGTCAGCCAGTCAGTCGGTCAGGTCAGTCAGGTCAGTCAGGTTGGTCAGGTCAGTCAGGTCGGTCGGTTGGTTGTAGGGTCATGTCAGTCAGGTCGGTCAGGTCAGTCAGGTCAGTTAGGTCAGTCAGGTCGGTCAGATTGCTTGGTTGAATGATTGTTTGATTAATCAATTTGTTGACTTACCTCTCGTATGCCGACATCGCTAGTGCGAATAACGTTCAGGTATGTTGGCATAATCTGCGGGAGGAACTGCACGCATTTCACTCCGAGGCTCTTGAAGATGAAGGTAATCCCCTGGACGACTCCAGTGTGGTGATTGGCCAAGGAGGAGTCTCGCATGATGCGCATTAGGGTTGCTATGGCAACAGCTGGATAAAACTCCTCCAGAGTAGCGCTGCCCATGTTGACAAGCATCTCACTGGCCGTGTACTCCCCTAATATAAAACACACGCGTAAAATTTTCAGATGGTAGGTGGCAGCAGATCCAATCCTTTTGCTCTGAGCATGCTCACATTTCAATAATGCATTTTCAAAAATGACCAATAAAATCACCGACAGAAAGGAAAGACAGAAAAACAAGGTTGAAGATGGAAAGAAGTGTTGTTGCAAAGGCCGCCCTCGCTGCAGTCAAACAATGGAAAAATTGCGCACCACATACACAACTCTCAGACCTGAACTCAGGGAGGGCCCTGTTTGAGCTTTAGACGTCATCCGCAAGAGGTCTACTGTGTCATCAACAACAAACTTGTTCTCCTTTTAACTTTACATGCAAAGCTTCAACTCTTCGTTAAGGGTGATCTACCTTCGGTTCCAATCTTGACCTCTGAAATACTCAGCGCTGCTCCGCCCTCACCATGGCTGTCTACAAACCCTTGATTGACTTTATGTTTGTAAGGGTCCAAGGCTCCCAGAAGACCCAGAACTCGGATGGTCTGAAGAACAAAAACAATAATAGTATTGGGTTGAACGTAGACAAATTGACTGGAGCGGGATTAGAACCTGCGACATCCAGATTAACGTGCCGGCGCTCTACCAACTGAGCTATCCAGCCCTATGTTGGCCATCTCCCTATTTTGACAATATCTTTGTTCAACGGTGCCAGTCAGAAGCCATAACCCGTAGCTGCCGTGTAGCCAGTCCTCACGCCCCCAAAGTTACGATACAACCTGGGAAGCAGCAGGAGAAGGAATATGACTTTTTATTTCAAATGTCAAGTAACAAACTAATAAATTAGTCTCACCTCTCTGCGGATGTTTGGAGACTGCTCAGTCTTCAAGAAGTTCAGGAGTACGTCCAACAAGTTGGAATATTTCTTGTATGGATGAACGACGGAGCCTGTGCTTTCAACAAGCTGCCCTAAAGTCCACAAGGCAACCTAGGAAAAACGATTTCGGTAAAAAGCGAAGAAAAACAAAACATTAGAAATGGTTGGACAAACAAATGATTATCATCTGAAAATGTTCCAGAGTGAAGAAAAGATCGTAGTAAATTACCCATGGGAGTTGGGGTTAAGAGACCTCACAAGAAGTCCATCCATTGATAACAATAATAGTGGCTTCTTATATAGCGCTCATATCCGTCACTCAGTAACGCTCAAATCAGTCACTCAAGGCGCTTCAACATTGTCTTGCTTAAGTACACAAGTGTCACGACCGGGACTCGAACCCACACTCTGCTGAGTCGGAAACACCAGAGCTTGAGTCCGGTGCTCTTATCCACTCGGCCGCGACACGCAAATTGAGGGGATTATTGATAAAAGAAAGACATACTGATTAATCTTCTTACCTCTCTCTTCCTGAGCGATGCAGAGTCTTGCAACATGTCTAGAATGATGGGGCAGAGTTCATCCATCCACTTCCGCATCTCTGTACCACTCACCTGTCAAAACAAATAGGATATGGAATCTAATCTATACAGCAAGCAATCAACCAATAAATCAGTCAATTATTCATTCCATCTACTCATTAATCAGCCAATAAATCAAATAGTCATTAAAACCTATCAATCAATCAATCCATCCTGCCATCCAACCATCCATTATTAATATCTCATCAATTAGTCAATCAATCAATCAATCCATCCACCCACTAGCCATCTAATCAATCATCCAGCCATCCATCCATCGAGTAATATCTCACCAATCAGTCAATCAATCAATCAATCAATCAATCCATCCATCCCTCCATCCATTAACCAACCAATGAATCAGTCAACCCATCATCCATTCATCAATATATAATAAAACAATCAAACAATAAACCAATCAATCAGTCGATCCATCCATTAACCATCTTATCAACCTATCAGTCAATAAAATAATCAATCAATCGATCCATCCATCCCTCCATCTATTAACCATCCATTAACTAACCAATAAATTAGTCAATCAATAAATCCAACCATCCGTCCGTCCGCTAACCATTTACTCAATCAAAAATATCAACAAACCTATCAATAAATCAATCAATCAATCAATCAATCCATCCATCCATCCATCCATCTCCATCACAGGTTGGTAGTCAGGGTAGTGTTGAAAACTTCTAGGTTGAATGAATTCACACTCCTAAAACCCAATGATTGAATATACATGTATCTTTAAATAAGATGCAATCTTACCTGAGCCTGTTCTCCAATTGCAGCCAGGACGTTTATAACCACACTTGGGTTCGGATCTGCCTCCTTCAGTTTTGGAATCAGAGCCTGATCAAGAAAAACAGACACGAGTTACCAAAGAATTTGATTGGAAGTTTTTCTAATTGACAAATTTCATTTTAAGTAGGATTTGAAACTTTGCATGGTGGAAGTATGACTAAGAGTGGTTTGCAGTAACATCATGTGAAAATCTCTTTTGAGTAGTGTTGGTTCTGAAAAGACCGGTGTTTAACGACTCAACGTTTCGATCAGTATGCTCTGATCATCTTCAGGAGAATGCTGGACTCTAAATTTCTTTTTATTATTATTTTTATTCATTTATTATTTCTGGTTGTGAAGCTAAGGATTCTCAGAAAAGCGGGCTTAGTCACTATACTACCAAGAACCCCATGGATCGAGGACAGGGGAGTTTTAGTTTTAGATGTGGCAGGAAAATCCTAGAAAAGCTATTTTGGTAAAGTATCTTGCTCAAGTGCCCTGACTGGACTGGGGCTCGAGCCAACACTCTGCTGATCAGAAACACCAGCGCTTGAGTACGATACTTTTAAACGCTTGGGGCATATACTTACAAATACTTTTTAATTTGTCTTATTTGTGGGAACAGAGGTCATTCTTCTTGTTTCTTTTACCTTGAGGATAGGTTCCATGTAGGGTCTGATCAGACGTGGTGCATTGGAGACTAGATGAGCTAGCATCCTAGCGCTCTGCTCCTTGTTACGTCCTACTCCGCTATGCTCCAGCTCTGTTAAAATCTAAAACACAATTTAAAAAACTGTTCACATTAGTAACAGCATCCTCACTATGTTGAACGTGGTCACACAAATATTCATTAAACAATTTCTTTTTTCAGATTGCAACACTTTTGTTCAGTAAACTCGCCAGAGTCTTGGAAAATAATAATAATAATAACAATACTTGGTTCTTATTTAGGGCACATATTCTAGTAGCTAGATCAAGATGCTTCACAACATTATTATCCCTATTCAACGGGCATACTTAGACCATTCCTCAAATTTTCTCAAACAGCACCAAGTTCTTGTTTAGGGCACATATTCCAGTAGCTAGATCAAGATGCTTCACAACATTATTATCCCTATTCAACGGGCATACTTAGACCATTCCTCAAATTTTCTCAAACAGCACCAAGGGGCTACTGCATAACAATACTGTCTCTCAGGTTCCCACTAACACACCTGGGTGAAGAGAAGCAATTTATGGCAAAGTGCCTTGCTCAAGAACACAAGTTGTCATGACAGGGAATCGAACCCACATTCCAATGATTCAGCCATCTGAGCTTGAGTCCGATGGACTAAACCGCCCGTCCACGACATGGTAAAAGTAAATACACGTATCACAACTTTCTGTTTCATAACAGAAGGAGAAAAAATGTACTTCGACCATTGAAATTAATACGACCCGATGAGATTGTGAACATCCACTCATACCTGAATTAAGGTCTTACGGAGAGACGGCATAACAAATGCTGGGTTTAGGTTACTCAGTCTCCCGATGGTGCACATGGCCAGCTCTCGGATCTCAAAAATCTCATCGTGAAGCGCAACAAAGAGGGCGCCGAGGTTTTCGGCTTGCGCAAGGTGACCATCGAAACGGTCGTCGAGTGATGCAAGGACGCAGTAGCGGATGTCTGGATCTGTCAGGATTTTGTGGAAGACGAAATTGTTAAAAGGGAAATTCCATCTTAGGTTTATCACAGGATTACAAAATCTATTTTTGTGGATGATTTGCACTTCTTGAAATTATTTCAACTTCTTGCCCGTCATTTCTAAAACATGTGCTTTAAACTATAAACAATATCAATTCTAGCACTAGTGAACAGACCTTATGCACATGACATCAGTTGATAAGGGCAACCTCGGCTAGAGCAGGCCTCGAAATAACCCACGGCACCCACAGCAATTGCCGTGGTGTCCAGTGCTTTTGCTCTGGTGCCCTTTGCAAAGTTCCAATACAAATTTGCATTTTCCTCATAGAGTGCCCCTTACCAGAGAAAAATTGCCGTGCCCCTTCAAGAGCACAGTTCACGGCCTGCTGGAGGTCAAATAAAGGTAGCTTATTGGCCAAACTTGTACACCACGCATACATATCTGTGCGTTTTCCATTGTTTCCTCGTTTTACTGCCAAGATAGCGGTTTGACGACGTTAATGCATAAGGTCCATTTGGGTCTCGGGTCTTTAAATATCAGACTTCCACATCGGGAATTTTCCACTGCCACAGATCCCCCATGAAAAACTGTAAATTGCGAGTAATGTCACGAGTAAAACCGACCTACCTGAGTCAGTGATAGCGACCACGAGTAGTTTACTGAGTACATCAGCAACCACTTGTATATTGGTAGTACTCACTGGGTGAGGGCGATTGGAACGAAGCTACAACAAAAAATCAGAAATTTTTAATTATGTGACGTTTGACTTCACTCCTTAAAACCAAATTTATACAAAACACCGTGCATGCGCACACTGGAATGCAGATTTCTATAGAGGGCAATTTAGACGTAAACAAAGTCCCAACGGTGCAGACCTTGAATTACTCGGAGGAAACGGAGGCCATGGCCTCTGTGGCCCCTGGTCTTGGCCTTAGTGCCCCTTCAAAGGCTCCCCATAGACTTTAAGATTTTCCAATGGAAGTGCCCTTTGCAAAATGAAAATGGCCTTGCCCTCTCAAAGATGAAATTCCAGGCCCGATGATCTATACTCACGTTGATGGAAGGCTGCAGGAGCTGTGCGCAGGTTCTAGCAGCCTTAGCCCTTATCTCTTTATGCTCACTAGACAGAAAATGGTCAGCGCAATGACGGACAAACTGAGTCAAGGAGTGACCCTCAAAATCGAAGCTTCCTAGTGTCTGCAGAGCCAGGACGGTGCTGGTGATGTCCCCAAAGTCCGTACCTCCTTGGTTGGAACCTGGAAACAAAAATATTCAAAATATTTCTATGAGGGTCTAGGAGAAGTTTTCTATTAATCATCCTACTATTCATATTTGCCATGGAGTTGACCAACAATTTGAAACCCTTCAACTGCTATGGGTTGATTGGGGGGGTGGGGAATGGGGGAAGGGGAGGGGAGGAGGGAGGATTTTGTCAGCAGCCTACACATGGCCTACAGTGTACCAGCTAAAACGCCTGGTGACATTACACCCTGAGATTATTGGGGAAAGGGGTAGGGGTGGAGGTGACGGAACAGCCTATTAGCTGGAGACATAGGCCTTTTGGGGCTTCATGGTACTTTATGTTTCATACTTTTTCTATAATCTATCTACTACGGTGACATTACACCCTGAGATTGTTGGGGGATGGGGTAGGGGTGGAGGTGCGAAACAACATACCAGCTAGAACGCCTGGTGACCATAGGCCTTTTGAGGCTTCATGGTACTTTAGGTTTCATTTTGTTTCTAAAATCTATGTACTACGGTGACATTAGACCCTGACATTGTTGGGGAATGGGGTAGGGGTGGAGGTGACGGAACAACCTACCAGCTAAAACCCCTGGTGACATGAGTCCTTTTGGAGTGCCAGGATGCTTGAGCGGTTTATTCATCAAGACGAGGGACAGCATCTTCAGCAGACCATCTTGGATATCTTTCTTGAGGTGAGGAATCTGCTGAGCTAGGTCATGCAGGGAGGCAGTCAGAGCAGGACTGCATCAAAGACACACAAACCAACGTAAGTCCACGTTAATTTACTCGGTTTCAAGTGAAAGCAAGATGATGACGGAAGGTCCTCATCCATAAAAGTAAAGAAGTTTTAAAACCAATTTCAGGATGATGCGACTTATTAACACGTTGACTGCCGCCTGCGAGTATGTTTGTAGTAACAGGTGTAACGGATTCTGCCACGAGTATACTCGAAGAGAATGAAAGGTTTTTGTATTGTTAATTGAATACACTGGCATCACTGAGAACGCAACAAATACGCTTCTGGCAGTGGTGAGGACATACATCCTTAGAATTTGTATGTTCAAATTATTTTTTTGTAGTGTTTTTGCTGTTGGTATGCGCGCATGCGCACCACACTTGGCAAACGGGAAAGCCCTACGAATCTATGACCGGCAGTCAACATGTTAATAATAATAATACACAGTTGTTATCTAATGCTTTATCACACCAGAAGGCATCTCAAAGCACTCATTATTTTTCTACAAGGGTGCCAGAGCATTCTTCGGAATATAAGTCCCATTTATTTACATAGCACCATGTAATGGTTCACAAGGTGCTGCGGCGAAATCTGCAGCCAGAAAATACCAGAGCAAACACCTTCTCCTCTGGGTTCTTTTACCTGCATAACACAACACATGGTACCTCCCATCCGAATGATGAAGCAGTAATGATTGCTAAATGACTGCTAAAGGACACAAGTGTCAAGACCGGGACTCAAACCCTCACTCCTGCTGATCAGAAACACCAGGCCTTGAGTTCAGTGCACTCGACCCTGACACGCCACTTTCACCTGCTGTCTGACCCTCCATGCCCTAGGTCATTGCCTGGTGCTCCTTGAAATGTTCCAATGTAGTTTATTTAGTGGCGTGTCGTGGCCGAGCGGATAAGAGCACCGGACTCAAGCTCTGGTGTTTCCGACTCAGCAGAGTGTGGGTTCGAGTACCGGTCGTGACACTTGTTTCCTTAAGCAAGACACTAATTATTGCCATTATTGCTTCGTCCTTCGGATGGGACGAAAAGCCGTTGGCCCCGTGTGTTGTGTAACGCACGTAAAAGAACCCAGTGCACTTATCGTAAAGAGAAGGGGTTTGCCCCGGTGTTCCTGGTTTGATTGGCTGCATATTGCACTACAGCACCTTGTAAACCATTACATGGTGCTATGTAAAGGAGTAGATCTCATACTTCAAAACGTTGCCCAAAATACCTTGCAGGAAAAATACTAAATGTTTAAGCGCTTAGAGGCTGGCCTGCAGTAGGCGCTATACAAATACGTTATATTATTATTATTATTATTATTATTATTATTATTATTTATTCTTTTCTTACTAGCTTGAGAAACTGCCGTGTTTGTTCAATAATAAAAACTTTATGTCCTACCTGAGACCAACAGCTAGCATAGGTTCAAGTATATCCTTGACATCAGCGTAGATGTTGCTTCCCACCGCTCTGGCCAGCATACTGATACAGGTGAAGACAGATGGGTCTACTGGACTCGTCTTGTGTTTCCTATGGTCACACAATAATAATGTTCAGAAGTTAAAAACACAAAGGCGGTCAAAACGTTTACAAATGCCCCACTGTAATATGAAAGAACAGATTTGAAATTTGTTCAATCAAAATAACAGGTCAAAGGTTGCAGTCAGTAGGTCATATTTTAATACATTTACATGTGAGGTAACGTTGAACTTATGACTGGTATATAGTCAAGGTCAAAGGTCAAAGTAAATAGGTCAAGTGGCATACACACTTGTAGCAGTCTTTATGTGGTGGGGTTAATGTCACTAGTCCCAGTATGTTTAGAGAGATGAGGTGTGATCTCAAGTTTGTGTCCAAGGCCAAAAGGTCACTGCTAACGAGACCAAAGGTCATATCACAAAGGTCAAGAGGTCAAGAGGTCATACATACTTGTTGTGGTAGTCTTTATGTGGCAAGGCAGACTTGACAATGGCCAATATGTTGGGTAGATGAGGCATAATCTCATGCTTGACGGCCACTGAGAGTAAACCCACAGCTTGGAATGCACTGCTTCGTTCTCGCTCCTTATTAAGATTAAGAAAATCATGTTAAAAGGTCACATACATGATATTGCCAGGGCTCAACATTAACACTGGACTGCAGGCCCAAAGGCCAGTGATAAGAACGTCGGGGCCAGTAAACTCAAAACCGGACAAGTCCGGTGGTCTTGTGTTCTTCAATCAATAGATAATACTTTTACTTCACTGTGGAATATCTTTAATAAAACAAAATGATTTGTCAAGTATGACTCTCAAGTCTGATCTTTCTACTGAGTATTGAAAAATCTGCATAATATCATGTGGTGAATACATTTACACAGATGTACACAGTTAGTTCTCTGCACAATTGTGCCACCGTACACAACCTGTGCAGTTGAATGGTCGGAATAGTTGGTCAACAACGGGCTGGAAAATGGCACCAGAGGAGGAGGATTAAACAATGATGTGAATTGCCTTACCCTTCTTAAACTGCTGAGTAGATGCTGAACAGAGTCATCCAGGTAACTGAGGATTGACAAACATGGATTATGTCAGTTTATGTTACTATTAAAATTGTGAAACAACATTTGCTGCAAGTGGCTTGTACCAAAATGATCATGGTGGCTGCAAGTGGCTTGTACCAAAATGCCCATAGTGGCTGCAAGTGGCTTGTAACAAAATGCTCATAGTGGCTGCAGGTGGCTTGTACCAAAATGCAAATAGCGGCTGCAAGTGGCTTGTACCAAAATGCCCATAGTGGCTGCAAGTGGCTTGTAACAAAATGCTCATAGTGGCTGCAGGTGGCTTGTACCAAAATGCAAATAGCGGCTGCAAGTGGCTTGTACCAAAATGCCCATAGTGGCTGCAAGTGGCTTGTAACAAAATGCTCATAGTGGCTGCAGGTGGCTTGTACCAAAATGCAAATAGCGGCTGCAAGTGGATTGTGCCAAAATGATCATGGTGGCTGCAAGTGGCTTGTACCAAAATGCCCATAGTGGCTGCAAGTGGCTTGTAACAAAATGCCCATAGTGGCTGCAAGTGGCTTGTAACAAAATGCCCATAGTGGCTGCAAGTGGCTTGTAACAAAATGCAAATAGCGGCTGCAAGTGGATTGTGCCAAAATGATCATGGTGGCTGCAAGTGGCTTGTACCAAAATGCCCATAGTGGCTGCAAGTGGCTTGTACCAAAATGCTCATAGTGGCTGCAAGCTAAAAATAGTATTATCTGTTGCAAACTGCTTTAATACAAAGGACCTACATGACGTATGGTGTAAGTGTAAAAAAATAGTCAGGGGCCTGATGTTTCGACCCTAGCAGAGTCTTTCTTGAAGGTTAAAAAACATTTTTACAAAGAAAAGGAAGGTTTCTTTTTTTTTTACCAACGGCTTTGTCAAACCGTCAGCTTTGTTTAACCGTTGGCTTTGTTTTAAATTTGGAAAAAGATTTAACCGTTTGTTTTCGGTTAAACAGTTAACTGGTTAAACATACGAAACCCAAGTATTATTCTTCTTTGCCAAACCTAATCACTGTTTGTTGTAGGAAAAAAAACTGATGCTACTTACTGGCTGACAAATAGATTTGGTTGAAACGCGGCGAGGCGTGGGATGAGAGTCAGCAGCGTCTGCTGAATCAGAGGGCTACGGCTGTTCCTGTACTTCAAGACTTGCTGACAAACCTATCAATATCCAGGATCAAAGGATTTGATTTTTTAAAAACATCAAGTAATAAACCATAAGGGAAACTGACAAGGGAAATTTTCTAAATAATTTTGGGTTGAACAAAGAAAAAATGTACAAGAGCAGCGCTTGAACCTGTGACCTCCGGATTAACGTGCCAACTGAGCTGTATAGCCCCATGTTGATTATAAAACAAGCAAAGTAACAAGTTTACTGAATGACTTGAAAAATACTTTAGAACTGAGGTGATTTATATCTATAAAAGCAAAATAATTTTTCAAAGCCAGAAAAGGTAAAAATGTTGCTCAAGTTGGTACCAGTGTTGTATGACTTGTGACACGAACTCAAGTCACATTTTGTAATGACTCACTTGAGTCAAGATGGTTAATGAGTCGTGCTTGGACTCAACCATTCTAGACTTGGATATGAAATCGGGGCTTGGACTTGGGGCTTTATATTGTCGAACTCAGGACTTGGACACAGACTCGACATTAAGGACTCGGATTCAGATTTGGATTTAAGGACAAGACTTGTAAGTACCTCATCAAGATATGTTTAAACTTAAGAGACTCATGACTCGCACTCAAACTCGACCTTTGTGACCTGCATTTGGACTTGACTAGGACACACGCGAACACTGAGGACGACTCAGACTCAAGGATTGAGGACTTGACAACAAGACTGGTTCCTACCTCATCAAATTTGGATTCCATGAGGTCGCGGCAGTAACGGCTCTCGACAAAACGAGATTTCTGCTGCACCAGGTTGGGCGACACCAAGGACGAGAGGGCGCTGGACGATCGCTGGGAGTGCTGTAGACTGTGGCCGATCCCTGCCGTCAGGATGTGGAACTTAGATTTTGACCCCGACGAACCAGAAAACTCCTTCAATGCAAACACAACTCATTTTGGTTAAATTGGTTTTGTTGGACTGAAATGCAAATATCGCTTGGTAATTTCACTTGCCGAGCATGGATTAGCGGGGTACCATTTAAAAGCAATGCATATTCGACTGGTATGATGTTTGAGCTTAGCATCATTGTTTTTTTCTATGCTTAGCAGAGTGATGTGTGACATAGCATCATGAAATAAGGTAATGGTCAAGTAGGATTTGAAACTCAGCATGGTGGCCAAAACGAGGCTTGGGGGATCCCCAAGTACATGAAATGTCTCTTTATGAGTTGTGGTGCGGAAATGAACCAATGGTGTAACAGCTTGATGTTTCGATCAGTATGCTCTGATGGTCTTCAGGAGAAAGCTGTGTCCTGAAGACAACTGATCGAAACATCAAGTCATTTCACCACTGATTATTTTTAGAACCACAGCAACTCATAAGAGAGATTGCAAGACATGGTGTTCCAGCAAACCTTACTAGATATGTAAAGGTTTATGGTTATTTCTTGGGGAAGAGTGGAACAAGGAGACCTACTGTTTATTCATGATAAACACAGGCATGTTTTTTTTCCTAAAACTAACAGGCTGGGGCTATTTTCCATCAGAAGTATGGTACTTTGATCCTAATAAAGTCACCAAGGTCCGTGTCGCTGTTGTGCAAGGAAATCTAATAACTCAATTTCATAAAGCACAAAAAATGGCCAAGCACAAAATATTGTGCTTTACAGAATAAGGTTACCAACCAAAATACATTACCACAAGTAATAACTTTGACTGGTTTCCTGCTTCGTTTTGTTTAGTACAAAAATTGTTACAGCATATTTTGTGCTTATAGCTCTTTGAAATTGGGCTTAGCAAACTCAGGTTACCAACCGAAAGATGAAATGTACATGTGATCGATTCCCTCTAATTGGAAAGCAACATTTTCTAACAACTTTATGAAATTGGGTTAAGTTTAGCCTTTAGTCAAGGCGCACATAGCATCTCAGACAATTCAGCATGAAAAAAAATGCATGCTAGGTGTACTTGGGTGCCTGGTACACCTTGACTAGAGGCTAGGTCCAGCAGGGCGTGCTAATAGCCTCTACAGAGTCTTGAAATTCCAGGAACAATCAGTTGTTATTCAAAAATGTATACCATTATTTTAAACAGTAGATGAAAGAAGAAATTATAAATTAGAATTATAATTGTTACATTAGTCATAAAAGGCAAGATCGTGTCATTCAATACGAATGATTCACAATGCAGCGCCCCCTTTACAGTTTACCAGAGAAGCTAATCTTCCAAAAAATAGGTCAACTTAAAAAAACGCAACTGAAACTCAGTACCCGAGGGACAGTTTGGGACCCGTTAATTGACCCGACAGGAACGTGAAAAACATTAACCAGCTTCACAAAAAAATACCGTCTTATGCCGTCAACACAAGAGAAATACAACGTTGCTGCTTTATGAAGGTTACCTTCACTCCTGTAACGTCTTGCAGCTGACGGCACGCAAACCTGAAACAAACATACAACCGGGGTCGCCGGCAGGCACTTACGGCAACCGAAACACTTATTGATGCTTCTGCTATGATAGGATACAAAAATGGCCTCTCTAGGATAAAACTGTAGAGGGCGCACTGCATTGTGAATTGCCAGTCTTTAAATACTCACCGAGTCTGAGAAATTGTAAAAATAAAAAAAAAGATACATGAAAAGAAAAAGCAAGATGCACGTGCAGTGAAGGCAAGATTATATGTGACTCACTTTTGCACGTCTACACTGATTATTAAGCTGAATGGAAAAAAGCTAGCGTGAGGTCAGAGCAAAATTTGGGAAGAAACTTCAGTTAATGCAAGAGCTGTAAGTGATAGCGGAATAAATATATATGAGAAGGAAATTGTGGTAGTAAAACATAGCAAGCTTGAAGAAAATATTTTTAAAAGAGAAGATGAAAAAAGCAGGTGAAAGAATTACAATTTGTGTTTCACTTGAACATGACACAAAGTGTGAGCGTGTCGTCATGGTCGTGGCCGAGTGGTCTAGAGCATCGAATGTTCTGATGGCCGAGTCATCAGAGTGTGGGTTCGATTCCTGGTCAGGACTATTGTGTTTTTGCGCCAGACACTTAATGACTACAATTGCCACCATTAACCCTATCCACTATCGGGTATTTTCTAGGCACCCTCGTCAAATGCAACAGGGGATTCTGTTGCATGGTGAAGTGACCTGGTTTATTTATGCCAGCCTTGGCACTGGGCATTCAACTCTGCTAAATACACCAATATGCATTGAAGTTTGCTGGGGACTGGGATTGCACATGGGCATGTCAAGGCCATAGAACCTTGCTAAATGCAGTATAGTGCAACATGGGATTTGAGGCGACTGCTAAACGCAACAAAATGCAACCGCTTTTACCATTTAGCACATTTTCTTGTATTTGGCAGAGATAAGGTTAAACTACACGTGAAATCCCAGTGCCCTTTGTGTTGGGTACAAAACAGGTTTCAAGTCTGATCATGGTATCGTAGCCAATAATTTCCCTGTCGATACTAAGACGGACGAATTTTAGCTTTCAAGAAATTGTAAGTGAAGAGGATAGAAATAGGAAAGGCTGTTTTACCAACAGAGGGGTTCCAAGGTCAAGTTCAGTTTTGTGATGCGTTCATTTTCCGTTAGATAAAGTCCTTATGAAAGTTGGGAAAAAATTAGTCTCTAACTGTGCGTTAAGACGGTGTCAAATGCCATGGTATTTGGTACCCATCCAGTGCGAGCTTTGTTAACATCCAAGAGCATACAGGGATTTTCTTAGTTTGTTCCTGAAATTCAATGATATTTAGTCACAATGGTGTTGAGTGCGACCTTTTGACAAGAGAATAATTCCTGTTTAAAATGTACAGTCCACTTTATTGTTTAACATCCAATGACGTTATGTTTCAAACTTCGCTCTGAAAAGAGTATCGAATAAAATGAAATTTTACACCATTTTCACGTGAGGTCTTTTAACATTTTCCCACTTTCATATGGACTCTACCTATTTGAAAATGAGTACATCACGAAACTGAATTTGACCTTAGAGCCCATGTTAATGTAAATGTACAATGTGCAGGTTTAATTTCAAACATGTGTTGATTTGGGGTTAGGATGTGACCTCTGAGAAACTCGGCAAACCTCGTCAGAAATTCTCTAAGTCCTAGAATACCCATACTCTATAGAGGGCTCTTTATCATTGTCGCAATGCAGCGTGGGTGATATACAAGATGTTAATACCCTGGCTGTTTCTGATAAGTTTCTAACGGAGACAAAGCCGGAACCTAAGTGAGGGTTTCGAAAAGGGCTTTATCTTAATTCTCCCCAAAAAACTTAATAAATCAAGAAAGAAAGTATGTTTGCACTTCTTCACAATTTGATACACATGTACCAGTAGCTGTATGCTAAATTTAACAACAGCTATATATTTGTGATAAAGTTATTTCCCACTTTATTGTAAAAAAAATTCCTGAGTAAAAAAGAAAAAAGGATTTTATTTATTTCAATTAGATTTCCAAGGATTTATAGACATTAGAGAACACCGGAGAAAATTTTTTTAAAATTTGAAATGATTGAAACAGTTGAATCACCCAAAACGCAAATTTATATGGGTAACCACGCACAAATGCGGCCTCTAGAGGGCGTATGGGTAATCTAGAGTCGTAATGAGAGCGATTTATACCTTCGGCAACCGCAGGAAGCGATTGCGCCTATACCAACTTTCGGCTGAGGACGGCTGTAACAAGAGGAATAAATGAATCAAGGTGGAACCTGAATATTTATCTTTGGTGTCAAATGAAGTACCAAAAGAGGCGGGTTTTTAGAATTCAAACAGCCTCCATGTACATACAGTTGGGAGCTACCCACAATCCCTCCACAACTCATTTGTTGACCCCCCCACCCTCCTTCCCATGCCCCACCCCTCAAAAGTGCAAGATAAAACAATTTAGTATTGATTTGTGAGTGTGTTTTATGTCATTATTTTGGTGACTGATATTTTGACTGACATATTCGTGAGTTAGGTTTGAATGATGTCTGGTACAATGCCTTGTTTGGTCACTAATCAATGTTCAGTTTGAATTCACCAGACTACATCCAGTGTTGCCATGTCGCACGGTTCGGGGCAAAGTTTCATATTGCAACCTCCAGATCAGCAAGGACGGGTATCCCTGTGCCACACAATTCAGTGAAAATTGTGTATGGATGTTTGTTGTCTCTTATCTAACAAAGAAAAAGCTTGCCCCTTACCATGTGACATAACAACACTGGATTTAGTGTGGGAAATTCTGAATAGAGCATGCAGTTGTGACCAAACAAGGCAATGTACCAGACACCATTGACTTAATGATGTAAACAACTGTTTTGAAAAGTAAACTTGAACATTGCAGTTGTTGAATATTAACAAAGTAAAACAAATAAATAACTTGGTTAATAAAATACCATTATTTATTGTCCCTTCCAAAAGGAACATTTGAAACTATTGCACTAATACTTGATGATTTTAGCATTTCACTTTATGCTAATATGCATGCATATGCATTATCTCTTGGCCAAACAAATACTTCTTTATGTTTAGGGTACGACAGATGCTGAAAAATCACCCAAAACACAAACCATGCAGCATACTCATGCAATGCAAAGGCACCAAAGCCGACACCTACCATGTGTAGGAATTTGAAATACACAGTTTCAAAATGCACAACTTTAGAAAAAACGGGTCATCCAGGTTCGGTAAAGCTGTACCAACATTTTGTCATTGTTAGTTTTCACAGTGCAGTTGATGTAACAAAATGAACATCTTGTCACAGCGTACATTAATGAGTTAAAAATGGCATCATGTATGAGTTAGTAAACGAAAAGTTCCTTTAGTAACGTTTCATGAAAAAGACTGCAAGGTTAAAAAAGCAAGCATATGACTAGCTCTGGCCAAAACCCTAAAACTTTGAACAAATTTTCAAAAGTGAGATTTTGGTGAAGTGTCGGATTGTTCTCAAAAAGTTTTTCAGTTTTTAGGTTTTTTTTCCAACCGAATCTGGAGAAAATGCTCTAACATTTTAGCGGCTTAAATCGCCTGAAGTAACCCACGATAAGTCGCAGTTGCATCATTTTGGGAGTCTGGGTGTTACTGCGTTCATTAGGCAGTGCGAGTGATGTTAGACGTACGTCCCATTTTTACATGCATTTCGACTCCCAAAATGGCAGACCATGGGTAGACAGGAACCGCATGTGACCTCAGTGCAAGGGGTCAATAAAGCGACATGAAAATCTCAAACTGGTCCCTGCCGTCAGCTCTTTTCAAGGCTGTTGCACGCATTATACCAAAAAGTTAAGGTTTTACCAGAGCAAATCAAATCATCAGACAGCTTCTTCTTTTTTTTCATTTTAAATTACAGTCATCTTGCAAAGATGTTTGATAATTAAAAGTTGTGGGGGATATTTAGACTAACTTGAAGTACAATGTGAATTGAGTGAAGAAGTAATACTAATTTATTTTTTCTAACCTCTGGCAAAATCATTCCAGGAAACCACTTTTTAGAACAACCCTCCAGAAAAATAGCCCCTACTCACTAGGCCCACTTGCAGACAGACATCTTCAATCCTCCACTACCCTCCACGCTATGGTCGCTCAACACCAACATATTTAGACTCTGCTAAGATTGGTTTGCCTGGCCTCATGCTAAGAGTGTGTGGTTTGGGGGTGCAGTACCAAATCCATCAAAATACTCCACTCTATGGTAACTCAACATCCAAATGTTTGGACTCTGATTGGTATGCCTGGCCTCATGCTAAGAGTGTGTGGTTTGGGGGTGCAGTACCAAATCCATCAAAACACTCCACTCTATGGTAACTCAAAACCCACATGTTTGGACTCTGATTGGTATGCCTTGCTTCATGCTAAGAGTGTGTGGTTTGGGGGTACAGTACCAAATCCATCAAAATACTCCACTCTATGGTAACCCAACACCCAAATGTTTGGACTCTGATTGGTATGCCTGGCCTCATGCTAAGAGTGTGTGGTTTGGGGGTGCAGTACCAAATCCATCAAAATAATCCACTCTATGGTTACTCAACATCCAAATGTCTGAACTCTGATAAGATTAATATGTCTGTCCCATGGAGCCATAAGCAATTGTTATTTTGGCCAACAATCCTCAATCCTCCACAATCAGACAAATTCCTGCAAAGGATTTGGAAGGGTCGGGTTTAATTTCTATTTTCCTATCAATCAATAACGTTTGGCAAATATGGAAGTCACATGCAGAGTAAATAATACAACTGAAAAAATTAAGTATTGGCAAAGCACATGCACAAGAAACAGATCAAAATCATATCGAGTAATCGGCATGCAGCTTTATGTTTAATGCATGTGATGTTTTAAATGTGTTTTTCAGTTACTTATTGTGTAAAAATGTCCCAACATTTGCTCCTGTGAACTGAAAGATTCACCAGCAAGTACAATTAGTAGAAAAGTTCATGAAATTTGGCCAACCATACCATGGATTACCCAACCACCAACCAGCCAGATTCAATGTGCAAGCCAAACAAGTGAAATCCAGCACTTATCATTACTCTAACCAGCCACAATCCGCAAGCCACATCCTGAAAATCCTACCAGCACAAGTCATTAAGAAAGCCATTAATCAACTTAAGGTCGAAAATAATCAATAACCTGGTGGCCTCCAAACCAGCCACTTTCAATCTACAAGCCACATAATCAAAATCCAAACCAGTATAAATGTCACAACACAGTTGAAAGTTGTTCACTATTCATTTCACTGGTAACCCCAAAACAACCAGTTTCAATCTACGAGCCAGCTTTCAGTCAATCAACTGTACAAGCCAGATACTTTATGCCTTTATACATTCATTTTGTTTAATATCTAGATGCTACCAGGAAGTCCTAAAAGACAAACAGTTCAACTACCTAATGATCTAAAATCTACAATTGAGCAGCCAAAGAACTCTCCAGCAAGCCTGCCAACACTGTATCGATCAGAATCTTCAAACCATCAAGTCAACAAATAAACCTTAAAATTGCTACCCCAAAACATCAGCCACTTTTTAGCAAGCCTGAAAATCAGACAGCCACCAGCGAATAGGCAAAAAAGACAAGAAGCCAACAAATCTCTGCACAACAAGCCAAATTCCTACCAAGCCTACGATTCCAAAAGCCAGGAGGCAAGTCAAGTGAATCACTTTTTAAACCAGTTGATTTCTGCAAGCCACAAAATCAGATGGCCACCAAGAAGGCAAACACAAATCAGACAAGAAGCCACCAAACATCTACACAACAAGCCGCGCTCGCTTCCAGGCTACGTTGACAAAAACCAAGAGGCAATTCACAAGAGGTAATCTGCAATCACAAGTAACATTACGCGATGCCCTCAGATTTTGAAAGACAACAACCAAGACAAGTCAGTGAATCCAGCAAGCATACCATGATGAAAGACAGACAGTCAGCCATCAAGCTAAAAGGATGACCAACAAGTTCCCTGGAAAGTTAGACAACTCAGTGTTAAATATCTTCCGACACAGAAAACAATTTGTGACTCATCTACTACAGATACAGAGTGAAAAATCTTCGCTAAGAAAAGTGTTTAAAAGAAAGAGTGTGCGTTCCATTTATAATTATACCTTGAAGCTGTGTTCATGTTGGGATTGTTGATGAGAGACCTCTTCCATCTCTTGCCGAAGACGCTGTGGAATCAAATATATGTGGACACAAAAACAAAATTGAAATTTGGTAGACAGACAGACGGGGCTGAAACATACCTTCTCTCTGCATAAAATGAGACATGCAACAGCTGTAGGGTTTATGGGTAACACAGGACCAGTTTTGGGTAACATAAACACACTGCATGCATTAATGGCCGCTCTTGTAACAAATTATGTACACTCAAAAACATTGACAACTTTTAGGATGAGATTCTAATACAACCTGCCAAAAAAGAAAAGAATATTTGATTCTGAAAATATTGATTCATGCAAATAAGGGAGGAAAGCAAGATTAAACAAGTGGTAACTCAGCGTTGAAGCGTTTTTTATAAGCATCTTGTAAAAAAGGTTCAACCTAAAGTTAGTACATACAATGTAACCTATGGTATCACATGTTTACAAAAGAGCCACAGAGCCTGGACTTCCTGCCGTCGATTTCACCAAACTCTTCCTAACTTAGGATTAATCTTAGGACTTAGGACGAGTCCCAGCCTTGCACTGTAACATGTAAACCTTAAGATTAATCCTAAGTTAGGACTAGTTACTCGTCCTAACTCGAGATAGGATTAATCCTAGCGTTTCGTGAAATCGGCTGCCGCAGGCATAAACTGTACACAACCCAATTGAAAAACACATCAAATCTTATATTTTATGGAGAGAGCATTGTCTGATTTTTATCAACTTTTTATATGAAGATAGGGGGCACTTTTGCATCACCAGAACTTGAATCTGTTGCACTGGACCCCTCAGCCACAGTTTGTTTAATTTTGCATTCCTCCAAAACTGAGATGAAAGACAAACTGCCATTGAGAACTAAACGGTCTTCTTCAACAATCCCTTTGAATGCACCTGCCCATTGAAATGCACTATTCTCATCCTGGGCAAAGACGTCTCCAAACTTTTCTCAGAACAAACAAAAATCGTTTCTTTTAAATTGTATGAAATTTGGCTCCTTAAATAAAATGTTGATGTCAACTTTGATTGGTAACCAACCTCTCCTTCCATACTGCTGTTCCTAATGAGCTCATTGACGATTAGAAGGGAACCGTGGACTCGATCATCTCGGTTCAGACCTTTCTCCCTGGAAGTCACTTCCTCGAACCCCTTTTCCGCCTCTTCATAAGTTTGCTTCAGGAAAACAACAACAATAATAATTAGTAATAATAATTATATTAATAACAGTAACAATAATAATAAGACTACGGGATATAGCCCAACTCATGGGGTTACCGGCTCAAAGGAAAATGTGATCTTTCTTTTGAATGCTCTGATAAAATGAAATTGTAATAATGCGGCACTTTTGGGAACAGCAAGGATCCTGCAAAAACACCCTCAAGAACTCCTGAGGAGTATGCAGCACCAAATCAAATTTAAGGGCTTGTTATAATCAAGACATTTTAACAAAATGGTGTCAACTTCGCTGTTCAGAAATGGAAAAGTGGGAAGGCACCTAGTACTTATTTGACATTTTGCTTTTGGACGACTCTTTCCAATTGTTTATTTTTGAATGTGCTCTGCTTGATTACATGGTGACAAGATTTTGTTTCTATTTCTGTCACTTGGGAGGAAGAGACTAGAAGCAAGATTCTGTTAGTACCTTGTACCACTGTGGCTTCTGCATTTCCTTGGTCTCTCGCTGTGATGTCAGCTCCAGGCATGCCCTTAGTGCCGCTACGGCGGCCTCGCGAATGGCTTGCTGAAATTCAAAGGGATATCACAAACTATAAGGCAACAATGGAAGACAACATTTATTTTAACCTGGGCCAAATTTCATCAAGTCTGTTAGCACAAAAACTTGCTAACCACGGACAAATCTTGCTTAGCAGAAACAGGTTACCAGCCTACATTCCATAAAGTTGACATTGTTGCCACTGCTACCCTGCTACCCTACTCATTTCTTGCTGAGTAAAGATATTTGCCAAGCAGAATTTTCTGCTTAACAATTTTTTAAAACTGGGCCATGTTTGGTTGTTAGTGGAAGTCCATAAAGGTTAAAATCTTGCGGCTATTTGCAGCAACTGTGGCTATTTTGGAACAAGCTTAGCAGAAACAGGTTACCAGCCTACATTCCATAAAGTTGACATTGTTGCCACTGCTACCCTCCTACCCTGCTAATTTCTTGCCGAGTAAAGAAATTTGCCAAGCAGAATTTTATGAAACTTGGCCATGTTTAGTTGTTAGTAGAAGTCCATAAAAGTTAAAATCTTGCGGCTATTAGCAGTTTGGAACAAGCTACTTGCAGCTGCTACAATATGGTCTCCAAAAGGCTAAGGAATTTGTTTTAATGTTGGAAGAATGAAGAGATTTTCAAATGTTCCTAACCTTTGGATCTCTAACGGCGTTGAAAATGTGATCAAAGAAACTCTGCACCTGTTGAAAGAAGAATGTTGGGGTGTTCTCCGCCAACTCTCGCAGAACCAGAACCTAAATCAAAATTAAACAAAAGAAAGTCAAACACTGTTTCATCTTTAGATTTTAAGCACTTAACATCGTTCTAAGTAGGGCACCTTCACACAGCAGTCAAAAGGGGCTTGCTAATTTCCAAGCAATCAACGCGGAAAAGCCACTTGCAGCTGCTTTTTATTATTATTATTATTGTCAAAAAGGAAGAAAAAATCAATGAGATATTACAGAAGCTGTAGAATAAATCTGTGAAATGAAACAAGTACGTGTAGTGTACACCTCCTCAAATTTGCATAACCAAGCCGTTGAATTATGTTTTGAGCTTAACAAGAAATTAATAAATTACTCTTATATTATTACTAATTTTCAACTCACAGCTGCATGTCTCCTTCCTTCGTTCCTGTCTCCTCCCAGCCATTCCAGCGCCCGGCGGACTTCAAACTCCACATACTCAGGGGTGAAGGTTCCTCCAGCCATAGCGAGTCTCCCAATCGCCTTAGCAGCCATTTCCATGACGGCAACATCATTAGATGGGAGCAAGATGCGAAGGTAGTTGGCAAAGCGGGTGATACGGTTGGCATTATCACTATCAATGCTGATCAGGCTCACTGTGAAATAGTCAGAAATTAATAGTTGTGAAGTAGCAAATAATTATTGTAAAAACCAGACAATTTGTCAGGGGGAAATCAGGCCTGAACAATACTCTAAAACCACCTGTTGACCTTCCAGTGAATGCAGGTCACTAAACCATTACGTCTTTTTTCCTAATCAGCTCTTGTCATTGCATTGCAGCAGTGCAGACAGCCGCTCAAGTATTTCTTCCCAACAATAATAATACGTTTTGAATCTTGGATTTTATCACAGTTATAAGTGTCAGTGTACTATACCAACAGGATAAAGTTTCATGTGTGTCGACCACAAGTATCAGAAATCTACAGTTCCAAGTACTTAAACGATGACAACAACCTCTTTAGGATATAACAACTCAATTGACAAATCAATAAATCAATAAGTGATTGATTGATACATTGATTACTTACCGATAGCCATGATTCCTCCCTTCTTCTCATTCACGTCTTGACTGGAAACCAATTCAAAGATGTGATGGTTGAGTAAGTCCATAAACGATGTCCTCTCATCTTGGGACATCTCCCGCAGCTCTGTCGTTACATAGTGCTGCAGGTTCTTTGCCGTCTTAGTCCGCGTCTCTTCGTTACGGCTTTTCAGGCCACTTACAAACTGGTTAATCATCGTGGTGATTGCTGATTAACTGAATGATGAAAAACAACACAAGTTGGAGTAGCCATCGTGGTTTTTTTTTCAGGAATTTCATCTTTGAGAGGGCAAGGCCATTATCATTTTGCAAATAGCACTTCCAGTGGAAATGGGAATCTTTTGAAGGGGCACCAAGGCCAAGACCAGGGCAATGGATGCCATGGTCTCCAAGTAATTACAGACCTGCTTTATGTCAAAGAGATACTGGAATATAAGCCTTCTCAGCGAGTGCCTTGAAAGTCGGAGCATCATTTTTCCCAATCTGTACCATTCCATCGGTCTGTAGGATCTCAGCTCATAGGACATGAAAAAGATCATGGAACGTTCAATTGGAACGGTCCACTGGTCCATTTGAACAGACAGTTGTATCACCTTGACACATCGGCAATAACTTACCGTACCATAGGTCCAATGCCAACAATAATGTTCCCAACGGAACTTATAAGGTACTCCCTACCATCATCATAGAGCAAGGCATGTAAACTTTCTTTGGTACAAATCTAAACCAAATACTTGATACATTTAATTGGCACTGTATGGACTGGTGCCCACCATGCTGCACTTGCACCTTAAGTTAATAAGTTTTTCCTTGGCGTTATATCCCGACTTATGCCTTAAGGACGTTGTTGAGTACAAAAAGCAGAACAAGTCTCAAGATCTTCCATACAAAGGTAAACAAGGAAGTTTCCAAATTGGATTGCATTGTCATGTCTGTCTATAAATGACTTGTGTGTAGGGGAATGGAGAAGCAACACACAGGTCATTTAAAAAGATGCAGACTGTTCACATGGATGCAGTGCTAAGGTAAAACTTCCGTATCCAACAACTCTTTCACTTTTCCATTCACTCAATTTCATTATGAAATAAAATAGTATTTTATTTACTTAAATTAGATATTGCTCTACGAATTTTAGCAACGATAAGTGAAAAAGCAGCAGTTTTCCTGAATAAATATATGTGTTTATGCACTTACTTGCTTCACTAAATAAAGTAATTACCTACTAAAAATTTTAGTAAACTGACTGTACTTGCTTATTTTGTTGGTGGGCGGGGATTAAAAAATGGATACATTACACTCGTCTCAGCAAATTACACTTATTACCAAATAAAAAAAGTAGAGAAAAATGTCAATAATGGAAACCAGCTAAATCAACAACATAACTGAAAATATTATGACACAAGCTAAATAATGGAAAGATGTTCAATCGTACTCTCGGATTCTGAATGTTTTCCTTTTACAGTTTGTACAATTTATCAACATGGGTGACCTCTGACCCGTGCTGTGACCTAAAAAAAAAGTGAATGAAAAAGAAATGAAAGTCGCGCTTTTGCAATCGTCAAGTGAAAAACAAATGCTCGTGGATCACTCCAAGCCACAGACCGTAACTCAAAATTAACTCCATACACGAAGTATGTCTGTATCATTTTCTTACCACAAATTTAAATGTATTTCTCACTCTGAAACCTCACGAAACAGGCAACTTTAAACTCCGTAAAGTTTATCGCCCCTGGAAGTCGCCATTTTCACAGAACCTCTTTCAAAGAGATTGATCTATTTAAGATTCATATCTTTTATCTAAATTTCATAAATAAAATTAAAACCTTAGCTTCTCGTAAAAGATATATTAGTGACTATAGCGTCAAATGTTATGTAATTATGACATTGTATTGATAAATTTAAACTTGAATATTTGGATGAAGGATAAATGTCAAAGTTCATTAATTTGTAGCTGGTAAGTTTGCGCGATTCCAGGCGTAACAACACATTTGCACGGCACCAGTTTGTTATCTCAATGGTCTATTTTTAGCTGATGCACACATGTATGTACGGCTATTTTGTAATCTCGAAATGACATATGTGTCGGGTTTTGCATCACCCGTAAAACACACATATAATAAAACAGTTGAAGTTGCGACTGACTAGCAGTAGCACTCCACTACAACAGTGAGACAAATACTAGAGCTTGAGGTGTTACAGATTTACTGGTCGTGTTTGATTTGAGTTTGTCGTCTTGCTTGGGTCTTCTTCTTCGGACGGAAGGGAAGTCAAGATTTTCTGCTACGCCTACGCGCCCCATAAGCATATTTTACCCACTGACACTGGTCAAATTTTCGCAGACGACGCCGCCTTTACAACGAATTGAAGATTTGTTGTGTTTGGACACATGTACAATCTCTTTTTGAAAGAGAGTTTTTCTCCATTTATCTGGGTGAAAGTAAAAAATTTCTGACATTGATTCAGGTAGGTATTTCATGTTAAAATTGTTATATATCAATATTGGAGGTAGACTATACTAGCATGGAGGAAGGAGCTTTTCCTTCCTCCATGAGTAAATAAATACTTTAAACATGCTTAACAGCAAGCCTAAAACTAAAAACAAAAAAGCCAAAGGAACTACAGTCATTTGACCAGTTCGGGATCATTGACCAGTTCGGGATCACTTCAACTTTGCAACAACCCCATAATTAAGTTACTTCTCACATTACCAATTTCTGCTGATACATGTGAAGAATAACATGCAATAAACCAACAATCCCAAAATAAGGTTCCAAACTTCATCAACAAAGAAATTATGGCCATTTTCTTGAAGTTTGTCTGCGATTTTGACCATTATTTTAAAAAAAAATGTTGGTTGAAAAACGCTGTTAAAACTTCTTACCTTTAAAATTTGAACGCCAGGGCGAATAATATTTATGTTAAATGCTTAGAATTTGTACAAAATATTTCAGGTAAATACTGAGCAGTCGTCTTGTTTTTTTGAGGAGACGAAATTACCGAAATGGTCTTTTGGGGGGCATCGTACCCTTGACCAGTTCGGGATCACTCACTACTCAGCATCTCTCATTGCGTCAAATGGTGCCGCACTCAGTGAGGTAAAATCTTACTGCTGCAGTCGAAAGTTTATTTGTTGCTTTTAAGTTACATTTCTTCAACAAATTCTTGTAGGAATATTGTTTTTTTGTGAGAAAATGAAACTTGGAGGAGGAAATTGCGACTGTAAGAATAGATATTTGGGTCAATGTTGCTTTTAGTCGTGCTTCACCTTTTCATTTGCCATTGCTGTTGTTTTGTGTTTTTGTTGCTGTTTTTTTGCGCTGCTGTTGAATACACTTGCATGAAATTCTCTGGAGAAAGGAAGTCCATGTCCATGCCAACACACTTGTGAAGTTTGTGTCCTTGAGAGACAGTTTTATGAATGGGAGTATTGGTTTGCAATAGAGGGCAAGCTACTGATTCAGAATAGAATCAACTGATCCTGAACTGGTCAAACAGGTGACAATACTTTTCTAAAAGCCTCTTGAAAAGTACTAATCTTTTTTTGTCAGTGGATACTTGGTGAGTTTTATAACATGTTTAGGTAAACTGATAAACTTTTTTGTTTAAAATGTCAAAGAGATTGCAACCAAAAACAATGTGAATTCAAAAAGTGATCCCGAACTGGTCAATTGACTGTACCTGGTCAGTGGTTGATTTTATACAATTTCATACAATAGTTTGATGGCCTGATATTTTTGATCTGAGTGGAAATCTGAAAATGATGAATTGATTCATATGTAAAGTATAAGTCGAATAATTCACTGACTTACTAAGTTAGTAACTTGTAAGTGGTTGTGATTTAATCGATTTCATTTTTGGAAAAGCTTGGTTAATGATTGTAATGTTAGTTACAAGTTTTGGGGTTGTTTTTTTTTCATACATGTACATGTATTGTTAGTTACAAAATAATGCTAACCATGGCACAAAAATCACATGATTGCTTTGCTTTGATTGTAAATAATTTTTGTTAATTTATTTCAGTTTTTCAAAATGGAACATCCTACTAAAATGATGAACGGCAACGGCTCTGCTCTGAGTATAACAACAGTTTCAGAACCGGAGGGACGATTATCAGTCAAACCTGACCTGAGAACAAGGTTGAAGTCGTACATTGTTGCACTACGTCCTTGGTCATTCAGTGCATCGCTCAACCCTGTCATTCTCGGTTCAGCGATAGCGTTTAAGACACAGACGGAGCAGAGCGCCACATGGGGGAATTTAGTCATCTTCATTGCTGCTATGATCGCTGTTCTGTCAGTCCACGGAGCCGGAAACCTTGTCAACACATACTACGATTATATGAAAGGCATTGACAGTAAAAAGAGTGACGATAGAACGCTAGTGGATGGAATTCTGTCCCCCGACGATGTAGCAACCTTCGGTCAAGTCTTGTACATCGTTGGTTGTCTTGCCATCGCAATCTTGTACTTTTTCTCGCCAGCTAAACTGGAGCATATTGCTCTTCTATACTTTGGCGGGTTATCCAGCTCATTCCTATACACAGGTGGAATCGGCCTGAAGTACTTAGCGCTCGGAGATCTGGTGGTTATGTTTACTTTTGGACCATTGTCTGTTATGTTCGCTTACACAATGCAAATTGGCACAATGCATATTCTACCGTTGTTATACGCCATCCCACTAGCTATGAACACAGAAGCTATACTTCATAGCAACAACACGCGAGATATGGAAGCGGACAAGAAAGCTGGAATAGTCACCATCGCTATGTGCCTCGGCAAGACAGGCTCGTATATTCTCTACACCCTCCTAATGTTTGTCCCGTACATCACTTTTGCCATCATGGGTGTCAACTTCTCCTTAGCATATCTGCTTCCGTTTCTAACACTCCCAATGGCCTTCAGTCTGGAGAAGGATTTCCGGAGAGGCGAGATGGCGAAACTGCCCCAGCGGACAGCGAAACTTAATCTCCTATTTGGAGCGCTGTATATCCTAGCATGTTTGCTGGTAAATAGGGAAGCTATGCCGGGCGTTTTAGATGTTGCAACTCTATCAAAGTAAATGTGTTAAAAAAAAAGAAATGTTAATTGATAATTTATTGAATGTGAGATCCTTGTGTGTGACATCACAATCTCAAACAGCGCCCTCACTGAGGTTAAATGGGGTCACTGAGGTCAAGTGTGGTCTACATGTACTGCATCATATGTACACCTTTTCATTGTTTGACCTCGACGATGGATCATGGCAGCCTATGCAATGGTTATATAGAAATTTGACAAAACAGTTCATAAACTATCACAGTCTATCAGCAAAGGTCTAATTTCATTAAAAAAAATTGTGAATCAAACAATTAACAGCGAACCAGTCACTTGCAATATACTTTACATTGCACTTTGGCTGGTAACCTTACTTGTCAGATCTCTTTGCCGTTATTCTAAAAGAACAAAGCATACATTTGTTTGTGTCTGCGTTATGTGTAATTTTGTAATGACAGAATCAACTGTCAAAGAAATTCCATTACTACTGTACTTCAAATTTGATATGAAAAGACAAGTGAAATATTGTGTAGGCCCTATAAAAAAAAAAGTCATTTGCGATTTAGATTTAAATGTCGGGTACAACACCTTGTTTGTTCACTAAAAAGTGAATGCCCAATTTAAATTCCTCAGACCACATCCTGTATTGCCATATGCCCACGTCTCACGGCTAAGGGCAAGCTTTTGCGTCCACAACCTCCAGATCAGCAACGTCCTATCCTTTTGATACACATTTCAGCATTGAGGTAGAAATAGATTGAGACTCGTGTGGGTGTTTGTCCGATGAAAAAGCACTTGTGGCATACAATGTACATAGCAACACCGAATGTAGTCTGAGGAATTCAAATCGAGCATTCAGTTTTGACTGAACAATACGTGGTACCAGACATCATTTAAATCTAGCTCACAAATGGCTTTTTAGCAATTGTGCACAATCGTACACATGCAAGAGCATACAGTAAAATGTACAAGGTAAATGTTATACATTACTGTGAAAGTTATTTATTCAATTCCATGTATTTATCTGTTTGATTGCTTGTTTATATTGTTCTATTGTTATTGACTACCGGTGCTTTTATTGGGGGTTTAAAGAATTCTTACTTGGAATAAATTAAGATATATTTCTGTTATTTTTAATGTTTATTTAATTTATTTCTGTTTCTCTCAAAGGTTTTATCCAACTCCTTAAATTCCAATCATTGGTTGTTCCAGTTTGAAGGGATGCGTCAATGATTTGAATATGTGTGAAGTTGATAACAAGACTTTCCTTTTATTAACCCAACCCATCAATATCTAACGTGTGTTTGTTTGATTCTGTTGGACTGAGAAATGCACTAGTTAACGGATTATGCTTTGTTTGCACAGACTGCCATATCAACAGAGTCCAAGAGTTTGGGTTTACTGTTAAGTTACTGAATGATGCTGGACTGAGGACTGCCCACTGCACTAGTATTAGTAAACTGATTATGCTTTACAGGGGATCAGGCATTCGGCCATATTATCAGAGTCCAACAGTTTGGGCGTACTGATGCTGGACTGAGGACTGCCCACTGCACTAGTATTAGTAAACTGATTGCTTTATACTGTTATAGGGGATCAGGCATACCACCATAATCAGAGTCCAACAGTTTGGGTGTTGAGTTACTGAATGGTGTTGGACTGAGGACTGCACTAGTAAACTGATTATGCTTTACATGGGATCAGGCATACCACCATATAATCAGAGTCCAACAGTTTGGATGTTGAGTTACTGAATGGTGTTGGACTGAAACTGCACTAGTAAACTGGTTATACTCTACATGGGATCAGGCATACCACCATAATCAGAGTCCAACAGTTTGGATGTTGAGTTACTGAATGGTGTTGGACTGAGGACTGCACTCTCTAGTAAACTGATCAAATGCTGTACATGGGATCAGGCATACCACCATAATCAGAGTTCAGCTTGGGTGAGCTGCATGTACACATGTAGCATAGTTTTGGATTTTGTAAGTGTGAGGAAGGATCCTAGCAAATAACTTTATTACCATACTCTATTAATATTCAGTTTAAAATCCATCTTAAATGTTAAATTATTAAAGAGTTGGTCAGTTTTTACTTATCTCCTATTATAATGTATATTTATTTTAATAAAACAATTAATTTTACCTTTTCATTTTGTTTCGTTTTAAGTTTTCACAGCAAAGCTGGTGAAACTTTTTAATTTTTAGAATTAAAAATAAAAGCTCTGCAATGATAGGTTTCCGGGCAAATTCAACGAAACATTCATTCAAGTTAAACCCAGCTAATTCAACGGGAGTGAATTCTCAGCTGCGTCAATATTCAATAGTCGGAAGGAGTAATTCAATTTCAACAGTTTAGCATTCACTGGTCAAATAAGACCAGTCAAATTCATCAGGTCGCAAAGATCATTCAATTTCGCAAAAGCCAACAGGTCAACAATTCATATAAATTTGCTATTTCTGAAGTTATAGTAGAAATGCAACCAAAGGGTGGTGAAAATGTTGTCTTGAATGTCTGTAAATGAAATAGAATGATTTAAACGAACCGGAATGAGAGGAACATATTAGTGCACGAAGATGAAATTGAATGCAATAGTATACAGTATCTACAATGA
The DNA here is from genome assembly GCA_023634235.1 of Pisaster brevispinus. Classification (NCBI taxonomy): domain Eukaryota; kingdom Metazoa; phylum Echinodermata; class Asteroidea; order Forcipulatida; family Asteriidae; genus Pisaster; species Pisaster brevispinus. The sequence continues at coordinate 2,838,098 of JAMKCF010000002.1, read as the reverse complement.
AACCCTAGCTTGAATGAATTAGGGAAACATGCGTGAATTTGAATGCTTGTTTTTGAATTAGTTTTTGATCATATTGACCGCGAAAACCTATGTATATTACCAAATTTATTATAAATTGTCCCATTATTTGTCGGAAAAGTTAAAATGTTAGTTATTAAAAGACAAATACCTAATGAACTTTGTTATAAATCAATTGATAATTAATGAATAATCACATTTAATCTTATAAGATTAGACTTGCCCTGATGGTAAACATTATTTACACGTTCCAACTCCTACTTTGCAAAGGCACTTTGCAATTTTAAGATGTTTTAATAATAATAAAAAGGTACAGTCGGCTCTCGTTGTAAACAGCACGTTGTAAACAGCACGTTGTAAACAGCACGTTGTAAACAGCACGGTTGTAAACAGCACCGTTGTAAACAGCACTGTTCTAAAGAGGTTCTGCTTATAAAGACTACATTCTGAAGTCCCGAAACTCACTTCTACGTTGTTTCTTTGTTTTGCTGTCCTCTTATAACAGCGTTCCTAGAGAGGCAAGTTGGCCAGACCCAGCAACCTTGCTATAACGAGAGTCGACAGTAATATATTAGGGCACCGATGCACTATTTGCATAATAAAGTGCAGTTTTCTTTGTGTTTAAGTTGAAACCGGTGTGTGTTTTAAACATTAATACATTTCTGTCCGCCATGGTTGAAAGTCTTTACATGTTTCTGAAATGTTTGCTTTTTCAATTTGCTGCAATTAAAATGAGGTGTTTAAGCCTGTTTGTCAAACCATGATAATGTAGTGAGGTTTGGGTTTGTTGTGCCAACAACATCCACGCATCAGTACACCCAATTCAACCATCCCTGCCAACACGTACAGACAGTGGTCGAAACGTCGAAAGCCATCACTATTCAAAGAAGTTTTTTTTTTACATGTACCACCGCAAACCTACAATCATTATTTATTTGTTTGTTTGTTAAACTTTGCTTGCATACAACTTTTACCATACTACTTTATTAGTAACTTGATAAAAGAGAGTCAAACTTTAAAAACTTGAAATTACATGAACCGTTTTGAGGCCTGCTTGGATGGATTGAAATTAGTTTGGTAGAGTTTAATGGAAATTTTACCAGCCAATTAAACTAGTACTTTTAGTAGCATTAGCTGAACCATGGTCTTTTCCTTCCTCCATGGCTGAACATACCCTGCTGTCACTGATGTTTTGGGTTTGCAGGAGACTTGGTCTGAGGGTGCCGGTTTGGGTACTAGGTTGGAGGAGACTGTAAAATGCGTATGTGGTAATTATTCATAACGAATACAAAGGTAACTTTAAAACGAATCGACACGACACGGACATCTGATTGGATTTGTAACAGGTGACGGATCTCAGAAATTTGCCACTTACGAACGCAAACACAATAGTATTTCTATTTCTTGAATCGATCACCATTATCCTAGGGCCACTGAAATTTTGTTGGGTATACTCCCCCCCCCCCCCCTCCCCTGGCTACATCACTACCCACTTGGGTTTATGTTTGTTTGGGTTTGTTTCCTTCAATATAGCGGTGAAAGGCAGCCAAAGTGTGGAGAGCTAGATTTTCCCCCACCAACGCGCCCTCTTCAAACAAAATTAATACGCGCGCCGCCGGTGTCATGAATTGCACCCTCTCGGCACAGATAATCAAGACAGTCAGTGCAACACATTCTTAGCATTGTCTCTCCCACGTAAAGTTCCCAGTCTTTATCTTTCTTTTTTGTGATTTGAGAATTGAGGGAGAATAATTGAAACCTTGGGATTTTGTAACTCCTTTTCCAGACTCACTCGCCAGACAGATAATTACTGCACTATTTGTGTGTTAATTTACCCTCAAAATTACAAGGGCTGAACACTTCACTGATGGATTGTGTCCCGTTTTTGCTAATTATTACGGGTTGTTATTGTATTTTATTAAACATTTATACCAACAGATGTTCAGCCACAAATTAAAAACTTTGCCGAGAGCAAAAACTTGCTGGTACTAATTATTCCTTTTTAATTAGGCTACGTGTACGTTGGTCGAGTTGTAGATGTTCGATACTACCCACAATCAAATAATTTTTTACAACCTTTATTTATTTTGTATTTTTCAAATTATATAAATAAACTATTACTAAAGCGTTAACGGGACATTGAACGAGGGAAAAAATAATGATTATGAATTAATTAATATAAGTCCTAGTTATCACTTACAAGCTTATGGGTAATATTATGATGTGTATCTTATGTTGACTTATGAATATGATCTAATCGGCACAAGTCCTAATTATGACTAATTCGAATCCATAATAATGAGATTATAATTCACACTTATGACTTATAATTATGACTTTCTTTCTTTTCTCCAATGTCCTTTCAAACCCTTCCGAAATTACGGTTACAAAAATATAATTTGTTGGACACTTATCAGTTTGCGTAAGAAAGTTCGGGGAGAGCAACGACGATTTCCATGATACAAATGGCGCCCTCTTGCAGTTGTTGTGTCGTACGCGTCATTCAGGTGGGGTGGGGGTGCTCTCAACAAGCATTGGTCGATGATGACCTCACTGATAATGACGACGGTATTGCCAGCACACTGATCGATTTTCTTTTTAGGTCACGTGTTTGAAAATCCAATTCAGTCCTATTGTTCTACCCATTAGCGGTCAGAACAATAGGACTATTAAACCTGTGCATAATCTGTCCTGCAAAAGCTTCGATCAGAATACATTTTTGTTTTTATAGTAAAACACTGTTTTTTTTAATCAACATTTCTGCAATAGAAAGTGAAAAAACTCTGAGCAAACCATGTGAGTTTAAATCCGGGCCTTTGTGTGCATTTGATGCCCTTTTGTGGTTGGAAAAAAACGTCATCTAGTTTATCGGTGAGTAATTTTATTTTGTGTGTACTGCAAGTTTCCCAGTTTTCAAGGCAATGAATACTGCGTATAGATTTATGATCAGAAATGTTTTGGTGCCACTATTTTTACACGTACTTGCAGCCAAGTTAAACTATATTAATAAGACAATAGTACGTGTGAGGAGGGTGGTGATACCACCTTAAACTACCAGGTTGCAAACTTATAAAGTACTGTTTGCATAACTAAACACTCATCAGTTACAGCTATTCAGATTTCCACTCTTCAAAAGAATGCCATAATGAAAACGAGGCCGTTTCTGAATTGGCGGCTACTGATATGGTTATACCATTTTGGTGCTTGATATAATGATGTAACATGGTTTACCCCCTCTATTGTGTCTTCATTGTGTGCTTGGATTCTCAGGAAATCTTTAGATGATTTAAGAGGGGGTACTTACAAGAGGAAAATAGTGTGATAACGTATGGGAATATTGGGGGAGGGGGCGTATCCTCTGCCCCCAATCGGGCATGGTATATCTACCTAGAACATGCCCATGGTGGTTGCTCATAAATTGAGAAGGTTACTCAAATTGACCTTCCTGTTCTCAATATCGTTTACTCGTCGCAATTGACATTAAATAGTCTTGCATCTGTTTTTTATTTGAAGGGCATGCTGAAAATTGCTTTGGTCTAGTCCCCTATGTATAAAAGTATGAAAATGTTAATACCAATTTTCTCATCATACCGAAAAATGGCCAGTCTATTTATCACCATCAAGGCCTCAAGCCGCACCCAAAATGGCGACTATGGCTACGGCTACAACTGTTGCTAAGGGCGTGCAATTTCAACGCATGATGACGGGGGCAGAGGCGCCCCCCCCCCTCCAATGTCCCCATAAGTTAACACACTATTTTCCTCTTATGAATTACCCCCACCCCTAAAGTAGAGGTGGAACAAATAGTTGGACTGGCCCAACTGTATAGTTGGAGCGACCATCAAAAGTAATATTCGAGAACTAATATCAGTGGGGACCCCTCACGACATCACGTGCGGCAATGACGTCACACGCGGCTACTCTGTCTGCACATGGTCTGCCATGAGTACAAAATAATGTCAGCAAATAAATATGGTGTTCGTACCTGGACCAAATAAGAGAATTCTTTAGAAGAAAAAAAATAATAATAGAACAACAATGGCAGAACAACAATAGCAGGACCCCACAAATCCAATCCGTAAGGTTGTGTGTACGCGCGTCGACTATTAAACTGCCTCCTACTGCGCAGTCGCACAGGGAATGTGACTCCCAAAACTGCTCAAGCAAGATTTATTGTGAGATGACGTCAGGTGACGTGGGCCAATAGGACAAAACCAATTTATGTGATTGTTCTTCTCCCGTAACATCTGAAACGGCGCTTCTCAAATTATTTGTACGGTATATGATGGTTATGATATGACACTGACTTTTATGTTTTTATTTAGGAAAACTACTCCGTTCTATCACACCATGAGGGCTGCATTTATACAATGCGTTTTCTTTGTTGTGTTCTCCGGTGTCGTGGCTGAGACACCGTACTACCCAAGCTGCCGAAACGGCATCAAATGTAAGAAACGTTATTAGGTTTATTCTATAGAGTTTCGTTTGTAGACATCAAGTGAAAGATCACACAAGTTAATGAGCCACACTAAAATGCTTGCAATTTGGAAACTTTGGACGCTAGGTGGAAGCAGACTTTCTAGAAATATACTGTTTTCACTAGAAAAGTGCGCATGCTCAAAATTACGTAAGCATTTGGAAATTCAATGTCTGCTACCAAAGTCCCCGGATGGAGAACTAAGAATGACAAGGTTGGTTTTTATTTGTTTTTTCCTTTAGTAATTCCCAAAATGGGAACTAACTGTTCGAGCCTCCTGTGTTCGAGCCGGTACAAACCGGTGTGCGGCAGCGACGGTGAGGAGTATCTCAACGACTGTTTACTGTGCAAAGCAGCATGCATCAATCGCAAGTTGGTTAAACAGTGTGACGGGTTTTGTCCCTGTGCAACGCTGGACCCGACGCCTGTTTTAGACCCCACACAACTCCCGACGATTGCGGCAAGTGGGTTCTGCCTAGTGGACGGTAAACAATTAATACTACAATAATTTATCTGGTTAAATTATTAAGAAACAAAAAAGTAAAGAAAAAACAACAACATGACAATACTTTTGGCGCCACCACAATTTACGCAGAAACAAAACAAAAACTTGAGTAGGCCTATTGACCCAGTTAATATACCCGATGACGTCATTACGCAATAAATCTTGCTCGCGCCATTTTATCTAAGCAAAAGTTAGCAGGAATTGGCTGGTAGTTTTTTCTTTGCTGAGCAGTCTATTCTGCCGTTTTCGAAACTGTGATTTAGGCTGTGGTTCCGGCTTAGGCCCTTACCGAAAGTGCAGACGGAGCTTCGAAAAGGCCCCGATGTGTTCTGACAGTTCCCCAAACTATTGCTGCGTGTGACATTACTCCACAGGATCAATAATACAACACAAAACGAACAACTCTAGCTACTAAAATTTGTGAAAATAAACAACTGTTCCAGAAAACACCCTCTAGTTTTCGCAAATCGTTCTAATACTTATAATGCAAACAAAAATACTACATTGGTTTTTCTTTTGTCGTTGCAGGAACATGCCCTAAATGACGTTAACTAAATTTGTACCACGTACACTGATGGCATTTCGTCGGCTCGGAGCAGGACGGACATTGAAACATAGAAAGACCCAGTCGAATCAGAGTAGAAATGACTTATAGCTCACTGTGCGTGTATGTATTTAGTCCTTTCTGCTCTGAGCTGACTTGGTCTTTCTAGGTCTGTACTATAACTCCTTTCTGTCCGGAACAGACGATTTAATCTACTTGGAAATTATTCATGCAACTATTCAATGGACGAGTTAGACTGAGTGACATAAAATTTAAATAAATAAACAAATTCCGAAAATATTGCCAGAACAAAAGTTTATTTTAAAATAACTGACCTAGTAAGGTCATTAACTTTAATAAACTTTAGATCGCAATTCCTATAACAGTTTTTTTCATTAATATTCATTTGTTTTATTAATACCATTCCTGTAAAGCTCTCACGAAAGTATGGTCCTCGTGTATCATATTCTGAAGAAAAAAAACTAGTCGATCAAAATATAATCTAACTTTCAAATCTACTAAACAGTTCAGACTTTCGGTCTGTTTGTAAATTATAATTGTAAATACAAAAAAGACAATGCTTAATGTTTAAGTCTTTTTTTCTTGATGACATTGAATCATGCAGACTTGATTCTGTACGTAAGCAACGGAGGCTGGGCAAGAGGCAATTGCCTCCATGTCCCTGGTCATTGCCTTGGTGCCCCTTTTGTTCCAGTAGGAATTAAATTTTCCTCCAAGAGGTGTCCTTTATCAAGGAACAACTGCCTTGCCCTCAGTTCTGATAATATTTGTATGGAAAGTGGTTTTGTGTTACTGTATATCAAATATAAAGGAAAATCACCTACTCGTAGATCGACAGACCAATGCCAGTTTTTAACACTTTAAAGGTGGTTTTTACTGTATTTGGTTATTATTTGTTTTGCCTGATGTCTAAGTTCAGTTGGAGTTTAAGTATGGTATTTAAGGATGATCTTGTAATGGATTCCATCCATAAAATGTTTACCATCAGCCCGCTCGTAGTTCACAGCAAAGAACAAAGAACCCCCTTGTTTACTGTAAAATAATCCAGGATACAGTTTGATTTATTTAAGGGCTATTGTTGTATAATTGTAACCAATAGTCATCACCTTCATAAATACTTATGTGATTAGATCGTTAGTAACATACGGTTTTGATGTTATGTTAACAGAGTAGTTAAATTGTAAATAAATAATTCATACCATTACAGTAAAATCTTTTGCCAACGTTTAATTTTGTGTTTTTTCTCAACCTACTGTAATTTTTAACCCCGCCTGTCCCAATTGTTCTTCAGACAAAGCCCTAGCGTGAACACCTGGGCGCGCACACGCTGAGCAATATGCAAATGAGACACCTGTTTTCTCATAGACCAACCAATCAGAAATCACCACATTATATCTACCCTTGTTTTCAGATTTTGCAATGTTTTGTGATTGTTATTGATTTTTCCAAATGGTCTGAATACTAAATATTAAAGGGGCACTCCGTTGGTTTGATCGATGGTTCTGATTTATCCATAGCATCGCCAAGTTTGATTGGTTGAACCAATACTAATTTATATTGTTATTAAGATAGCAAAACCTGAAGACTAACTGGCACTATTTTAGGGTGGTGAGCTTGTGTTAAGAAGAATTTCTATTTTAAAAAATGGTTACGTCAAAACAAACCCAAGTTCTTATGTTTGGATTGCCACAGTCCAGAACACCCTTCCCCTCCAAAAACAAACAAACAAAAACAACAACAACAACGCCAAAAAACAACCAAAAAACGAGACTATGTAAAGAGGATAAATGACCTAGTCAGCGCATTTTTAATGGAAGTAACGGGCCAAAACGTCTGAGGAAAAACACTATTTAACACTTTTAAAATATTTTTTCGCCAGACATTTCTGCAGTTTACTTGACATGAAAGAAAATGATTTTGATCGTCAGACCTAAATGTAAGCAATAAGATGTGTTTGACATGGGTTGGCTTCAAAACGTTCTAAAATAAATAATTTTAAAATAACCTCCACTTGGGATTCAAAACTCTTCTGATTTTGAATATGGACAACATGAAATTTCTGTTTAAAAAAAGGAGATTTAAATAAGGCGCGTACCTTTAATAAAATAATAGAATAATACTTTCAGTTTTGAATACCACATCTGTTGGTTTTGGTGTGTCCCCCCCCTTCTAGCACCAAAGCCACGTGTCCTTAATACAAATTTGTTTTGTCAATTGTGCTACATATACGTGGCTTAAAATCAAAATGTATTGTGATGATATTCTGTAGAAAAAATATTAACACCGGCTGAGATTTGGGCGAGAATAGAGTTCATGACTTGCTGAAGCGGTAGTTGTGTATTGTAGTATACTAGAGATCCAGCCATTTTTACGGGCATACCTTCGGTTTTGGTTTACTGCTAGAGCTCGGATAGCGCGGAAGATTGTCATCAGCGTTTGTTTTTAAAACTGACGTCCAAGGGTAAGTTTGTAAGAATGTTTAATTACGGGGTAGGTGTACAGATTGTTGTTTTTTTTTTAGATTTGAATATTATTTTAACTCTTCGGTTGGCGAGAATATTATACAATATGATTAAACTAGTCTGTGACAGTTAATGTTAATGCTCACTTCTTTGGGTAAACATCGTCGTGATCTGTTAGTGTTGTGGCGTGATGAAATGCTGAAACGTGTTTGCTAATTTATGATTTTGAACTATTTTTAGAAGTCTGAATATCCGACCACCATGGCTCGCTGATTTTGAAGCAATGCGGTACACAACTATAAAACCTGGCACTGTCCATCTTGGCAGCTTGATTTCATTCTTAACTGTACTCCGTTTCCCAAGATGCATTGTGGTATATTTTTAAGATGGCGATCGTGCATATGGGGTATTTGGATGGTGACTATTTTAGTGGCCCCTCTTAATCCATTAACACCAGTAATTGGGTTATCTACAGTTTACACCCCCCCCCTCCTATCTCTGAGTATTACATCCTCACCGAAGAAACTGTTTTTTGATTGCCCGCCCTTGTCTTCCAGAGATGCGTCGAGTTACGCATTTATGAATTGATTTATCGATTTTATCTTTGAAAGGTTGACGACATAGATCATCAGTTCGATTATCAGCCATCATGGAAGGATGTGGGTGTGGGTTGATTAGGGTGATCGTATCACCCATCGTCATCGTTTACCTTTTTCTGACGTTGGGGGCAGCAGAGGAAGTGGATTCAATTTTCCCGGCTTGTAAAGAAAAAACTAATGCCATCGGTAAGTATTATACGCTGTATAAATACAGACCTCGTGCATTGATGCATAATCATGTTATTTTTAAGTGTGCACAGATTAGGTTACAAGCAAGTAATTTCAAATGTAATGTTTTCTTTCCTCGTTCCCAGATATACCAAGGCTCGTCGACCCGAACCCATGTATATTCAGGTGCCCAACAAAGGTCGAGATGGTTTGTGCAAACGACGGCACCAGTCACATCAACGAATGTTTCCTGTGCAAGGACGCGTGCAACAATAAGGACATGCCTATCTTTAAAGTCTGCAGTGGGCGTTGCCCATGTAAAGGAAAACCACACGACGATGTTATGAAGACAGTAGAGGATTGCAAAGACGGTAGGTGAAAATAATATTTCATCCATGTGAGACTTTTGAACTAGGTGGCAGCAGATTTCCGTTGACTGTGTAGTTCTGGGCATGCGCTCCGAGAACAGTGGAATTACCGGGAAGTCTGCTTCCACATAGCGTCCAAAAAAGTTTCTCATTGTTATTGGAAAGGAACCATCCTATTATTTTTTTTTAAAAGTTTTCTCTCTCTTTCATTTATAAAATTAAGTTATTATATACATACAAATATATAAAACTAGACATTAGGTGTTTGTGAACAAACACAAAGCTGTTCCGTTTTGTTTTGCTTTGATTAAACGATCCAGACATTTAAAATGAGCCTAAGTTCAAGATTGAACGATATGGTCCCACTTCCGGTTGACTCAGAAGTAAAGGTCAACATGGGGTCACGGTAACCCAAGGCTTATCTTCAATGCTCAAAAGGTTTATAATTGAAAAGAAATTGAACATGGGTTGAGTAGTTCTTGAGATATGGTCCCACTTTCGGTTGACCCGGAAGTAAAGGTTAACATGGGGTCACGGTATCCTAAGTTCAGTCTTCAATGCTTGAAGGGTCTATAACTGAAAAGAACATGTACATGGGTTGTGTAGTTCTTGAGATGTTGCACTGCAGAGGCAATGTTTTTTATCACAAGCGCAGTTGTGTTAACGGCTTTTTTTACTCTAAATTTTGTTATCGAGGAACAGGTCTCACAAGCTAGCATGTATACCAATCCTGTGACGGTTACACGGTTAACCGGTGATCAACCGGTTAAACGTTTACATTTTTACGGTTCGGATAAGCATAAAACAATTCAATCGAAAATTGCTAAACATTGACTATGAATTTGCTTATTCAAAATCAAATCGCTTATTCGGAATCAATTCGCTTATTCAAACTCAAATCACTTATTTGGAATCAATTCGCTTATTCTGAATAAATTCGCTTATTCAGAATCAAAACACTTTTTCACAATCAATTTGCTTACTCGGAATAATTTCGCTCATTCAAAATCAATTTGCTTATTCAGAATCATTGCTGATTCATAACCATTTTGCCTATTCATAACCATTTCGCCAAGTCGTAAGCATTATGCTTGTTGATAAAGATTGTGAAGTTTCTTTAAATACACTTAACACTACATCATTCAATGATTCATCACAAGACGCATGAATGATAGTACCATTTCGATGTTCATTCATAAAATGTGTATGCCGTGTAAACTTCCAAATCTCAGGCAGGTGTATTCATCCGTGCACTGTTGCTTTTACGGAATGGCTTATTCGGAATCAATTCGCTTATTCAAAATCAATTCGCTTATTGGTATCAATTCGCTTATTCGAAATCAATTCGCTTATTCAGAATTAAAACGCTTATTCAGAATCGATTCGCTTACTCGGATTAATTTCGCTCATTCTAAATCAATTTGCTTATTCAGAATCAATTCGCATATTCAGAATTAAAACGCTTATTCAGAATCAATTTGCTTACTCGGAATAATTTCGCTCATTTGAAATCAGTTTGCTTATTTAAAATCTAATGGCTTATTCGGTATCAATTCGCTTATTTGGAATCAATTCGCTTATTCAAAATCGAATGAATGATAGTACCATTTCGGTACTTATGAATGATAGTACCATTTCGATGTTCATTCATAAAACGTTTATGCCGTGTAAACTTCCAAATCTCAGGCAGGTGTATTCATCCGTGCATGGTCGTTTTTTGTAAATTTTATGCACAGGCTTAATTTAAAGCTAAATACTGCTGTATTAAAATCGTAATTGTAAAACTTTGTGTGCCCTTTATTACCGATCGAGTATGTTATTTTCGTATGGCATGAATAGTAAAAAATTTATGGGACATGAGTTATTGTTAATTTTGGCTTTTGACCCCAAATCCAACACTGACCCTATAGCCATGGAAAAGGTTATTTCACGTTTTTATACATTATTTCCCCACTCAGCTCTAATTCTTGCCCTATTGCATCCCCACCAAGTGTTTTGTCTGCTAGACGGTGATTTCCCAAAGTAATGCATTCGCACAAGAACCTTAAAAACGTGGTTTCAGGCGAATGGGTAGCCTTGTTTCCTTCACGATTGAGCTTCAAGTAATGCGTTTGCATAAGAAACCTAAAAGATCGTTTTCCGGTGAACGGGACCCAAGCGCGGACAAGTCTGCTACGCGGGCAACATCGTCCCACACACGGCGTTCTATTTTTCTACGTTCACGCTGCTGATACCTGAGTAACGATAAGATTTGAGCGGACACACGACGCTCTGCGCTGAGAGCAAGACAACTCGATTCTTGTGAATGAAAGTAGACTTGCGTTAGTCGGCGCAGGAATGACTCTTTATAATACACTCTACATACAAACAACGCAAAAACACGGGTCACAAATGGGTAGGACTTGATCAAGTTTTTAAAAAAGCAAGCAAGAGCGCCGTTAAACTGGTATAGCGCCCTCATTTGTTAAAAAAATTAGAGCTTGACTCCTTTTTTATTTATAAACTCACAGATTATAGGCAAAGTACCCGTGGCGTTAAAATTTGCCTGAGAATTTGGGGTTTTTTTTACTGACAATGTTTTGGTGAGTTTTGATGCTTTTAAACTGAAGTTCAATAAAATCTTTCTTGTTTTAAGAAACATTTGTGTAATCTAGGACGTTAAATTTGAGCTTAATTGAAAAAATATGTTTCTAGAAGTCGGATTTGATTCCACTATCTCCATGTGTTTTGTGCACGGGCGAAAATGCGCAATAAATGACGTCATTATGACGTCGTTCGTTGTTTTAGGCCGGAAAGCACATCTACAGTATCTCATAAGTCTAATACTAAAAAAAGTTTGACGATCGGCGGTATACTTTTTGAGATATGGTGCTTACAAGGCTGGCTAATTAAATATTCACCTCGCTCTAAAGTGGCTAATTAATTAAGAATTTTAACAACTATCACAATAAATGTTAAGTTTATGTACTAAGCTTCAATTTGATATATGACCAAACCCCTTCATATTTAAACATTAGGATATTTGGTGTATACAAAAAACGTGTACAAATGTTATGGGATTTAGGTGGAAACAAAGAATAATAATAATAATAATAAAAATAATAAAAATCTCGACGAAAACAAAACCTGTTCCGACAGTAAGTCGGAACAGCTAATTAGTAGGGGAGATGGCCTTAGCTTTCGATCCAATCCGGACCTTCGTCAGAGGCATAAACAAGAACAAACACAAACATATCCATTTATAGCAAAATGGATACAGTAAAAACAAATAAAAACAGAAGACAAGCAACTCAATGGGATCACCACGAAGGGATACCACAACAGAAAATTAAGTTTCTTACTACGAATGGTGAGGGTCTGTTGAAACCGTAGAGTTGCAAACAGGATAATCCTGATGACCGGTGATATATAAAATTAGTAGGGGAGATGGCCTTAGCTTTCGATCCAATCCGGACCTTCGTCAGAGGCATAAACAAGAACAAACACAAACATATCCATTTATAGCAAAATGGATACAGTAAAAACAAATAAAAACAGAAGACAAGCAACTCAATGGGATCACCACGAAGGGATACCACAACAGAAAATTAAGTTTCTTACTACGAATGGTGAGGGTATTATATAATTTAAGTTTGCTACAGGCTTTGTGACTGCCTCCCATCTTATTTTTTACCTCACTCCATTTGAAGCAACTAGTTTGTACCTGGCTGAGCTCATGGTCCAACATCATGTTCTGCTTACAGCGACATTTTGCGCTTATGGTAGTCTTGGTTACAAGACGCTTTAGCGGTAACAAGTTTTTTTTCGTGACTAATTCGTGATAACACAAAGCGTCTTAGAACCAAGACTACGCTTACGGTGCCCTGTAAAGCACACAATTCGACCGACCGTAACCCAAGTCCGGTGTCATAGGGAAATCTCTCCGCCGGAGATTCTGTCCCCATAATGGGAAATTATTATGGGCCGGAGGAGGAGGATTCAAAAGAGGGCGCTATCAGAAGAAGTTTGTACATTTGTACATAGTTCGCCGTACAATGACAATGGTCCGGTGACGTCCGGTGACGTAGGTACTGCTAGTTCAAAACGACGTGACTGCAGGCTTATAGTAACCTTATTATAGGCAAGGAGCTAAAACCATGGGACGTAAGATGGGTTCTTCTCATTGAAACAACCCATAAACGCTGAGATGAGAATGTAAACTCGGGATGTATACTCTCTTAATAGACTGGTCCCCTGTCTTTATCCGCAAGGATAAAGACACCCAGGTACTGGTTTTAAGGCCCAATGATTTCATTGGATACATCATGTAGCGTTGTTTTGTTCTGCGAGTGTCCGCGTGAAATCAATGCTAGGTCAAAGGTACGTTTGGCAACATCCGGACTGGCTGGTATATGGCGTTATTCACGAGCCTCGAAGTGTGACGTCAGATGTTCGAGCTACTCTCTTAATAGCTGTTCACTTCAACCAGTGTTCATTCATGCTTGTTTTCAACTTGATTTTTGCTTCTTTTTTTCTTCTGGACACATGCAGGGAAATGTGCGGTAGACGCTTCTGATCACTATGATGAAGACTACGGGCAGGATGTCGAAGCCCCCGAGGCTAAGTATACGTACCCCGAGTACACGCAGGAGCAAGATGAAAATGGGGAGGTCATCCATGAGCTGAACGGATACACGGATAAAGGAGATGCAGAAGAAGAGGAAGAGGAAGAGGAGGAGGAAGGGCTCCAGGAATGGGAATATTATGAAGGGGAGGATGAAGTGGAAGGGGCGGTGGAAGTAGAAGGGGAGGGTGGAGTGGAATGGGATGAGGAAGGGGAATGGGTGGTGGAAGAGGAAGGGGAGGATACACTGCAAGGGGAGGGACAGGAAAGTGGGGGAGCTGGGGATGGGGTGAGGACGCAGGAGGAGGTAGGGGAGAAGGAAGATGTTGACAAGAAACAAAATGATGGAGAGGATCAGGGAACCAATAAGAAAGGGGATAAGACAGGTGAAGAGGGTGTGCCCAAGGGGGGATCCAAGGAGAAGCAGAAAGCCGGAGGAGTAGAACGAGACACGGATGAACCGATTAAAGTGGTGGTACCGAAAGTTGAAAACAACGAAGATGTTATCAGTTAAAGACCAAAGTGAACCACGCTGCATTTATACTTTACAACTTTCCTATCACTTTACTATTTAATTTAAATAATTTATTAACTAGTTCTTTGAAAAATAAAAACCACGTATATTATAACTGATAGTTTAAGATACGCTGTTCACGATAAATACAATTTTATATATCGCTTCATACGCAGTGTTACCAAGCACTTTACAAATGATTACAGATGCAAGAAATATCATAAACAACCAAAGAAAAGAGAAATTATGTTACGGAGTTGAATTAAATAGGTATGTTTCCAATAATTTTTTGAAATCGTTCAAAGCCGGTGAATCACATTATGACGACGGGGAGATTGTTCCAAAGTTTGGGGCACAAGCGGAGAAGGCTCGACCCCCGTAGCGAGACCATGGCCCAATTTCTTGGCGCTGCTTAAACAGCAATGCTTAACAGTTTTCTGCTAAGCAAAAATAAGCAGGACACCAGTCAAAGATGGTATATGTCGAATAGTATTTTGGCTGGTTACCTTAATCTGGTACGCAGAAATTTGCTATTTGTGCTATTAAGCTCCTTTTGTGCATAAACCAGCTCAATGAAATTGGGCCCGGGCTAGTTGCGCTAGGTGTGCATGTTTGCTGCTCACGAAGACAGATTTTCTTAGCCTTCATAAACCTATTTTTGTTTGCATTCCTTAAATTGTTGAGCTTTAATAATAAACTGTTTTTGTTGATCATTACAAGAGACAATGTTGCAATTAGAATATTTGCTATCAGTTTGTCACAATTAAATTGTATTAGAGAATTAATAGTAAGCTGCAGGAAATAATAGAGTAAATATTTCATTCAAATTCCCGAAATAAATTCCACGGAACTAAAAGGCAAATGTAAACCAATTACCAGGTGTTTTGCCAACCATACAATTTTTATCGTCCCCCTATTTTCAGGTACGCAGATAACTAGTTTCACCTGTTTTGCAATTTCATCCAATTTCATTGGTCGATCATATGACGCGCGCGCGTCTCTTAGCCAATGAAGTTCCGTGAATTTGTCACGCGAGTCCTTTTACTGTGCGCGAACACGTGCACGCCACATTTTTTGGAGGTTGTCCGTAACTATTTGACATGAGATGAGCAGAGCTAGTTTGTAACTTAGTTTTTGACAAAGTTTTCACCGAATTCCCGAATTTTTCTCGTGAATGACTAAATGACAACAATTTCCGATGAACCACCTCTGAGAATGTTTGGATGCGTTTCTGTACTCCATTTCCATGTAAGTTTTTGGACAGTAAAAAGTTTACGCATCATTTACCGAGTGCTAGAAGTTCCAATTTGCTCCTTTTGCTCCTTTTTTAACATCTTAAACTAAGCCATGCTTTTGAATAATGCTACTGAATATAGTTGTGTTAACATTCACGACTCGCATGTCGAGTACCCAGACTGCCCCTTCCCGATATTTGAAGACTAATTAGTTAGTGTGGGTTTTTCTTTCTTTTCTTTTTTAACAAACATGGCGCCACACGTTGGAATGACATTAAGTTTTAAAGCACATTTTTCAAACCACCACAATTTCGACAAATTCTTCTTTGGTGAGTCTGTTTTTAAGTTATTTGTTTTACCTTTGAGTCAAAGCACTACTGATACAATACAAACAGTTTTCAATGAAACTGTGGGCGAGGGAGCAACAATATGTTCACTCTCAAACATTCCGATCTCCAAAGTTATGTTCTGGCATTAGTGGTTTACGCTCTACACATTAAGTGCTGTATAACGTTTTTAATTCCCAACATGTAAAAGTCAACTAAGCCACATTTAGGCCTACCTCCTATAAATATAACAATGACGGCAGCTGTTGTACATCCATGTCAATAACTCTTTGGCAAACACTTCGTGAGTTGGCTCACCTTGTTTTGTCAATCGACGAGGACCAACCACAATCTTTTTTCTTCCGGTTCATGCATGAGTCTTGGGGTCGGTTTATCGTCTGCTCACAATCACATGTCGTTTTTCTTGCAAAGTTGTTGACAGTTTCAAACAGACCTTGCGAAATGTACGTGCACGTATTGTACTATTTAAAAAGTGTTATTTTTGACCATCCTAACAACAGTCAACCGTATACTAATCAAATTCCGCAAGAAGAACACAGCAAGATGGTAGACAACAAAACTAGTTAGTCCAACTCCAAGTTTGTACAAAAAAGTGATGGTCAACATTGTCTTTAGCTACCTGATTGAGGGCGCCAGCAAATTCTCAATGTTACATTCCTGCGGTAAATCCACGCGGTTGCCAGCAATTTCACATGAAATGCTAAAAGAACTTGCCGTTAATCAACGTTGCAAATAATTTATTCTCAATTGTATCATATTTCGTAAAGTTTGTTTTCTTTTTGAGATAGAGGGTGGAGGGGGGGGTCTATGGTATAATAAGTCTACAAAGTTGAATATAATTAACACAACGAAAAACTGCAGCTTTCCATTTCATGAAACAATGTTTTTAATCGATTTTGTTTTAAATAAAACCATGAAAGTTTTGAGTAGTTAATAATTAGACTGCGTTTGTAGTTATAGTGTTATTACTAATTTACTCTCAGTGTAGGCCTTATACAATCCCCCATGTTAATGCGTGTTTTAAAATTTAGTTATATCTGAGTTGAAGTGCCTGCAATTGCTCAAACACATATCAATGAACAATTCCGCTTGAAATACTTTCATTGGGCAATGAGATAAATTAAAAACATTTAAGAGAATTATGAAGCTCAGCTGGGGACTGTGGTTTTTTTTCAGTGGACATTTGAAAGTTTTTTGGACCGTGAAAGATCAAACAAAGTAGGCCTAATGACAATAGAGTTACAAACTGATATCAATTAAATGTGCCGAATTTTTCCCATTGTATATTTTTTACAAGTAAACTTTATAATAAAGTAAATCCCCCCAAATGAAACAAACGGCTGCTCCATACATTAATTACTAAGCATAATACTTTGCTTAGCCGATGAAGCTTACCAACCAACTATGTTTATTATGTTCATTGCTTGTGGTTGGTTCCACGTTGTGGTCTGCCAAGAGCAGATGAAGTCACTAATAAGCAGCATTGTCAAATCTATATATCTCCCTAAAAGGATACAAAGAACTTTTTTTTCTTTTCTTTTTTGCGACTCATAGGCAGATAGAAAATACTATCATCAGATTTGCATTTTTAATGACAATTCTATCAATTTTTAACAAAGTTTGGGCGGAGAAAATTTCAAAGCCATGATTGCATCCATTTCGCATGACCATTACAAAATCGCGTTCAGGGATTTTAAACAATTATTTAACTACGCATGCAACAGCACAGTTATAGGATTAAAAACGGGATAGGAAACGAAAATAAATGTTCAGTTTTAGGTGGGAAAACCTACACAATCAGGTTGAGACTGAAAACCCAATCCAGATGCAAGGCTCCGGTCTGAGGTGGGATTGGAACCAGTTCCTCTGAGGTGAGAGGCAGGGAAATAAACCACTGGGCCAACTCGATTCTCCATCATCATTCTAAACAAGCTGTGTTTTAAATCATCAACTAGACCATGAATTGTTATTTTATAGCCATCTTGTTTTTTTATCATTCAAGTGTGTTGTAACCAAACCGAGTCTGGCAGGGAAAATAGTCAGAACACTGTTAGACTCTGTATTCATGATCGATAAATAGGTACAGGGTACATGTCAAAGATGGTGTAGCATTTTCCAACTCACATTCAACCTGAGAAGTATCAGTTTGAAAATTTAATGCTGACGTTAGAAAAGTTATGAGTAATTCCATATTTAAAAAACGGTTTAGCTGTGGGCAATATTTCTCCTTGAAGTTCAAAGTTTGGTAATTTTTAGAAATTTACAGCTGAAATTTTTGAGAGATGGTTGTATGAGACACCAATAGCTAAGGGAAGTATGCAGATGTAGAATTTTTTATGCTAGTTTTTTTTATAGCTTGGAAAAACCTGCAACCGTCTTGAGGGTTATATCCATTAACCAACATAATTGCACCGCCACAGCGAGTAAAATAATCGGGTAACAACTGACAAGCAGTGTGTGCCATACTAATGATGCGTCTACAGTGAGTGATTGGGGCCGAGGTTGAAGCTAATTATAATGGGCAGTGAACGTGAGTTTTTCCCTGTCTGACGTGGCAGAATGGAATAAGATGGGAGAGAGCGATCGGAAATTAGGGGAAGATAAATCTTGGATTCATCACAGGGACATCGTTTACTGAATTTAAACCATTGGTTTAAAAAGAAAACTATTCTGCATAAATGAGGGCATTGACCGAGCAATAGGCTTTTGAACCCGTAGTTGAACTGACTGACCTTCTGATGTTTTGTATTATTTCATAACATGAGCAAACCTAGCGTCGAAATTGGGATTAAATGTTTAAGTCATTTTTTTAAACTTTGTTTTTATTTGGATTGAGATAATTTAGTTCGGCGGCTTAGTTTGTCTGCCGATGGGTTATTCAAGTTTTGTTTTCGTGTGATTTGTATTTGATGTTATTTTTGGTTTTGTTGTGTGTCAGAAAGAGAGAGACGCGAACATTTATTTTTATTTTAGTCTGAAGGACAAAATTCCGCACCAAACCTTACAAGAAAATTGTTGAACTCTCGCCCGTCCACCACAACTATACTCTACACATGAAAATTATGCATGCGCGGAATTTTATTATAAATACAGGGGATTTTTTTCCCCAACAGAGTCAACAGAGAATCAAATGCAACTGAACGTATGTTTCAAAACCTTGTTTTTCTAGAAACCCATATCATTGTCTCATTATTGACTACTGAGATAAAAAATATTGACAAGAGGCATGCGCAGTGCATGCTTCAATTACGCTAACGATTGACAGATTTCATTGTGATAAAAGGGGTGTCGACAGTTTGTTACAATATTTTTGAGCACATTTTGCCAAACTGCGAAGCACACGAGGAAAAATGAAGTATACAGAGTAGTAGTACAGTGAAATACTTCTAAGTACTTTGTTTACGAAAGAGTTTTGCAAGATTTCCTGAGCAAACGTCTCGTGACTCCTGTTGAATGCGCCATTTTTCTTTTAATGTGGTGACAATCGGCTTTCCCACAACTTTAGGCGCTGTCATAAAAATCTAGGGTTGGTGTAGAAGGTGAACAACAAATTTAATAAGAAGTTAAAATTAACTGTAATAAGTGCGTGGCTTTTTATTCGCCGAAAGAAGTTTTTTTTATAAATAATTCTTTTCTCAACGAATTTTGACAGGTCATGTTGTTTCGAAACGAAAAGCATACAACAAGCTGTTGCATATGCCACGGACAACGCACATACTGCATGTGACGTGCGAAATGGACGTGAGATAATGTCCGGATATCGACAATAATTCATGTTTACTTTGTAAACGGTTAAAAGGGCGTAAAAAATTCTCGGGCAAAAATATTGTACATGCACCTAATAAACAAGTAAATAAATTCTTTGTTGACATCTCAACAGCTTTGCCGATTGTCAGTGGCTTTCGCTTTTCTAGCGCCATTTATTATTAAAAACGTATTAGACACTTCATGGTTATTGTGGTTTGCGAGCCTTGCACAACTGGTGAACCTACATAATTATGCCGTTACTGTTCGAGAACGAGTTACAAAGGCAAAAATACAGTCAAGTGACCCAACCTACTTTGAAAAAAGTCATGTAATATTATTCAGGCCTTGAGATAATATTTGCAAAATCATGAGAGTTTATAATAGCCGTCGGATCTTAACGCATCGTGGAACATTATTATCAGTGTCGAGGATAGTGAGGGTTTTTAGGCCCCACCCACCATTTTGTATACAAACATTATTCATTCTTAAATCTTGTATACAAAGGAATAGGGTTTCACTCTACTGTAAGCCCCCCCCCCCCCCTAACTCTACAAACTACGGGTCAGAATTGACCCCAATGGGTCCCGTGGGGCCCGACCCATTTCTGGGGTTTGTATTACCCAGAATCTATGTTAAAATCACACCGAAATGGGTCAAACTGACGCAGAATCCTATGTTAAAATCCCGTTTTAACCATTTCCGGGTCAATTTGAACCACGCACGGGTCAGGCCCAATGGGAACCGGACTCCGGGTCAAATCTGACCCGGGAGATTTTAGAGTGGAGCCCCGATAACAAGGAATGTTTTCAGAGTCGAGTTGTCCACTTTCCGAGTTTTGAGAGTTTTGGGGATATTCACTTTTTATGAACTGTGTGTGATTCTTCAAGAATGTGATCGAAACATGCCAGTACATTTGGGGAGACTACGCTCGACGTTTCAGTTGCATCGTCCTATTTGTAGCCGAAATACACATTCCCAAGTATTGTTTATTGTTTTCCTTCGAAAAATGTTTGATAAATGATGACGTTTCAAAAAAAAAAAAAAAAAAACACACCCCAACAAACAAACACCCCAACACCCCAACAAACAAACAAGCAAACAAACACCCCAACACCCCAACAAACAAACAAAACATCACCCCAACATCCCAAACAAACAGAAAAATAAACAAACAAACAAACAAATAAAACATGAAATAATCTTGGACAATGTCCTGAAATCCTTATAACACGCAAAGGGTTTGTACATGGCTGCCGGTAATGTGTCGGGTCCCAAACATGTTTTGCTTCGTCTTACTATGGTTTTTGGTTTGTTTTTTTTTTTTTTTTTTTTTTTTTTTTTTTTTTGGGGGGGGGGTTCCCCCTTCTTCTTTTCGTCCAGTATCTTAAGTCCAAGTTTATAACTTCTGCAGCTACATGAAAACATATACATGTAATGTCTTACATTAAAATTCACACCAATTTGGCGACAAAATGGGCAATGCATTCTTGCTTAGAAAAAAACAAATACTAAAAGGTCGATGAAAAACAAACGGCGAAATGTTTCGGGCTGGTGGTCACCATTAAAATATCATAATCAACTTGATTACCTTTGTAACTATACAATCAGCTGTAGACCTGAGCCTCTCCAATTAACTATAAGATTTCAACTGTTAACCTTTTAGACTAAATAGGTCTGTGTCTATAAATTCATATGCGCATGTTGTTCGTTATACACTAGAAAGGTCTGGCTGGGCAATTTGAAACAGTTCGACCCGTCTGAGCATTTTGTCTGTCCGGCCTTGCTTTGGGCTGAATAAATCATCTGTATGTATAACGACAGAACAAGAAGGGGGCTCATTCTAAACAACCGAGTATTTAATACTATACGCCTAATGAACCATACATGCAACAAGCGGATGCAGCCATACAACAGCAAAGCCAAATTGAATGAAACTGAAAAGGCGCCTTCCAGTTTGGAAATTATAGACAGTAAACTGTCATAAATTACACTCCTAGTCGTTTGTCTAAACACTTTCTGGGCGGCAGTATAAATCAACGATTGCTGCACGCGCAACTTAATTGAAAGCCGTAAATTACAGGTTAAAATCGCAAAAGAACGCTGTTTACAGCTTTGAATAACAACTACTTCGATGAAAGGTTAGGAGCACTCGCTTGAATGAAAATGGTGTAAGTAATAATGGTGCAAAAAAATTAAGCTAAAACCTAAAATAAACAAAACCATTGCACATCGTTAACCATTCTTATCAACGTACTTCAAATAGGGTTTCAGATATCATGTTACCGTTGAGTATACAGTGCTTAAATGGGTGTATGGGTAAACACGAATTATATTCTTTATCCCATATGCAAACTTAACATCTATTTAAAAAAAATAATCATATTACTGCAAAAAATCTATTCGGATGCAGTGAAGAATTGGAGGACTAGCTTGTTGAGGTGTTTTTTGTTTGTTTGTTTTTTGTTTTTTGTTGGGGCGTTGGGGTGTTTGTTTGTTTGTTTGTTTTTTGTTTTTTGATTGTTTGTTTGTTTGTTTGTTTGTTTGTTTGTTTGTTTGTTTGTTTGTTGGGGTGTTCGTTTGTTTG
This sequence comes from Pisaster brevispinus, assembly GCA_023634235.1. Classification (NCBI taxonomy): domain Eukaryota; kingdom Metazoa; phylum Echinodermata; class Asteroidea; order Forcipulatida; family Asteriidae; genus Pisaster; species Pisaster brevispinus. The sequence goes on along the minus strand of JAMKCF010000002.1, from coordinate 2,815,906 downwards.
TTGGGGACGTTTGGTTTGTTTTGTTTTTTGAGTGTTTTTTTGTAAGCCGATGGGAAGAAGATTTGTAGGTCATGTCCGCATTGTCGGCTACGACAGTGACTGCGGCTGTTGCTAAGGATGTTGCTAAGCCGGGCAGCCAATGCTTCAACGCATGCTCGTGGTGATCCAGCCGCAGCCACTACCCTAGCCGATACTTCATACAATGCCTAAATCGCTATAAGAACCATGTTGTGAACATTCGAAACATGTAAGCACGACGCCAGTCCTCAAATAGGCTCTATGTCTGCAATCCTGAATTCCAACTACTAGAATGCTGAAACAAATACAAAATCTCACATGAAAGCATGCGGCCTCCATAATGATTGCCAAAGACCAGTCCCGCACTTTGTGTGACCAAACACATACATTAAATTAAAACAACTGTGAAAGTTTAAGCTGAATCTGTCTGAGAAGTCACGACAAATAATACAGTGAAAACTACACTATTTTTTCGCTGCTTTCAAATATCGTGTTTCGGATTCGCGAGACCAAATTAATTGTTTTACTGTAAAAATGTTTTTTTTTTTTAATAAACAACAACAACAACAACAACTTTCATTGCAGGCAAAAAAAAATAGCTCAAGGGAAGCTTTCCCACCATCTTTATACCACAGTTACAGTACATTAAATTGCAATCTTACTAATGTTGTGCACACCCTTTAGTATGACGTAGGGACTACTACTTAACCATGCTTATTTCCAAAACATCAGGTTTTCATTGTTTCCTTAAAAAAGAAAAATTGTAGTGTTCTTTGTTGGAGTAAACCCTGAAAAATTTGGGGTGTTTGGGTTGTTGTTTTTTTCTTGGGGGTTGTTAATGTTGGTGTTAATGTTGTTGTTGTTGTTGTTGTTGTTGTTGTTGTTGTTGTTGTTTTTTTGTTGTTGTTGTCGTCGTTGTCGTCGTCGTCGTCGTCGTCGTAGTAATAGTAGTTGCTGTTGTTGTTGTTGTTGTTGTTGTTGTTGTTGTTGTTGTTGTTGTTGTTGTTGTTGTTGTTGTTGTTGTTGTTGTTGTTGTTGTTGTTGTTGTTGTTGTTGTTGTTGTTGTTGCTGTTGTTGTTGTTGTTGTTGTTGTTATACTTTACATAAAACCAGTTCAACTACCCATTGATCTCTACAGATCAATGCAACTACCTTACTGACGTCATCACGCAGCCATGTTAGAGGTAAAATGATGAAGAAACCATGTGAACTCACAGCCATGGACAACTTCTCAAAAACATTTTACGCGCGCGTTAGCCGTAAAAATGAGGTGCATGCTGGTCTAGATTATGACAAAAATGTCGTTATTAGCCCGGCACAGCCTCACTACCATTGGAAGCGCGCCGTATCGATACCTCTCGTCGCTAATCCTGGTAGAGAAACACTGAAAATCAATGCTGATTGGCTAACCAAAATGTTCTGTTTTGCGTGCACGCTTGTTAAAAAATTTCGAGCGCTTGTAGGATCTCTATTATATTAATTTCAATAGAGATCAATGGTTAGACGTATCACAAGATCGAAAAAGAATGAGAGGGGGCCAGTTGCTTCATGACTTGATGCATCCTTTGACAGCGCGCTCTGCCAAGTCTCTATTAACACAGAATGGATCAATCACATGACTAATTAAAATATCCAATATATTTGGATATTTTAAAGTCACACTTCCAGGGGTTACGATCGAGCAACTTAAGGCATTCTGGGGAAGAAAACAAAATGGCGCGTCGAGACCGTACACCACTGGGAACGAGGTTGAGCCCAGCATGTTCCTCATTTTACGGCTAATGCGCGCGTAAAATGTATTTGCGAAGTAGTCCATGTACGCGCGGGGCACAGGATGGGCAATTAAACAACCGTGCTCTGAACTCGGGAGATTACCACTCCAGTAACGTAAGGTGCTTAAGGTCTATCAATTTCTAACAAAGTGCTATTTTAAGTTAAAGTGAGTTAAATGAACATTGTGTTGCCTGTGCGATTGCATTCCTTGGGAAATTCTGACTACCTCCATCGCATTCTACGTAAAACCTTCACACAATCCTCTCTGAATCTGTTATTAACAAAGCTATAAATAGCGGGGTTGACTGCGGGCGTGGTATAGTACAAATGCTGTAGAAGGATTAAAAAAGCAAAACCAACTTCATTATTTTTTTCCAATTTTGTCCACTCTGTCTGCAAGAGGTAAGATATGATCCACATTATCCAACGTGCAGACCATGTCACTACAAAGACGACGGTAGCCAGGAGGAGCATCTTTCCTGTTTTGTTCTTCTTGATCTTATTCGTGGGTTGATCTACTGTTTCGTTTGGTCCGTTGTTCAGTGTGATCTTAGGATTGTCCACAGCTGTGTCCTCGCTTGATGAACCCAAAGCGTTTAAGGTCATCCGTTTGTTAAGCAGACTGGCGTTTTTCTCGCGAGATGTTGCAGCAGCTACCAAGCGGTCCCGGATACTCTTGTGCTTTTCTACGGGCGATCCAGCTCGCTGACGCCCAGTTCGAGCCTGGCAAAGCTTGCTGGCAATCCCTTCAATCCCTCCAATGCTGTGTCGGCGAATATTCCTACTCTGTCTTGGTTTGAGTGATATACCAATGATAGAGTCCATATCAGTAACTTCGAGTAAGCCCGACATTAGGGGAGGTCGCGACGATGTTTCAATTTCAGTGGTGTTATCCGCCTGGGCAACTTTCACCAAAGCTGGTTTGACTTTCAATCTCTTTCTTACTTCTCTGTAGATCAGCATGTACATTATTAAAGCTAGCGTCATCATACCAGCAAAGGCAACAACGATTAGAAATAAGGCTACGAATACCATCTCGTTTAAGTCACCCTTTGTAGTCTCACATCGAGACGTTAGCTCGCCGTCAACAGTGTGTTGAGTTACATCGTAGATAAGGAAAGCGGGCATGGTGAGGAAGGCAGAAGCTATTATGCCAGCAATGCTCAAGTTTTGGGCGCGTGTATGCGTCATCCACCCCAGATGCGGACGGCATATTGCAAGGTAGCGGTCCACAGCTACTGCTGTGGTTACAAACGCGGATGACAACTCGCTTGCCAAGCCTGTCCATGTAAACAGCCGGCAGACGAAGACATTTGAGAAACTGTTTTCCTCAATCCAGAGATAAAATCGATACGACGATAGGGCACAGATGAAAAAGTCCACTCCAGCTAGGGCTAAGATAAACACACGGGTACCAGTCCGTTTAGTTTTGGAGTAGTACACAACAATAACCAGAATGTTACCTGGTATTCCAATGATAGCGACGATACATAGTAAACCGACTAGAAACCACGTGTATAAAGCCATTGTTTAAAATTGTCTCCATAAACCGTCACTGTATCAAAAATGTGTACGTCACTATTTGTACCTTAAATATCAGTTGATGCTTCTAAAACACGTTTTCCTTGTTGTAGTTCGTCTGATCACAACTCTTGTAAAATGTACTTAGCATGGAATTGTTACCGGGTGTAAGAATATTACGAAGATTAAACGACTGATTCATGTCCAATTCGGCAGTCCAAACATTTGCCTCTGCGATGCGTCAGTTCATTTATCAAAATACAGACAAACTAAAAGTTGTCACTGGGTGTACAGCTCCATTGCCTTCACTAGATGACAAGAAGATTGTCGCTGTTTTATGTCCAATATCGGCACCATTTCATTATCAAACCGATATCAAACCGTAACCAGTTTTGGTGTCACAAGAGACGCACTGCGCCAAAACCTTTAATAACAGCTGATACAGTTCGCCATTCCTCAAATAGTAGGCAATTTGACAGTCCTGTTATCGTTTGTTTTAATAGTTACAAATTAGTTGTTACAAGCCCTACCTTTAAAGAAATGTCCTTTATTGCAATCAAGCCAAGAAAACCTGGACAACTTAAATGGTCAGATATCCATCAAGAAAACCAAAAAGTGATATTGCCGTTGCTTCACAACCAACGCACGGCCAAGGTGAGACTCCGGTTTTTGCACGAGTCCCCGCATAATCGTCGCAACAACAAGGTGTTAATTAATAGATCACCACCGTCCACAATAGCCGGTAATTACGAGCCGTCTAATTGTTACCTTTTAGTCCAGCCAATGTCGTAATAGGTTCAATTAACCTTTCAATTAAAGGTGCGCGGATAAACTCATATTCCGCTTGTGTCGCCATGATTTCAAATCCATCTGCGATAAAAATGGTTTCATATTAACTTGGAGTCCTTTTGTCCTGAAAACCTTCCTTGGCTCGGTCTTGAATAACGGAGTTTAATATTAATAATAAAAGCTAGCAGCCACTCTGTATTGGAAATGACTTTTTATCAGTAACGAGAATATCAATAATTGCCACAATACATGTGTCCATGGATTTGATCGACCGTTTTGCAACAGCGAAGATTAATGTTGTTTTACAAAATAAAAATCGTCACGGTGTGTTTTGGGGTAAAGTTCATCCCTTTGGTTGCTCTGGTGATGACGCAAGAATCAGCACGTATGTTGATCGATTGGTTGTCTGTTTCAGTTTGAATCCAATTCAGACGAAGATTGTTATGAAGCAATGCTTTATCAATGGAGTCTATTCTCCGTTGAGTTCTGGTATTATCAGAGAAACGTGTCAACATGTATCTCCAGTGGTAGCTTTAGGGTGGAAAGCCAGCTCCAGTGTTCCTTGCAGAATAGTGTAAGGCAAACTGGGACTTGTTACGAATGCTTCTTTTGTAGCTGCAACAAATAGACAATCGGTCCTTTTGATTGCGTCTCAACTACACTCTAGTTACCCATCAGCACAAAAACTCCAACTGCGACATCAGTGGTGGTTTCAGGTGTGATATTTTAAACTGCAGTCAGCATCAAAGCCATAGCGTGGATGAGAGCGTCATCCTCATGTGTTGGAGTCAGTCACGTTGGTCCGTACTGGATACACAATTAGCTCACTGCAATCACCGGGAAGCTCAACCTGTTGCACCGGTATTGTTGAGCCTTATCACGGTACACCAATGCCAAAGACACCCGGTTGTTCGTTATTGTCGTTGATTCTTCATAAATCGGATGTATCTCTTGTTAACCAATGTATTTAACTTTAAGAACTGTATATTTCTTTGACACCTAAACACAAAGCGAATTGGAAGGATTCGTTTCCATAGCAATGAGACGATATCAGTTCGTCCGCCGCTCAGGATGATTTATTGTACCGATGAAATACCGAGTTGCGCAGAAACTAAGATGTAAAATAAGAACACTGGCGTGCGCGGTCTAACAACATTGGTTTCCATAGAAATAACCGAGGCAGGTATAATGACTCCGTGTTGAAATCAAGGGAACGGTAGCTTGTTTGGGTTTAATTGCGAAAGAATTGGAAGGCCATCTTCGACTGAATTGATGGAACGTTGGTAGCTACTACCCCCCCTCCCCCTCGGCCCCCAAGGCCGGATGTGTCTTTGTGCTAGAGCGTACGCGAACAAACGGAGGACAACCTCATTTTGTGGCACCAAACAATAAAAACACAATTTGACAAAATTTTAACCTTGGAGTCGTTCAAATGAAAGTCATTGGTCAATCCATCATATTATGAACAGACCCCAATTAGAACCCAGTAGATGTATATTGTAGGGTCCTGTTTCTTTTCTACTGTTCGTTCACTTCATTTCTCAACATTTTGTTGTATTTTCAGTCACTCTACATTCGCCCCAAAATTATATAGCTAATTTACATTATTTCGCCGCCCTTTTCAAAACCACGACTTGGAAGTGGCCCAGAAATGGGTCAAGATGACACAAAATCCGAGTTAAAATCCCATTTTTAACGACTTTTCTGGTCTGCCTGACTCGCAAATGGACCAGGCCCCCTGCGACCAAGAATCCGGGTCAATTCTGACCGGGAGTTTTTGTTTTTTTAGATTGCATGTCCGAGCCGTAGCTTCGAAAAAGGTCTAAGCATACTTTGGTTGTCAAATCGTCTGTGTAGAAACCCATGTGTTAGCATAATAAACGCTTGATCCATGGCATGCGGTGGAGTTCCCTATAAATTATAAGGCAGAAATTGAGCTTATAGTGAACGTATTCAGGAATGAATAACGTGGTTAGATACAGTATCCCAACTCTCTCTCTCTCTTTTTATTTTATTTATTATTATTATTATTTTTTTTAATTTTTTTTTTTATCAACCGTATTTCACGAATGGATAGACGGCCTGGCTTTGTTCGCTTAAATACACCTCAACGTTGAATTTTCGAGGGGGAAAAAAAATCAAATATAAACCAAAGAGTGTGCAATTTCTACGGCTCTTGACTCACTCCTGCTTGTATCTGCTCAGAAGAATTGAACCAAAGAGTGTGCAATTTCCACGGCTCTTGACTGGCTCCTGCTTGTATCTGCTTAGAAGAATTGACCCAAATTCCGGGTCCTAGCGCAGGGCCTGATCCTTTCTGGGCCAGGCTGATCCGGAAACTAAGTGGTTAAAAATTGTTTTTTTAACAAGGATTTTTGTGGCATTTTGACCCATTTCCAAGAAATAGTACGGTGGAAAACTTCCCTGGAAAGGTTTTACTTGGAAGTTTGTAGTTTTTGAGAATTGCGCAAAACATTCGTGTTTTGATCTCGCGAATCCAAAACCCGATGGGTGAAAACAGAGAAAACATAATGTGATTTATTTATTTTATGTTTTTTAATTATATATATATATTTTGTGTTATTTACCCGTGACTCCAATTACCGGTTGTGCTTAAACTTTAATAATAAAGCGCACAAATCCACAAAAGTGCTCATGTTAGTTAGTCACGGGTTAGTTATTTTTACGTCTAATCATGACACTGTGGCTCTTGTGTAGACATGTGATGTCCCAGGTTGTAAACATGTGACGTCACAGGTTGTAAACATGTGGTGTCACAGGTTGTAAACATGTGATGTCACAGGTTGTAAACATGTGACATCACAGGTTGTAAACATGTGGTGTTACAGGTTGTAAACCACTGATCTCTATTATACTGTCAGTATAATAGAGATCAGTGTTGTAAACATGTGATGTCACAGGTCATAAACATGTGATGTCACACTTGTAAACATATACATGTGAGGTCACAATGGACTAATAATAGACTATAAAGTGTGTATTTTAACTGGAACTCTCTTTCATCTCATCCTGAAACCGGTGACACATCCTTTTCATAAACACAATTTAAACACACATCCATTTTAGTCTCGAGGAAACGATCGACAGGGGTCAGTGACGAGAGGTATCGATGCGGCGCGCTGCCCATGGTAGCGAGGCTGGGCGCCCACGCCTAGAGGTCAAAAGGAGGTTGTTCATTGGCCAATCCTGTGCGCCGTGCGTACAAATCTGCGCGTTTTCATTGTTTCGTCATTGATTTACCTCTAAGATGGCGGCTTGATGACGTCAATGCATAAGGCCTATTGTATCTTTCCGAGTGGTTAAAACTGTATAGATAGCATTGTTTGACTGAACGTATGGATTGGGCAATGGTTTAAGGACACCTCGTTTGTTATTTTTCCTCATTGTATGTCACGCATGAAGTATTATTATTAGCATTTTTTTTTTTATAGTGGAAAGATGCGCAATAATGTATACTTAAAATAATTGTTGGCGGCGTTACGACGCCTGCAAAGAGCACTGGTTGCTATTGGAGACCAATATCCCTGAAAAGTAATTAAAGCCTAGCAGTAAAGTGAAGTAACTTGGAATATATCAAAGCCGTAAGTTGCCATTAATGGACATTCTATTCATTCTCTTTTTATTTCTGAGAGTTGGCCGGTACACTGAACACCGTAAAAACAATTAGTAGTAAAAACTGATTAGTACTGCGATAATGTAGTGTCCCTTTAATATAAAGACGCGTATCAACCAAACCGAGGCTGGTATGAAAACGATGTCTCCATTCACAAAATCGTAGAGCACGGGTCGTGCCAGACTTGGCGACCGCCAGTAGTGGCTATGGCTGGAGCGCCAAAAAGCCTTAATCGGCGGCCGAAGCCAAACTAGATTGGTCCCCTGTCTTTATCGGAAAGGATCAAACTATATAGGCGCTCGAAGGGCCGATTTCACAAAGAGCTAAAGACTGATCTTACCTGTGTATCACTCTTTAAGCAAGGTGTGATGTCACGATACAAATCACTATGGTGTTACTGACAACTCATCTTTATGATGAGTCTTGGTGCTTCGTGAAATACAGCCTAATGGTTTCATTGCATTGGACATACATAAATCATATTATATATGCAATGACGCACCCGAGTGAGAGAGTATAGATCTTTCTTTTGCACAAAAATACAAGTTTCTTATGTCAGTTTTGACCAATAATGCTATCAAATTAATACCCATGTTAATGCTAAACAAGAAAGGTTAAACTTATAATTCATAAAAAAAGTTGTAATGTTTTGCTAAAAAGGGCAAACATTTGCCGATCCAGTTTTTACATTTTTAGCTACTCAAGGGTTGGTGGTTAATGATTGCAAAAAGAGAAAAGGGTCTTTAGACCCCTCACAAGCCCAAAACAGTTCCCTCACTGAGGTCAATGGAGAGCTATTGGCTTGGAGTCGTGCGCAGCGCGATAAACCCAAGATGGTTGGAACCATTGATTTCTATAATAGAGATCAATGGTTGGGACCAACTTGGTCCCAGACGTTCGAATACCCGGGAGACTTGGTCAGTCTAATGACATACTGGTTCAAAGCACAGGGAGCAGCAGGTTCTAAAAGCAGGTATTGGACATGTTTTACGAGCCTGACAGTGTGACATCGGGTATAACCGCGCCATAGCCATAGGGCCTTTTCGAAACCGCGCTTGGGCTTAGGCTTGGACTTAAAGGCTCCGTCAGTTATTTAGAAGACGTATGCTGTCAATCGGATCCCAAGCCAAAGCCCAAGAGCCCAAGCCAAAGCTCAAGAGCCCAAGGCGTGTTTTCGAAAAGGGCTATTAGTCGCTTGATACAAACGCAGCCATCCAAAAAGCGCGACTTTAAAGACCATTAATTTGCACGCGCTCGTCGTCTTTCATTATTTAATGGACAAGTCACTGGATACAGCAACATGCCATGCATTAAATATAGTAATTACAAGACAAAGAAACATCAATATTAACGTCTAATCCATAGTAATGTATCATTTCAGACCAGCTGTATAACGATAACCATTAGTGTAGATCATGTATCATTCAGCCGCTGCAGAATTTGACTCGTCAGTGGAAGAATAAAACGCACATTAACATGAGTGTACACATGTGGACTGACATAAATAACGACATCAGACATTTTGTATTTGTTCAGCGAACTTTTTGAACTAATATAAGGTACGACAGCAACACTGTGGCTTGAGTCGAATCAAGAAGGGTAGTGTCGGCAAAACTGGTCACTAAATTTTGAAACCTTTCTACAACGCACAATGGTTCAGATTCAAAATGTTCATATTTATTTATTAACTTAGCTCACCCTATTAAAGTAGTCATTGTACACTGAAACAAAATAAACATCTAAAAAAAATAACACTGTTTTTAAATTAGTAAAGCCTGACCAACCTGGTAGCCTTTACAAAAACTAGACCGGAGTATTACCTATCATACAGCTTGATGCATTTAAAACTTACGAAAATAAATCTATAAATTCTGAAGATGATCAAAAGAACGGATCGAAACGTCGAGTTTTCACACTTACTGATGGTTTTGGAACAGAATCAAATACAGTTCTTACGTGTGTTGTTTTTAAATTGGACTTTCATATTCAGGCATGAACACGCAGTTTATCAAATGGGAGGACATTTCCCAGTACAGCAAGACTTTGTACTGTGTTTTTCCCATTTGCAATGACACACAGCTGAGGAACTAAAAACAAGGAGATCAGCTGTGGAGCTGAAAGTTGCATGCCTGCGTGAGTTGTACGGACTGCCATCTTGATCTTGCGTTAATTTAAATCAAAAACAATGTAACCAAACCGAGGCTGTGAGTTTAAAATAGTCTCGTTCCTGTGAGTATCATAAACATCTGTGTTTATACTGTTACCGCATATACGTAAAGTTCGACCAAAAAGGCTGTATAATTTTTTTTTAAAGTCCGTTTGTTTAGTCAAAGCTGTAAAATTCTCCTTCAAATATCTAAGAATTATGAAAACTGAGTTTCGTATAGAAAAGCTTATATATTTTCCTTGTACTCCCATCTATTCACCGCACCAAAAATAATGCACTTTTACGATATCATCGCATTTTTTACTTGTGTGACGACACTTTCATCCAAACAGATACATAACTGCATACACATGAAGCATGAAGTCTGGGCTCTACACGCACATGGAAGATTCGTGCAAATAGCGAATACAAACACTTTGGTCAATATTGTCTAGAGCGAGGATTCATTTACTACCCATTATTTGGCCTTGTCTTTCTAAGCCACGTAACTTTTGGTTGTGCCCGACATACCAACTCGGTCCTCGGTTTAAAAAAAAAGTAACACGCTCAATTTTAGGTAACCTAAAAACCCAAACCACCGGATCCATTTACCAAATCTATCAAAACTATCAGCACAGCATGCATTGGTATTTGAAGGTTTGAAAAACATTAATTCAGAAACTCGTATCAAATAAAGCATATAATTACTGGAATGCATAACATAACCTGTGTCCTCTCGTGCAAAAACCAAGTTTAACAACCAGCCCCATAGTCTACACATACACTGCTTTTTACGAATTTTCTTCTAGTAAACAAAGATTGTATACACTTTCAGGTTTTATTCGAGTTAAGAACCGAAGCATTTTATCTCAGAGTCGATTGTTGCTTTCCATATAAATACATGTAGTGTATTTTTAACCAGACATAACGTCGGTGTGTAGACGGATCATCACCTGATTAGATATTGTCTACTTGCGCACCACAGCTGCGAAATCGAATCGTTAAATATCAAAAGTCAAAAAATAAAGACTATAAGAGTTTCGTTTTTTAAGCTTTAAACGTGAAAATGGATAGTCCACGTGCAAAATTACCTAAACTCCCTATTTGTAGCCGTTGGAAAATAATTGTTATGTACAATGTATATACTTTGGTCATAATTTTTTATACGGTAAAATTAACCAATTAGCCCATTTAAAGCGAATGTAACGATTCATTTAATGGATACATCATTCGTGAGTGTTGGAATAATTTGTCTGGTATTTCCCGCCAATGAACTTTAACCTATAATCTTTTAATAAACCTTTATCATGCTGCCACCATTTTGGTCATATTCCCTGTATCCAGTCACAGTAATGGATGCTAATATTTATTGTACAAAAAAGGAACCTGACTAATTTTTCTTCAAGCCTCGATTTGGTTACATTGAGTTGAAGGGGAGAAAATCAATATGACTGCAGCATGATAAAGATATATTTCATACTTAGCATAATTTCTGTGTACGAAATCAGATAACTTGGCTACAAGCATAAATTATCTGAAACAACAAAGTAGGGGGGACCAGTTTAAATACCAAACAATTCATCGTATTTTGACTGGTGCCCGGATTCTGCTGGGCAAAAGTAGTATGTCCTTAGCGAATAATGTGTGGCTAGCAGTCCAGTAAAACTGGAAGTTTCATGATGAAACACCGTGCAAAATTAACACTGCTCCCAAAGTAATGACGGTGCCCAAGCCAGAGCTGGAGATTAAAGCCGACGTTTGGAAAAGGCCCAAGTGTGCTGAGCTTTTAAATCCGAAGAACTATTGAGTTTGAACTTTGACCGTTGGCTAATACATAATGGTTACAACCTTTATCATTCCAGTTGAAGTTTTTTAATGAAATGGATACAAAAGGTAGGCAGGCCTACCTATACATACAATTGCACGTTTGCTACAGACCTCCGTTTTCAATGTGAAATAATACACTCAAAAACATGTGCTCGTCGCAAGGAAAGTCAACAAAATGCACACAAATATTAGCAAAAATATGAATTTATGAAATAATAGAAAACAGTATAAAGTGCATATCTGCAAGAACAATAACATCAAAAATATAGTTAGAATTTTGTACCATAATAAGGATCTACAAATTAACATTTTGAGAAATTACGTTGTACTTGATTTTTTTTTATTGTAAACCTCGTTTTTTAGGTACAAAATATGATAATGTTTTTACACTTATGTTTTGTACTACCAACTGTTATGCTTAATTACATATTTTAGATCACTTGGTTTCGACCGAGTTTTTGAGAGAGAGACAAATAACATCTTACCTCTTTAATATACAACTGGCGACTTGCAAAATCAACAATAATTTTCTTTTCTATCAATTGGATTGAAATAATATTACACAATATATAAATACATTTTCTAACTTTATTACATTCAACAAATAATTATACTTTTTTTTACAGCATTTACTAGAAAAGCTTCACAAAACGTAAATAACCCAAAAGACAAAACTACAATTAATTTTGTTTTGGGGTAACCCAACATGGAAGCAAAACGTGTATACAGCTGCCAAATACAGGCAAATCTTGATAAAAGGCGCCACCAAGAGGCCTGACTGAGAGGTCGTTTGTTTAAAATGCATCATGGGAAAAATTGCAGCATTCATTTTTTCCATACATCTTTTACAACTTGCATACATTGTGCGAGTGGAATAACCTACAGAAGCTCTATGTTCAAGATTGAACAACAAGGCAACTTTTGAAAAAAAGGATGAAGTAGCCATGCACACAAAACTTCCCACGCTATTTTTATGTCTGCAGTCAGCTGCGATCTGCTGAAAATTGTATGACTTATTGAAAAAAAAGCTTCAAAAAACTGAAGTTTTGGTTTTTATGACATTTTCAAGCGAGTTTAGCAGCCCTTGGAAACCATATACTGTACAGGTTGTGTATGGTGACACATACGCCATTGCAAAATAACAAATAGATGGGAACATGCGTGTACTGTGCAGATGCATTCACCACATGATAGCATGTTGCAGGCTGCCAGAGTTTATCTATCATCCAAAATCACGGTGGACGATATTAAATGGTCAGACAGTAGGAGGGTTGGCTGTGTACTGTGAAGATGTATTCACAACATGTTATCATATCACAGGCTGGCATGGTTTATCACTGAAAACCACAGTGTTTGGTATTGAATGGTCACACAGTAGGAGGGTTACCAAATGCCTCCATTGAAAATGATCTTTCCTGGGAAAACTCTTGGTGGCGCAGTTTGTTGTGAATCCCATAAGTCTGGACATGGCTATGGCCACATGAAGTGTTCTAGCCAAAGTCATTGTCCATGCTATCAGTTTCACCACTATCTAAAGAGCAACTCAGCATAAAGGCACCACCAGTACAGTATAAGAACAGCCATACAGCCATTCTTAGTCAAACCATAGACCTTTACAAACTGAAACAAAATGGCTGCTCTCTTTGTGTGTGATATTTCAGTAATCATTTTGGTAACCCAAAAATGTTCTGACAGATAAAGTGTCAGCAACTTCCTGCTGGCTTTACCAGAAGCATGTCACATACTACAATTAACACAAAACTCCATTTTGCACCTTGCCTTTGGCAAGGTCTTTCTTCAAAATTTGCAAATATAAAAGAAATACTTCTAAAAATGCTGACCTTACTCTGATTAAGAGTTGCAGTACTTATAAACAGCTTGTCATACAAAACACTTATTCTATACAGGTATAATGTACAAACAGCCTCTATTACAGCTTTCAGCTGTAGTAATCGTTCACAGACTCAGGTACTTTTCTATAGTCGATGTACTCAATTACAACTCTGGGATCTTGTACTCATATGAGTAACTTTCCTTTATATCTGTAAGTAGAAAAACATACTCAATTACAACTCTGAGTTGTAGTGTTCGTACTCGTACCTGAGTAGCCTTAATGTACTTGTACTAGTGGAAATGTACTCATTTACAACTCACGGCGTATTCCTGCACATACTTGAGTACCTTGTCACAAACATGTACTCATGAAAAAATACTTTAGCTTGAGCACTTAGAGTAACTTTACTCACAATTGTACAAATACAAATGTATCTCAACTTACGCTGAAATACTCGTACTCATACTTGAGCTCTTTGAGTTGTACTCATGAAAAAACCACTCAACTACATTACGGAGAGTTGTCAGAATACAATCTACAACTCAAAAGTGAAGTACTTATACTCATTCTTTAGTTATTCTCCCCATATACTTGTACATATTCTCTGTTCACATGTTCTTACACTTTTTTTTCTGCACTAATTTCCTTTACCGGAAGTCAAGGGCTGGGTATCTTTTTTAACTAGTCTCGAGCGTGTGCAATGATGTGCGCCATCCAGTCTATGGTCGTCTTCCAGCTGTTCTTGAGTGCCTCGTTGAACTTCCCTTTGAAGTGTTTCAGGGCTTCCTCGTCGCTGCGATCCAGGACGAGAGTATCTCGGAGGTACTTGATGGTCTCATCAGACAGCTCGGGGATTCCACTTGATAACATCATGGCAAACAGATTGATGAGGAGGTTACCACGCTGGCGTAAGATCATGAAAGCTTGCTCGCAACGCTTCCGGAAACTGTGATTTTAGATCAAAGTACAGGACTGGTATTAATATCTTAAAAACACCTTTTTTGCTAATTTTGTCTGAGAGCTCAATGATGATTATAAAGTTCATACACCACTACCAGAAAAGTTTATTCATGAAATACCGTCTCCTTTGAGGAAATAGCATTTTCAGAACACCCCCCCCCCAAGAAAAAATAAATAAAGAAATAGAGAAATTGATTGAATTGACTGGTGATCAAATTCATAAAGACGGTTTGGTCAAACAAAATGACACTGAAGAAAAAGGTTCTACTTGCAAATAGAGGAATCTTAAGAGATCTTGAGTCACTTACGTTTCAAACTCCGTGGTAGTGTTGTTACCTTTCCCACGGGTAATTACATGTACAAAGTCGTGGACCAGCACGAATGGGACACGCTCTCGTTTGAATCCAAACTTACGCTTGTAGTTTCCCAAGAAGTGGCCAAAGTCAATGTGGAAAAGCTGTCAGAAAAAGTAAAAAATACATAGTCAGTGATGGTCAAATCCTGCTTCTATTAGAACTGAGGCTGCAGTAAATCAAACTTTCTACTCTTGTACTTTTGTCTATACTCATAATCATACTCGTGAATGATACTCAAATAAGTCAAGCACTGCGTGTTTTGAGTGTTTATTCCATCTGCAGTGCACAAACGCTCTCCTCTTGTACTGGTGTGCTTATGACAATTTACTAGGAAGAAAAGTGCTGAGTGTTTATCCTCGAGTCAATCGATACAAAAACTCAACTGAGCTGAGCTCAACTGAGCTGAGCAATCATTTGAGAGGCAGGGAAAAGTTAAAGGAAAATTGAGGACCACTGACTGCTTTCTTCCTTCACTTTATAAATTGATACTTTGAATGAAGGGATTATTTCATTACCTGGCCTGTTTTCTTGATCATGATATTATCATTATGCCTGTCACCAATACCCAGCACATATGTAGCCACACAGTAACCAGCACAGGAAAGTGTGAAGTCCTCAATGGCGTGTGTGAGTCTGCACAATAAAGAACAAATATCGATATTAGTCTGTCATCAATATCCAGCATATCAGGGCCCAATTTCATAGAGCTTATTAAGCAGAAAATATTGCTTAAAAATTGTCTGCTAAGCAAAAATGAGCAGGACACCAGTCATAAATTGTACTTGTGGTATGCTAGTTTGGCTGGTAACCTTATTCTGGTTAGCATAATTCTTTTTGTGCTTAAGCAGCTCTATGAAATTGACCCCAAATTAAAAAGGAAACTTTTTGAGATACGAAGAGACCACTTACTGAGACTCTGTTGGGTTTTGTTTCCTCAGCCAATCAAGCAGCGCCCCCTTTTGGAAGGCTGCGTTGAATTTCGTAGCGCCACTGTGTTGCTGTTGTATACTTGCGATAGTCTCGGCCTCCGTCACGACTTGAATCATTCCAACTTTGTTCCCCGTTGCTAAGGTCCTGTAAGGAATCAACCTGCGGATGGGAAAAGAAATGTATATGATTTTTCGTCAAGAGAGAATAGTTTCTCAAAAGAATTTCAAAAAGAAAAATAGGAAATGCTCATTTTTGGAACATCTCAGAATACTTGCAATGTTCCACTCCCATTCTAACCTATAAATCTGACCCCTGACCCCAAAGGTTTGACCCTGAAATAAAAGAAAACGCACTTTTCCAGAAACAATTCAAAACTCCTGACCGAGGCAAGAATCTGACCCATGACCTTGAAACAAAAATCCGACCCCTGACCCTAGGATATGACCCTGTGACCCCGTGAAACAGTGACAGCTCACCTGAGGTCAAGCCCTTCCTCCTGCCAGATATTGTCCATGATCTGCATAACCTGAAGCGTCAGCATGTCCTGGCGGAGATCTGTAACAGAAAAAAAACAATCAAATAACTCAAAAGGATCTCTGTTCAAACTAGTCTCCGTCTGACAAACTTGCTAGCTTGTTTCAACAGAGACAGATGTTCATATTTATAAATATTAATAGTAACAATAATAATACACAGTTCTTTTGTCACACTTTATCACAACCATCAGGCGTCTCAAAGTGCTCATTATTTTGATGACAAGTATTCAGATCAATGTTGAAATTATGAGACCTATACACAGGACCCTGTAAGGGCTGACAGGGTGATGCGACACAACCTGCAGCCAACTCTGACAGAAACACTGGGGCGAATCCTCTTCTCTTAACAATAAGTGTACAGGGTTCTCTTTCGTGCATTACACAACTCACAGAATTCATGGCTTTACGCCCAATCCGAAGGATGAAGCAATTATATGGTCGAGTGTCTTGCCCCTCTTTGTTACAGGGCAAACTAATTGCAACACGGTGAGTGTATGCACTGTGCACGCTACACAAAGGATTGTCTGGGTGTGTTTACTTTTTACATATCTTCAGAAGGACGTATATTTTAAAAACTGGTGCTTTCGTGAAGGTTTCGCCTGTACACAAGTCTTCCGGCAATGTGACTTACCATCTCCATTCTTGAACATGAGATAGATGTCGTCTCCCATTGGATCGTTGTTTTCAAAAACCAACCAAAGAGGGCGCATCTTGGAAGAAATGAACTTGCACATTTTGAGTCTGAAAAATGGAGGGAAAATTTCACCATGAACGAGAGAGGTCATACACGGCAGTTTAATGTTAACCCTCCTACACTCTCGGTAACAATTTCCAGTGTTGATCAGCTATTTGAAACCATCCAACTGGACAGGGCCCAATTTCATAGCGCTGCTTAACGGTAAGCAAATTTTCGTGCTTACTATAGCAGAAAAATTTGCTTAAGCGTAAGCGTATTTCACAGGTTAGCAAGAAAATTAGGCCGCCGTCTTGCGCGTTCACCATGGATTTGCATTGTTTACGTCATTCATTTTCATACAGTAAGCACCGGAAGGTTAGCATGCCTTTTCGTGTGCTTACGGTTAGCAGCGCTATGAAATGGAAATCGCTCAGTAGGCACAAAACCGGCTGTTAAGCAGCTCTATGAAATTGGGCCCAGGTTGTAGTTAACCACTTCATGACGAATCAAAAGCGCTTTCATGCCTCTGCATGGGATTGTTTTGGAAAAAATTGTCGAAAAAAAAAACAAAACCTGGATCACTTTGTTCACCGTGCCTTGGCCATACGCCATGAACCCTGGCAGACAGTCTGCCATTGAATGCTGAAGTCTAGTACTTGCCTCCAATGCTCAGAACAAGGGAAAACAATCATGGCATCCTACACATCTCTCACAAGTCTTGTTTTTGGGTTGGAAAAAAAATGGTTACCAGAGCTTGAACCTGCAACCTCCGGACTAATGTGCCAGTGCTCTACCAACTGAGCTATCTAGCCCCAAGTTGGCGGTGTCCCTATATTGTAGATATCGGTGTTCAGGGGTGCTAGTCAGAAGCCATCTTGTGACTGGTTTCATAGTACCATACGGAGAGTCACTGTCCATCACTTATTACAAAAAAAACATGCTCAAAGTACAAATATAGAGCCTTTGTTTTAATGTTGAATTTTGTTTTATCTCCTTTTCTAAAGATGAAATAAACAAAAATGTATATAATCTTTCTTAGCAAGGGCACACCTTGCAGATGAAAAGTGTACAAAGAACCCTGATTAAGGGAGAAGAGTAAAATTAAACAAGCGGCAATTCCTATCCCTGACAGAATCACTGCATCGGTTTGAAAGTAACTCTGAAATGATCTACTCACCGCAGTCCCTTGAGCTTGTACGAAGGAGACAGAGGTGATAAGAAGTTAGACATCGCTTCATGATAAGACTCTTGATTTAAGATCTCTCTCATGTTGGTCAGCAAGTCTAGATTGGTCTGCGTTTTGGCGTGTTTGGTCTTGATCAGCTCGTTCACCGTCCGCATCTTGTTCAGGCTTTCCACCTAGAAAATATCAGAAGAAACACTTTTAACATCTGATTTTTTTAATTTTTTATGAATCCACAGATTAAATTTGTTTAACCACATGACCCCCCCCCCCCCATCGAGGTGTCTGTGTGGGTAGGTCTGGGTATCTGTAACAAAAGGGGACAATAGGATCACCGGCTGGGTGAAGGCCCCCGGTTGAAAAGTATGTACAAAACCAAAGGGAGCTGTTGCCAAAAAAGTTTGAGTACAAACAAAAGAGGGACAACAGGAGGTCCCCGATTGCAGTTGTTTACAAACTTGTGTGTATTGGGAGGAGATAACATGGCAAGTGTGGTGAGCTCGACAGATGGGTGTCATGCCTAGATGGTCGGGGACAAAAGAAGCTGGAATTTTTTTTTTAAACGAGTGTACTCCTAACAGGGATATTTGTGTGCAGACCTTTTTTTAACTACTTTGTCTGACGGATTTCAGTAGACCAAATGGCTTCCAGGATTGTTTGTACTGTACTCATCACAAGGCAAGTGCAAGATTTCCAGCGTGCCATGGGTGATTATCGGCAGTGGCTTACGTCTTTGCGACAGCCGTGTTGCGTTGAGGACAGAAGGCCTCAATGCGAGAATTATCAATGGCAATGTTTTAAGATCCAGTGCTTAAGACCACCATGTTGGTAGTCTTTACTTATTTCTATCATGGTTTCGGTGGTACGCACAGATCAAATTTGTCACGTAAAAAAAACCAACACACACACACAAAAAACCACCCAAAAGACAGGTACCCGTTGAGATAACCCAGGTGGCGTTTAGCTGAAAAGGAAATAGAACCAACCTGTCTGATTAAAGCTGCCATGTGTGCAATGCTACCTCTACAATATGCCTCCAGCATTAAGCCAAACCTTGTAGTTACTGCCGGCTGGTGCATCTCAGCTCTGTAAATCAACAGAAGAAAAAAAATGCTTGACTTGATTTTGTTTTACAAAAGAATGTCGTCTCCTGAAGCAATTCACCCTACCTCATCGCCAAATTACGTCTTGGTTACTTCATATTGGGAGCAAGCTTCTTCCCAGTGTGTTACTGTGCAGTGTGTATTTTAGGCGATGCACGTTATTAGACATGCACCACATCCTGACCACCAATTTGACCCTGAAATGGCAAACAGCACTGACTGTAGCCAAGCTTGACATCAGAGCATGGGGTCTAAATGGTCTTTAGGTAGACAAGAACCTGCCTCTAGCCACGGGGCTAGCTCCGTGGTCTAGTGGTAAGACATCTGCTCTAGCAATGCAAAGGTCGTGGGTTTGAATCCCACCCGAGTGATTGCCTGTGGATTTTTTTCACGGAGCCCAGGAAAGCACTGAGCATACAGTGCTTAATACACATCGGTGCAAGGGAAAAACCAAATTAAATTCTTCATCCCCAATGCAAATATTACATCTACTTAGACAAGTCTTACAAAAGTCAAAGGCTTTCCTCAGGCTTGGGAGTTACAGCGCAGGGCTCGAAAATTAACTCTGGACTGCAGGCCCCAGGCCAGTGATTTCAGCGCCGGGCCAGTAAACTCATGACCTGACAAGCTCGGTGGTCTTGTGTTTTTCAATTGAAAGCATGCTACCTCATTGTATAACAGTTTTTGTGAAAAACTTATGACTACGAGTCTCATAAACAACCTCCAATTTCCTTGAGTTTGAGATTGATCTTCTCTTAGTGCTTGTTTAACTCATTTTAATTCTGGTTTTGTGTAATAAAGCTTGGTCCAGTTAAACATTTGAGCTCCCAAAATTCGAGCCCTGCAGTGGTGAAGTACACTTATGAAACATCCTTGGTTTCTTGACCAGAAATATATCATAATATAATAATAATAATAATAGCTTATTCAAGACTTTAAGTTATTCAGTAAATAATTCTTGATGGTAAGGGTATGAAACCCAAGTTTTGGATTTCTGTGTCTCACAAACCAGAAATTAACTGTCTTCTTATTTTTCAGGTAACAGGTCTGTCGTAAACATCTTGGCCAAAGGGAGAGGGAATAGCGAGCTTGCCAGCGGACATGGTCGTTGGACATAACAGTTGTCATGGTAGCACTCTGGAGACCACTAATGGGTTTTATTCCCACAGAGATCAGCAGTACAAGGTAATTTCATATGTAAAAACACACTACTGATAACAGCCAATCATACAACTTGTCCCCCATTACACAACTGTTTTTCTTACTAGATAGGCCAAAACAGTAAGTAACCTATCCTCTGATTGGTCAATAACAATCTTAATAAAATCTAACTGTATAATTCATAAATATTCAGATTATAACCAATCAAAAACCCTGTTTCACCTGAGTGATCAGAGCAAGAATAAAAACCTTTTAGTCTACTCTAAGCACCAGCCAACCAGGAAGCTTGTACTTTACCACACAAATAAGTATCTCACCTGAGATGCCAGAACAAGAAGTGACCTATTCTCTGATTGGCTAATGCCCTCCTGAGTAAGAACTGTCCGAGTTCACTGTCAAGGTGCGTTTCATACTTCAAGGCTTGAACGAGTTGCAGGAGATACTGTGAAAGTTGGGAATCGCTGTAAAACAAAGTTTCGACGGTTTACATCAAAACTATCCATGATTAATTTAGGAAAGAATTATAATGAATAATAGAACACATTTCCCCTTGTTTCAAAGTTTGTAAGAAGTGTTTTTCACATTTTTAGAAACGCTGGCATTTTAGGGTGTCATTTACGCAGATTTTTGTAAGGTTAACTTAATTAACAAACAAAATATTATGTGAAATATTCTACACATCATATTTGACTCTTTCAAAAAACTACTTATATTTGCTACTTAGTTTTAACAGGTTACCCTGGGCATGTTAAGAAACTGCCTTCTTTATGGGACCTGTATTAAAACTTTAAGTAAAACGGTAGAATAAGATTCAGACAAACACAAACATCATAATTGACCATAATTTTGACCGCATGAGGGCGCTTTTATCAGGAAATGTCTTGCATCACAATTACAGTTTCATCTTGTTTTAACTGCCTGTATGTAGTTTTCTTGCATCAATGACGAAATACATGACATATTAATAACAAAAATGAAAAAAAAAAAAACGTTTGTTAACTTGTTTTCATCATGTGAAATTGGTCCACGTACGCCCTCATGCGGTCAAAAATATGACGAATTGGAATGTTATTGAAATCATATTGAACTGGCTCAATCGAAAGGAGTGTGCTCATCCATCAAATCAAAACAACAAAACAAATTTATAAAATTACACTAAATTCAATGAAACAAATTACATGAAAATATGAACAACTCTGAAAAGACAATTTGTATATATTTCTTTTAACAAACCAGAGTAGCAACAATATTTAAGCGGTAAAATGGAAGAACACAAATCAGTAATTAAAGCATACATGAATAAAAATAAAAGGGACTGGTTAGGGAGTGTCTAAAAGTTGGGCACATTCAAGGTGCTAATGAACTATTCCGTAGGCATATCCAGCAATCCAGTGAACTGCCAGAACATTCTGCTGAACCACAAACATTATGCTGAAGTATGGACATTTTCCTACATGGGAAAATATGAACGCTGGCATGTAAAACCCGGTTCAGACCGGCACTCCAGAGTCGCGCCGAACCGAAAAGATTAGGAGCGACTCTAGATTGTACAGGCAAACTTAATTTAACATTTACATTAGGCTCATGACAAGATATACGCCTGAAACCAAGACGCTCCAGAGCCGTTCTGAACAACTGTAACAGTCGATCTTTCAACTTCCAGCGCGTCCAGTCGCTCCTAACTGTTTCAGATGTCAAACTTTTCATGTGCTTTATTCAATAATTTGGTTCGGCGCGACTCTAGAGCGCCTGTCTGAACCGGGTGTTCAATGTTCCAACGGATCAATGCGGCTCCAGCAGTCGGCAGGCTTACGCCTGCAGGATGCTAAATAAATACGATTTAGCATCTTTGTAACAAGAAGGCTTTCGAAAGCATTACACTTCTTTTTTTTTCAGGGTTATTACCAAATTATAACCCGTAAGATTTATAAAAACAAAGAAAACCTGCAAGAAAATATTGGAAATGAACGACATCTTAGACTTACTGTAGGTTGCTAAGGCATTCTACAGCGAACTTCCTGACAGACAGATCAGGGTATCTGTAATCCAATAGCTCCATCGCTTCCTCTGGTTTCAACTCAGGCCAGATCTGAAGTAAAGCTTGCATCTACATGCAAACAAAAATCAGTCATTAAACATGTTTAAAATCGCAAGTCAATTTATCGAGAAATTCTTCACAACCCTCCTACTGTCTTACCATTCAATCTCATCAATGTGATGTCATCAGCTGAATGCATCTTCACAGAACACAGAAAGTCAACCCTCCTACTGTCTGACCATTCAATCTCACCCATAGTGTTTTGAATGATAGATAAACTGTGCCAGCCAGCCAGCAATATTATATCATGCGGTAGAAGCATCTACACAGTACACAGTCAACCCTCTTACTGTCTGACCATTCAATCTCATCCACATGGTTTTGAATGATAGATAAACTATGCTAGCCAGCAACATGTTATCATGCGGTGACTGCATACCACACAGTAGACACACAGTTCTGTGTACAGTTGTGCCACCATACACAACCTGACGAGTTGAATATTTTCAAATGGTTGGTCAACTAACACCCAAATGTTTCTTAAGAGTCGGAGATTTGCACTTGTACCTCCAAAACTTAAAGGCTCTTAAAAGTCAAAAACACAATCAGGCCGTGTCCGAAACGGCGACTTCAGCTACAGCTACGGCTAGATCGCGCGCGTCTGCCTATTCTTCAACACTGGCAGACGCGCTGATCTAGCTGTAGCTGTAGCCGAAGTCGCCGTTTCGGACACGGCCTAAGTTGCGATCATTACTTCAACATGCTTGTGAGGTTTTTTTTATGATCGAACACAAAAATAGTTCTTGTGATATATGTCGTACCTGAGCAACGCAATCCTTATCCGACCACCGTACACATGTCAGCAGTCGAGGTAATGAATGCGGGATGTGATCACGGCAATCCTGCCTGGCCGCCCACAGGTGTTCATTTTCCTGCACACTCAGAGGCTCTAGAGGCTCCTTCTCCACCATCATACGAAGCTTTTCTAGCTTTTGATCCTAGATATAAACAAATAAAAAAACAGATGACATACAGTGGGGGTGTAGAACTTGAATGACTATGCCGCGGATCCGTGTGTTGTGAATGCACCTACAAGAGCCCAGTGCATTTGTTAAGAGAATGGAATTTGCCCGGTGTTTTGGGGGTATGTTGGCTGCAATTTGAGCCACAGCACCTTGTAAACCATAACATGGTGCTGTGTAAATAAATGGGTCTTATATTCCAAACACGGGTCTGCTAACCCTTGTAGAAAAATAATGAGCACTTTTTCAATTCAATTCAAATTCAATTCAAAATCAACAGTTATTTCCACATTGGTAAAAAAAAAGAGAATAATAATAAACAAATGTAGAACAAATATTTAAATCAAAGACAATCAAGAACGGATTGAGAAAAATAATTAATGAAAACAAAAATGAGTAATGAAATGTGAATAAAATAATGTAATGGATTCAGAGCAAACCAATATGGGGCAATTTCCGAAGCCAAAAGGAGGCTTGTTTTGAAATACCCACTGACAAGTACAAGACTTTAAGATGCACCCGGGTGTGGTAAAGTGCTATATAAGAACTGAGTATTATCATTGGAGTCAACATATGACAAATACTGAACTGTATGGCAATGAACCAAAACTTTCCTGTAAGATACAACAACGCCGTCTCAAACTAGCAGGGCACTCATACAGGAATACCAAAGAACCAGTCTCTCAACTTATCACGTGGACACCAAAACATGGAAGGAGAAATAGGGGAAAACAAAAGCTCAGCTATACAGATGTAGTTGCTAGGGACATCGGGGTGCTTCGAACTGATCTTCCTAACTTAATGAGGGACAGAAATGAATGGGCAAATCTCAACATGATTCCGACTTCTGTCGACTAGAGAGAGAGAGAGAGATTATTAATTTACGTACATTTATTGACTCATGGGTAAAATTCCTCTCTTCCTTCTTGGCAATCATGGCTGCTCTCTCCAAGACCGTATCAAAAGGCGGATACGACACAGTTCCTCTGTTTGCGGCCTTGTACGTACTGAATGACACCTCGATCATGGTTGTATCGTCGTGGTTTGGATTCGAACCCACACACCCAAGGGGATTCAAGTCAACGTCTTCGGACGCCGGCCACATGTAGAATTTAATCCGGCCTGTTTGCAGATTGTTCTGGTAGTTGAAGAAAGTTGTGTTGACCCATGCTAGGGGTATCAAATCCTGCAAAATTAATAATAATAATAACAATAATAATATCATTTGGTTTTTACCCTAAGCACTGTATACTCCCCAAAGTATACAGTGATTAATACACATCAGTGTAAGGGTAAAAAACAAATTCCATTCTTTATGCCTGATGAAAAAATTAACATCTATTAAAACAATAATAATATACATTCGGTTTTCAGCAACACCATGAGATTATATCTACTTTGCTTAGTAGCATTGTCCTTATAAAGCGATTGAGAACACTTCCTTCTATTTGTCTACTGCAGCCGATTAGATTGTGAAAATCGGGAGCCTACCTAGTTCCGATAAGAAGTTGTCCTTTTGTTTATCTACTGCTGCAGAGTAGATTGGGAATTCGCGAGATTCGTTCAAATAAATACTTTTTAAAAAATAATAAAAAATTTATGAGATATCGCCCAACAAGGCCGGACGGCCACTTCAAGGTGAGGGCTACACTTAACTGATTTGGGTTGTCGACCCAGATCAACTGTCACCAGGGGCACGTTGCCACCTACTCCTGGGACTGTAACAGGGTTACCCCCTTCACAGTCTGTAAGGATATAGGCAACGGGTATCATCCACTAGGAGCCTGGTTGCTTACGAGCAGAATGCACTAACGTCCCAACTGTTTATCTACTACTGCTGTTTATCTGCTACTGTGGAGCAGTTTGGGAAAACCAGGGTCTACCTACATGTACTTCTAATAAGAACTTGTCCTGCTGTTTATCTACTGCCGCAAAGTAGATTGTGAAAATTGGGAGTTCTGATAAAAGAAGTTTATTTGTTCTGACTTCTGCAATATTTGATGAAAATTTTTTCAGTGAAGCCTTATAGTAATCCTCAGGAAATAAAAGTATCAACACAGGAAATGAAGTTGCTGATAGCACTTACCTTCTTCTGGTGTTTGAGACGTTTTGCCTTCTCCTTCTCGGACATGTTCTTAGTTTTTTTCATATTGAGAGAGCAGATAAGGATGCATAGCCGAGCCATACGCGGCAAATTACTGACTTCGATATCAGCGCAGAACTCTTCGTTCCACACCGGGTCTGGCCCTTCTGCCTCTTTGGAGAAAAAGAGTTCACAGAGCTCGTCGCCGCCATGGTAGACCCCAGCACGTACACGCAGCTAAGAGAAAAGCAAAAAATCACAGTTAAAATGAACGGTTACCCTTGTTGCAAAATTAACAAATCGGGCGGAGCATCATCCGGACTGCTTTTGTGTACTGCAAGGCTGACCAGGGCCCAATTTCATACAGCTGTTAAAAGCAGAAAATTCGGCTTAGCAAATTTCTTTACGTGGCAAGAAATGAGCGGGGTACCAGTGCTAACAATGTCAACTTCATGGAATGTTGGCTGGTAACCTAATTCTGACAAGCAAGATTTTTCTATGCTTAGCAAGTTTTTGTGCTTACAGCCTTTATGAAATTGGGCCCTGAGGGCAGTTTTCGTTTAATGACTCCGCTACCAGAACCTAAGACTGTTTAACCACTCATATACATATAGAGAATAGTGAGCTGGTCCAAGGAGAGGCGGGGGAAATCTGAAGAAGCAGTGCAGGGAAGGAGGTGTTGCTGGTCGCGCTGGCAGAGGAAGACCAAAAGCTAGGTGAGCTGACAACATTCCTGCACTTAAAGGAAGTAGTCCGCATAAGCCGACGACGACTGCGCTGGACAGGGATGCTTGGAGGGAGTTCATTTCTCGGCCCACCACGGGAAGGCTGGCGCCCTAATGGACTTAAGAGAGAGGGAACCTTTATACATAACTCACCCCGGCTTTTTCCACGATATTGACATTGAAAGCACCATGGAAGGTCACCCTGACCTTCTCCTTGTGGATATCCCAACTCAACGTCTTCCCCTTCTTGGCCGGAATGACTGGAGACTCTTCCTCTTTCTGAAGGAGGGCATTGAGCATCGGATCGATGAACATCTCCTCAACTTTCATCTCTGATTTCTGGATCAGGAGCAACTCGGGCCTTATGTCCTTACTAACACACTGTCTGATGTACTGTGATAAAAGAAAATCAGGGGTTGACATAATATACAGAATTTTTGATTTGGTGGGAAAGTAATGAAGCATCTCTGGTGGAGTCTCAAAAGTTGGAATGGTCAGATTGATCCTTGGGTTTTTCCTGATGGATCGGTCAGCGATCCTATGGGGATACAGGCTGTTCCCAAGAAAATGTTCCAACGGACTATCACTAGGCTTTTGTTCCATAATATTCAGGGGTGGATTTCATAAAGAGTTAAGACTAGTCTTATCTCGAGTTAGGACGAGTTATTCGTCCTAACTTAGGACTAAGCCTTAAGTTTTTAATAACTCCTAGGACTAGTCCTAAGTTAGGACTATCTTTGTGAAATCGACCTCACAAAGCACTAAGATTCATCTTAAGATGAGTTGTCAGTATCACCATAGTGATTTGTATTGTGACATCACACTTTGCTTAGTAATTAGGAGTGATTTGGAGTTAAGATCAATCTTAACTCTTTGTGAAATCGACCCCTGGACTCCTATGACCATACCCGATAATAACATATAGTCGTATATAGCACAGGTGTCTACCAATAAGGTACTTAAGGCACTTGAATACACAGAAACATTTTAAGACAGGTTTTCCGACAGAGATGGTCCGATGGAAACTTGAGCTTACACAAAGGTCATTCTAAGGTCACCTGATGAATTGTAACAAATTATAAACAGGACTGATTTAATGGATCCTGTCAATACAGTCCATTTACTGTTCATAAATTGGACTGTTTGTATTGGCCAGGACACTTTAAGGATTAACGTGCAAACTAAATGTCCCCCGTTAATGGCTTTTTTATCAGGCTGAAATTAAAAAAGGACATGCAGCAAACCAGGTAGCAGCTACAGTAATTGATGTGGGTTACGTCAAGCCATGACAGCCTAAAGATACAGGTTTTGATCTGTCAAATAGATGAGAATATTCCCAGTCAAGAAATCCGAGAGTCAGGGGTTAGTTATGAGACTGTACAATGTCCTTACAATAAATTGACTAAGGGGATAGTTGCCCATCAGGAAGTCTTCCCGGCCGCGCACTTTGATGACGTACTGATCCTCAGGGATGCCTTGCTGATGGACCTTCCTGACAGCACGCTTGATGAGATCGGATGGATAGTCGTGACAGCTAACTGAGAGAACCGACTTCTGCTTGGCCTGGTGAAAGTCAACACAAGAGAGGGGTGTATTACTAGGGCTTGCTGTTAACCCTCTCGTTACCAAAATTGCTTTGATATAAACAACCGCTGGTGACCAACTTGCTTGACCATTCTCTTACAGAGCAGCTCTGCTGATTTCAGAGGCCAATTTTACAAACTCTACTATCACCCTGAGTTTTTGTATACTAGAGTCAAAATAATTGATAAGTCTTGCTAACTAAAACTCCCTGTCATTTTTCATAGAATACAAAAACAAAAGATATCGGTCAATAAATAGCCTGGCTTCTCCACATGGATTTTCATACACAAGCATATGGCACTCTGTGGGAATTTCAGCTCTTTCCACCCCATTTTAAACATGAATAAACTTAAGCTTTATTACAAATGGCATTTTGTGCTCTGGCTTAGTGCTTTTTTTGTGTATAAGCATTGGTCGATGGTAAAGAAGAGGGGGTACGAGCACAGTCAACTTCGATCAACTATGATGAGGAAACATTTACAGTCAATAGCCAGCGAACCACTGGTCATTCCACTAGTTTCGTTTTGACTGATCCATATTTTAAGTCTTTCATACCACATTGTCTGGACATACACAGCGCCCTCTACAGTTTGCCCAGGAGAGGCAATTTCCGCAGTGTGTCAATGGGAAAAGGTCGACAAGTTTTGAGTCTACCTAGGTGGGTTCGTTTGTAGTTTGCATGGTTTCAGCAGCAAGGAAGTTACAGGAGTTGACGTTTCCTTCACAAAGCAGCAAGATGGTATTTCTCTGCAGTAGGTTACTGCAAACTTTTTTGTGAGGTTGGTGAATGTTTTGTCACCGTCCCGGGCTGCCTGGCAATGCCTGGAAGAGAATGGGTTTCTCTTTTGAATCGTAAAGTACGTATTCCACTCACCTTGCTGGAGACGAAGATTATGTCGGCAAAAAATGCAATGTTGTTCTTTTTGAAAATTTTAGAGATGTGCTCAGGCAAATCGACGGAGGCACTGACTTGAGGCGGATAGAGATACAGGGCTTTTCTCTCCCACTCCCAGGAGGCTCTGTCGCGTTGGATGGTCATGCACATCCGCCGATTGTTACGGCGGAAATCATCCACCTCTGGGTTTTTCATCATGTCCCATTCGTGCAAACCTGTAAAGATTTGATCGGGATTCAAAATAGAACACTTCACCCAGTCTTCATGGTCACAAAACCACAAAAAACACAAGTGTGGTGGCCTACAAAGGAAAATGTGTTATAATAAAGTGTCGAGTTGGAAAGTAATTTATTACAAATTGTAGGGGATTAAGATAAAAATAGTTCGACCAACAAAAGGTATGTCAACCATTCTCCCTGGATAGCATCTAGGCCTACCATTTTTAAATAAAAAGAGAAGAATGCAATTTTTTTTTTATGATTTAATGTCTGCTTCGTTTGATCGTTAAGGAAATTTGAAAAAAGATTTCAATGTCTTTTCTACTGTTAAAAGTAAACCGGTTGACACAACTTTAAAAAAAAAAAATTTCAATGCAAGTTTGCCACAAACAAGGCTAAAAGCCACTCTTGGTAAGGAGCTACAAGAAGAAAGAAGAATACAATAACATCCCTTTGTTATGTCGTTCTCTTCCAGAAAAGCTTACTTTTGCCTATGAGAAGCCCGATCTTGGAGTTTAACACCTTTTCTTCGACGTCACTTGCTTTGCGGATGACCCTAAGCATCGGCCAGAAAGGCTTGACGTCACAGAGCCTTCGATTTCCGTCAAGAAGCTCCTCTTGCTCGGCACTTTGGTTGATACACTGGAAGATGTAGAAGTTGAGATCTAGAAGGCTGCCATAGAGGGGGTAAGTCTCTGCGAGCCTCCAAAGATCCTGGAAAATAAACGAACGGATAAATCCCGAAACTTAGTTGCCGTCAAATTTGGAGCAGGGTGGGAATTTCCCCATGATTTTTCCTCCGACAGCTATAATAAGCACCAGGAATTGCTGTTCTTGTGTGAGAAAATATTATAAAATGTGTTCACTGTGAATCGCAAAACCTTGAACATTTCTATTTTTGGTGTTGGGTCATCTGGTCACATAGTTTTGTTTCGAGATTTGAAAATAATTTTGCATCTACATGTAGTTTAGTGTGAAACTTTTGTTAATTCTTTAACTTTGAAACTAAAATTTTCTACAACCAACCCATGTTACTAGTTACACATTTTTTAGAGCTAGCATCATTTGATTTTGAGTAGGCCTAACTGCCTTCAACTTAAAAACACCTCTGGTTGCAAAATAAATGCGTGGTCTTGATCAACCATTTAACCACTTCGGGTTGGAATTCAAAAACATTTCTGTGCCTCTGCGCAGTATAGACCTTATGCACATGACGTCATTTGAGTAGGGCGCCCTCGCCTAAAGGTCAAAAGGAGGTTGTTCATTGGCCAATCCTGTGTGCCGCGCGTACAAAACTGTGCGTTTCCATTGTTACATCATCGGTTTACCTCTAAGATGGCGGCTGGATGACGCCAATGCATAAGGTCTATTCTTTCAAGTCCCACTCTTGTCCATTTGTCTCTGTTATTAAACCCAAAATCAAAATAAGTTGGTTTACATACCCTTTTGATTGATGTGATGGTCGCGTCTCGTTTACACTTCAGCGGAATAACGATGGAGTTCGGGAGAAAACACGTAATCTCAATCTCCGAAGTCTCCTCCTCTTCACTCCATAGGTCATAGACTGAGGGAGGCATCGTTGTTGTTGCTATGGTAATGTGTCAATAAGGGTCAAACTTTCATCTGAGAGAAGTGAACCGAGGATGTTAAGCCTGTAGAGGAAGAAAGATGGTACAATTACTTTACTGAGCCAATTCCCAGGAAATAAAACCCGGAGAAAATCCACTACCACCCCAGATTTGTTTCACATCTGATGCAATTTTCCTGGGGGAAAAATTAATACTCAGTATGTTTACCATTGCTTACCCTGGGGTTATCCCTACTCCAGAGCAAGGATAGCTGTTTCCCCAGGAAACGGTTGTTCCCATGAGTTAGTCAGGATTAGCAATAATTCAACGGCGAAAACGTCAACCAAACCTTTTCTGGGAATTTCTCAAGAACGTCCTCTAAAGAGAAAGAGCCTTTAATAGACCTCAATAATCCAACTGTCACCATGCCAACTGTATACAATACCATTTCAATACAGACTCTTGTTTAATCCAAAACTGGGGGTCAGACTAGTTTCCTTCCAGCCTGATTTTGGATAATACTACGATTAGATCAGGAGAAAAAACAAGATCTGCTAAGCAACAAAAATATGTTAACATATGTTTGTGACTCTCAGTTTCCTACTACCCTATTACATTTTCGTAGTAATTAATACTACAGTACACAGTCATGATCATGACAAATTAGTATTCAAAATTACTACATGACATGGGGTACGTTCAGACGAGGAGTTAAAACTAGCCCTTAATCCAAAAGTGCTCAAATAACCCTCCGTTGGAACGCAAAAATCCGGTCCGCGAGGGTCAATTTGACACAGAGAACTGGGCTTAGAAACTAAACCTCAAAAAATGTTGGATTAGCGTAACTTAGCCCAGGTTTTACGACCAACCCCCCGCTGCGAGGCCCAGAAAAACCATCGTTGGACCGCAACTGACCTGCTACATCCGGTCTATTTTATTCCATGTGACCTCTCCACAGAAGGTTACGTCATCATAACAACAACGCGCGTAGACTACCACAAGTAATGCCCAGCTGATACATGTACATGTAGACGATGGTCGGGAAGAGTGGTCGGTCGGGGTCAGCTATGCATGACCTGATAATCAACGTGTGGGTCAGTTTAACCCGTGCGGACAGGACTAACTTACTCATGTGAACGCAAGCCCAATTTGGAATAAGTCATTTTTATCTTTTGGACACTCGCGGTGCTCGGATTAAGGGTTAGTTTAACTCCTAGTCTGAACGTACCCATGGTAGTATAAATTAGCATTGCCCAAATTGAAACCAGGTTGTCTAGCTACTGATACACTTGGGCATACCCAGCGCAAAGAAATGTAATAAATACAGAGTATGCCAAAACCAGGCATTTCTTGCCAACACTCCAACCTGGTGTTCATTTGCTCATCAAACAGTTCAGAAGAGCTTTCATAAACACCTTCCAGGATTTTCCCCAGGATTTTAACAAACTGTGGGGCATTCTGGACCCACATTTGTGGATATTTGGCCGACGCCCGCTGAATTAAAAGGTCTTCGAAATGTTTTCTATTTGGTGTTTGTCTCTTCTTTTTTTAAAAGCTCTACTGTGCAATCTGGAGCACTCTATTATGGTTTACTCTGATGTTTTTTGTGAAAAATTCAATTTTTTTTTTTTTTTTTTTCGTATCGGCCGAAATTTGCATGTATCGGCATGCGATTCACTAGCTTGTGCATGAGGAGAACATATCTACCCTTATGTTTATTGTAGTTTTAAAGGCAGATAAATATACATTAATTTTCAGTTTTTTTTACGTTTATCTAAAGTACATACCTGTAGGCCTACATGTGTATATCATGAATGTTTATGACATCATTGCATCGCATTGATGTGTACCAGAGGATATTGTTTTGGTAGTCATCACTTGTAACGCAATTTCACTACATTCCAAGACGTGCTTGGTTTATGTTAATTCATATAATGCGCTATATAAATGTAATTTATTATTATTATTAGTCAATATGGGCCATCACAAAACATTCACAACAGACCTGGGCCCGATTTCATAAAGCCTGTAAGCACAAAAAATTGCTACTTACATGTAGCACAGAAAAATCTTGCTCAGCAGAAACAGTTTACCAGCCAACATTCCATAAAGTTTAAATTGTTGCCACTGGTACCCCGCTCATTTCTTGCTAAGTAAAGAAATTTGCTAAGCAGAATTTTCTGCTTTAAAAATGAAATTGGGACCTGATTACCAATATCCTTACAACTTCCAGGACTGAAATCACACACTCCCCTCGAACAACTACCCTCAAAATATACCAAATACATAAAATGATGCAAAAACCATTACTCAATTAAAAATAATTTGTTATTACTTTATGGTAATATTGGCCCTCAGCCTGGCTCAATGAATTCACTAAGGCTATCACAACATCACCATCATGTGCATGGTACAGTATGTATGCATGATCAGTCAAGCCAGCCTAATGACTTTATTAATTCAAAAACACCACTCAAGCGTCACCTTGCACAAATAATGAGGTAAAAACATCAACCTTGCTGTAATGCACAAGACTTGTTTTTTCTGGTGATGTAAAAAAAAAAGAGTTCATAATTAACATCATTGGCTTAGTGCTTTTCGTACAAGTAGTATGTTTATTATTTATATACATGTAACGTACATACATGTACATGTTGTAGCTCTGCCTCTAGTGTGTAGTGAAGGAGAGTTTGTTTTAAGTCTAACCACTCCCAATCCATCAAAATCCAACTACATGTTTTGTTTGATTCGTAATAACTGAAGAATGGGGACTGTACTTCATGCGTAGAACCATGGAGGTAGAATTCTACCTCCATGGTAGAACTTACACACACACACGTATGTACATGTAGTTAACTGTGGATAAAATTGCATGGGGTCAAGCATAGCTTGAAGTTAACACTGGACCACAGGCCCGAGGCCAGTAATTTTACAGAGTTGGGCCAGTAAACTCATGACTAGACTTGTAATGTACGTCCAGTGGTCTTGTGTTTTTCAATTGAATGGTGCTACATCATCACTATGTAATATCTTGAACAAACACAAATTATATTCACATGTTGACTTTGAGTCCCATGACAAATATTGTTCAATAAACAGATAAATCTTCTGTAGTGCTTGTTCAAATAAAAACTTGTTTTTCTCTCATTTTGACTGGTCTTTTATTTAACAATTAGCCCCTGGTCTAGCAAAAATGTTTCAGCAACATGTCTGCAGTCTTGTGGATTTTCCACCAAAATATGACCCTGCATACATACTCTACACTGTACCAGCACTTGCAGACTCAATGCATTTGGGGTGTTGTGTTACCGATATGGTGTTGGATTTCTTAGTGGACTTGTACACCACTCAAATGACTTAAATTTCAAAGGGTGAGAAGTGAGATTTGTTTTACACACGTGCACATTATTTTGAAAACCATTTCAAAGTGTGGTGAATGATGTAAAACAACAAAAATAGCCATTATTTAATTGTACTGCAAACATAGCAAACGTGAGCACACCACGGCCCACGCACTGAACGTTCTGTACACACACCCCCACCCCAGTCATGCCAGTAGACATTCATCACAAATTTTCACTGAATTGCAATTAGAAAGCAATTACATGTAGATGTATCGTACACCATCTGTGATCCATTCTAAATAGGCCTAATGTGCAATGTTATTCATCATATTAAATATATCAATGATATGTAGGCCTAAGTTCACTAATGTAATGTACAACATCCATAAAATAGATCCTACTCAAGTACTGTATAGGATGATGTTTTGCAAAGAAACATAACTTTTTTCTTGTATGGCCTTGTTTTGGACAGTTTTAATTGAAATGGCACATGTTGTCACTATAATGTTAAATGAATAGACAGAGTCAATTTAATACATGTTCACACTGTTCATGAAGTACACCTCCATTATATATGCAAGTTTTTTGTCTCAAGGGGTTAACCATGAAGAGTGGTTAAATTTACGCAAGTGTGAATGGCCCAAATCTCTTGGGTTTTTCCCAGGGCTATAATGTGAACTTTACACAAGACTGAGTACAAGTGGAGATGAAGCAGAGTGGAGATGAAGTGAGGATAAAAAATTGGAAGCCAAGTGTAGTTTTGGTTTGTTCGGGGTTTTTTTACAATGAGATGAAAAATCCAATACATACCGTACATGATACACTAAATGCAACTTTGCAAACGTTTTATTTAACCTTTTTTAAAACAAAGGCCCTACATGTCAGAGCTCTGCAAAGAAAACAATGGAATAATTGTATTGACAAAATTATGAGCAAACATGTAGTTAACAATAAAACCCTACAATTTCCTGGGTCAAATTAAAGTTTCTATCCTGTGATATACAAAATGTACCCAATTCAAAATCTCTTTTTCCAAACACACAAAATAAAGAAATTGTAGTTAACAATTTACGTACTTAAGACTGCATTCATGAATTCTGTTTTTAGAAAATAAATTATTTCAGGTCAGGAACTTTAAATAAATCTACATTATGAACAAACCCTTTTCTGAATTTAAAAGAAAGGCAATATGTTTTCTTGGATTTGAGGCAAATTTGGGCAGTTGAAACTTCTTCTACAAATATTTCTGGTTTCATTATTTGTTCATCGAAATTACTCCATAGATTCATAAAATAAAATTGATCATGGTTCTCAGTACAAGTACATGCACACACAAAATTGTAGGCCTACATGTACAATGTATATCAATCTATTTGTCTACCGTGTTTTGATTTGTCTGAACAACAACAAGGAAGAGTACAAAACGTTTTGTTTTAAACACCAACTCAGTCTTAATGTACTCAACATACATGATGTACATTTATGTACATGAACACACCTTTACACGTTTTCATGGAAGTTTAGAGAATTTTGAATTGTTGTACTGCCAATGGTTTCAATATGCCTTGCTGGTGTCAGAGTGGAAATTAAATGATTTTCTATAGCATTCTACCCAGATCTACATGTACATGTAACTGCTCGAGAGTGTTCGCACACTTTGTTAAATGCTACAAAGTAAATTTATGCGGGCATTAAAAACAACAGCTTAAAAATGTTACAAAAATACAAATGCATGCGAAGGACCTACTTCCAACTCCTGCACACAGACAGACATGTTGATTTGTCCACCGGCTAGTTTGATCCTTAGAATATCCCTGGTCCTTGGTACAACAATCCATCCAGCGTGCGGACAACCAAACCTGTAGCCTTATTATCTACCCAAAGGGAATTGTCAATTTCCTGTTTGTTCCGAGTCTGCTAGTGATAAAGTAATAGCAGAATTCAAGATCCCTCACCATGACCATGAAAACAGATTAATCCTGCTTCTGGCCAGCACAATTTTTTCGGTTGTTACTGATCAGTGTGTAGATCGTTTTTTAAACAGTAAATGAGTATTTTGTCATCTTTTGTTTTGCTTCAATTTTAATGTCGTTTTTTGGAGGGTTTTTTTTCTGGAGAATGAGCAGGCCTGATACTTCACAGTGATTGAGGCAATTGCCTCCGCGCTCAGGGCATTGCCTCGGTGCACCCGGGCATTGCCTTGATGCCCTTTGAAATGTAAAATTTTGAATTCCCCGTTTAGAGGTGCCCTTTGGAAAAACTGTCTTGCCCCTATCAGAGCGAAGTGTCGGGCCTCATTGAGAGTTCACACATTGTAAACTGATAATTGATATATTGTCAAAGATGTGAGTTGTTTTATTGTTATGATAGTGAATATCGTTGTTTTGTTTGTTTCACTAAGTGTCAATTTCCTATAAGAACTGATTCCAGTGAAAGTTCGTTTGAAGTCTTCATAAAAATGATTATAATGTACGAATGCAGGCCCCTTACATGGTATCATGTTTACATCTTTAAAGGTAGGGTCATAGTTCAACGTTCTAATGTTTTTGTCAATTTGTAACTTATACATTGTAGGCCAAATTTATAGGCACACACTATTTTTAAGAAAGATACAATAAAACACAAAAATATGTGAAAATTTGAGCTGAATGCTGAGTGTACTTGTTGAGAAAACAGCAAAAACATGTAATGATATTTCATCTAGAATGTCTAGCCATGTGACAGTGGCGACCAACTCTCTGGCCGCAGCATTCACAAACGGACACCTTAAGGTATTTTTTGGAGATTCAATTCTTTTGACATAGTACTTTTATTGATTTCTAATCAACGAGGGCACTTCAGACGATATGTTTTTGCAGGATGTTTACTACAGGTACCATACCATCTTTATGCCAAGTAAACTGTCAGATAAAAATTACACTATTTTTATTTGATTTTTTTCAAAATAATTACCAAACATGTTTAATCCCTGCTGCAATTAAATTTCAAAATTCAAGTTCATGCAAACTTTATTTGTGTATACACTTTATTGCCTGGATAATATGTATTTAAGATTTTGCAAAATATTATTCTTAGTACATTTGAAAACTTCCTCATTTCATTTTTTTTCCCCATTTATTTTATAATCATTATTTTTAGTATTTAGTTAATCGTTTTGTTGTCCTTTTCTTCTTAATTTTTCATTATTTATTTTATTTACATTTTTAAATCCTTCACTTTGGGATTTGGGACTATTAAGTGGTTGTAAAGTAGTACATTTACTGTAATTATAGTGTCAATCACCATCAAAAACAACAGCAAAACTAGACAAAACACTAAAGGGGAAATCCCTCTGATTGGCCGATGGGATTATTACGGACAATTCTACTTCCTCATGTGACATGTATTATACCACGTGCAGGTTGATACTTCATTGCCTCCATTGCCCCTGTTCATTGCCTCCATTGCCCCTGTTCATTGCCTTCATTGCCCCTGCTCATTGTCTCCATTGCCCCTGCTCATTGCCTCCATTGCCCCTGCTCATTGCCTCCATTGCCCCTGTTCATTGCCTCCATTGCCCCTGTTCATTGCCTCCATTGCCCCTGTTCATTGCCTCCCATTGCCCCTGTTCATTGCCTCCATTGCCTCCATTGCCCCTGTTCATTGCCTCCATTGCCCCTGCTCATTGCCTTCATTGCCCCTGTTCATTGCCTCCATTGCCTCCATTGCCCCTGTTCATTGCCTCCATTGCCCCTGCTCATTGCCTTCATTGCCTCCATTGCCCCTGTTCATTGCCTCCATTGCCCCTGTTCATTGCCTCCATTGCCCCTGTTCATTGCCTCCCATTGCCCCTGTTCATTGCCTCCATTGCCTCCATTGCCCCTGTTCATTGTCTCCATTGCCCCTGCTCATTGCCTCCATTGCCCCTGTTCATTGCCTTCATTGCCCCTGCTCATTGTCTCCATTGCCCCTGTTCATTGCCTCCATTGCCCCTGTTCATTGCCTGCATTGCCCCTGCTCATTGCCTCCATTGCCCCTGTTCATTGCCTCCATTGCCCCTGTTCATTGCCTTCATTGCCCCTGCTCATTGCCTCCATTGCCCTCATTGCCTCATTGCCTTCATTGCGCCTCCATTGCCCCTGCTCATTGCCTCCATTGCCCCTGTTCATTGCCTCCATTGCCCCTGTTCATTGCCTCCATTGCCCCTGCTCATTGCCTTCATTGCCCCTGCTCATTGCCTCCATTGCCCTCATTGCCTCATTGCCTTCATTGCGCCTGTTCATTGCCTCCATTGCCCCTGTTCATTGCCTCCATTGCCCCTGTTCATTGCCTCCATTGCCCCTGTTCATTGCCTCCATTGCCCCTGCTCATTGCCTTCATTGCCCCTGCTCATTGCCTTCATTGCGCCTGTTCATTGCCTCCATTGCCCCTGTTCATTGCCTCCATTGCCCCTGCTCATTGCCTTCATTGCCTTCATTGCCCCTGTTCATTGCCTCCATTGCCCCTGTTCATTGCCTTCATTGCGCCTGTTCATGAACTTGGACCATACCATAACAACATACATGAAGCCCGTGTAATTGGTACATGTAACAGGGGGTCACACACATCATCACTCGTTGAGTAAACAAACGCCCTTTGTTGACAGTAGTGCAGTTTTAATTTTTTTAATTTATTCTTTTCTTATTTTTCTTTCAACTAACAATTTCTGCGGAAAAAAATTGTTTAAAGAACTTTTTCTCTGAACGAATTTTGAAAGATGGTGCAGTTTCAAAACAAAAAAGATGGACAAAAACTTCCGCGTACATAATATACCACAGACAATGCACAAAATACACGTTTAAGTTAAAGTTATTAGACTTGTATTTAATCCATTTTCTATTTACTTTTTGTTATACTTTATTTATTTTTAATCAAATCAATCAATATAACTAAGTGTAACTTTCATCCACCCGAGGATAATTAAAGTTGACCACAGATATAGAAAAACTGGTTTTCATAAGAAAGGCAGTGAATAAAAAGGTAAAATAAATGCAAAACGATTATTCACCAGTAAATCATCGCATCCCTCTTCTTTGACAGACGAGACTAGCCAAATTATGTGTGTAAACTGTAATAATTAATTGGTAAACAAATTATACGGCCCTTCGCACGCAACATTGAGCAATTGAGTCATGTGGTGTATTTTCAATTTGTTTTTCCAAACAAATTTAACACTATTCAGACAGTATTTACATAAATGATATAGACCTACATGTATCTAATTTGTGGCTCCAAATGATTTGTTTAGACTAGAGAGGGCAACAAAGTCTGAAATTGCCCTTTAAACTAATAAAAAATATCATTTTGGATTTGTTACTGTAACTGTTGCCAGTAAATATCCATGGAATTTCATAAAATGTTACTAATATAGTAATAATTTAATTAATAAAACAAAATTGTGACTTTATAATGTTATTATTACTATTAGTTTAAGGGTGGGGCTTTAGGCTTAGTTTCACCGAGTTTCACTATCTATGCTATCAATGGTAGCCTATCATTTCATTTTCGGTACGATAGATTTCTGAAAAACTTCAGTAAAAAATAGTGAACATCAACAAAAACATGCACCTTTTTTGCATACAGTTACGGCAGCGGGACATACATTCGTTTACATACAGTGTATGGGACAGCTATAGGCCTATTTAATAATAAATAAAGCATTAATTTTTGTTGATGTTTATAGCCCCGCTACGCTAGCTCATGTGTTTAACAACCGCCCACCCAACACAAACACGGTACACAAACATGACGAAGTCAAAACAAGAATAAGAAAGTTTTGGGGGAACTTTACCTGACCAGCTCGCCCGTAATCAACCTTGAATCCCATCTTTTCAGCTGATATCCTCACAAAAAGTAGCTTGAAAATCAATCACTGATACGCACACTTCACTTCTCCCACTGTCATTTGCAAAAGGTTTCCGAAAGGATTACAACATTTTACGCAGAACATTTGTGATGTTGACTTCGACTGACTGACGAGCTGCCGACAAGGAAGTGAAAATAAAATCTGAATCGTGTGTATGGAACCCAAAGCCCATGCTACAAAACACATGACTTATTTTACTTTGAGGGATACCCGGCTTTTTAATCTCGTCCCCAGGGTGGTTCAGTTTTTGTGTTGATTTTTAAACTGTTTGTTTCGCTCGTTCCCACCAGTTCAAAGTACATAATTAAAGTTTTAAAAAAAATAGTTTGTCCTAATGTGTTTTTTCCGTGATTGAACAATTTTTTCATAACAAACGAAAAACAAGTTATTAATATTAATGTTTTGTGTTCCAAAAACGGGTAGCTAAGCAGAACTGTCATACTAGTGTTACCATACATAGAGCTCTAAGAGCTGAGAATCTCCCATTACTTTTAATCTCCTATTAATTTCAATAATTTTAGAGGTCTTTACTATAGATGAAATGACAACAGGATACGAAACAAAGATTTCATGTTTAGTTTATGGTTTTAGTTTTAGAGAAAAAAAAAGTTAAGCAATTAAGCATACTGCCCTCTGTTGAGCATAATGTCAGTTTTTTCTTTAGACGGGTACCCATTGCTGCTAGCTAAAACGACGCGACACACACACAAACAAACCCGCCCCAACAATGAAAACAAGATACCTTTTCGTGAGTGAAGTTTGTAAACATGGCGTACCGAAAGGGAGAACCAACTTTTAAGCTCCACATTTCTCCATCTAGGGAGCTACTGAAGCCCATAAATGTCCCTCAAAAGTTATTAATGGGACCAGGGCCATCCAATATTCCACCTAGAGTTCTTGCTGCTGGTTCTCTACCTGTTTTGGGACATTTACACCCTGAGTTTTTAAAGGCAAGTTTCCTTAACTTATTTAATTTTAAGGCTTTAGTCATTTGGTTTGCCAATCCCATGTTTGTATGTCTGCCTGTGACCCCCCCCCCCCCCCAATTAACACAAATCCCAGTGAATGCTGGTCATCTCGTCCTTGCCAACATCATTCCAAGA
The DNA here is from genome assembly GCA_023634235.1 of Pisaster brevispinus. NCBI lineage: Eukaryota > Metazoa > Echinodermata > Asteroidea > Forcipulatida > Asteriidae > Pisaster > Pisaster brevispinus. Next base: position 2,774,995 of record JAMKCF010000002.1, on the reverse strand, counting down.
AGTGCTTCTTGGCTCGCAGAGAAGTACTGTACTTGGGGCATGTAGTGTCATCTGATGGTATTTCTACAGACCCAGAGAAACTGAAAAGAGTTCAGGAGTGGCCTACCCTGTGTAGTGTGACTGACGTCAGGAGCTTTCTTGGACTCTGTTCTTACTACCGTAAGTTTGTGTCTGGTTTTGCCCAAATTGCCTCACCTCTTCATCATCTTACGCAAAAGAACACCAAGTTTGTTTGGACGGAAGAGTGCAAAGAAGCATTTCAGAAATTAAAAACACTACTCACAACTGCTCCAATATATTTTTATTAGCTTATCCAGATTTCAACAGAGGTTTCATTTTAGACACAGATGCCAGTGACAAGGGGATAGGAGCTGTTCTGTCTCAGGTATATGACGGCAAAGAGAGAGTCATTAGCTATGCCAGCCGAACACTAAGCAAAGCTGAACGGCGCTATAGTGTGACCCGTAGGGAACTGCTGGCCATGGTCATTTACATCCGTCACTTCAAACACTACCTATACGGGCAGCATTTCACCTTGCGTACTGACCATGGATCCTTAAGGTGGCTGTACAACTTCAAGGAGCCCGAGGGTCAGGTAGCAAGATGGTTAGAATTCCTCAGTGCCTACAACTTCAACATTCTACATCGCCCAGGTACCAAACATCTAAACGCAGATGCCATGTCTAGATACCCAATTGTCCCCGAGAAGTGTGATGCCATCCAGATGCCAAGCTGGGACACAGAGGAGGTGAGGAAAGCACAAGTAGCAGATTCCTTAATAGCACCTATTATCCAAGGGAAGATAAATGGTCAGAAGCCAGAATTTGCATCAATTTGCAATTTAGATGGGGTCACAAAAGGCTACTGGTTCCAATGGGATCAACTGGAACTACATAATGGTGTTCTGTACCGACGTTGGGTAGAAAGGTCAGGCCAGACTTCCCATCTTCTGTTATCCTTCTGCATGGCAGGAAGAGGTGGTGGAGCGAGCACATGACAAACCTGGTGGTGGTCATCTTGGCATTACTAAAACGGTACAGAAGGTCAGGAACAACTATTTTGGGGTTGGGTGTGCCAGTGATGTCAAAATATGGGTCCGTCAGTGTCCAAAATGTCCTGGCAAGAAGTCTCCTAATCCAAGGCGCCGTGCTGCTCTTACCCCAGTGTCAGTGGGTGCCCCTATGGAAAAAGTAGCAGTTGACATCATGGGTCCCTTTACCAGTGTCTACTCGAGGAAATCGCTATGTGTTGGTGGTCTCGGACTACTTTACAAAATGGACCGAATCATATCCAATACCAAACCAGGAAGCTGCAACAGTGGCCCGTGTGTTGGTTGAAGAGTATGTGTGCAGATATGGTGTACCATTTTCACTCCATAGTGACCAAGGAAAGAACTTTGAGTCGTCCCTACTCCAAAATGTATGCCAACTACTGGGTATCCACAAGACTAGAACTACAGCATATCATCCACAGTCTGATGGCCTGGTTGAACGTTTTAACAGAACTCTGCAAACCATGATCACTATGTATGTAAAAGAGGATCAAGCTGACTGGGACGAGCATCTCCCCTACGTTATGATGGCTTACCGAGCAAGTGAGCAAGCATCAACAAAAGTGACACCCAACTTTCTCATGTTTGGGAGGGAAGTAAATATCCCTCTTGACCTGCTGGCTGGTCCAGTTCCTGGAAGACAGCCTGATGATGCAGATTCATATGCCCACAGACTTCATCATAACCTCAGAGATGCTTACGAGAAGGTACGCAACAATACTAAACGAGCGCAGGAACGTCAGAAGCGTCTGTATGACACCAAGCAAATAGGCACTCCATTCAGTGAAGGTGACTTAGTCTGGCTGTATACTTACCAGAAGAAGAAAGGGCGAAGCCCTAAGTTCCAGGCTTATTGGAAGGGCCCCTTCAAGATAGTGGAGAAATTGTCCGACGCCAACTACCGAATCCGACACAACAGTCATGGAAGAAGGTTCCAAGTTGTACATTTTGACCGTCTCAAGCCTTATGAAGCACGTCAAACGCCTAAAACTACTCCAGAGGAAGCAACTCATCCAATGGGTAGGAGTCAGCCAACGGTTGAGGCTTCCTTGATGGACAACACCGGGGAGGGCTTAGCTGAAGGGAACAACCCATGGAATGATTCCAACTCACCTCCACCTGAACTGACAAACACAGAGGCAACAACCAGGCGTATGTGAACTGCTCCAGCATGGATGAGAGCTGGTGATTTTGAACTCTGTTAAGGTGGTGGGAATACTCCAGTGACGGGAAATTGAAGCTGCTAAGTAAGATTGTTTGACAAATCAACTCCTACCTGCTTTAAATCAACTCCATTTTGCACTTATATTCAAAATTGTTATGGTTTATTTTTGGTGATCTAGACACTGAACCTTAATTCTGCATGAATTTCTGCCGAGAGAATTGTGGAAGAGACTAGTCTATGATAAAGATTTTTTTTAAAGTGCTCATTCCACCTGCACGACATTGCGCAATGTATAAAAAGTTATGACCGATCTTTTGTAAATAATTTAGTAGTAGAGTAAGTACAATTGGAGTGATAAAAGTGTTTAACTCCAGAAGCAAATAATTGCCTTAAAGCTTTAGAATAATTAGAATAAAGGAAAATTAAGCGTAGGCCAAAATAAATGTTAACTCTGACTCAACAAACCTTTGGAGAATTAAGGCCCCTGAGCAAAATTTAAGTACAGAACTTAAATTTTATAAATTTATATATATATATATAAAACAAAATTAAAGGGCATTCAGCTTTTATTTTTGTAACTACAGGTTGGCTGCCATGGATTTACGTTTTCAGTCCTGTTTGGACTTAAGACGTGAGGACACGTCTTCCCGGAGGAGGGGGCTGTGTAGTGAAATTACACCCCCCAACAATTGTGGTTTGGTCCGGGGTTCAGCCTCCTCCCCTGTTGGAGATGTGGACTTGTCCAGGTCAGTGACTTGTGGAAATAGACACACATGTTTCCTTTGAAATACGGTTCTTTTAATCAAACTTATGCTAGTACACATTGAATCATCACCAGGTAGGACTACATTCTCTTGGTAAAACCCATTGATTCTAATTCCTTTTGTTTAGTTACATCATTTTTATGCAGCATGCTCCAGTTATTTACAAAGACTTTCTATTCAATAACACATCTTTAGTTCTTAGTTTTTTTTAGCTATGGGCAGAGAAAGCTAGGCTAGGGTGAGTTGGCTTTTTGGGTGCGGCCAGGCAACATCGTGTGTGTGGAGGGCTGAGGGCTCGGCACCTTGGGTTGTGAGAGTAATTTTTATAGGTGTACTGCATGCTTGCAACCAAATCTGAGTAAGTTACTTGAATACTTGGAGAGTTCTTCTCAAGTCATTATTTTAATTCCCACCCAGTTATTTTGCCTAAATTCTAGTCTGTACCAGCCACACATAGGGACTCTACAAATAAATTGCCTATGTACATTTGTTTAGTATACCAGCTACTACTATTATTGTAATTATTGTGAACATTGATTAAATTGGCATTGGCTAGAAGTAAAAGCCAGCAAAAATCTTGGTTCGTTGCTTTTATTAAGCCAGATGCGCTCCCGACTACGCTACAATATGATTATGAATTGCACAAATCAACAAATTGAGGTTCAGTGTACAGTGAAACTATTCTAGTCAACAATTTTTATGTTACATACTAGTCATTGTTAAATCAGCAGTTAGCTTGGTCAAGTTCCCCCCCCCCCCCTGCTCCACACCGATAAAGTTGATTGCAAAATGTCAAACACTTTTTCCAGCTGTTTTGTGGATTCTCATTGAGAAATTTCGCAGCACCATTGGATTGCATTAAGTTTAACCACTACATTGGTGTTCGGAAAACTTTCTGTGCCCATGCATGGTTTATTGTTTTTCAGAACTTTTTGGAGCTTCGTCTGGAAGAATGGAAACATCGCTGCCACAATGAAACCCTGACTTGACAAATAAGACTACAAAGATTCACATTTAATTAGCACCAGAATTCGTTGTCTTGTGGGAAAATATGACATTGACAGAGTAAAGAAAGCAATGTTTATATTCTCAACAGCAAAAATAATAATAAATAAAAATGCAAAAAAATCATACAAAAAAACTTGCCTCTTAAGTACTTTTTGACAGAACCTCCGGCTAGCTTAGACCTCCTGATTTTTACCATTTTCAAAATGTTCACAGATTTGGTTGTATTGTGTCTTTTGTTGATAGGTAATGGATGACGTGAAAGCAGGAATTCAATACGCCTTTCAAACTAAGAATGAACTGACGTTAGCTGTGAGTGGCACGGGTCATGCCGGTATGGAGGCAGCGACGATGAACATCGTAGAGAGAGGAGATACAGTCCTGGTAGCTGAGAATGGACTATGGGGACAAAGACTCGCTGGTCTGGCCGATAGAATTGGTAAACAATAGACGTTGTTACACATGTATGCCACGGTAATACATTGTGAATTTTATTGGTGGAGAACCGGTCATGTGATTTGCTACAAAGACGTATGGCTCAGGGGAGTATGAGTGGTGGGCTATGCTACCGTTATCTTGCCCACCATTGGTCGTTTCTGCTGCCTTTTGTACAGTTATAATTTAATAGCCATGGGGATTGAGGTGAATTTATTTTAAGTTCCTGAGATCGCTTTTGAAATTGTTGGCATATTATATTCAAAACATGATGTGCTTGCATACTTGCAGGCAGATTTCAATAGAGGGCGGTTTAGACGTAAACAAAGAGTACATGTTCTTTAGGCCATAATGCATTGACATTTTATCCTGGCACTGTACAAATAGCTTTAAATCCTACATATACATCGAACCAGTGTCGCGAGTGTGGAGTGGAGTTTTTCCCGTCCTTTCAACAAGATTAGTTTGGTTCTCCTTTTAGTTTGTTTTTCTCCCACACCTAAACCTGAACATTAATTCGCCACCTTCTCCTAAAATTCATATTTTATTTATAACTTTGTCTTTTTCATTTCAATATCAGGAGCCAATGTGAAAGTCATTAAAAAGCCAATGGGGCAAGTCTTTTCACTCTTTGAGATTGAAAACGTAAGTACAGCATTGGTCTCTTTAAGGCAAAGTATACCTTTTGTTTTTGGAACCGTTCGATTGTGTTAATCCTACATAAATGTAGATATATACAATAAAACTAACCTGTGAAAGTTTCACTTTGATATATTGCCGAAAATCCGGAATGAATATGGCCACGCAGGAAGAATAATCCCTAATATGAAATGAATACACAATCTGACAGAAACGTTTCTTAGACTCAAATTTGGGGGGATGAAAACTGATATCTTTTTCCATAACCACATTATTTTGAATGTTTCTCAAAATGCTTATACTGTCGAAAGCTGCAGTGCTTCTAACCAAACAAGTTTTTATTGTCATTAATTTTTAGAGTGATTACCAAACGTATACCTTACCTTTAAATCACTTCCAATCTTCCAGCTGGCAGGACTCATCCATTGAACCAGCCTATATGATAACTTGTAACATTTGTAAGATTTACACACTGTCCACGCCCACTGTATCAGCTGTGGATATAGAGTTTAAGGCCATGTCCAAAATTGGCAGCTACGGCTAAGGCTATCACGGGATCGCTGTACGGCCCCTTCCATGGCAAAACAGCCCAACTCGAAAAATTTTGTTTTTTACATCAGATCATTTCTGGGTAAATTGAGGGTGCTTTTTCCATTCCAAAGTTTAAAAGGCATACTCTGTATGGTTTGTTTTAAATATCTCGGCCTCTTTTCACACTTTTGTCCCATTTTTATGGCAAAACAGCTTACCTCTGTACTTGCTTTATTCTCAAAATGACATTTTTTGAGTTGGGCTGTTTTGCCATGGAACGGACGTGTAGCCCTAGCCGCCAATTCAGATACAGCGTTTTTACCATGTGACTTGCCTGTATGGCGAAATTATCCAAAGCAACTGATAGGAAAGCTGCGGTTTGCCATAAAGCTAGAATGGCAGCGGCGGCGCGTGTTGTCTCTAAGCAGATCTTGCACACTGATATTGTCATTAGTTAAACGACACACACAGCATTCTCTGATGTGCCGCATCAATGAGGGATAAGCAGTCTTATACTTCTATCTGAACTCAGTTCTTTTTTTTGTCTGCCTGGTGAAAAAAATGTTTTCTATGAAAGAAAGAAATCCTGCTCTTTGATCTACTTCAGTAGTTCTGAGGATACTCTTTCCAGAAACTCCTTGAAATCTGTAACTCCAGGGGTTACCAAACGATTGGAATGTCATCTTATCTCAGACCTTTTTATTAGTAATAACTCAACCTCGGGTCATGAATTCTCCCTTCTGTCACCTTCAACCAGGGTCTCAAGATGTACAGACCTTCCGTCTTCTTCATCACTCAAGGAGAATCATCAGGTACAGCACTTCAGCCACTCCAGGGTGTCGGAGACCTATGTCACAGGTTGGTCATATGTTCTCACTTGAAGGTAGTCTCATAGATTGGTTTTTGTCGACATAATGATGATTTATGGGCAAAATTCGTGGCCGAGCGGATAAGAGCACCGGGCTCAAGCTCTGGTGTTTCTGTTCAGCAGAGTGTGGGTTCGAGTCCCGGTCGTGACACTTGTGAACTTAAGCAAGACACTTAACCATTATTGCTTCGTCCTTCGGAGGGGACATAAAGCCGTTGGCCTGTGTTTTGGTTAAATGTCTTGCTTAAGGACACAAGTGTCAAGACCCCACACCCCGCCGCTCAGAAACACCGGAGCTTGAGTTCGGTGCTCGGCCATAACATGCCACCAACATTTACCGGTACCATTGTTGGCAGCGTGGTTTAATGCAATGCTTTGGCACCAAGTGTTTTTCTGCAGTCTGCAGTAATCACTTTGCTTTTGCTGCCACAATCTTGTATTCTCTTCATGTCGTGTGTGCTTCTGTTATAATTAAAGGTATAACTGTCTCTTACTGGTGGACACAGTGGCGTCAATGGGAGGTTGTCCGTTACTCGTTGATGATTGGGGTAAGATACTGAATACAAATACGCAAATAAATTATAAAAAGACTATATTATAAGAGTTTGTAACAACACCAAGCCAGGTTCACACTACACGCAAATTGCGAAAGCAAAGCGAGTTTCCCTGTGGCACAAATGGAAAAGAGCATGTACTGTACATGATTTTTTGCATCATGTAATTCACGTCACATTCACTCTCCCATGAATTATGAACCAGGCTTAAGTCAGAAAATTGTTATGAAGTTACACACCTTTTTTATTTGTATTTCAGGGGCAGATAGAAATTTGACACAGTCTGGAAATAGTGTTTCTTTATTTTCATCTCCTGAAATGAGTTTTTTTAAAAGCCTATTATAACATTTTTTTGTTATTTATTTGAAAGTTGACATCAAATGGGATGCCCTACGCCAAAACCATGCTTTTCTTGCCTTGAAATTCAAAACTGGGCTAATTTGCTCATCAAACAAATAAATTAAGGGCTTTCAAATATATGAATGCCTACATGTCCGGAGGCCTTTGATGGCGGCCCTGGTCTTGGCCTAGATGCCCTTTCAAAAATTTCCCATACATTTTTCAAGGAAAATGCTCTTGCCCTATGAAAGATGATATTCTAGGCCTGGGGCTTTGCTGTGAGTATTTTCTTAACATTTAGAATGGTTAAAGGGAGGGTATTCCAAAAAATTAGTAATCATAAAAACTTTCTTGGTAAAAAGCACTGCAGCTGTTAATAAAAAATTAAATTTTGAGAAAAAATTTCCATCACAGGAATGTGGTTTTAGAGAGAGCAATTCAAAAACATTTGAGAAACGTTTCAATATGAAACGTTTCTCAGATTGTGTATTCCAATTACGGATTATTTTTGCCTGTGTGGCCAGAATTTTGGCGATATCTCAAAAACACTACCACCTTTTGAAATGAAATTTTCACAGGTTAGTTTTGTTGTGTAGTTATCTAGATTTATATAGGATTGAAACAATCGGAATGGTTCCAGAAAACCAAAGGTATACGTTGTCTTAAAGGCATCACATTGATATTATGGCTGATGTCTTCACTTTTAATGTCATTTCACTACATCTGAGAAGTGCCTAATTGTTGCAAAGGGTGCCGTATCCTCCTGAATGTTAATGCTCGCAAGACCTAGATACTAAGATTTTATATTTTTCATAGCAGCATCAGATTAGATATGATAAAGACAGGGCCCATTTTCATAGAGGTGCTTAAGCACAAGAAGTTGCCAAGTACAGACAACTTTGGTTACCAGAAAAAGGTTACCAGCCAAAATACCATTTCATATGTACAATTTGTGAATGGTGTCCTGGCTAAATTGCACTCGGGGAAAATTTGTTAAGCAATATTTCTTGCTTAAGCAGCTCTATGAAATTGGCCACTGCTGTAACCTTGATTCTCGAAATAACTTGTGACTTGTCCTAGGTATTGATGTTATCTACAGTGGTTCCCAGAAAGTGCTTGGTGCCCCGCCCGGCACCGCACCCATCTCGTTCAGTCTAAGGGCAAGGTAAGAAACACCTCAGTATGCTGTTTACCACCTCTTGGTTAGACTGTTGCGTACATAATTTTTTATAGACTTTGTTAGTTTGGAGTTAAAAGCTGGGCAGCAGAGTTGAATTGCCGGAAAGTTTACACAGATAAAAACACAATACCTATTTCTAATACCAGCTACATGTATAAAGCCTTTTTTGCTTTCACTGTCTAATTTTTTCCTTCTTGCTGTACTTTTTTTCACAGAGCTTGGGAGAGCACTGAGCATACAGTGCTTAATACACATCGGTGTAAGGGTAAAAACCAAATTATATTCTTTATCTCTAAATCGCTGCAGTACCCGCTGCAGTTTGGAGTCGATTTACCAAGCTTTCAAGCCTCAATATGAATACACTCTGACACTGCACTTCAAACCGGCAGACCTCAAATTAAACCACAGCACCCACAGCAATTGCCATGGTCTCCTTTGCTTTTGCTGTGGTGCTCTTTGCAAAGTTCCAATACAAATAAACTTTTTCCTCATGGAAGTGTCCCCTTCCCTTACCAGTGGTATTCGCCCTCCCAAATTAGAGCAAAATAGTGGGGAGAAGTTTAATTTGGTTTAAATACCCTTACACCGATGTGTATTAAGCACTGTATGCTCAGTGCTCTCCCGAGCTCTGTGAAAAAAATCCACAGGCAATCACTCAGGTGAGATTCAAACCCACGACCTTTGCATTGCTAGAGCAGATGTCATACCGCTAGACCACCGAGCTAGCCCGATGGCTAGAGGTGGGTTCGAGTCCTTAGCAGTGGGTACTGCAGCGATTTAGAGATGTTAATATTTGCATCGGGGATGAAGAATTTAATTTGGTTTTTACCCTTACACCGTTTTGTATTAAGCACTGTATGCTCAGTGCTCTCCCAAGCTCTGTGTAAAAAAGGACAGCAAGAAGGAAAAAATCAGACAGTGAAAGCAAAAAAAGACTTTATACATGTACATGTAGCTGGTATTAGAAATAGGTATTGTGTTTTTATCTGTGTAAACTTTCAGGCAATTCAACTCACCGCTTTTAACCAGTGTAACTGAACTCCCGTGTTGAATTCATGTAATTGGAATAATGCGGATATGCAATTGGAATTGGTATGTAATTGGAATTGATCTGTAAGTGTTGTTCTTTTTATTTTCTGACTAGAGAGAAAATGGCTCGTAGGAAGACCAAAGTTCCTTCGTTCTACCTGGATATGGCAGAATTAGGGAACTATTGGGGATGTGATGAGAAACCCAGGAGGTAAGATTGACCAGTGAATTGTTTTATTGATTGGTGGGTGGTGATTATTGATTGATAAATGTATTGGTTAATGATTAACTTAAAATAGTTCAATGGCTAATGATAACTTTTGATCATGGATAACTATTGATCATGTATTGCTTAATAAAGCAGTTGTGTGGATAGATTGATTGATTGAATGATTTGTTTATTTATTTATTTATTAATTGATTGATTGAGTAATTATGTTACCGATTGCAATCACTTATTATTTGTATTTGTGTATTAAATCGTTTCATTTGTTGTATTGCTTTATTGATCAACTTGAATGTATTTTGATTGACTGATGAATTGATTGATTGCTTGAATATGTTTATGTTGATTTGTTTCATTGACAGGTTTATTTTGTTTCCCTTGGGTTATTCCATATGGATTGATATTGTGGTCTTTCGATTGATTGACTAATTAATTAATCTGATCAAGTGATTGATTGGATATTTTAACCAATTCGATTTATTGGCTTCTGATTGATAAATTGAGTGGTTTGCTATTTATTCAGATTTGTGTTATCAATACTCTTTATTACTCCGTTAATCCGGAGGTGGCAGGTCCAAGTCCACTACCGGGCAATTTTTCTTTGCTCAACAAAAATTTACTATTTATTTAATAGTATTGATAATACACAATTAATGTTTAGTGTTTTCTTGTACAATTGCATACAAAACGGTACATTATGTATTGTTAATTGATCAGATCATTGTGTGTAACCCTTGCCCTCCAAAATCCTTCTTCTTTTCCAAAGGATTCAGAAGGACTGATGGCTGTAGGCCCAATTAACAGTTGCTTATCACTGGGCAGGTATTCCCATCTTATCCAAACAGTTCAAACAATTTTGTGTGGAGGGACAAAGGAGTAGAGGGTTTTTGAGGATTGACGTCACCTGTAGGCAAGTAGGACGTAGGCCTAAGGTGTAAGGGCTAATTTAGTGATTTGGATTACCATGGTATGGTTAACGATACAATTAATTTATTGTTAATAATGAGATTTGGTTTATTGACTAGTTCAGGGATGTGATTTCTATGGGGTTTTTTCCGGAAATTCATTTTTTTTTTTTTTTTTTTTTTTTTTTTTTTAATTGAGACCATTAAAAACATGAAGATAAAACCAAATAGAATGCCCCAGAGTGCAGATTATGGCTTTTAAAAACAAAAGATAAATGTATGTAAGTAGGCTTCGAGCTCGCAAGTTTTTCGCCCTTGCAAGCTTTCGCGCTTTGCGCTCACAGTTCAGTTTTTTTTTTTTTTTCATTAGCCTATCACATCCCTGCTAGTTGTTTTGACAAGATCGCTCGGTTGAAACATTCTCTTACCTCCACCCTAAGGTATCACCACACGGGTATGATCAACTCTGTCTATGCTTTGAGAGAAGGCCTAGCAATGCTAGCTGAGGAAGGCCTCGAGACCTCCTGGAAGAGGCACAAGGATTGCTCCCAGATGCTGTATGCTGGACTGGACAAACTCGGCCTGAAACTCCTGGTTTCTGACCCCTCAGCGCGTCTACCCACAGTGACTGGGGTTATGGTACCACTGGGTGTCCCATGGAAAGAGGTTGCCATGTATATGATGGACAAGTAATTGATATTATTATTATTATTTATTTGACCAAAACAACGCAAAATGTACAATAAATATATAAATGCTCATAATAATAGTTATGAAAAAATTAGCAAGAAAGCAAACACAATAAACAAAAGACATACAAAATGAAGAGAAACACAAAGAATCTAAACATCTTAAAAGGGCCAATACAACAAAAAATACAACTAACTGTGGAGGAACAAAATGTAAAACAGCAACGGCTATGTGGGTCAGGGGCTGCAAAAGTAAAATAATCTACTATTACCCGCAGGTATGCAGCCCCGCACATAACAAATGACAGTGATAGGACACGACTATACAAAGCACTCAAAACTACAAAAGACTAATACACTACAGAGGCCCAGAGCACATTATGAAATAGTCTTTTGAGTACACCATGTAATAATTCTCTTAAAGGTGGGGTCATAGGTTGAGGTCATGGTGGGGTCATAGACTGAGGTCATGGTCGGGTCATGCTGATTCATAGGCAAAATTATAAAGAAAGATACAAAAAAAGTCACATGCGAAGGTTTCAGTGGAATACAGTGTCTACTTGCTGAGAAAACAGAAAAAAACTGTCACGGTATTTTCACACAACCAATCCATCCCCGTTTGGCGAGGTGACAGCGGGTATAAACCGCATCTCTTGCCACAGCATTTGTGTATGGACACCAACCCTCAGAAATCTCAGTAATGATTCTCAGATATTTTCGGTTTGCGGTAATACCATGTGTATACCTACTAGGTCTTGCTTTTTATTCTACTGCCGCGAAGTAGATTTTCTACCCTCCGCCCAGGTAGTAGCTAATAAGCTGGACAGTTCTTTTCAGAACTAAGTAGTCTCCCCAAGTAGTCTCCCGATTTCCAAATTTACTCCGCGGCAGTAGAATAAAAAGCAAGATCTAGTTCTCCAAGAACAAATCTACATAGCTAGTAGATATACACATGGTGTTACCGCAAACCGAATGTACATATTCAAACCATATTACTTCAAAGGGAACTTTTCTCAAAATAGTTTTGCCTAACAACAGCTGCTCACCAAGTGAGTTTTTATGGTCATTAATTTTTGGAGTATTTACCAATCTGTAACTCTACCTTTAAAACTTAAATTTGTACCTTCGTTTTGCTTTTGATTACCAATCTTATCATTACCCCCCTCCCTGCATGGACCCTTAAGAATTGTGACTGCAGTGCTTTTTGATGCAGCTAAGGTTAAATGATATTTTTCTTTTTTGTCATCACAGGCATAAGATTGAGATCTCAGGTGGACTTGGTGCCCTGGCAGGAAAGGTAGGGTGAACTTCCCTTACAGATGGCTTTGGGGGGGGGGTTGTCATATGCCTGCTATCCAGTGGACCGTCGGAGCATTCTGCTGTACTGCAACATGCTGAACTACAACATTTCAATAAGAGAGAATATCCGTGTTGGCATTTTGAAAGTTCCAGTGTCCAACGGGCCAGTCCGTGTACACCTGGGTCCAATTTCATAGAGCTGCTTAAAGCACATAAAGATGCTAAGCACAACAGTAGTATGCGTACCAGAGTAAGGTTACCAGCCAAACTACCATGTCACATGTACAATCTCTGACTGGTATCCTTCTTATTCTTGCTTAGCAGCAAATTTTTAAGCAATATTTTCTGCTAAGCAGCTCTATGAAATTGGTAACACTTAACACCTACATCTAGCACCGTAGCCTTTCTCCTGTTGGTTTGATCACAAAATTTGACATTCGCCTGTCCCAGCTTCCTGGATTTCTCGGCACTTAGAACTACAATTATTTTGTATTAATTGAGGACCCCATGGTTTCATTTTCAGAAAGTTAGAAATTAAAATAGATGTTCATTTTGCATCGGGGATAAAGAATATTAATTTTGGTTTTACCCTTACACCGATGTGTGTTAGCACACACATCGGTGTAAGGGTAAAACCAAAATTAATATTAGAAATAAAAGTTACACTAAATACAAGTGCAGTCTACTTTTCATCGTTGTGGCGTTTTTCTTTACAGATCTGGAGGATTGGTCTAATGGGACACAACTGCCGGCCGTACAACGTTGACAAGCTCCTGGATGCCTTCAAGGAAGCACTTCAGCACTGCGGAATGACCATCCCATCATCCAAATTGTAGTCATGCCACATACAAGAAAGAGGTAATCAAAGACCAAGGTTCCTAATTCCTCCATTTTGATAGGCATTTAAAACTAGGCAAAAGTTCATAAGCAACTGCTTTTGCTAAGCCAAAACTTACCCGGGGCACCGTAAACTGCTTTGCATTTTGATTGGTAACCTTTGGGGGTTGTTTGTTTTTTCTTTTTGTTTGGAGGGGTGGGGAGGGGATGGCGGATAGGATTGTCTCCCCCAGAATTTCCCAAGGATTTGATCCACTCATCTCAAGTTTTGGAGAGCAAAAGTAAAGAGAAAATTTAAAAATGTTTAACTTCTGCTCAAAAGATAAACACACAAAAGCTCAAAGTTAACCAGTATAGAGAATCTAGATTTTTTTTTTTTTTTAACTAACATTGGGGCCTAGAGTCCTAAACGACACGATAACTTCAAGACTGGAGCCTCTAGATGTTCCTTCTGTGCGTTGAATGTCATTATTCTAGTAAGTAAAAGAGACAAAGGGAGAAAAAACAAAAAACACAAATCTGTATTACTACTTTTACCCAGAAAACAAGAGAGGCTCAGAATGCACCAGAGAGCACCATATAACGGGGACCCCACAGTCCAGATGCCATTGCTTTGTACGCCCTCTAAAAAATGGATCTGCTCGTGTCATTTACATGTACACAAATTGATAAGACTTATTGTAGTAAGAAATGATTTCAACATATCCGAAAAATATACACATTTCAAAATTATACTCTCTTTTTTTTATATGAGTCTACTCCAAAGTGTACTTTTAAAAAGCTATATTTCTCTGCAGCAGCCGCCTTGTTCGGACATGTGGACGGCTACGATAGTGTTTTCTGTAAGTTGCCGATGGTTGCTATCCGTGGTGTAAAATAGCTAGTCTGTGATATATAAGGGGTTAATCGGTTGACTGGTTTTTGTAATTCAATATATATATCTAATATATATTTGTATATTTCGAAAGTATACTATAAATTAAATTTCAACAAAGATTAATAAGGAAGCATCAGTGAAGTAATAAACAAATCAATAAACATATTTTGTAGTGTTTATGGCTTAGATTTGAATCTATGCCAAAATTATTGTCTATTCAATGTGTGTTTTTTTTTTTACTTTTTAATTGTTATGAATGAATTTACCGTAACTAAAGAATTGTTATTTTTAAAGTGTGCCGTAACTCTGGTCTCGTGATTTTGGTTTCATTAGCTAGAGGTGTGTGTTCCATCTTTATGTCTTATTCCCAGACTGCAATGGTTTTCTACACGTGCTTGGTAATTCCAAATAGTCAAGAGCTCTGTACTGTGTGTAACAAATACACCCGCCTATGGTGGGCTAATTTCCAACCATACACAATAATGTGTAATATTTGCACGTGACATCAAACAGTGTATACTTATTGCAGTGAGTAACCTTCAAAGACTGAAAATGACAAAGTTGCATCAAGTTTTTATATTGTTAATATCAGGAATGAAAAGATGGCTAATCTCCCACCCCATCTCCGACAAGACACAACACACACAGCTTCTAAACTGTTTGCGTTGACTTTTTTTTAAATCATAATTTGGGTTTGAACAAAGAAAAATTGACTGGAGCTGGACTTGAACCAACGACCTCCGGATTAACGTACCGGCGCTCTACCAACTGAGCTAGTCAATATCTTTGTTCGGGGATGCCAGTCAGAAGCCATTCAACCGTTAGCTGTCGTGTAGCCAGGGATCACACCCAAGTTTACGATACAACCTGGGAAGTGGCAGCCAAGGGATCACCTTAAGGGGATGCGACTTTTTTTTAAATTATTTACAACCTCGAGAGTGACTTTATATCCTTGTTTTGCGTCTCCTCTTAAGCCAGGGGTGCACAATAGCCACAATTAAACGAAAAAACAACCAACCTAAATGTGTTGTCAGGGGTTTTAAGCTTTTAATGGGATTGGAGTTTATCCGATTGCGGTAAGTGAAACATTAATGAGCAACACAGAGTTGTAGTTTGTGTGGCGGTATTAATGTACGGTGCTCTAGAAGTGCCATCCAACATGTTGGGATCTTAAGATGGCATGAGTGCGCCGTCGCAACCGCATTTACCATTAAAAAGAGAATAATTCAATTTTAACAGTTTAGTATTTCCTTGCCAAACGTGAACATTGAAATCGCAAATTAGATCGCAAAGATCATTCAATTTCGTGAAAGCCCCCCCCCCCCCCATACGGCGAATTGGTCACAAACTTCTTTTGATAGCGCCCTCTTTTGAATCATCCTCCTTCAGCCCATGTTAATTAGGGACAGAATCTCCGGGGGGCACACATATTTCCCTTTGACACCGGCAGTAAGAGGCTGGGAACGATTAAATTTCATGAATTTTCTTAGGTACAGTAGTAGAAATTCAATTTAAGAATAATGAAAATGTAGTCTTGAACACATAAAATTAAATAGCATGACTGAAGCGAACCGGAATAAGAACGAAATCATGTATGCACGAAAACGAAATAATTGATTGCAATGGTATAGCATAGAGAAAGGGCACAGTATCCTTTCTCTATGGGTATATAGCTAACTTGAAGGATCGGACTAAGGGAAATGCGTGAATTTAAATGCATTTTAAGTGGAATTGATTTGATTTGTGCAGAAGTTAACAGGGAAAACCCAAACGAACCATGTATACTTGTCCTATGTGAAGCTATACTTTCATTTACTCGCGGTGAATGCTGTACAACCCCAATACTGTCTAGACATGTTGCAGGTAATTATGCGGCCCACTTTACCTAAGTTTGTGCATTATTCCCAGGTCATATGACTGACCTTTGCGTGCCACGTGATATTTCATATGTAAACATTTGTGGCGTGAGGCAGTCGTTTCCACGAAAACAAAACAGGCTTCCGCCTGGGAAATCCCGCGAGTGTTTGCTAATAATGTGGTACGAAGTCGAATTTTAAAAAAAAAACTCCCGCCGCACTGTGTGTACACATTGATAATAATCAACAAACACAACAGACAGTCAAAACAACATTAATAAACGAATTGTTTACAAGCAAATCATAATTGTAAAAATGCGAAGTTTTGTATTAACACCCAAAAGTGTAGTTACAAAGTACATGTCAATAATTTGAAGTTGGAAAATTATTAACTTGAGTTGACGATAGGCCACAAAATAAATTATTTGTGTTTACTTTCTGGAGACAACATAGCAAAGATTATTTATTTAAAGGCTATTCAGTTCAAAAGACTACCTGTTCTATCGCGACTGTCGACTTACTGACCTCTGTAAACAGTACTAAACAGTAGTTTTGTTCCCCTACAGGAAAACCCAATCGCGCGCGCGTTTCACTCACTGACTGGGTTACATACTGCCGGGAAAATTTCTTCTTCTTTTTTCGTATATAATTATACATTTGGCGTACAATCGATAAACGATAATCAAGTATTAACTTCATCTTATAATGGGGTCTGGGGATAAGGGGCCCAAGGGCTTTCCCTTTTCCTTTCCTCCTGGTGTCTTCGGCCGAGATAAGTTGTAATTTAGTGAATACATGAGAAATTGAATAAGGGCCTATATAAAAAAGAGGTGTTGTTATTGTTTCCGTGTTATAATTTTTTATATAGACCGTGTTATATATAGACCATGTAACCTAAAAAGGCTATAGCATCGGGTGTTAAAAGTGAAACCTAAAGAGTCTGCTGGTCTTCCTGCGGGCCCGAGTTTGTTATTGTGTAGGCGTACAGCACGGACCAACCTCGTCGCAGTATCGATACCGAATTGATGTCGTCCTCAACTTCTGGTTAACTATAAAAACTGTTTGGATGAGCGGGTGCCAAGCAGAGGGCGAGTGTCAACGTCGATGATCAATACAAATTATCGTACAGGAAATAAACGTTTAGGTCAAACTTTAATTATAATTTATTTGACTTATTTAACGATTGAAACAACAGGTACAACAAATCTAGCTTGTAGATAATGAGAGGCAAGCTCTGAAGCACTGAAAATTGACGCTGGTTAGTTCTTTTTATCGTGTCCACACACACACTATAGATGCCTTGCTGCTGCCAGAACGGAACACCTTTGTTTTGTGCACGTGACTATACATGTATTTACACACCAGCATTCCTCATCGGGAGTTTCCCTCCTTGCGAAATACGGGAAACTCCAGTATTATAATTAGCTACACGCCCTTATCGAAACCACGGGTTTGGGTTTGGGTTTGGGGCTTTGGCTTTAGGCTCCGTCCGCCTGATTGAAACCCCGTTAGAAAAGCACATGGTTTTCTAAAAATAACCTGGGAAGCCACAGCCCAAGTCCAAGCCCAAGCCGTGTTTTCGAAAAGGGCCATTGTTGCTGTTTTTGGCATTTGCAACCACTTCTGGTATAATGGTAATGAGTTCATGTTCATTTTGCATACTGTCGAGAGAAGGTGGTGCGTCATGTGTAGCTAGGTAGCATAAAGATTACCTCTAGTTTAATACAAAGATCACGGCAGCTCTGCGTTTGGGAAAAACTAGCTTTTCGCAGCAAGACTGTTTTGTTAGAAGTCAGATTGATCGTTTCTGACACGACTGGGGCTAACTGCTTAGCTGTAAACATCAAGCTGACAGCAGAAAGAGGTGACAATTCGATGGAGTAGACGCTACAGACAACTGGTGGCCTGCTGTAATTGCGAATGACGATCTGTATGATCAAACCAACAATACGGCTGTAAACATACAGGTATAAACTCTGACATTATTCAAAACTACAGGAGAAGACATTTGCAACGGACTTGCAAGGAATTTAAAATGTTGAAAGGGTTGCGAGTTGTTCGAGGCCGGGATTGGAGATGGGAAGATCAGGATGGTGGGAAGGGAAGCGTTGGAACAGTAGTCCCTTCTCAAGTCAAGGAAAGAAGTGAGTATGAATACTATTCATCACGGAAACATCACGCGACCTTAAATGGTTATTGGGAGATTCATAAATATTGTACTTCCGCAATTGCATCGTTGTTATTGACGTCAGTTTTTGTTTACCACTTTGCAGAAGAGTGGGAAATTGTTGTATATCTGCTTATTCGTCGGAAATGCAGGACCCGGTTACAGCAAGCTCTTAAGCAAACCATGACGTCATCCTTTACAGGGGTCTACTTAATGATTCAATGAATTCGTATCATGACAATCGCCGTATTAAAAAAGAACGGTCGTCTAGTCTGGGGGAAAATTTGTGATTTTTTTAAAATAAATACTGCTTTAATTAGCGTCTGTGTCTCATCTATTATATTGTGATTTGATTTGTTTATACCTAGTCTTTTAAATTGAACTTGACTGTTTATTTGAAGTTATTAAAGTTGCATTTTGAAAAAAAATATATGACACCTAAACTTTACAACTGCTTTTTTTTCACCGTTGTTGGTATGTGTTATTTGGTAAACATTGAGGCCAAATCCTTAACCATTAGAAAAGGGATTGTTCACCTCGGTTATTTCTAGTTCTCAATTAATATCTTCTTCTTTTTTAACCCCGAAGATTCGACGGTGTTATTTTTTTCTTTTTCTTTTTTCTATTTATTTATTTTCTGTATGTCTTTTCAGCCAGCGGAGCATGGGTACGCTGGGACTCGGGTAAAGCAGCAAATTACCGTGCAGGCGGTGCCAAGTTCGATCTGCGAATCTTTGACAACGCACAAGTAGGTAAGAAGTTTGACGCAATATTTTGGCCTGAACACAATTAAAAAAAAACAAGCGGCGAAGTAAGCGGACAGATATTTTGTTGCTGGTGGTGTTTGGGTTTTGTTTTCAAGCTCTAAGTGCTTCTAATGCTTTAGTTTTTGCCCTTTTGTGACTGAATATATACGGGATCAATATATAACTACTTAAAAATTTGTAATTCGTAATAGAACTTTAAGCCAAAAATGCACTGCTTCGCGCGGATTGTTTTTTGCCGAAAGTCAAGCCTGCTCACGTATGATAATGATGCTACGACCATAGAGTTATATATAGGAACTAGAGAGCGCACTGGTAATGCTACGTCAGCCTCGCTACCATGGGCAGCGCGCCGTATCGATACCAGCCTCGCTACCATGGGCAGCGCGCCGTATCGATACCTCTCGTCACTAACCCCTGGTAGGGATGTGCTGAAAAACAACGCTGATTGGCCCCAAATGGTCACTACTTTGCGTGCACGCTTGTTAAAAACTTTCGAGCGCATGTATGGCGCTTGTAGGACGCTTAGTACGCGCGTGTGAAAATGCAAGTATTTTGACGCGATTCCATTTCAAATGAATCATGTTTTTACACGGTCACCCTTAACTGCATACAGTTAGACTATCACAAAATCAAAGAAGAATGACAGAGGACCAGTTGCTTTTTGACTTGATGCCTCTTTTACGGGTTACTGTACTTGAGCGCACGCGTTGAACGAATCGGCCCAGGCCTAATTAAAATGTGCTAGATTCTAGCACATTTTAATGAACCAATTCCAGGGGTTATGATCGAGCAAGGCATGCTGGGAAAAAATGGCGCGGCGAGATCGATCACCCCTGGGAACGAGGATGTATCGATACCTCTCGTCACTAACCCCTGGAAGGGATGCACTGAAAAACAACGCTGATTGGCTCCCAAGGGTGACTACTATGCGTGCACGCTTGTTAAAAACTTTCGAGCGCATGTGTGGCGCTTGTAGGACGCTTAGTACGCGCGTGTTGAAAGTGCAAGTATTTTGACGCGATTCTATTTCAAATGAAACATGTTTTTACACGGTCACCCTTAACTGCATACAGTTAGACATATCGAAAATCGAAGAAGAATGACAGAGGACCAGTTGCTTTTTGACTTGATGCCTCTTTTACGGGTTACTGTACTCGAGCGCGCGCGTAGAACGGATCGGCTCAGGCCTGATTAAAATGTGCTAGATTCTAGCACATTTTAATGAACCAATTCCAGGGGTTATGATCGAGCAAGGCATGCTGGGAAAAAATGGCGCGGCGAGATCGATCACCCCTGGGAACGAGGATGATGCTACGTGCACAAACGCGACGGGACCGCAAGGAGACACGCGCGCCATTTTGTACGATGGCAACATTGAATACGAATTACGCGGTGTGCTTGCTAAAATAATACACATTATGCGGTCTAAAAAAAAACAAAAAACGGCTGTATTAAAGTTGTTTCGTGTGGTTTAGGTTATTTGTTTCAATAGAGGATGAACACACACATGCCACGATCACGATTTATTGTCCAAAGTGAAGCATAATGAAAACTTTTGGCCCCAAACACGCAAAAGCTCAGTGTATGTGTGAGCCAACAGCCATGTGCATTCCACTGCACTATCTTGACCTTGCATTTAGCATATTCATACAACACAGGGCAAGCCCACTGAGCTGGGAGACTTGGACCGCTCCATTGCATGTTTTAGGGGAGATCAAAGACAGGTGTTGTTTTTTAACAACACAAACATCAAGAGGGATACTGCTGCTTTTTTCTTTTTATCACAGTTGATTTATTTACTTCATGCAAAACTTATAAAGAATACATAAGACATAAAAACCAGTGTGTCCCCCCTTTTTTTAACAGCGATCTTGCGCCAAATGTTAAACACTGTTTATGTACAAATTATTCCGTTTACATAAGTGGAACAGTCCCACGCAGAATATGTCTCAGAATTCAGAGCCCTTCCATCAGAAAACGATGATGATTGACAAATTTTTCTTAAGTTTTCAAGGCCTCAATATGATGAAAATGACTATCCAATATACGGGTAAAGAAAATAATCATAAATTGCTGGTAAAAACTCAGAGAGGAGGCGAAACTTCGAAGAAAAGTATCAGAATTCAGAGAACCATCGTGCAGGAAGCATGGTAATACGGGTCAAGTGTCACGTCACACGCTGGTATCACGTGATCAATGGACCGTCGCACGGGTCTATTTTGTAAGAAAAGTGCTGATTGGAAGAAAACTTTGAGGAAAAAATGATCCCTGGATTTTGGGCCAATCATAGTCAGTTTTACATGAGTGATAGAGTAACTCTTCATCTCTACAAAACCGTTCACCCCAAAGTTTGATGACCCTTGGTTCTCTTGCCACGAGAAGATAAGGCGAATGGGGTCGGAAATCAGTGTTCGTTTGGGCTGTTTATCCGTGCTTCGCCATAGACAGTCGTGGCGGATTGGAAAACTTTGACGAAAAAATGATCCCAGGTTTTGTCCAAAAAGTTAACGAAACATACCCAACTAAAAAGGCTGAAATGTCTTCTTTCATATTCCGTTCACCCCAAGTTTGTACGATGTTCCGTTAAAAAAATACAGAGTTAAAATACAACAAAAATGCCTCAATTCCAACACGTTTTACCGTGTTGTAAGCTCTGTGTGTAACATCCGGGGAGCAGATGCACGCTAGTTTTCACTATGGAATATTATTCTAATATATTATATTTATTCGGGGATTATTTAGTACTTTAAACGGTCTTCACTGGCATTCATAAATTTCACAGTAAACCCTTTCATTGTTAACCATTGCTCTGTTGCAACACCCACACATAGTTCAGACGTTGTTTTTGACTACTTAAGAAATGGCCGCCGCGCTGCCCTTGTCGGGCCGCGTACCTAGGCTAGTGCGCTCTCTAGTTCCTATATATAACTCTATGGCTACGACCCTATAGACGTCACTGGTGCCTGACCTTTCTATTGTTGATCAACAAACCGCGCTGGTTGGCATGATGGGAGGCCGAATGTTAATAGCAACACATTCAATCGTGTTGTGACCAGATTCAACATTTCTGCAAACTTTCTATTAAAAAAATACCTCCCATGACTGCGTCGTTTCCAACAAATTCAACTCTTTTTGTGAATAATAATGTGTAAAGTTGTTATAAATTGTGGCTATCTATTTTTGCTTTGCAATCATGGCCATAGTTTTTCCCAACTTTAGCTGGCAAAACCTTGGGCTTTGACGCTGTGATGTTAAACGGAGTTTGACAAACAATTTAGGCTTAGATACACTGTAAGAAATATCCGTATTTTTACGGATAAATTTGATGGGAACCGGTCCGTAAAAAGGGAATACCGTAAAAGTTGCATGGAGTCCAAATTTTTACGGGGAAAATCCCATTGTCCGTTCTTTTACATTTTTTCTTCTTCTTAGGTTGAATAATATTCAAATAATGACGACTTTTTAATAGTAGCTTAGTTTTAAATCTGAATATTTTTAACGTTACTGTATTTTTGTGGAGTAGAAATAGTATTTATGAACAACAGAAAACCATTTCATTTCAATAGCGTTTATACAAGGAGATTGGTTAAGAAGAAACGGATTTGTTCTGTAAAACAAGTTGTGGACTACAACTTCAAGCACAAAAATAATAAAAGAAATATTTTTTAAATTCTATGATTACGTTTTCCTCATTTTAAATAAGTATTAAATTGAATTTTAAAAGAAACAATTATTAGTGTCTATTTAAAAATGAGGCTACACAGAGAGTGTCTCTTTTAAACTCCGATGTGCCTGCACAGATATGGTCTGGAGCTCTGGTTCCTGATCAGCACAGTGTGGGTTTGAGTCCCGTTCTTGACCATAAACATTCGGCCTTCGGATGGGACGTAAATTAGCCGTTGGTCCCATTGCGGTGTGGAGCACGTCGAAGTAGCCTACAGTTATTGTCAAGGAAAAGGGGTTTGCACCGGTGTTTTCTGGCATGGCTGGCCACAGATTTCGGTACAGCACCTTGTAAACCATTACATGGTGCTGATATAATGAGTCTTAGGGCCTTGTCACACGAGGCAACTTTTACAGGCAACTTGGAGGCAACCAACTGCAGTGCATGATACAGGACCACTTTGGTAGCACAGGAGTCATTTTTCAAACAATGTCGTATGATCCCCAAGAAAAATATATGAACATTGAATTGTGAATGACTTTTCTTCATGGAGATTGCCTGGAACTGGTTGCCTGAAAATTGCCTCGTGTGACATGGTTAGACCTATGTAATTTCAAACATAGCTCCACATCTAGAGTAAAAAATGAGCGCTTTGAGACACCTCTCGGGTGTGATAAGAATTTATCTGGCTGTCTTATTTTCGCACTACATTATTTCGGGTCGGTGATCATACTAGCACCCCTGAGGGTAGACTTGGTTCCAAGTCTGTGGTTTTTCGTCTACCTGATAGCCAAACATTAATGTCCGAAATATCGCACTGTTGTGGGAAACCCCCCGGTATTAACCTTAGAGTTGGAGGTGTTCTAGCCGGGTACCCCGAACATCTGCATCACACTTCGAGGCTCGTGAATAACGACAGATACCAGCCATAAGAGTGCCTGTCGGGGTCCCGCCACATGTACCTTTGACCTCGCTTTCATTCACACGGCGGAGATGCGTAGCCATGCAAAAATATACATGTACACGCGCGCAGCAGACGATAGAAAAATTCCTGAGCAAGTTCGGGTGCTAACCTTTTAGTCAATATTGCCATTAAATCATGCATGCGTGGTCTCTGGTTCACTCGAAAACGCATTTAGTCGACTGATTTGTCAAATATGGCAACTTATATTGGCTCGTAAAACAATTACTTGCAAAATACAGAGCAATGATAGTTATTATCTTAATATTTGACATGGCTCTTTGGCAAAAACCTACCATTAAGCGTTAAACCAACTTTTCGTGTTATTGCAAAAGTTTACGAAACTTTCTCCGCCACGAAACCAAACGCCATCTCGACAAAGTGGCGTAACTTCGTTAGTTGACTAGAGAAACGGTGCTCCGGAGCTAAGTTGATCCAGTTGGACTAGCTAGTTCAACCATGCATCGTTCGAGTGACATCTAGATCGACTGCGGTTAAGTCTAGTCGACCCTAGGCAGCCACCCGAACTAACTCCCTGCTGATGGTGTAGCTGGCAAACGCGTCACTTCGGAGCAGACCAATCATAACAAAAGATCTGTAAAGCCTACATGCCATTGCACGTTTATCCGATGAAATCTTTGTATCCAATGAAATCATTGGGTCTGTAAAACCGTATACAGTGGCTGCCTTTATCCTTTGACGCGGCACGAAAACCAGGTGCCGCGTACCAGTATACGTGGCCACCTGCGACCCTGGCCGCTATTCAATCTCGCCGCTATGCAAGTCCTACGTGCAAAACTTGCCGATCAAAAGGTCAAAGAACAAAGGCCCCAGTTGCATTTATACTCTAAATATAACAATCCAATACGATATCACTCAATACACAGTTCTTCTGACTTCTGAGAAATCCAACAAATTGTGCATAGGCCTACTCGACAACGGAAATATATTCCCATGCGCAACGGTATTTCCTTCCACAATTATTATTATATTCTGGTTTATTTATCATAACATTTTTAAAAGACAAAAATGAAGCTTGTGTTTGTGAGTGTTTGTATAATATGACAGAAACAGCAAACAGTATTTCACTTATGTGGTGTCTGTGTCAATCATTGTGGGAGGTGACGAAACTATACCACAACAGTCGCATGACAGTCGAATCTGCATTATTTTGACGGAAGGGCAGGTCTTCGGCTTCCTGCATGTGCTGCCCCCGCCGACCAGAAGCACCGGCCGGGGCAACCGGCTTCAAACGGGGTGGTTCACGCGGCGAAAAGCCGCCATCGCATTCCATTAAATTCAACCGATCCCTGGAATATCCAATTGGCATGACCCTTTAAAAAGTGAACTAAAAATCTCATGGCCGTAATTTTTTTTATTTATTATTATTTATTTATTCGATATCCGACAGCGGTTAACAGCCATTTACAGGTATCATTTAAAAATACAAAATATGTTATGTAGGCCTATATACAGAAGTTAACATTACAATTACACAATACTTGACAGATTGATAAATATAGTAAAAACCTAGTAAATTAAACCCACATACAAAAAACGAGTTGACACATCAACAAGTATACACAAACACCCCCATCCATAAGCAAAAAAGACCACAAAAACACACCGACAAACAAATAAACACACACAATGGATACGTACAAACTCCCCAACAAACAGCAAAAACAAACAGACAAATTAAAATTGTTTTTAAAAAGATAATACTGACCAAAATTTTAAAATTGAGAAACAAACCCACAACTTTAAAACACCAGATTATCAAAAGCAGTTTGATGATGTAACTCACCAGCAGCTGCGCAGTAGATATTCAGAGCTAGGTATCGATTGCACATCTAATGACGTCATCGCTATTACTCAATAGGTGTGAGGCACCCAACCGTAACGTGTGATGTCTGCAGAGAACAAGGCATTGTTGGGATACGCTGGAAGTGTAAACAATGTCATGATTATGATCTATGCCATATCTGTTACAATGAAGATAAACATGATCTTACTCATATCTTCTCCAGAATTGATGCTCACCACATCCCAGGGTAAGTAGTGTGCAATACGCATGGTTTATGGGTTATGGTTTTTATGGTTTATGGTTTATGGTTTATGGTTTATGGTTTATGGGTTATGGGTTATGGTTTATGGTTTATGGTTTATGGTTTATGGTTTATGGTTTATGGTTTATTTATTAAAAATGTCATATCAGCAAACCGCTGAATTGCGACATAATTTACAATCAAGTAATAAACCACAATAGGGCTGGATAGCTCAGTTGGTAGAGCGACGGTACGTTAATCCGGAGGTCGTTGATTCAAGTCTCGCTACAGTCAATTGTTCTTAGTTCAAACCCAAATATAATTTACAATCGTTAAAAACATTACAATAAAAAGAGAAAACATTATGAAAGGCGAAAAAGAAAGACGTTGGATAACACAAAAGAATCAAGAATATATCTACAATAAATAAAACAGAATTGGAGAACAATAATATGTAAACAAGCAATTTAAGTGTTAAAAAAAATGGTGAGGTAGGGCAAGGGGCTGTTACGAAACCTGTTCGTCTTGCATTTAAAAGAGCCAAACTTGGGCCTTTGACGTAGTTGCATTGTCGAGTTGTACTCGGACACAGGGAACCACCGAAAAACTCACTGAAGTGCTCGCCTTCTCTGCAGACTATGCACTCTAAAAACCTCCTGATGGGTCAGAATTGATCCAGATTCAGGTCACGTGTGGCCTGACCCCACCTCTGGGTCAATTTGACCCTGAATCTGTGTCATGACCAAAACAAATACGGTCAAAATACCATTTTTCCCCCACAATTGTTTGCTAAGCATACATGAGCAGGATACCAGTCAAAAATTGTTCATGTGACGTGGTAGTTTGGCTGGTAACCTTATTCTGGTAAGCATAATTTTGTTGTGATTAGCTACTTTTTGTGCTTAAACAGCTCTATGAAATTGTTTGGGTCACAAAAACTCCGAAACTATTTCATCCTTTTCACCCATTAGGTGTGTTTACATTGAATTACTTGGGTCATTAAGCTTAATGGATGAAAAGTTAATATGCCTGGGGAGCCAGCCGCCCTACTTTTTTGTGCATGATTCAACTAGGTCCACTGTTTGGAAAACAATTACATGAAGATAACAGTTGTGAGCTTTCAGACGAAAGGATGTTTCATTTGAGCCTCTATCTTTAATGGAGCTTTCCTGTAATGGGTAGCTTTTGGTAAGGTCTTCATTAATTACAAGCATTTTAGGAGGATCTTTTCTGGGGGATTGGTGTTGGTATGATCTTTCTCGTTGGAAGTAATCTATCATATTTTGCTTTCGCTCACAGTGTTGAAGTGCCCCCACGATCAAAATCGACTAAGTGCAAAGCATGGGGCATGTTCCCAGGTGCCCGAGTGATGCGAGGGCCCGATTGGGAATGGAAAGACCAAGATGGTAAGTGCAGAAATCGGAAACTGGTTAAAAAATGAGTGGGGTTTCATCTCGGATCCAGCGCCAGCTTGACCTACAGCCATAGCCGTATAGCCGAAGTCATTCGGTTGCCATATTTTTCTCACGACTTTGACAGTTCTTTCAGATTAGACGTAAATCTGGATGAGTGTGACTGGATAATGAACAAACAATCAGTAAGCTGTAGATTGTTTTCCCCCAATAAAAACCGATTGTGTGTTGTACATGTAGGTGGAGAAGGCACTGTAGGCACGGTGTGTGCCATGGACAAAAGCTCCGGTTCCTACCGGTCCTGGGTCAAAGTTCAGTGGCCAAGTCAAACCGTTAACTCTTACCGATGTGGCAAGGATGGGAAGATGGACTTGCGGTGTTCTGATAGAGAGACGTGTGGTGAATTCTACATCGATCATCTCCCAAATCTCGGTAAGACTCACAACATTAATTCGTGATATTATAACAAAACATAATGGGCAAGCGCCCTCTAGACGTCAACAGGGGCCAGATTCGCAGTCTGTTGAATAAGCAGACGTTTTCTGATTAGTTTATACTTCAGTAAACAGTTTACTGTAATCAAAGCTAAGGGAACGCTAACTTGCCAGTGGTTTCAGTAAGCAGAGAGACTCAACGATGTATTCTCGAGAGCGCGGGAATACTGTCAAGTCATTGACCGCTTATGAAACTTGCCTTTAAATTTTGTGTTTGTAAAATAAACTTTACACAAAAACATCGTTAGTGGACGTGCGTAAGAACGTAGCCATTTTTGTCCCTGAAAAGATGACGTCATAATGTCCATATCTGTTGTATGGTTGATAATGTTTTAAAATAACTTGACACCGGAATTTTTTTTGCCTGATTTAAATTGTCCCATGCGAGAAGATCTTCTTATTCCAAATAACCGGGAAAAAAACCTTAAATGTTGACCCATTGTTTTTAGAATCTCACTCTGACTGTCGGCGGTTATGATACTTTGTTTCTAACTTGCAGATGGAACCAGAGTCCGCCCATATGTTGACGCTGGAGACAAAGTTCGGCTGATCGACATGGACTTTGATAAACTAAAGGAAATGCAGACCATACGCTGTGGCTGGAGAGAAGAGATTGCTAATGTTGGTTGATACTGATTTATTTATTTTTTGTTGGTACTGTTATAGACGTCTTTTCCCATGGAGGAATTATTGATGTGATATAATTATTGTATCCATCACCTTTTATGAAGTGAATTGTTTTGTAGAAGTGTCAGTGGTGAAGCTCCTCCCACACCCTGCTCAATCCCAAGTTTATTGATGAGTATCGGTAACACATCAGCCTGTCAAACCACTGTCGTCCAAACTTGTGCAATAAACCAGTTCGCTGTAGAGTGAGCGCTTCTGATCATGGCCGCACTGCATGGGTTCCTTTAAGAACGGAGGCTTTTGAACGCTAGGTGGCAGCAATCTTACCATGTTAATCTCCACCGACTACGTAGTTTTGAACATGAGCACATTCTGAGAACAATGTATTGACCTATAGTGTTACATCTGCAGCCACCTAGTGTCCCCCAATGTATTCAATTGTATGTACACATGCGTTTAGGCCCTTATGCTCCGGGATATTGCATCCAGACAAGCTGAGCAGGTCCAACGCACCCACTTGCATGCAGCTGAATTTGTTAATGTTATTTGTACTAACACTAGTCCAAGGGTATAAACTTTTGGAAGATGATTTGGGTATATGAACTTAGTACCGATTTTAACTAACTAATGATGTTTGATTGTGAAGGTCAGAGACTGCCGTATTGGCTGAGAGTTTTATTTTTTTTATCTTGTTTTGTTATACTGTTTGTTCCCAGTTCAGGGGGAAAGTCGGCGAGGTCATTTTGGTTGACAAAGACGGGGATATCAAAGTTGATTTTGGAAGGTTGTCATCCTTCATCAATCCCCAATGCCTTGTAATGGAAGAGAGGAAACAGTCTCAGTCAGGAGAACAAGGTATTTTTTGTTAAAGTCCTTTGATATTTTACGTAAAAGAGACTGCCTGGCCACATCTCACAAGTATATTTCAGCTTGATATCTTCGATTATATAATTAATGTTTTAGGTTTGATGCAATGAAAACATTACAACTCACTTTACGTTGCCAGTGCAGCGCGCTCACTTTCCTTCGTTATGTTGACTCATTCTACATGTTCGTCGAAACGAGAGATTAGAGAGTTACATAATTCATTCAAACAATATCAGAGACTGCTTTTGTGACACCTGACGCATAAATCGAGTGGATCTGAGTAAGGGTTGGTGCGTCAACCTTACCTTGTTGGTAATAAAACAGTGATAAGAGTTGAAAGCTAGGGTGACATTGTTCCACAACTTGAATCACTTTTCGCGCCCACCTAGGCCTACCTCCAATATTGAGTTGCATGTCAATGTAGTTTGTAGGAGTCTGCTGTGATTTACGTGTACATGTACTTTGGACCAATCACAGCACAGATAAGAGAATACGTTCATGTCCAGCATCCAATTAAACCATGGGTTTTGTGGGTGGTGCGTGTCGTGTTTAGTCGAGCCGAATAGCAGACTTCCTTCCCAATGTAAATCCACCGTGGGGATAGTCAAGCATACTGCCCTCTGCCAGGTTCGGATTTTGGGAATGGGTGGGTGGCCTGACGCAAGGTTCCTGAATTTCCTTGCAATAATGGGACAATATTCCCCGCAATCTTTTCTTTGTTCAACTTGCACCCCGGTGAGTAATTCTGTGGAAGGGAGCAATAGAGCAACAATGTTCCCCAACAATCCTCTTCATCGACAAAAATCCGTCCGTGGCAAACTCTAGGCAGCGCCCTTTCTTCGTATCCCATTTGAGTTGATGAACTATTATGAAAGGGGCGGGATTTAGATTTCTTTCTTTCTTTCTGTCTATCAGTCAAAGACCTTGACGGTTTAATGGAATTGTTAGTGAAGACGCAGCTGGGGGAAATGGGCCTGCTGGACGGCGCAGAACCTAACAGTGGAGCTGAACTCTTCCAAGCCGCAGCAGACGGAAAAACTGAGAAAGTGAAAGGAATAATAAAAAAGAACCCAAGTGCCGTAAGTAACGGACAATCAAAATGTCTTTTTCATCTTTACTTGTCCAATGAAGAAACGAACAAACCTTTGGTTTTTTTTATGGGGAAAAGGGTCCAAAAAGTCCTGACACGATTCTAGGATTAATTAAACATCGTGAATAATTTGCTTCTGTTTTTAGATGAACTTCAAGAACTTGGCGAAGCAAACGCCGTTGCAAGTTGCCGCGTATAGGGGACACATGGATGCCGTCATTGCCTTGGTAACTGCCAAGGCGCCCCTCGAGGCCAAAGATGATGATGGTGATACAGCGTTAATGTTCGCAGTTATTGGGTAGGGTAAACAAATCTCTTCAAATGCTTATTTCAGTTGCCGTCATTTACCAGTAGGGCCCCATGCATGCATTAAAACGTGCACAAGAATTCTTTACCAAATTTGATGTATTTTTTCAAAGGGATTATTGAATGGTGTTTTTTTGAGAGAGGGATGATTGAACTCTACTCTCCCCCCCCCCAAAAAAAAACAACAACAACACACAAACAACCTAACAAACACCCCAAACAAACACCCCAACTAACCAAAACAAACTAAAACAAACAAACAAACACCCCAACAAAAACAAAAGAAAAAACAAACAAACAAAACAATCAATCTGTCTCGGTTATCGTAAGGACAAGCTTTCACACTTGTGTCTTTAAACAGTAAAGAGCCAGAAATCGCAAAGTACCTTTTACTGAGTGGAAGTGACATCAACGCTACCAATGGAAAAGGTCTCACCGCTCTACATCTTGCCGCTGCCAAAGGTCACCCGACATGCGCAGAAGTGCTTCTTAAGCACGAACCAAAAACGTGCAATGTCAACATTAAGGTATATAGTTTAGCCTTTATTCCGTTTAGACTGGTCCCCTGCTGACGTTATATGTTGCAATACTTGAAACCACCCAAAGAAAAAAAAATCGCTAAGCAAACAGAAAGCAAATGATTCTTTGACCGCGTTGAGGGCGCTGTTTGTTCTTATACCGTACATAGTATCATGTCGGGTAGGAAACATTTATTAAGATGATTATAACCCGGATGTATGTAGTAAAAACTAGTAAAACATTATTGTATCATCCTTGCAAGCTTTGATCTGTTTTTGTTCTTTTATTAGCAAAACGAATATTGAGTATAGTATTTGAAAATTGTGCATGGTGGAGATGCTAATACATTATTAGCAAATTGTACAAGATTGTATTGGGCATCCACTATGAGAGTGTTTTGCACTGTTGTGTATGCCGCATGTTGTGGTCTTGCATACATAGCCAAAAAGGCTGGGACGAAAATGCACAGTACCAGATTGCACGCTAATGTTGACGTGCATTACATGTAAGCTCGACTTTGAATGCTGCAGTACGTGACTTGCAATCCTCCAATAATTAGGAAAATGACTAGTGTTAAATAATGTTGTCTTCTCAAGTGCACGTTTCAACTTAGTTGACAGAGTTGTCCACAATGTTTTGTGATATCTTTCTTGAAGACTTGCATACAAAAAAAAAATTCCACGAGCCAATGACGTCATTGTGACTCACCAATTACTTGTTCTCTTTTCGCAGGACAAAGATGGGAACTCTCCACTACTAGTGGCTATCATTACGAAAGATAAACAGATAATACTGATGTTGATCCGACATCCTAAGATAGATCTGAGGTTGCTCAACAAGAACGGATTCAACAGCTTGCACTTTGCAGCAATTATTGGAAATTCGTTGTACGTATAATTCGGACGAAGATTAACTGCAGGTTGTTTTTATCTATGTACATTGCATCGACTTTGCCCGAGGTATCAGATTTGTGCCTTCTCAGACTTGACCTCTGCACTAATGCTAGTTGGGAGAGGTATATCTCAGGCATTGCAAAAGGTGCTTCAATAGAGTTGGTTGTCGGGCTTGGGATAAAGCTACCCTCTACCTGTATAAGACAGCGATGTCCGCTAATAAAGTACTGTTGTCACATTTGGCCGGTTCTTCTGCATGCCTGCCATTTATCTTTTTGTAGATAGAGTGCAGAAGCGTGTTGTTAACCTTGCTGTGGGGAAGAGTTGGGATCAACAGTTGAATCTCTTTCCCGCCACAAATCTGTAGCCAGCTGCTGTCTTTTGCATGGTAAACCAGTGTGTCCGACCTGGTTCCTCCTATCATGGTGTTTGGGCGTGATCCAGGCTTTCAGCTTGCTCTCACCCATACAAACTATAGCTTTGCCGAGATGTAAAACAAAGAACCATTTCAATAGGTTTTTCCCCCATGTGTTGCACACACGTACAAACTTTTTGTAAATTCCATCATTTTCATCAGCCGGTCCAAAACTTCCGAACGCCATTCCAACAAAATCAGAGACGCTACATCTCTCACCAATTTCAGGAACCCTTTTAAATACTTCTTATTCAGGATTCATTTATTGTTATTTATTTGTCATCGCTTTGATCTCTCTTGTAAAAAAGTTGCTACTTCGTATTACTATTGTTAACAATTATACGGAAATTGGACGTACAGTCCTCTAAATCGAAGAAGCATTCCAGAAAACACAGCCCGGAATAACGAAGATTTCTTTATCTCCTGCTCTTGGCTTTATTTACAAAATGGAGGACTTCGGAAAAAAAACTCCTGTAATATTCGTGATTTAGCAAAAGCACCTGATAGTCGATGCACAGCAATTCCAAAACAAAACGAAAACCAGTGCTTGGATTTCCATTTCATTAAAACTTCCATACGACAAAAACGTTTGTGTTAAATTCACCCTTTGGGTATCTATAATGTGACAATACTGACATGGTTTTCTTTTGGGTCCCCCCCCCCCAATTTAGTGCCGTTGATAAGATCCTGGAAGCAGCGCCTGGTATGATTAACCTTCAGAAAGATGACGGGTTCACCGCATTGCATCTAGCTGCCCTAAACGACCACAGAGAAATCACGACGACGCTGGTTAAACGGGTAATAGCGCCCTCTTTTGAGAATAAATAAGTCTTTATACACTATTAGGCCCTCTTGTCGTTATCCGTTCAAGACAGGCACTGGTCTTACAACCCTAATTGCATTTGATAGACGTGTACACCCAATGGCACACTGTGTAGTGCACACTAAAATTAACATAAAACCCAGACTGATACTAAGTGCATTTGCATTGAAACCTATAACAACAGACGACAACAGAGTTCCCGGTTGGGCGAAGGTCCCCAGTTGGAAAGTGTGTACAAAACCCAAGGGAGCTGCTACCAATAAGAGTACAAACAAACGAGCGCCAATGGAGGTACCATTGCAGGTGAATACAAACTTGTGAGATAAGGCACGGGCGCTTGTGGGGTTTAATACACAATGGAACAATGGACCAGACAAAGCATGTCTTTGTTCAACTTGGGCCCCATAGAAGAATTATTTAGAAGAGGGAATGATAGAACGACAATAGCTGGACCCCACAAACAGAGTTGCTAAAACCGGTGCCTGTCTTTCTCTTGGAATGGGTCTACAATGTTGTAACCACTTTCTATGTACTCTTTTCAGAGTGACTGCAACAAAGAGCTGAAAAACGAAAACGGCCAGACAGCACTGCATCTTGCAGTCAGCAAGACTCACAACAAGTGCATTGAGGCACTGGTGAACAATGGCGCCAATGTCAACGCACAGGACAAAGATGGCGACACCAGCCTCCACCTTGTCATGGTCAAGGCATCCATGAAAGATATCTTGGGGTCAACCGCTCTTGGGCCGGTTGGTGATTCTAGAATTTTAAGCTGTTTATGAAAGTCCAGGGGCCTTTCTCAAACCGCGGCTTGGGCTCCGGCTCCGTGCCGGGGCTCCGTGCCGCGCCGGCTCCGTGTGATACACATACACGCTGCACCAACAGTTTATAACGGAGCCCAAGCCGGAGACGGAGCCCAAGCCGAGGTTTTAGAAAGGCCCCTTGTCACACGGGGGGTTACACCGTTTATCATGGTTCACTCATTGTTGGTTGATTGTGGACCGAATTTTGTGGATCGCATCACAGCAGGTTTTCAATAATGATGAAGTGATGTCTGGCACCAAGACTAAACCTTGCCAGGCTTTATGTGATGTGAACTCTATACCTGTCTACATATACTGTACTTGGTTCCTCCCGTAGACATGACTTTTGCGAAGTCACAGCTTCGCAACCTCTTCCCCAGGGTGTGTCGAGCAGTACGAGGTTGACTGCTCTCTCACCCTGGTATTGGAACATTTGCATATCCAAAAATTTTGGATACGTATGCAAATTAGAATAGTCTGGCTGCATATCGAAATTCACATCTTCGCCATAGTCTCGTGGTCCGGTACCAGATTTAGTAGCTCGTATGTATTGGAAACGTGTACATGTGCTAATAAATGTAATGCTGTTGTCCAATCAGGGTCAAAGTGAGGAGTTTCCATCCCAGGGTTTACTATTTACAAACATGGTTGGAAATAAAGTAAACCATGGGGACGAGGTTGACAGCTTCGTGTTTTGCCCAACTTGGTAAAAGTCACCCGGTGCCTTTATCCACTTAAAACAAAACAACAATGTGTACTAAAATAATTGTATGCGCTAGATCAAATCACTGGAGATAAAACAAAAGTAAACTGTAATACGCTTCTACAAAAGGTTTTCATTTTTTTTTATTAAAAGGGCCAATTTGTGTGAAACCAGTTATTTTGTTATGTGATACAAAATGGTGGTCAGCGTTTGTAAACAATATAAAGGCTTATCCAGGCGGGCGTGTGGGTGTCAAATCTGCATGGTTCCTTGCTTGTTCTCGCCCTCTCATCGAAAAATACTAAAGGTTAAAAACTTAACGCCAAAAAAGACTTGAAGTGTACCCCCGAGGCTATTAATTATGTTTATATGTTTGTTTGTTTTTTTGTATGTTTTCAGTTGTTGGAACTTATAAATAGATCGGGACAAGAAGGGGAATCAAAAGATGAGAAATCAAACCTCGTTGCTATAGCAATGTATCTCATCAGAAATGGCGCAGACATCCATATCAACGATCATGGAGGGCGTGACGTCATTGATGTCACCCTTAATCCGACCATAAAGAAGTTGCTGAAGGAACAGTTCCTAAAAATAAGGTATTACTGAAAAGGTACAATTTGATGTGAGTTCTACCCACATACAGTGAGGAGAGGATAGATGACATGAGTTTTAAATTATACTATGGCAGAGAGCTAGAAGTACTTTTACCAAAAATTTGCATTCTGGCTTCTGAGCCCGTGTCCGAATTAACTAACTTCGGCTACGGCTACGGCTGTTGGCTGTATCGGCAACGTTGAAGGATAGACCCCTCACTGAGGTCAATGAAGACCTACCATTGGCTGAGAGTTTCCATTGTCGTTGGACTTATTGTCAACGAGCAAGGTCATAAGCATTCAGCAGCCGTAACTTCGGACATGGCATTAATCCTCAAATTCACACAGTGCGCCACCAAGTGTTTTCCTTTGAGAGACCATAACGATACACAGTGCTTTGTGGGGAAAAATCAATTTCCTGCGCGACTACCAAAGTAATATTTGCGTTAATATTTGAACAACCAAATATTTGTAGCCTATGTTTATTTAGTATTTTGAGTTCACTTCTGGAAATAAAATCTTAGTTTAAGAAAAAATATATGTAGGCATGTGAACGTAAGTATTATGCGAGGATTTTCTGAAAGTAATCTCAAAATTCCAGTTCATTGTGAGTACTCAATGTTGATTGTAATTCTTGAAAGGGGCTCCTCCCGGGCAAACTCTAGGTGGCGCTCTGGATTTTGATTTGTGTGTTGGAATTAAAGCTTGTTCATTAAGTAGTTTTATTATTTTATTTCTAAACAGGGCCACGAGGATGTACGAAGGTAAAAACGAAGCATGCAAAGTGAGCTGATTTGATGAAAAACCAAATCTTGCAGTACGATCTGGACCAACAGGCAAAAACTTATTTAAATAATCATAAGCCAGGTTATCAACATTATTAGATTTTGCAGAAAGAAAAACTCGGTAAGTTTACTAAGCCGGCTCAATCGAAATCATGTGTTCTCTACAGTTTATATAACAATTATTGGTAAGAAATTGAAAACTCGGAGCTAGATACTGTAAACATCTTTGTAAAATTTTTGTGTTGGAAATGTGATGTACAGTATGTGATTCTTTGTGGTTTTTTCTTCTTAATGCGCTCAGAGATGTGACAAGAAGCAAGAAGGAAAGAAAAATGCAATAAGTTTTGCCTGCGAAAGTTTATTTTGTGAGGCTAAGTTGTGTCAGAAAAATAAGTAGTTGAATACTCCGTATAATGTGTGATGGCAGATAACAGCCGTTACATGAACGAGTCCATGAAAATACGTCATTCCCATAAAAAAACAGACGGCTGTTCACTGAAATTCCCGGATGTGTTTGTTTATGTTTCATTGTTATAATATTGTTGTTGTTTTATATAGGATTGGTAGAGCTGACAAAATAGTCATAGATAGTGTTCATGTTTTGTGTAAATAGCCATAAGCATACACACAAATAACAAACCTGTGAAAATTTGGGCTAAATCCGTTGTGTGAGTCAGGAGAAAATAGTGAAAAACCATGCACACCCACATTACAGGAAAGCTCCATTAACGATTTTCTGAGTTTTGCATGCATCCTTTTCACCAGTGGGTGTGTTTACATTTAATTACTTTGGTCATTAACCCTAATGGAAGAGCAGTTAATTTGCTTGGGGCGGTCATCAGCCCTACTGGTTTGTGCATGATCCAATTAAGTCCACTGTTGGGAAAGGAATTACATGGAGATAACAGGTGTTAGTTGTCAGATGAAAAGGATGTTTTATTCTAGCCTCTTTCTTGAATGGGTCTTTCCCGTTTCAGCAACAGTGTCCTCAATGTTGGTTTTAACAGCTAAAATCAGCGTTTTGGGAGTTTTCAGATACAGTTTTTAATACGACTAAAGTTCAAAGGGAAGTAGGCTTATTTTACAGGAAAAAAAGTGTTCTAGTATGAACTTCATTACCAGTAAGCTTTCAGACAAAAATTTAACAATGATGCCTTTATTCTTACTAAAACTATAAAGTACCTTTTTTATAAATATTTCTGGTAATGAAACTTTAGGGACCCTCAAAAGTGACAATCACTGCAACCCGTAGGCCTGAAGATACTCACGTAGAGAGAACACACTTTTAATTTTAGATAATGGTAGAAACACTTTTATGTGGGAAGCACCGTTATCAAGTAGGGACTGAAAACCCAGTCCAAGAGTGAGGCCCCGGATCGAGAGTGGATTCGAACTGGCACCCAATGGCAAAAATACCTATTTCATTGTCCAGAGTCAGAAAACCACCATCCACAGATTCTATTTTGTCGAGGATTTTTTTATTTCATTTCCAATTATCTGACACAATTCAGTTTCATAAATGGTAAGTGGTGAAACTAAACTTGGGGGGCATAATATGTATATCATTCCCTCTCCCCATTTGAATCTTGACTTTTGAGATTTAAAAAATTACCAGAATAAAATATTATATTCTGTAAGCTTTAATTCAATAGTTTCAATAATTTTTAAACTATTTTTTTCATCTCACAGAGACAATGTATTTGCTTCTACATTTACGTTATGATAATATAATATATATTTACGATATGATAATATCGGGGTTTTTTAATAGTAAAAGGCGGAACAAAAGCGCTGAAACCGGGGGCTTGTTTAAGAGAAATGCAAACGGAAAGTACAGCTTTTCAGTTGGCCAGAAGTGCGCCTATCAAAACGATGCACCCTTATATGAATACATGTACACTGCCCACTGAATATAATTTGAGAAATGCATGAAATAGTTGGTTAATCAGTTCATGAACTAAATTTTAAACCTAATAGGTTGTGTAGGTTTGTGTCTTGTACGTTTTGTTATTAGATCCCCCCCCCCACCGAAAAAAATTAGAAAATGTCTTTTGAAACACAACTCTCAAAGACAACCACACGTACAAGTACTGTGTAGCAAAAGCAGAATATCAAGTTTATTTCGTTTCGGACATCCATAGCCGAAGCTACATTCAAAATTGTTACATATTCATAGTACTTCGTTCTTATGACGTTGAGAACCTCGTTTTGTTGTCTTTTATATAGCCTACATCAAGAAGTTACAAGTTTTATTTGTTGATAATTATCCAGTTAAGAGATTTTACACATATGAGTATTTTACTGGAAAAACTTGAGTCTCTCGTTAACAGAGATGAACATCTTAAAGGAGGTGTTTTAAAAAGTCTTTAAAATGCTGGATGAGATTTCAGTTCCGTTGGGCTTGACCCATTCCTGTTGAGGTATGACACGGAGTTGTGTCAAAATTACCTAGATTTATGGGCCGAACGGACAGAGAATCCGATTGAGAATCCCATGTTTTTGTTTAGCAGTTTCCTGGTCAAATTGACCCTGGAGATGGGTCAAGTCCCGTGTGAACCGGAATCCGGGTCAATTCTGACCCCGGGGATTTTAGAGTGGCTGCTCTGACAACTACAGTTTAACAAGTATAGAATAAAGGATTAAATAGGTCTAACTGTTAACGGTAAAGTACAGGATTGGTGTACAACTGTGTAATAAACCATGAAATTAACATTATAGTATTAATTTGACAACTTACTTTTTATACAATTCACCAGCACTGATCCTCTAGATTTCGATGACATACTGTCAAAAGTGTGAATTTTTCTAAATCAGAGGGACCAGATAAAATTAGGATGGTTAGATGAAGTGGCTGTTATGCAACTATATGTATTTCACCGAGTAAATATTATTCTACGACAATACGCAAACAAAAATCATTTATTTGTTTTGTATATCACACGCGTAGATCCTCGTCATTTGAAGTTTGTTCACAATAAACACAAAATAGACACGGAAACTCGTCCAACCCACACTCTGAAAATTCTTTAGAACAAACAAACTAAAATAAACACCCCACCAAACATTCAAACAAAAACCGCGACCTTCGTTAACAACGTGGACGACTCCATGCATGTAGACACCAACCTTTTCCGCAATGACACTTTTGGTCAAACAGGCCGGGAACAATTGTTTAGAGAACGACGCTGCGAAGCGTCCAACAATTATCCGTATCGGACTCCAATATTAGGTTGTTGAGCTTCGTGGCAGTAAACACATGGTGAAATATTGGATCACACGTGACGCGTGTTCCACCAATCAAATGACAAGGATATGTGTGGTGTATAAATGAGACAATATGTGGCAGTTATTGATGTCAGGTCATAGAGCTCGCCGAGTACAGAAAGTAACTAAGCACGAACAATATTTGCTTACCAGAATAATGTTTACCAGCCGAAAAGCCATGCCATATGTAACATCCATGCTAACTTTGGTTTATCAGAAATGTGTTAAGCAGTATTTTGTGCTTAAGCAGCTCTATGAGCTAAATGTAGGAGATTTAACTATTGCTTAGGTGTTTAGGCCTATATATGCTTATACATGCTTAACAGATATCATAAATGCAGACCAGATTACGCCGTTTGTCATACAAACCATTTTGGCAATTTTGGATACCAAGGCAATCATATTTAAAAATATTTTGTTTTTGTGAAAAATTATTGTTTGTATTATTTATTTATTTACATATTATTTTTGTTTCCAAAGTAAAAGCCAGACTAATATTATGCATAGTGATATTGAAATAATAAATAATAATAATATAAAATGTATTTTTGTAATATCATTTTGAAAAATTTCTTTGGAAACATTTTGAACAGGACACAGACTTCTCAAGTCTCTTAAGCTAGTACTTTCCTGCAAAGCCACGTGACTTATCAATTGGCATAATGTTATAAGATTAATACTTAAACTTTTAACTTGTGACTTAAATAAAGTTTCAAAAACATGCATTTCGGTTTCACGTACCACATGCTGAAGCGTCACGTGTTGTTTGTTATAACCTTTTCAGCTAACGAATTCAACTCACGGAGTTATTTGTTGGTTGCTAAATGCTTTTGTTTTGTCTTCTTCTGGGCGTCAGCAACGGAATACGTTGAAAGATGCTAGGTGGCCCTCAGGGGACTTACTGGATAAATCTGCTAGTTTTTGGAAATCTGCGCACGCTCAGAATTACATAAACAATTTGATATGTCTGCTGCCACCTAGTGTTCCATTCACTTAAATGTATTGCGCAATGTTTGCTAAACAGCTACTTGAGCGAAATAAATTAAACGGACGGGATTGCTAGTTCGTGTTTATAATGTGTTTGTTTATCACTTGATTGTAATTTTTAAATACGTTTACACTAAAAAAAATTCTGAACAATCTATCATGTTTTGAAAAATAGCTAGACTTCTGCTGTTGACGGCATGTGTCAAAATTACAATACTGTGACGTCATCTATGGGGTGCTGCTTTGTTATTGCAACAAAGCGGTTATGCAAAACGGAGCTCCCACAAATGACGCACCCTGACGTGATGACGTCACGGGGGTTTTCGCGAATTTTCCTGAAAAGCACCTGAGAAGGGTATTCAAATTGATTGGGGTTTTTACAATTAAAATCTGTTTACTCCCGTGTGAACTCAATTTACTTTTTGATTGAACACATTTTAAATGAATTCCGACAAAGATCACTTTGCCGTTTTCTTTCAAACCTGTCTTTACAAAGATCATTACTTCTTCACTTAAAATTCTTTCAGGAATATTTTAAC
This sequence comes from Pisaster brevispinus, assembly GCA_023634235.1. Lineage (NCBI taxonomy): Eukaryota > Metazoa > Echinodermata > Asteroidea > Forcipulatida > Asteriidae > Pisaster > Pisaster brevispinus. Next base: position 2,734,019 of record JAMKCF010000002.1, on the reverse strand, counting down.
CCCGCTACGGGCTTAATGGTGTCTGGGTATTGCAATTAAGGTACGACTTTGTAATTCAAACATGTACAAGTTCAGTACAATGAGACGCATTGAGAATTTCTCGCAAGAAAATGAAACCTTTTCCTAAACTAAGTATAACACATGCAGAAGATCAACTTATTTGATGATACTCATTATTAGGCTTGCTTACGTTGACTATATCTTACGGTAATGGTGACACAAGAATCAACGAGAAGCGACGAGCATCAATGGTTTGATCATCTTAAACCAAGTCTAGCTGACTGTGCATTTTGACTTTGCCCCTCTAGGAAAAAAAGAAAAAAGAAAGGGTTGTCAGTTGGCAGCGTGTTAAGTTGTTGGCATGTTCAACTTAAAACAGTAAATTGTGAAATAACCTATAGCTGACAATGAGTAATTGGAAATGTCAAGTAATGTATTCAAATGACTGAAAGTTTGTGTGAATATTAATTATTTGTTTGGTCAAGTCAACAAATCACAGTCCAATACGGTGACTTTATTCATGTCGTCTTGCGGTGTAAATGATATCATGATCGATGGGAGCTCACGGTCTCTAAGTGGTAACGGACTGAGTAAAACCCAAATAAACCGGTACGTTAGCTTGTGGAGCAAGTTTGGTTGGCTGACTAGAGTCGAATTAGACTTAACGAAAGTCGATCTAGATGTCACTTGAACGGTACATGGTTGAACTAGCTAGTCTAACTGGATCAACCTAGCTCCAGAGCACTGTTTCTCTAGTCAACTAACGAAGTTACGTCACTTTGTGAAGATGGCGCTTTGGGGCCAATACATTTATTTTCTTCGATACGTCGTTGTCGCCGTGCTAGTTGCCATAATTGCAGAATCGATCGACTAAAAACGCGTTCGAGTGTAACACCCGAACTTGCTTTTGGGCATCACACTTCGAGGCTCGTGAATAACGTCATATACCGGCCTTTAGAACATGTCGGTTACCTGTTCTTTGTACCTTTGACCTCGCATGCTATAATACTGTGTGTATCGTACAATCGCTATGGTACTTATGTGGCATTCCATGTAAATGTCTATCCAATTAAACCATTGGGTCTGTAAGACAAGTGCCTGGCTTTATCCTTGCGGATGAAGACCGGGGACCAGTCTACCAATATGTCTGCTACTGCACTATTGTGTCTCTGTATCTTTTAACACGTCTGACTCACCTGCTGTGGTAAGTCTCTCTCAGTAGCTTCCTAATAGCTGGATTAACAATGACGTCAAGCACAGTCTTTCCCTTGTTGTTCTTAATGTAGATGTCTGCGTCATTTTTGATGAAATAAACTGCGATGGCAACGAGGTTTATCTTTTCATCATTTGGGTCACCTCCACTTTCAGCTGCACTGATAAGTTCCAACAACTGAGACAACAAGACAATTAATAAAACCCGTCAATAAACTCTCCATTGTTGCTTGGTGCCCGATTTTGTTAAGCTCTCTATTTCCTTCCACTGCAGTCACTCTTATTCTGTAGGGCCTACACTAATCCTATTCTTCAACACTAAAAAAACCCACTGTGTGGGCGTGTGTAAGTCCACATAGTGTTTCAAGTTTCTACATTATGTGGATCTCTTTTGTTCTCAGGTCAACACTTCGTATGTAGCGTTTTTAAACACACACAACCAGCTCTATGTTGCAGTCACTCCGTGAACATTCCTTTGTTCTGTACACAAAAGGAAAATCATATTCTTCAACACTGTTAAAACACTGTGCGGACGTGTGTAAGTCTACATAGTGTTTCAAGTCCGTACATTATGTGGACCTCTTTTGTGCTCAGTTCCACACTTCGCATGTAGCGTTTAAACAGCCTTACGGATTGGGTTTGTAGGGTCTTGCTTTTATAGGTCTATTATTCCATTTTCTGAAGAATTCCTCAGTGCGGTCCTCCAAATTGAACAAAGAAAAACGTTGTGGTGTCTACTGTTCCTTTGTTTAGAAGACCACACAAAGGCCCTTCCGTATAAGCCCGTATTCACCACGTAGTAGCAGGGTCTTACACTTAAAGAAATTGAGTTTACCTCTTTCTCACTTGAGGGATTTATAAAATTAGGCATAGGAAGGAATGTGAATAACCTGCTCGTATAAAATATATATTTCGATTTCGAAAATTACTTTTCCCAGTGGAGTAACTCCTAAGATATCTTTTACGGAGGCTTTCATCATGACAAGGTGGAGGCTGGTATCGCCATCTTTGTCCTGTGCGTTGACATTGGCACCATTATTCACCAGAGCTTCTATGCACTTGTTGTAACCTTTGTCACTGGCTAGATGCAGCGCCGTGTTCCCAGACACGTTTTTGATATCTTTCCTGCAGTTTACCTTCGGGGGAAAAACAAGTTAAGTAAAATAGTTATCTTCAATCTCCCGGTGACCTCTCGGAAAATGCTAAACTGCACCAACAAAGAGCTCAAAGCTGATTGAGGAAGAACATATTGTCCGAATGGGGAAAAAAGTAGTCCTTTATCACCTGCGACAAACGGTTTTGGTTACACAATAGACAGCGCTTTGAAGTCAAGAGAGGGCGGATTTTTAGTGACTACTTGCTACATTTATACTGAATATTGATCGTGTTTACACTGTGTATTACAGAGTATGCAAGACAAATCTTTTTACCACAAAATAGCACAATAAACACCACATGGGTGTGCAACAGAGTAATAGTTTAAGAGGGCGCCCTCACCCGTTTAATAAGGGTTAGCACAATATCTGAGTGGTCGTTTAAAGCAGCGATGTGTAGTGCAGTGAATCCGTCAGCTTTCTGCATGTTGAGCATATCTGGTGCTCTCTGCAAAATCCTCTCAACGGCACTGGATAAGTGAAAGTTCAAGTGCAAAGTTTACAAATTTTAATTCACAATCCTCAAGAATGAGCGTTGGTCACACTAAATTATGACACTTTTTATTTATTTCACTGTTTTCTCCAATGTGAGTCAAGATCATTGATGTCCTTGACTGGAACATTCCACATTATCTAGTTAAGAGGGGGTTCGGGTCCCAGAGTTGTGCTGTTTGTTGGGGTGTTTGTTTGTTTCTTTGTTTGTTTTGGGGGGTTGAAGTTTAGTGTGGGTTTTTTTTTAGGGGCCGAGGTTGAACTTTGTTTATACTTTGTGCTCAACGATAATTGAATAGATACAGGCTTCCAGATGTCTTGCTGACAGCCTGTGCTAGGCCCACAGGTTTCCAACCCCATCCCCCCTCCCCCACCGTGTGTGGCTTACTTGGAAGCCAGTAACTAATGGAACCTTGTGTAATTCATTCGTTACTCCCGCACTTTAAAAGGATCCGTGATCAACTGTGGTGCCACGTGTTGTCTTTCTTTAGTCTCGTCCTTAATTATTAAACTAACTTGAATTTATTTGAACTGGCAGTGTCATTATGTTTTTGTAGACCAACGAAGTTATCATAAGCTAGTAAAGACCTACTGAGTGACCGCAAAATTATTGTGGTTGTTTTAACTGGTTTTGATAGGAAAATATGATGCAGGTATTACAGGGGGTGGAATCTAAAAAAAAGTTATTTACTGCCTTTTTAAAGAAGATTAAACTTACTATTTGCTATTTTTCAAAGCTGCAAAATGTAAACTGTTGAAACCACTTGCGCCCGCCATTTTGAGATCCACACGGGGATGTTGAACCATAAGTTGAATGTTGCGAGACTCGTTCTTTTCAATGGCAGCGAACAGTGGGGTGTAGCCCTTGTTTGTCTGCCAATAAAGGAATGGTGAGTGGAAACATGTCACCTAATGGCCTGAGCATGTTCAGTGTTATTGAAATACCATCTATCCAACGAGTGGAAACATGTCACCTATTCATTGTAATTGCACGAACATCTATGAGTGGAAACATGTCACTTGGTGGCTTCAACAAGTTCATGTAAGCACGACTATTTTATCCGTGGAAGTATGTCATGCTGGTGGCTTCAACGTAATCAATGTAGTTGCATGACCATCTGTCCAACGAGTGGAACTATATGTCACCTATTCAATGTAGTTGCATGACCATCTAATTTATGAGCGGAAACATGTCACCTAGTGGCTTCAACAAGTTCGATATAACTTCATGATCATCTATCCGGGGGTGCCATCCACTTGCGCAAACGTTGGCAACGTTTGCGCACGTTTGTCAACAATTTCGAGTGGAACGAGTTGTGCGCCGCCAACGTTGGCGAACGTTAGCAACCATAGGCGAACGTACTACTGAGGTGTTGGTGGGTGTTTTTAAAAATGGCGGACAACAACACCTAAACGAAAGGTAGGCAGACGATATTATTTTCTTGTCAAGAAAATACTTATCATGGGTTTTTAGTGGTTGATAACATAGTCAGGTAGAGTTGAAATAACAACTTAATTTTTTAGTTGATGTCGTGTTGTACAAATGAGGACTAAAATATACTACAATACAGCAAAAACCAAGTTACAAAAAAATTAAAATACATACGGTGTTGCAATCTTCATTACAGAGCGCCGCCATATTGACATCACGAAGTGCGCAACCAATCATTCAAACGGTCAGAAACGTTTGCAGCCCAGTTAGAGAAATATGCAGCTCATTTTGAGTGGAAACTTGTCATTCTTCCATTAGCTACAATTTATTGAATATGGCTTTACTCCAATAAATACGGTGTATTTGTAAAGGCTTGGGCCATGTATAAAACAAGTTAAGTGTTTGACTTACTTTGCAGTTGACGTTACATGACTCATGCGGCAGGATCTTTTCTGTGCATGACGAGTGACCTGTGGCTGTTGCTAAGTGGATGGGAGTTGCCCCTTCCTTATTGGATGTGTTAATGTCACTGCCTCGATCCAAAAGAAACTCCACAATACTCGATTGGTTTCTGTTACAGAATAATTTAGTTGGGGGATTCTGGTACAGTCGTCTCATGAGTGTCATTGATTAAAGGGGCTCGATTTTTCATCTTATTTGTTAAAGAATTAACAAGTAATTGTTTTTGTTTGTTGGGATGTTTGTTGGGGTGTTTGTTTGTTTGTTTGTTTGTTTGTTTGTTTGTTTGTTTGTTTGTTTGTTTGTTGGGGTGTTTGTTTGTTTGTTTGTTTGTTTGTTTGTTGGGATGTTTGTTTGTTTGTTTGTTTGTTTGTTTGTTTGTTTGTTTGTTTGTTTGTTTGTTTGTTTGTTTGTTTGTTTGTTTGTTTGTTGGGGTGTTTGTTTGTTTGTTTGTTTGTTTGTTTGTTTGTTTGTTTGTTTGTTTGTTTGTTGGGGTGTTTGTTTGTTTGTTTGTTTGTTTGTTTGTTGGGGTGTTTGTTTGTTTGTTTGTTTGTTTTGGGGACCGGGCAGCAACTTTATGACGAATACTTGGCTGTCACTTTATGTGTGCTATCAGTAAGTGAAATATTTATTAATTTTAAAGGAGATTTTATGAAAGTTCGTTTACATGTCGTGTGTTCTACCTTTTAAAAATTACTTTAATGGGAATAACATTCAGTGTTTTAGTCAAGACATGGAACTCTTGGGAGCAATCTTAGTATGAGGTCCCAAGAGATCCACACCTTGCTACGTGTTTAAATGTTAAGATTATTTTAAGTTCAATCGTCTCACCCAAGCACCGCAAAAGCGAGTGCAGTGTCGCCGTCTTCGTCCTTAAACTCAAGTGGGGCATTGTGCAGCACGAGGACTCTGACAACATCTAGGTGTCCCTTATGAGCAGCTGCCATTAATGGGGTCTCTCCCTTGTCACTCTGAAACTTCACCTGGAAACAAGGAAATCCATCATCTTTATGTTTTGAGGTTTAGACGATTGTCGATAAGGTCTCTGTAGCTGTATAGGTGGATTGCAATAACGTACAAACATTCCTACAATCCTCTCTGGATGGCTAACGTTCGCCATCTTTTGAATAAAAAATCGGCGAATTGTGTGAAACGTTCGTCTGATAGCGCCCTCTTGTGGAAGACTTCCTTCAGACCATGTTTATTTACCGTATGGGGGACACACACTGATGGACAGCAATCCCTGTAAACACCCGGCTGCTATTTCAGTTGTAAGAAATCGACTGCTTTTAGTCAACCTTTCAAACTTAAATCTTGTAAAAGTCAAGCAGTCATCATAATTATAAACTGTTATCAGTTTTTTTCAAACCTAGCGATCAACTACAATCGTTCAGAACAAATTACCGCAACGGGGTTGTCTTCGATTATTAGCCGCACTCTGCCCACGTTGCCCTGTGACGCAGCGTTAAAGAGGGCAGGGCCCCTTGTTGAACTTTGACCTTCCATGAGTCTGTGCTGAGCCGCCGAAAGTTGAACTTTGACCATCAGGGCCAGTAATCCACCGAGATCTAAAACCAAAATTAGAGATTTTTGCTTAATTGTGAGAGATATAGCTAGTCTCAGAAGAGAACATTTTAAAAGATCTTTGAACAGCATCAACCATACGACGTATCAGTCCAGAACAAAATAGTAAGGGTAACATGCAAGAAAAATACTCACTCTGTCATAAGTAGACCGGGGCAATTTCATAGATGTATAATTGCCGTTTTGTGCTTACTATACTTTGCGATTTCCATTCCATAGCGCTGTTAGCGTAGGCCTACGCACAGGAAAAGGCATGCTAACCAAATTGCCAGCTAGCGCTACTGTTTATAAGCAAAATGAAAAACACAATGCAAATCTAAGGGATTGCGCAGCTTGGACGCCTAATTCTTGCTAACCGTGAGATACGCTAATACGCAAACTTTTCTGCTACAGTAAGCACGGCATGTTTGCTTTTAAGCAGCTCTATGAAATTGACCCGGGGCAAAAGAAGCATGAAACTTAAGTCACAAAACAATTAAGACAGCTCAAGAACCCTTAAATTATCACACTGGAACCAAGTTACGTAAAGCATGACTCAGTTCCCTGTGCCCTATGTTTAAAAGCTGCAGCAGAAAATGCTGCTTAAAATTTATCAGCTTAGCCAAATTGTGCAGGATATCGGTCAAAAATCGTACGTATGACACAGTATTGTGGCTGGTTACCCTTTAGTGGCAAGCACAAGTAGTTTGCGCTTACCTTAGTTGTGTGCTTAACAACAGATCTATCAAATCGAGCCGTATTCACACAATCCCAAATCATGTCGGACCAGACTACTCAATATGGATCTGCCCCCCCCCCCCGCCCCCGAGATCCTTTATATGCAATTTCTGTTTCTCTTGGAACTGTTGGTTGTAAAGTTGATGGTAACAGTAGGGTCTGCTCCCATAGCTGATTGAAAGATTAAGCTCATTTGAAACAGGTTAAACTATTTCGGAACAATTGAATTCCAACCTGTCCGTTCAGAAGTATTCTCCTTCTCTAGCATCAAGCACAGAGGATTCACGAAGAAGGAAGCTCCATCAAATTTGACTTTGACGTCACCATCTCGGTCAACCATAATGACCTCGCCGACCTTACCTTTGAACTTGAGACAGTGATATAATACACGGCATTTAAACGGATACGTTTCCTGGTAAATGTTGGCAAATAAGTGGTCAATTTCAACTTCCCGATCATATATTCTGCGCGAAATTGAAAGCTCCTCAAGACAGTCATTCGATTTTACTTAATGTGTATAAAGCATAATGCTCTCTCGCGCACACTCTTAAAACTCACAGATCAGAGTTGATCCATTTCTGGGTCAGTTTTGACCCAGATCTGTGTCAAATTTACCCTGAAATGGGTCAAATTGACGTAAATCTTCGATAAATTCTCATTTTCAACCAGCCAACCCCCAACCCTCAGCCAACCCCCCCCCCATTTTCGAAATTGCTTGTTAAGGAAAACGAAAGAAACACTTTGGTAGAAATCTTAAATTGTGCCTGCTCTGCTAAAATGAATGCTGATTTCGCATGGCTAAATAGAACGACTCATAAATTCATTTGATTACAATACTATAGTTACACATAAATTCGCTTGCCTGAAATTGATATTGAATGACGGTTCCAAATGAAGAAGCAAAATTGCTTTTATACGATTGCATGATAAGTGTTGTTGTTTTTGTTGTTGTTGTTGTTGTTGTTTGTTGTTGTTGTTTTTGTTGTTGTTGTTTTGTTTTCCGATTTAGACCGGGAAAGCTTAGACCTATAATAACTTTTTCTGTTTAAAATACCATCAAATCAATAAAATAATGTAAAAAGAAGTAAACAATACTATCTGATGTCATTGGCTGTATACTTTTGTAATTATTTTTCTGTATATAGAATTTATTTTTATTGTAAAAAAAACATGCGTAATTATTTTTGAAACGTACTTTTTCGATGTCTCCGTTCCAACCACATCTCACGAGCTGTAATTCCTTCAATTTAGAAGTTTCCATGTTAACTAATCGGACCTTGTCGCCAGAGTCCACATAGGGGCGTATCTTTGTTCCGTCTATTTGGAGGGGGTTGAAAATAATTTACTTTTTTAATGTTGATCTATTCTGAAAATGAAGGTTGTTAGCAAAATGAACAAAAGAGGTTTTATTTCTTTACCGAATTGTGTGGACATAGACAACTGCTGGTGACTGCATTGTTTGACAATTCAAGCGTGACGCATACATTCTTACACAATAGAATTCTACAAACTCCATTTTCTCCTTGAAGATTTTGTTTGATTTTGTTTTACAAAAAATAAATAAACAAATGTTACTTATTGAATTTCCTTTCATATAATCTACAAATGATTGAGATCGGCCAAGCGTCATAGTTCTTTGTCCTCTTTTTCCTCAGTGCGATCTGTAAACTCAAACACTTGTTTGTGTACACAACCATATGGCACTTCGTAGGTGTTGGCACTTCGGATTTTTTAACTCATATTGGAAGAGATTGCATAAAAAAAGCAACCTTACTTTATTGATCAGGGTAGATTAGTGGTGGTACTGCAATAAAATAAAAATGTTTGTATTCACCAAAAACTGGTAGGTGATCATAGTAGAATTCTCCAATCGTCTCTTTCTCGTTGTACTTTACCTCCATCTTGCCATCGTTGCCACATCGGTAGACGTTACTTTTGCCATTGGGCCATTTAACTTTAACCCAAGAACGATATGAGCCATCAGTGGAGTCAAAGTCAGTGACCTTACCGACGGACCCCTCCCCTCCTAAGGAATTGATTACAAAAAAATTAACTTAAACGAGCAAAAAAATAAAACAAGCAAAACAAACAAACAAAACAAACAAAAAACAACAAGAACAAAAAAAAACACACACACAAACAAAAACCAACAGCAACAACAACAAACAAAACAAACAAAACAAACAAAACAAACAAACAAACAAACAAACAAAACACTCAAAAGAACACAATCTGTTTAACAAAAACAAATGTAATGGCAACAAATTTTCTTTGTACAAGAAGAAGGCTTCTTGAAATAGTTTTTACAGTGTTTTCTTCTCAGTCATGTGATGTTGATTCTGTTTGGAAGTTAATAAAATCAAAATAAAATCATACACGGTATAACTCCACTAAAATAAAAAAATAGCCTTCGAGAAAGATTCTGCTAGGGTCGAAACGTCAGGCCACTAACTATTTTTTGCAAAATAAAAAATAGTTAAAATAAGAATAACCACAAATCTGTAAAGAAAAAACACACAATTTTGCGGATGATTTTCAATTCTTTAAGGGTGTCAGTATAAGGAATGTGTCAATACCATCCTGGTTGTCCCATTTCCAGTCGGGTCCTCTGACGGCTCGGGCTCCCGGAAATAGACCCAAAGCTCTCCATTTCGAAGACTTTGATCGACAGGGAACGTCAACTCTAAATAAATTGAAGTTAATAAATGACAAATTTTAATCATTTGTAACCACAGCCGAATTCGGTCCGCCGCGGGCAGATTTCCCTCGTAGGTTGTTAAGAAAAATGTATCCCCTAAGAGCCGAGACAGAACGGTCATCTCACTACACTTCACTTTCTAAATAAAAACTTGGAATGGGGATCGAGACAAAAGCTTCGTTTATTTGGGGATATCTACCCGTTGAAACCAGGAACTTAAGAACAAAGGAATCAGAGCGAGGACGTCCCGCTTCACTTTCGTGTACACAACCAATGGGGACGTCTCAAAAAGACCAAAGTCCAAACAATGGAGAACATTAGAAGCTCTCGATTTACGGGATGATCGAGTATATATCACAGATGGGAACATTCCCCTGGACTAATCAAATCTTACCAGAAGGAGCATGTTTATGTTGGGTTGGACTGCTATGCGTGGGAACAGAGGCATCTATTACACCGCCCAGGTCGTCAAAGCTCGTGTACTAACTGTAAAAATACGCATCACCGACCTATCTCTATCACTTCAACAGGGCGCCCTCATTCACCAGAGTTGTTTATAATGAGCAAGTTTGGGGTTCAGAGTATCGGATGAATGACTAGAGTCAACCAGACCGGTGTGGCAGGAGATTGTGCCCCCCCCCCCCCCAAACACGGTAAACTATGTGCAAATGTATTCGGATAGCGCCCTCATTTGAATCAACCGCCCTCACCCCATTAGCCAGAACATCTGACGTCACACTTCGATGCTCGTGAATAACGCCAGATACCAGCCAGACCGGATGTTGCCAAACGTACCTTTGACCTAGCATTCATTTCACTGGGACACTCGCAGAACAAAACAATGCTACGTGATGTATCCAATGAAATCATTGGGCCTTAAGACCAGTACCTGTCTTTATCCTTGCGGCGGATAAAGACAGGGGACCAATCTACCCATGTTATTGTTTCCCGTATGGGGGGCAGAATCTCCGCGGGACAGACTTCCCTGGAACACCGGCACCCGAACCTGCTCCATCTTACCTTGGACCACAAGTGGTCTCGATCATTCTGAATGAATGATGTAAGAGGTGTTTGTCACCATGGTAACAGCTATGGCATAAATCGTAATCGTCACACTGGATGCATTTCCAGCGGATCCCGAGTAAGCCCTCTTGGCCGCAACTATCGCAGTTCACACCCGAGTGTTTCACGCCTGTAACGTAAATAGCTATGATGTCAAGTTCAGGAAACCTGTTTATATTAATGGCATATTGATTACAATTGACAATTAGCTTGAATGCCGAGTACTAAGATTCTTTTTGTGATGGCATTATACTTTTTGCTTTTCAAGATGAATAAAAATGTTTAACCAACTTGTAGAAATGATTCAAAAGAGGGCGCTATCTGAAGAAACTTCTACACAATTCGCCGTATGGGGGACAGAATCTCCGGGGGAACAGAATCTCCTGACCTACCGATGTCACGTTACAAATAACCCTCATAGAAAGCACGTGTACTGTAGCTGTCTCAGCATATCACTAATTAGTGCATAACTCTTTATAAATATATATATATTTATATATTTACACCATCCTTCCAGTCCCATTCCATTGCATTTTACATCATTTCAAACGATACACTTAGAAAATACTGCTCCCTTTTTTTTATGTTTAAAAAAACACTTCCTATGTAACTACGTGGTTTTCTTAGTAAGTAATGTATTGAAGTAGGCCTACACGTAATTAGCCAAACGCATTTTTTTTTAATTAACAGAATTTAGACCTGAATACTGGAATACTCCAAAGGGACATGAATGAATGTTATGAATGTTGTCAAACAGTTGCAAGCCTGGAAAAGTCAACTTCACACATTTTTGTATCCATTAAAAAAAAAAACTTTTACTGCAGCTGCAGTACACGTGCTGACCCCGAATGAATCTTTTTTGTAAATGTGCCAGGAGAGTTAATAACAACGTAATTTTGTTAGCTGACGATAAGTAAAGGCTGGTGTTAACATTACCCAGTGGCGCATTGTCGTAGATCCTTAAGTCAAAGCATCCGTCGGAAACACGGTGCGTAGCCATGAAACCCGAGTCCCAGCACACTATTGCGCAACCATCTGAAAGCGCAATACGGAGACTTGTTACTTTATTTAAAAACCTGTTTTCTAGTCACAGTATATCCGTCCGGAAACAAGCAAAAATTTTAAAGAACACTACATGGACACGTTGCCTTGGACTGAGCGATTTGGGGTATACAAAGCGTTTGGAAGCGTTCGGTATGAAATGAAAATTGTTGGAAAGATGTTTAAAAAGTAGGATATAATGATCCAAACAAGTATGCCTCGAAATTGTGCGGTTTACCTTTTACTTCGAGAACTAACACGGTCCGCCATTTTGTGGAACCAAATTTTTGACTCCACAAAGAGGCGGGCTGTAGCTGGGAAACACTGAAATATAGCGATGCAGAAACTCTTGGACAGAATGTGAACTTGCCCTCAATAGTTATAACTGGATGGCATTTTGGCCAGCGGACCACTGTTTAGGGCGAACGCTTGGTGTTGTGGCAACCTCCCCAATACCCCAATATGATTATGATATAGGGTCTTCTGTTGCTGGCCCAAGTAAGTTTGACATAACAGTAAATCGTTGATGAAGTGAATATGAAATAATTGATACGCAGCTATGTATGGGCCAAGATAGAAACAGGTTTTTAACTGTTTGTATTGGTATACAATGTTATCAGTAAAGAAACAAATAGCCTATTAATAACACGCTAAGGAATGATTTCAATATTTGTTTTCCTAATAGCAAATTAGTTGGGAAGATAGGGAGAATATTTGTGGAAATTGGGCCTCACATGGTACTTGTGAGGAACAAGAATGGAACTTGGCACACGGTCATGATTAAAGTTCTTCATGAGAAAGATGTTTGGCTATATAGGGCCATCGCAGGTTTGAATTTTGAAACAATATAGGAAGAATAACAATCAAAACCATAATTTTCAAAACTGCCAAATGGCTGCCATTGCTTGTTAGTTCTGCCGTTATTTTGTTTTTGTCAAAAAACGAATCTGCGATGACCCTTTAAAAAAAAACACTTCCTTATGACTTACTCTCAGTGTGCCAAAGTCCATCACCTACTTGACAATATCAGGTTTAAAGGTAAATAATATAATGTATATATACAATACATTTGTTGAATATGGAATTTTCGAACTATTAATCATTTTTAATAATAATAATATGTACGTCTATAGTACTTACTTGTTTTCACGGTTCTTTCCGGGATTACAGTTCCAACGCAACCCTTGCCACCATCCTCCTCGCCCCATTTCCAGTCCGGGCCCCGGACAACTCGCAACCCTTTCAACATCGCACTTTCTTCGCAAACTAGTTATTAAAGATTGTAAGAAAGGGTTTTCGCAAGCAGGTCGTTAACAATTTCAGATTTTTTTTTTTAACTCCTCCAAAACTAATTCTTGATATAGATTAGTAACTAGATACAAATGCTAGACTACATCTTCGATTGACAATATTTTTCTGTGCGAAACGTTTGATTTTCTGTTTTTCTGTTTTAAAAAACGACCAAGGCAAATGCCGTGATTTAAAATGAATCTACGAAAAAATATCCGCGAAGCTAATTGTGTTTTAGGAACTAACCAAGTCGAGTGTCGGTGTGGAGCTCCGCGTTGGTTTCATAGAAATACTGGGGTGCGGCCCAAAAGCCCAACTAAAATAACCTGCGTCAGTTATAATTGATTTGCAGAGAAGAAATCGTGACTCCCATTTACACACATATAAAGCACCAGATTGTGCTAGTGCGTGTCGTAGACGTCATATTTATAGCAACCAATGAAAAGAGTCTGTCAGATAAGATTTTTACATGACAGTGACCATGGTAAACAAAACGTCACAGGGAATAAGCCAATCAAAGAGGACCACATGTCACCCAATGAAAACTCTGCTGGTTTGATTGGTGTTACCACGTAAGTATATTAGAAAATAGCAGCCAATCGCAGCACATGGATAGGGAATCCAGATGGCTTTATTGACCGTTGTCACGTGTGTTAATTAAAAAGTCAGTTTTAGGTCGTAGCATTATTTGGAATGTTTAACAATGCAACTTATGGACAACGGACCCTAGACAGCCCTGTCAAAAACATTCAAGCAATTATCAAACTTTGTATCACCCCTGGGAAACTTGTCACTGCAATTAGAGTAATGGTAACAAAACAATGTGTACATTTACGAAGTAAACATGTTTGCGTAATACAACAGAAGATCACAAATACAACATGATCAGATTGTCTAAGTCTTTTGAGAAATGATCAATAAATTGAAAAATATTGTTTAGATAGATGTCAGTTTGGCATAGTGTAAATAAGTAGAACAACCAAAATTGTTTGTCAAAGTCATCTGGATAAAAAATCAAACAAGCCGAGCTATGTCAATCGCCGGCGGTGGTCACGTAACAAAGTTCACAATCGCGTTGTTTGCCAATAATTTACTTATGAATAGTTTTTGTTCATTGGATTCTATGGAATTGCGAGGGGGAATTCCTTTTTTTTTCCCACAATGATTACACCAGCAAATATACTATTGCAAGTAACGTGTCTGTTTGTGTAAGAAAAACTCCCAGGTGCCTATATAGATCTGGCTGCAAATTTCCGTACGGCCTTTTTTCGGTCCGGTGATCATACTATTTTCTTCGTATTTCAAAATTTGATTTGTTTCACAAATTTTTTTGATGGAAGATGAACAAACGCAAGGTATGAAAGCGCGGCTGATGATTTACGAAAACATGCGCAACGAAAACAACGTTGACGTGCGGCACGAGTCACGTGCGGCACCAAAACCTGGCCCGCAACCCACCCGCAAACCTCGCCGCTCTCCCATTTGGTTCAAGTTCGCACACGGACCATTCATTATGCATAAATTATAAACGTATTCCGTTGCTGACGCCCAGAAAAAGACGAATTACGGTAACTAGACGTGTTCATTTGGTGGAGAGTAGACAAAACAAATTTTCGTTGTGGGCTTATGAGTTTCCACGGTTAATTTAACAACAAATTTCTTCAGTTTAACACCCGGCTAATTCAATTTCGTTTGTATATGACTGCTCCGTTGCATATCAGTCAAAAGAAGTAATTTAATTTGAAAAGGTTTAGTATTCACTGGTCCAGATTATATGCATATTCATTAGGTCGCAATGATCATGCAATTTCGAAAAGCCGACAACAAGAGGCTGGTCCACAAATGTATCTTAATATCAAAAGTGTAAATGCAGGTAGTAGATATTCAACTGAAAAGTTGTGAAAATTTAGTCCTCAAAGCCTATAAATGAAATAGATTGACTGAAACGAATCTGAATGAGAAGAACAAAGTCATGTGTGCACGAAAACGAAATTGAATCAATAGGTAATGAGAAACCCTGGTTTGAATTAGGGATGCGTGTTAATTAAACCTTAATTATTTATCTGTCTGTTTGTCTGTCTTTCTGTCGAGCTGGGCGTACGAGAGAGACATTGTGGGGTGAGTTTTAGGTAGGAACTGTGGTTGTGGGTTTTTTGGACATTGTGGGGTGAAGCCCACAATGTTTGTAACAGGAAAGAAGAAACGGGATCATAGACAACACCTGGGGAAAGCCCACAATGTCGCTCTAATAAAGATGTCTGTCTGTCTGTCGGGGTGTTTGTTTGTTTGTTTGTTTGTTTGTTTGTTTGGGGTTTTTTTTCCAGAAATTAACCGGGAAATCGATATTACAAAGACAATCATTAACAAAAACTGCAAGACAAAATATTGTTTGTTGCTTTTAATTATATTTTAGTTGATCTCTCGATCCATACATTAAATGTTCTTTTTCCAAACAGTCTTTAGTATATAAAACAATTACATCTGTACTCGAACAAACTACGGCGACTCTAGTTAAATGGGTAATAGCGCCCACTTTTGTGAATATGCGGTTACTGAAAACTAAGTCTTCTTACACTTAGTGTAAGTCAGGAGAAAAGAGTGAAAAACCATGCTAGTTGCATTACGGGAAGGATTCATTAAAGAATGTCCGAGTTTTATCACTAAAAACTCGGAAACTAACATTTTTACCACCGGGTGTGTTTACATTAAATTACATGGGTCATTAAACTTAATGGATGAGCAGTTAATTTGCTTGGGGCAGTCAATAGCCCTACTGGTTTGTGCACGATCCAATTAAGTCCACTGTTGGGAAAGGAGTTACATGGAGATAACAGGTGTTAGTTGTCAGATGAAAAGATGTTTTTGTAGCCTCATTCTTTAATGGGGCTTTCCCGTTTCAGCAAAAGTGTCCTCAATTTTGGTTTTAACAACTGAAATCAGCTATTACGTTTTGGGGTGTTCAGATACAGTTTTTTAATACGACTAAAGTTCAAAGGGAAATAGGCTTAGGCCTAATTTACAAGGAAAATGGTTCTAGTATGAACTTCATTATCAGTAAGCTTTCAGACCAAAATTAAGCAATCATATTTTGTCTAGACCTCTTGCATTGGCCGCCATCTTTTATGAAATGGCACGCGTGAAAGGCTATCATTGGCTGAGAGTCGTGCGCAGTGCGTGTGTGCACTTTTCCATTTTTTCATCAAACATGGCGGCCAGTGACGTCATGTGCAATCGATCTATTCTTACTAAAATTGTAATGTACCTTTCTATACATTTTTCTGTTAATGAAACTTTAGGGACCCTCAAAGGTGACAATCATTGCAACCTGAGGCCTGAATATACTTATGTAGAGAGAACAAACGTTTAATTTTAGATATGGTAGGAAAACCTTTATGTGGGAAGCAAAGTTATCAAGTAGGGACTGAAAACCCAGTCCAAATGTGAGGCCCCGGATCGAGCTGGCACCCGTTCTAAAAGGCAGGGCAAGAAATCTTGCCCCGCCTTTCAAAGTGGGTTACAGTTGCCCAAAATACTCATTTTATAGTCCAGAGTCAGAAAACGATCATCCTAAGATTCTGTTTTGTCAGTGTCGTATATAGAAATTTGTTAAATGGGAAAGGCTGAATTCGAGAACATTAAAGCTTCATATACTTTACAAAAAGAAACAAACGGCGACGTTTGTGAACTCTAGGTGGCAGCAGACTTACCAAGTAAATCCGTTGTTCGTGGCAATGTGAGCATGCTCAGAATGACGTAAACAATGAAAATTTACCTAGTAATTCTGCTGCCACCTAGCGTTCAAAAGACTCCCAGTGCAAGAAGTGCAAGACACAGGCCTTTGTGTATGTACATGTACTAAACTATGCATTCTCTTATAAGTGTATTACTTTTGCCGACCCTTTGAAATAAATTTCCAGATCAAACAATAAACGTGGGATTATTTTGTAAACAGTATTTCTTACTTGGCTGGATATTTACCACCAATCCTACCTCAATTAGCACCCTCACAGAAATCAAAGGAGGGATTGTCATTGATTCTCAGTTCTCCTTGGTGCATGATATGTTCTGGTATCAGGTTTCGCAACTACTGAACGATGCAGTGCCTTTCCTCGTCCTT
Source organism: Pisaster brevispinus (assembly GCA_023634235.1). Taxonomy (NCBI): domain Eukaryota; kingdom Metazoa; phylum Echinodermata; class Asteroidea; order Forcipulatida; family Asteriidae; genus Pisaster; species Pisaster brevispinus. The sequence goes on along the minus strand of JAMKCF010000002.1, from coordinate 2,716,761 downwards.
GTTACAAAGCACTTGTGCGCATCTCAGGTGACCTTTGCCCGCAGCGAAATGAAGAGGAGTGCTACCATTGTTATTGGATGCATTTATGTTACTTCCACTTCCCATAAGATACTTGACGGTATTTGGCCTACCCCTGTTCAAAGACAAAATATTTACAAAGTTGTCTTACTTTAAAAGTCGTGTTTAACATTGGTAAGATTGGAAATATAAATGTTCACAGATTTACACAGTTTAGATAATTATTGAAAATTCATACCCAGCGACAGCGCATATCAAAGGTGTATCGCCGTCCTTATCCTTCGCCTCCAGAGGTGCATTAGTGGTCACCAGGGCAATGACGGCATCCTTGTGTCCTCGATACGCCGCAATATGTAACGGCGTTTGTTTCTCAGAGTTGCGGTAGTTTTTCTTTTAAAACAATGTTCAGATTTCTTAAGAAGTTGCATGCAATTATAAATGTACAAATGTGTACAATTAAATATTAACAAATTGTGGAAAATTTATATAAAATGAAACAAAACTAAACTCTCGTTAAAAACGAAAGTTGGACGCAAAAGTTTGGTTCCGTTACTTACGGCACTTGGGTTCTTTCTGATGATTTCTTTCACCTGCCTAGTCTTTCCGTATGCCGCGGCGTAAAAGAGAGCTTCCCCACTAAAAGGTTCGAAATCGTCAGATAGGTGTAACACCTCCATTGTCGGCTTTGATAACATTTCATCTATTGATAGTCTTCAAATGATAATCAGAAAGAAAATATTTTTAACTTACGTTTATTTGTATTCATTAACCCTATCAGACCCGGCCGCAAATCTTTTTTTCCTGAACCTTTCGGGCAGTACAGTGTACATTTGTACGTGGGCCATTGACCAATCAGAAAGCGGTTTTATGTCACGTTCTCGCTCTGATTGGCTTAGACTCCACATACACTGCCCGAAAGGTTCAGGGAAAAAAAATTTGCGACCCGGCCCTGATCAGACCCGGGCCCTTCTGTTCCCCCTTCTTCTTCTTACGGGGGAACGGGGGCACGCCTCCCCCGTATTTTCCAAAGTTATAAAGCAACTTTCATAAAAGCAAAATGTTCATTTCACCAAGTTCGAAATGATGACGTAAAACTAATTTTTAACATTTACCATTAAGGGCAGTTTTGGGGTAGTTTTTCGTCTTTTCTTTTTCGTCTTCTTTCTTTTCGTCACAAATCATACAAGGCGGTAGAGTAATTCAACTTATGTCATTGTACCCATACCCGCCAGCGGAATCAAAGGGTGATCACTGGCAGAAAACGTAGCTTCTTTTAAAGATAAACTTTTGAAAAAACAAAATGCCTCAAATATCAAGCATATTAGCAACATGAAACAAGAAAAATGTAATGGGTATTTGCTCTAAAGTTACTCACTGTTTGAATTATGACGGGAAAGTTATGAGAGGATGAAATTTTAGAATCAGTTTTCGCAAAGTGTGATTATTCTTCTTGGATACACCCTCTGCCAACACAGGGCCGCCCTAAATGATAAACGTCCCAAATAATTATGGCGCCAACGCAACCCTTGCCACCACCCTGATTGGATCCCATCTCCAGCTTGGGCCACAAACAAGACGCAACCCTTTTAACTTCACTCTTTTTTTCACGGACCTACTGATGAAGATTGTATGAAATGATTTTCGCGATCAAAGCTTGGGTTTTACTTCATCATCAAGGGTGACTTGAATTATTTCCCCTACAAAATAATGGACAATTGATACAATGGAAATTTCATTTACTATGTATAAAACTTTTAACTCACTCTGAGTCTCTTCCCTCAGCCATCTTGAGTTGACAAAGATTTGCTCACCAAAACGCACAAGATTTGAAGACTCAAACACAAACGGTGAATACACAATCAAGACAAATGCCTCGATTTAAAAAGAATATCTGGCTACAAGGATTTTATGTTTGAACTAGAAGCGAAGATGAGTTTGTTGTGTAGAACTCCGCAGTTGTTTGAATTACTGCAGAGGTGCGGTACAAAGCTCAATTTGGACCTGCGTCATTAATATAACAACAACGGGGTTTTAATATTTGACAGGTGCTGTTGATGCAGTGGTGCCTGTGTTTATATCAGCCAATGAAAACAGTCTATTCGATAAAAAGGGTATAAGAAAGCTGTCATAGCAACAGGGCATTTAGCCAATCAAAGCCCCCACCTACGGATCAACCTATAAAAATCCGATGTTTTGATTGGAGTTGTCACGTAGTACGTCACAAAATCTTATAGATGACATTATTGACTTTTGTTACCTGTGTTGATTACCAAATGAAATAACTGGGGCGTTCTTAAAAAGTTCAACAAAAGTCCACGAGTCTTGTCCCTAGACCACTTTTCATGTCCTTAACTACACATCTGGTCCCAACAACAGACTGAAAGGCATACGGTAGCTCTCAGCGTTAACACTATAGAAGGGAACAACATTGGGTGATAATCTATCTCTGCTCTTAACTTGTTTCTGTGACTGTTTTGTAAATTTGTTTTGCTTGCCAACTAATAAAAGTTGTCTTGCAAGTGTATCAAATACTCAGTGGCCTCCGCGCATCGTCTCTCACGTCCATGCTGTCCCTTATTACCGGCCAACCGTGTTTCAGTAGCCAACCCCCGTGCCCGACGAAGAGCATTGTGCGTAACTATGCAGGGAGGCTCCATGGGTGTATAAAGCGATCTTTTATAAGTCAAAGTTGTACACAAAATGTTTCGCTCGAGCCCCTTTTTAGCACAAGGCAAACAATGACAACAGTCTTATATGCGATGTATTTAGGGTCAAAATAGGACCAAGAGCTACATTATTATTTGTATAAGATCCTTCGTAAAGAGGAAGAGGTGACCGTGGGTTATTAGGTCAAGGGGAATGGTCCAATGTGCATGTGCAACGTCAGCCCATCCCAGCGCCTCGGGATTTTGCGCCGGGACCGAGCAAACAAAAAGTGTGTAAGTCGCATAATTATTAATTGGCGCCCGCAAGTTTGAAACTTAAGCGCGCAAACTTGAACGAGAAGCTACTAATAGCGCTCATGCCTATAAATTCAACGCAGAATCGGGATAATCGAAGGGGCTAAACTGTCAGTTTGTTCTCAACTTTTAAAGGTTTGTTAACATGTTTTTAACGGAAAGGTATTTAGCAGCAGAGTGTGGGTTCGAATCCCAGTCATGACACTTGTGCCCTTGAGCAAGGCACTTAACCATAATTGCATTGTAAAAAGTTGGGAAGGCAGTGCATTCTGCTCGTTACCAACCAGGCTCCTAGTGGATGATACCCATGCCTATATTCTTACAGACTGTGAAGGGGGTAACCCTGTTTCAGCCCCAGGAGTAGGTGGCAAAGTGCCCCTAGTGACAGTTGATCTGGGTTGACAGCCCAAATCAGTTAAGTGTAGCCCTCAACTTCAAGTGGCCGTCCGGCCTTGTGAGTTGGGCAATAACTCATTAAAAAATTTACAAAAATGAATGTGAGTAAAAGACTTGTGACTCAGTCTTAAACGTCCGTTTAAAACCTTGCCGAACCGTGGCCGTGCGACGGCTCGGTCCTTTATCACTCGGCCACGACCCTGCCGGTTTTAAACGTGTGCGCTTTTTTTTTTAGACTTCGTCGCCACTCTTTGATTCCCTTAACCAAACCGTACTCCACCACTTAGAAACTTAGGCCCAATGAGTCAATAGACGGGCATGCATGTAGAGTAATATTGTTAATTACTTTTAACCTGGGATCATTTCTTCGAAATAGATAAACATGTCAAACACAAGTGCTATCTCAACAAAATTATCAGATTGACTATTGGCCCTTAAAAAACATGAAAATATTGTATAAATAGAAATCAGTTTCGCATACACTGGAAGTGTAAACAAACGAAAAGTAACATTTACTCTGCCGTCAAGCCGAATGTACAATCAACCGGTGATCACGTATAATGCAACAAAGTTCACAACCGCACTGTTGCCGAATTAGCATATAAATAGTTTTGATCGTGATTGCGAATGGAAATTCCCTTTTTTTCCACACAATGTTTTAGATCAGTCGTAATGTTTAATCTGATCGTATGAATGCTATAAGACAGTAGCTAAAAAGAGACCATATACTTTGAATTTGGAAACATGCGTGAATTTGAATACGTGTTTATGAAACTGAATTAATTTTTGCTGAAATTGATTTGGAAAAACTGATATTTCACCAAGAAGAAAATGTTCAAAGAAATGTAAGACAAAAGCTGTTTATTTAATTAGATTTCAGTGATTTATTGAACCATACACTAAAATACACTTTTTTGAAAGTCTTTAGTAAAGTTTACAGTCTGTACACGCAAAAACAATTCCCTCAAAAAAAAATAATGCACCTCTTGTGCCCTCTAACGTTTTGCTTCACTATTACCGCTGCCTATTCCAATATCAATCGGTGAAAAACACCAAATATTTCCACTCTCTGCCCCCACCCACTAAAAATAAAAACTTCACTAAGCGAGTCAACTAAAATTTCAGCATGAGACCAGTGTTTCTGCTTCTTCAAACCATTGCACTCTTGCTTTGCTGAGATGTAGAACAAAGAGCCATTACAACAGCTTTATTCCACATCCTGCATCTCTTTGGAGCTCATTGCCATGTTCCCCTCGACCCTACGATCCATGAGACTGTTTTAAGAGGAATCTCAGTTCCTATCTTCAGCTCCTTTACCAAGAGTGGCTTATTTAAGCCTTGTTTGAGGCAAACTTGCAAAAAAATTGTTTAACAAATTAAAAAATAAAAGTAAATTTTAAAAGCCGGCCAGACTCCATCTTGGAAAAGAGACAATACGCCTGTAAACTAAATTAAAGGCTAGAATAACATAAATGTCCCAGGTTGAAAGTCGACAATCCAAGGGGCGCAGTATTGGACCGTTTATCAACAATACCTGTACAAGCCATGACCTTCAAATATTTAATTTACAGAAAAGGCTGTTGGTTTACATTTCTAAATATTGACGAGACTTGATTTGTCTCAGTTTAGTGTATGCCGCCTATTTGCTAAACCTACAGACAAAATGGTGTCATACTCTCTCACCATGTATCAACTTTGACATTTCCCAAAATTCATTTTGAGAATTCCTTTTTTATGGAGATTTACAAGGTTGTTGAACTCCTTGAATCGGTCGTGTCTAAAGCTGTACAAGATGTCATTATGGTAGTGGTAAGGTACACGAGCGCCCTCTAGCGACTTATCAAAATACCAGAAGCCGAAGAGACGGATCTCGTCGCAAAGTCCAAAAGCCGACGAGACTACATACAAACCTACAAACAAAGATAGTAAAATCGTTGCTGAGAAATTATTACAATAAAGTTTTCTTATTATGACAACAGACATAAATAAGATTGTCAAACTTTGTTCTTCTTTTGTATTGCTGATAGTATTTGTAAGTAATCAAAGAATCGCCACATATGCCTTAAGCCCGGTTCATACTTCCTGCAAACGCGAATGCGAAGCGAATATTGACGTCACAATTAATTCGCAATGAATAATTCGCAGCAGTTGAAATGTGCTCAACTCCTGCGAAACATTCGCTGCGAAAACGGCCCTGTGACGTCAAAATTCGCTTCGCATTCGCATTCGCAGGAAGTATGAACCGGGCTTTATTTGTTTAATTCTATGTCCTTTAAATCCACACCGTGTTATCTTAAGGTAATTTTACTAAAGAACTGAAGAGTCTTGGAGGACCTTGAGATTTTGCAAAACATCAGGAAAGGATAAATCGAAACAGTGTTCCTTTATAAATCTTCACAGAAAAACCAGCTCAAAAGTGCACTTGGCTTCTTTTAGAAAACAGTGATTGAATGCAATTGACCATATTTTTGACCGCATGAGGGCGCTGTCACTCAGGGAATGTCTTGCATCACAATAGCAGTTTTAGCTTATTGTAGTTGCCTGTTTGTAGTTTTCTTGCACCAATGAAGAAATACATAAAAAATAGCGATAAAAAAAGTGAAAAAACCCTGTTTGTTTACTTGTTTTTTATCATGTGAAATTTATCCACATACGCCCTCACGTGGTCAAAAATACGGCGAATTCCCTTCCTAAAATTCAGGTGCCTTTAAACAGACCGAAACTCTTTTATTATTTCGGGATTACGCCATAATGGCTATCTTGTGATGAGGGTATGTTTTCCATTCTCACCGGTAGAGGGCCAATTGTTTTGGTAGTTTGCTCTCCTCCATAAGTATCTCACAGCAACGAAATGTCCTGGATGGTTAAAGATCGGCGTTGTGATACCAGAGTTTGATAAAATATCCGCTACTCGCAGGTTAAATTTCAAGTATGTCCTCGTAGTGAAGGCAGGGAGCCAGACCATGCTGCCGTTGAATTGCCGGAGGTAAGTTTCGAAGGTTGCGACGTCCTCTGGTTTGCCCAATGTGTTCATACTGGAAGGGGGAGTGAGGGAAAAAAGAATGAGGAAAGTTCGACGTAGTTTGTTAATTACTTTTTTTAAATTATGTTTCTCGTAATAAGCATCAAAGCAATGAACGAAGAAAGCAGGAAACTTGAGAATCACGATTTTTAGAGGATAAAAGTAGGATAATTATTTCTGTTCTTACAATCGATTCAAGTGTCAATTTTCCGTAAAGATAATTTACAATTAGTTGATTAAGTTAATGTATGGTCAATTTTTAAGACAATTCATAGAGGATCTATCTTGACTTACTGGTGGATGACAAAGGAAGGATTGAGCGTAGTGAAGTTTGTCTTGGTTCCTACGTCATCTTCGTGACCTTTGACTTGGGCTAGGTTGAACCTGATTGGTTTACAGTCAGTTGGTAAAATTAAAATAAAACAAAATGCTTCAGTAACAGTAGTCTTTCAGTATTATCAATACTGGGGTCGATATAAAGTTTAGCTCACATTTTGACAATAACACAATAAATAGCCCTTGTATATGACGTCACTTGCTCACGCAGGACCCTCACTGAGTTCAAATGAAGACCTACCATTGGCTGAAAGTTGTGAGTCAGTGGCGATTGCACTTGCACGTTTCCAGTGTTTGACCACAGCAATGGCGGTCAATGCAAGGCGTCTAGGCCTATTGTATTCTTTCAAACAACCATTCAGGTGCCCGATTAAGGGTCTTCCCCTGGAGAAGCCATTTGTGCAATTCATTGTGAAAAAAATGGATAACCAATGTTTTTGGGAACGCTTAAAGTTGTTAAAATTTATATTTTTGTTAGCGTGTTGGTAACGATAACAGTTTTTAAAAAACGAAGGTAAAATTTGTATCTTTCGGCGCGAAAATCAGATGTCTTGAACTTTTGCCTTTTTCGAGTTCGGGCCTTCCTGCTTCGCTGCGGCTTAGACGCCGTAATTTTCAAGATGGGTCCTGAGCCAGAAAGCCGAAGATTGATTCATTTTGATTTCCTTGATTGACCTCTTTCTAAACCAAACTCTTGGTGGCGCACTCGGTCTTTTCGGATCATGATCGAATCCCTACCTGAAAATGAAATCAGCTTGGTCGATAGCACGTCCGCATTTGGAGCCGGCCAGCACACCACTCGATCCTACAATGCTGCACCGTTTGAATCTTTTCGGTTTCTCAAATACCGTTTTCTAAAGAGAAAATGAAAATTGGGTTATTTGTTACAAAGTATTTCACAAGAGGGCGTTGTGTAACACTGGTAAGGTCTTTCTATTAAAACAAACGGCGCTAGATGTCATATACGGCTAAATGTTAGCAATCACTCAATCACAGATGTTGTAACCAAATTGAACATTTTCAGCAAACTTTCTATTAAAAAGAAATGCATCCAATATGACTGTTGCTTTGTTTCCAACAATTTCAACACAACTTCTGAATAATTATATGTGTACTTTTGTTACAAACTGTGTGGCTATCTGTTTTTGCTTTGCATTTAAGGCTTCCCATAGTTTTCCAACCTTGGTTGGCAAAAGCTCAGGCATTGACGTTGCAATAGAAAGTTGAACGTTGCGACGATTTGGGATTAGAAGCCGTTTTTTGTCAGGGTGTCAGATTAGACTGCACATTGTGTTGTGGTACACTTAACCCCAAAATAGCGGCCAGCAACTGACAAAGATTTTTTTTTTTAATATTCAGGAATAATAGTGCCTTTTTAATTAATCTGCAAACTTACTTCAGGGAGACGATTCCAAAAGTTTTTTGGTACAGTCCATGGGTCTCCGCTCTGATCAAAAGTCAGATTGTCACCAACTTGGGTGTTTTTCCTTGTGAGGTACAGAAATCTTCTTGAATCCAAAAAACTCGTTGCACCAAGGATGTCTCGCCTTCACAATAAAAACCAACATGAAAAGATAGAGAAATAATTCAATATTACACCCTTTTTTATGTTCTCGACTCTTTTGCAGTAAAACGTTGGATCATAATTATGGTGTTATTGCACCTTGCTAGACTAAAATTTGTTATGTGTTGTTTTTTAACAAACGTAACGTACCTAAAATCGTTTGTGTTGCTTACGTTTCGCCGCCATGTTTGATTGGCGATACCACGAACAATTTCGAAAACATTGTCCGGTCTCGTTCTTCTCGGGTAAGGGTTGGTGTATTCTCTGACAAAGTGCCTGCAAATGTAGGGGGAAATGTCAAATTTTGTGAGCGTTAATGGAATTAAAAGTTTAACCTGAACTTCTGCATTGATTAAGCAACAAATTAAAACAATATTGTCGCTGTGGCACCATGTGTTCCCAATGAAAAATGCTTCCGAGGTATGGCTATTCTGAGAGAATTCGTCCTCACAAATCTGGCTTTCAAAAATGACTGGTCCGAGAACCAACATTACACACAAAATATGTTAGTTTTTTATTTGTTTTAGTTTTTGTTTTGTTTTTAACCATGGTGAAAAGTTTTATTTTATAATTGGCAGTGCAAGTCTCGCCCTTAAATACGAAATTCCGGGACCTGGTTGGTCCCAACCATATCGACTTTTACACGTGTGCGCGATTTTGTTTCTGTAACCCTCCGTGACACCATCGCTCACTTATTGAGTAATAGTTTATAACTAAAAAGTCATTAGTCCGCCATTTTTTATTTTTTTTTTTAATCTCAAAAATTCCAAGTTCTATATTGCACCTAGCCAAATAGCATAAATAGCATGCCGAATATCTGTATCACTACCCGGGGTTTGTTTTTAACTAACACAATCCAACATTGACCCGCTCTCTAGGAATTCCCATAGGATTTGTACAGCAATTACTCATCCTTGTGTACACAAAGAGCGTTAGTCAAAGAAATGGTTGATTGAGCAGAAAGAGACATGTGGGCTCATCTCAAAATACAATTTTGCTTGAATTGATTTTATTTAGTAAAAAGAGTCTATATCTAATGCTTTGGCTGATTTAAAAGTGATTGGGTGATTTAAAAGTGGTTTGGTTTTTCACAGAAATGTATTACACGCTAAAATCAAACTGTTACTCAACAAGTAAGGCAGGGTGAAATGGTGTGATTTTTTTTTTGATGGTGTCACTCAGAGTTAAATACTTTAGTTTAAAAGTTTATGGCTATCCAAATTATATAATAGTGTTGATAAAGTACAATTTAGCCCAAAGTACAATAAATTTTATGACTTGACCTCCGTTTCCGTTTATGTTATCTGTATTTTTATATTTGTATATACATTATATTTCAAAACGCGCAAGACTTGCCCAGTCTATAAGTTCTAACTTACAATGGGAGACTTTTGGGGACTCTCGATGGCAGCAGACTTACCAGGTAAAACCTGTTGTTCTTGGAAATGTGAGCATGCTCAGAATGACGTAACCAATGGAAATTTACCTGGTATAAGTCTGCTGCCACCTGGCGTTCAAAAGTCTCCCTATGCAAGAAGTGCAAGGCACAAGCCTAACACTCTTATCTTAGTGCAGTTAAATACGAAGTTAATGTACAATAAGTCCGGTGCCATAGGTAAATCTGAGATTCTGTACCCCATAATAAAAAAGAGAAAATAACATGGGCTTTAAAAAGAGGACGCTATTAGAAGAAGTTTGTACACAGTTTGCCGTATGGGGGGAGGGGTAGAATCTCTGGGAAACAGAGACAGATTCTCCTGCCACACCGGCGCACCAATTAATTAATTATTTCTACCGGATGTACTCTTCAAATGTTTTCGTGACAGCTTTCGTCGACGGTCCCTCAGGTGTAAATACTTGTGTCTGTGTAAAATGAAGACGGAGAAAAAAATATTTCATTACCGCCGTCCCTGACCGAAATCATAGAATTTTTCTATTCGGAAATAATTACGGTGACCCTGAAGGGCATCGCAAAATTACCTGTGCAAATATTTTAGATGTGACAAATATTGACCGCATTTGCAAATAATTTCGCAAAGATGTTTGTTAGGACTTAGCGACGTCGCTAATTGCAATTATTTTTGATACTATTTGCGACATCTCAAATAATTACTTGCAAAGATATTTGCAAAGATCTGCGATGTATGATGTCCCGTCAGGGCCACCAGAAAAGGATTGTGAAGAATGGTTTACCTTTGCCAGTGGCTTGGGAGTCGAATGTTGCGTTTGGGTTTGATTTAGCGTTGTTGCCATTGTCGAGCTGATGCTGAGGGTTAATCAAATTAACTCAGAATTAGAAAACCGTTTTGTTTCCTGTCTGTCTAATAGCGAGTACAGATACTGATTCTTATTATTACCTAAAAGCGACCAGACTATCCTGCCCTTTACCCCTTAATTTGAAAAAACCTCAGTAAGATGGCTGCACCGGAAATGGTGTGCTAAATAATATTGTCCACCAATCATATTGTATCATATCATTTTGATTGTTACATTGTTGTTTGACATTTCGGAACTTTCCACTCCATTTTGAAGGGATTGCGTAGTAGCAATCTTGTTATATTTTACCATCATTGAAAAGATCTTGGTTTAATTCCTTCTACTAACCGCAAAACTCTCTGTTTACAATACCCTGTAAAGCACACAACTCCACTGGCCGTAAGCGCAGAATTCTGCCGTAAGCAGAGCCATGAAATTGGGCAAATTTTTTCTCTTTTTAACCATAGTAATCTTGGGTAGGAAATCCAACACCAATAGATAGTTCCCAATAGACGCCATCTTTACGGGCAAATTGTATTTTGGCTTGCAGGCGCGTCAAGCGCTCAAATTATTAACGCAGCCGCGCAGTTTACCCGTAGTTTGCCCGTAAAGATGGCCGACTTACGTCATATTGCAACCTATCTATCGTCCATTCTACATCTCGCTCGTCATGCCTACAGGGTCCAATTCCATTGAGCTGCTTAAGCATAACTATCAGCTAAGCACAAAACAATGTTGCTTAGAAGAAATTACCAGTCAAAAGACCATATTATGTACATAGTAAGTGACTCGTTACCTATTTATTTTTGTTCATCAGACATTATTTTGTTAGGCAATTATATTTTTGTGCTTATACAGCTCTATGAAATTGGACACAGATAAACTTACCACGAGTAACAGCTCGTATTTCTCAAACTAACGGTAGGCCAAAGTCTCCATCCAGAAAACAAACTTGTAATACTAAATATTGAGAGAAAAACCAAAACCATACCATGGTGTTTCATGATGTTGTCATATTTTTTATTCTAGCTGTCTTTGTCGATCATAAGTGCTTTCTAACGGAGCATAGAAATGTTGAAATTTTTCAATAAACGCCGACGCAGTTCTCAGGGTCTCTTATTCTCCGGAGAGACAACAGCATATGGATGAACGAAAGTATTGATCGATTTTATTGTGTGTGTAGAACCAACGACTGTATTAAACACCACCATGCGTGGGATTTCAATGCTGAATATAATTTTCCAGTGTGTTTCGTTCTTTTAGATTGATTTTTTTTCTCTGCACCGAGGGCCGCTGTCAGCACGTGACAAAACATTCTCCGTTGTATGTACCTCCTCCATGGTATTACACTAGTCAGCCTCACGTCCTAGAGGGGGTGTCAACAGGGGTCAATGATTTGGTTAGGAGGGGACAGGATAAAGGTATCCCAGCATCTTTGGGTCCAAATCGGTATTTCAATTGTCAATGGTGGATGAAACTGAAATATAAAACTTAATTAGGTCAATAACAGTATGGCGGCATTACATGAAATTGCGCCCTCTGTCAAAACACCACGGCCAGTTTTAAACAAGTTAAACAACAGAGGGCTCCCTTCAGGGCTACCGTAAACACGAACTACTTGTTTGAAAACTAAAAACAGTGAGTAATGCTTTGCGTATGTAAGACGTATGGTTTTGCATGCACACACGTAACACACACACACACCGAGCTTTATCGTACGTCCTTCCTTGGTATCGAAAGTGCTACTGCTACTGTTACGACTGCTCGTTGGTTATGAGATGAACTTTTCACTTTTCTAGGCGTTTTTCACAGGAAAAAGTAGCTGAAACGCACCACAATGGCGACAAAGGCTGGGCCAGCAGAAAATGGTGTGGTCAACAAAGAGATAAAGGGAAACGTTACAGAAAGTAAGTTCAATGGGTGTTGACTTGAAGTTGAAAATGTTTAGTTACAAAATACAAATGTTTGTTTTAACTTCATAAGTCCAATGAATACATTGATTTAATCATGTCAATGCGTGGCTGACATCCAACTCAATGTCAAACAGTTTCAAAAAGATTCAATTAAGAAGCATTTTTGGACTGGACATGCTGTTTTGCTAGACGGACTAGCCCCACAATTGGCACAAATACTAAATACAGGGGGGGGGGTAGCAGAAATTTTCCCAACATGAATGATTTAATTACAGTCATTTGACCAGTTCGGGATCATTGACCAGTTCGGGATCACTTCAACTTTGCAATAACCACATAATTAAATTACTTCTCACATTACCAATTTCTGTTGATACATATGAAGAATAACATCCAATAAACCATTAAACCCAAAATAGGGTGCCAAACATCATTGACAAATAAATTATGGCCATTTTCCTGAAGTTTGTCTGCGATATTGATCATTATTTTTAAAAAAAATGTTGGTTGAAAAACGCTGTTAAAACTTCTCACCTTTAAAATTGGAACGCCAGGGCGAATAACATTTATGTCAAATGCATAGAATGTGTAAAAAATATTTCAGGTAAATACTGAGCAGTCGTCTTGTTTTTTTGAGGAGACGAAATTACCAAAATCGTCTTTTGGGGGGCATCGTACCCTTGACCAGTTCGGGATCACTCACTACTCAGCATCTCTCATTGCGTCAAAATTTGACTCAAATGGTGCCGCACTCAGTGAAAAAAAATCTTACTGCTGCAGTCGAAAGTTTATTTGTTGCTTTTAACATTTCTTCAACAAATTCTTGTAGGAATATTGTTTTTTTGTGAGAAAATGAAACTTGGAGGAGGAAATTGGGACTGTAAGAATAGATATTTGGGTCAATGTAATTTAGGATTGCTTCACCTTTTCATTTGCCTTTGCTGTTGTTTTGTGTTTTTGTTGCTGGATTTTTGCGCTGCTGTTGAATACACTTGCATGAAATTCTCTGGAGAAAGGAACTCCATGTCCATGCCAACACACTCGTGAAGTTTGTGTCCTTGAGAGACAGTTTTATGAATGGGAGTATTGGTTTGCAATAGAGGGCAAGCTACTGATTCAGAATAGAATCAACTGATCCTGAACTGGTCAAACAGGTGACAATACTTTTCTCAAAGCCTCTTCAAAAGTACTAATCTTTTTTTGTCAGTGGATACTTGGTGAGTTTTATAACATGTTTAGGTAAACTGATAAACTTTTTTGTTTAAAATGTCAAAGAGATTGCAACCAAAAACAATGTGAATTCAAAAAGTGATCCCGAACTGGTCAAATGACTGTATATTCATTTGGTACCGGTCAACTCGGTCCGAGGTCATCTCGGTCTAAACGAAGTACCCCCCCCCCCCCCCATTTAGTAGTTTTCAGTGATGTTGCTGCTAGCTGCCTTGCAAGTCCTTTTTATGGCCAGAGGGAAGGGGGGTGGCACTGGCAGATTCCATGCAACTTTCAGCAAACGTGACTTGGGACACAGATAAATCTCTCACACAATTTGACATGATGAAATCCAGTTAAATTTAACCAAACACAATAATCAGAACTTCAGTGCAATTCATTTAAAATCCATAATTTTCTTTTCTTTTTTAAGAAAGGGGAAAAAAAGTATCCAATGATTTGTTGGGGATAAAAACCTGTTCGGCTTCCAAAAGGGACAAAGTCTACTCAATCTCATTTTTAAAATAATTATATTATAAAATTATATTTATTTCAATGTAAAACTAACTTGACATCCCGGTAATTTTTAGAGTTCCCACAGCATTCTCCCTTTAGCAGTGGTCTGTTGGACAAATGCCAGAAAACACACAAGGAACAGTCAAAATTCATGCCAAGTGGACTGGCTGGCAACTTCAGCGTTGAAAAGCATCCCTATTTTTATTTCAAGTAATGGACTTTCTTCTTTTTGTTTTACCCTTCTGTTAACTTGCCATGAAGTCTTACATTATGGGATTTTACAAATGGTGAACTTGATGCCACACTATTTTTTTTTTTCAACGTATTTTTACGTACGTAAGGTCAATCTGTGCAACAGATTGCTAAGTGCTGCAGAAATTGTCTAAGGTTGAGAACCATGTCTCTACAAACAGTGGCTTCAATTCCATAACAATAGAGCACAGCTGGTGGCTACTGTCAAGCACTTAGGGCAATGGCTGTACTCTCTACATGTACACAGTGTACATACATCAGCCATGTAAAGTTCATGTGCCTCAAAATGCTGTGCAAGGCTCGAATTTGACACTGTACCACCTTCCCCAGGCCAGTAATTTTAGCCTTGTGCCAGTGAACTCATGACCTGACAAGTCCGGAGGTCTTGTTTTTCAATTGAATAACAGCCGCTGTGTAATATCTTTTAACAGTCAGAAATGGTGTTCAAACGTTGACCTTGAGTCTGGTATTATACATTTCCGTTGAGAACAAAATATATACTGACTCATAGAGACAAACGAGATCAATCTTCTCTTAGTGCTCGTTCAAATAAAAACAATGTTTAACTTTGTAGAAAGCTCTTTCTTATTAAGATTCTGGTCGTGTGTAATAAATTCTGGTCTGGTAAACATTTCGGGCTGCAAGCCCTGTGGTCTTGTCGAATTTTACCCCAAATTCAAGCCCTGCTGTGGTGTGGCGAGGTTTGGATCGGCTGCCCTAAGAAACACGCTGTAATATACTTTTTGAGGCTTTGCATGGTGAGGTATCAATGTATATTCGGTAGTCTCCCGAAGTAGTCTCCCAATTCCAAATCTACTCCGCGGCAGTAGAATGAAAAGTAAGACCTAGTTCTCTAAGAACAAATCTACGTAGCTAGTAGTACACATGGTGTTACCGCAAACGGAATATTGTTAAAAGAATTAGTAAATGAAAATACCTCTTAGTGAAACAAGAAATTGTGCCCTTTCCTTTGAATCATGCAAACAATTATCAATAGCATCACGATTTGACCCTACACAGGGCTCGAATTTTACACTGGGCCACAGGCCCAAGACCAGTAGTTTTGGTGACAGGCCACTAAACTTTTGAGCGGTGGTCTTGTGTTTTTTTTAATTACATGTAGGTACCAACGAAGCATAATATCTCACTGTGTAATATTTTGAACCAAAAAATTATATGTTCAAATGTCGACTTTGAGTCTGATAAAAATACCTTTCAATTCTACTGAGTAATGACATCATGAAGTACATATGCTTAATACCCATAAAGACAAATGAAATCAATCTTCTCTTACATGTCTTTAGCGCTTGTTCAAATAAATACAGTTAGCTTAAATGGATGCTAAACCGTGTCAGAGAGTTTTTTTCTCATTTTGATTCCGTGTTTGTACAAAGCAACAACAAGCCCTGTGGCCGTGGATTTTCCCCCAAAATGCCAAACCTTGCGTCATGATGTATATATGTAGCATGGTCTCTCTCATTCTCAACGGCTGTGACAACGCAGCACACAGACACAAAAAGTAGTGTGCTTTCGTAAACAGAAGCAGTGTTGTTGTAGGAAGTTGGTAAAAAAGACTTGACTGCATGATTTCCCAATGAAAATGCCCTTTGAAAAATGTTAAATGGGCTTGCCCTCTCAAAGATGAGATTATGTGCAACGTGCAATGTACACATCACATTGTAGCAAGGTTCTAGCCAGGATTTGGTAAAGGGTGTCAAATTAAATTGGCAACAAATTTTTAAAATGGGTGTCCAAATTGTTCATTTACAATACATTTACATGTAAATGACAGATAAAACAGGGTGACCAAATTTAAAACAGGGTGTCCAAAAGACACCCAGACACCCCTCTGGCTAACACTATGCGCTGTAGCCTTTTTTCAATCGTACTCTAACGTGTGTACATTGTATGTGTTACCATGTAGGCATCTTTCATGCGCACTACATGTATATGGTCTAAATTGATTTTATCGATTGTAGCAGTGAATATAGCTTCAATGTGTGTGTATAAAATAATATTTTTGTGTACCTGTTTTACCACACACATGTTTGTTCATGTATTGGTATAGAAAAATGCATTCACCAATTTAATACTACATTGTAGGTCTACAGAAAGAGGGAGGACCTATTGTACACATAAAACATACTTGTAATTACACACAATGTAGGCCTTATGCACTGCACAAAATTTCACGAGTGTACTTGCACAGTATACTGTCCAATGACCTTGAGAAAATGTTTGTGGGTGTCAGCTGAGTCAGAAATCCTTGGATCAGATTGGCTTTGTGGTTTCTTTCCCTGCCTTTCAGTCACCTCTGTGGAGTAGACCCTGGTTTAAATCCGCCATCAAGATAGGCCGAGGCCCTGCATGTGGATTGGGTTTTCAGTCCCTACCTGATGTCCATGGGTTTCTGCAGTCGTGATTCTTCACGGCAATTGCCTCTGTTGCCCCATGTCATTTATGCCTTGGTGCCACTTAAAATGATCCAACAGTACGATTTTATCACAGGGGTGCCCTTTACCGAGGAGAAAACGCGTCGGCGCCCTCGCCCTTTCAAAATCGAAGCACTAGACCTGCCGCTGTGGATCCTGGTTCGAACCCACCATCACACCGGCCGCAGCCTTCTATGTGAATTGGATTTTCGTTCACCCTACAGTGCCCTACCATTTGGGGTTTTCCACATCTAAAACTGAACACTTCTTGTTTCCTAGTCAAATCCTGATATATCACACTTCCACTGGTGGATGTGTGATAACTGAATAAATGTAAAATCAAATTTAAGACAACTTCTTGAATTATGATCTTGGAAGATTTATGTTTGTTTCAATTGCAAGGATCACCTATAGATTCATCTCTTCATTTTTGGAACACTTGTCAGTCCTCACAGACCTTTTAATGTCAAATCTCTTTTTTCTTTTTTTTCGAAGATGTAAATGGGAAACACAGCTCATCACTTTTGAAGTGGTTGATAGTTTTATCATTAAATCACGTTGGTTCTGTGTTCTTTACACTAGAGACACCTTGTTTTATTTCTTAGTCGGAGTAACACTAGCTAAGCATGAACACTGAAATAGTAAGCAAGTAACGGAGGATGAGATTATTTAAAAGATATTTCTGGTAGCTTGACAGTTTTTAAAAGGGTTTTATCTCTGAGGTAGGTGGATTTGTAATAGCTAGCAATTTAATTGACCTTTCAGATTGAAACTTAAAAAGGAGCTTCATACATGTAATTATGTTTCAGATAAAGAGTTAAATCAATTTACTTGCTAAGTTCACTTATTTAATGGAATAAATCTACATTTTACAATTCTCAAAAATAAGCCACAACTTAAATATGCTGTGCAGTGTTGACAATGACTAAAGCTTTGAAGGTTACCCCACATATTGTGTAAATCCCCCACAGTAAACCTACAAAACAGCAAGGACATGGTTCATGGAGGCTGTTTGTCTCTGTCATGTCTGTACCAAGGATGAATAAAGTGTCACACTGCTGTCTGCAGATTGTATACAGGGGCTTTCCAGTTACTGTACAGCATAGGGCTTGTTTAATAGGGGCAAGGAAACGCACGTAGTCTCTGATCGAAACTCTGGAGTCAAGTCAGTGACCAATTTCCCGATGCGTTCAGTTTCTACTTTTAAAAATCATCTTTTGCCACTTGACGTTCAGTGTGCAGAAAACATGTTCTGTCTAAATATTTTGCTATGCAAAATTGTTGGAAAAAATCGTTATCCTTTTCTTTCTTTTTTCTTTTCTTTTACTGAACAGTAGAAAACAAATTGGGTTCTAAACACAAGTCTGGTATCTTTAATGGAAACTGAACGCAAGATTTGTTTGTCAAGAGAGTTTCCCTTTGTTTGCCAAAATGCAGAACCGGTTCTTCCGTTACAATCTACATAATAATAGTCTAGTACGTGAAATGGTCTTGAACAGCTAGACTAAACAAATTTTAAATACAAAGAATACATGTACAGTTTACACTGTGTTTGTTGATTTGATGTAATGATGTTGCGTCATACACTTTAGCTATACAGTACTTTTCTTTGTTATTCTGTAATGGGGTTTTTTTATATTGTGAATTTTTGTTTTGAGTTGGGCCTAAAGGGGAATCGAAACTGAAAACTACTGTAACGTACAGTCTTAATACATTTAAACTTAGGGGCCATTCATTTTAAAATGTCATTTTTAAAATATTGAATGGCTTCCTAATATAATCGGTTCACTGAAGAACAATGTAATGCCTCAAATGAACCAGATATTTTAGACCAAAGGTCTCCAACATCAGTAGTTTTCAGTGGGTTTTTTTTTTTCAGGCATAAACAAACAACTTTGTAGTTTAATCAGGAATTGAATTGACAATCTTGGCCAGCTGGGTACTTTTTCTTCTTCTTTTTCGTTTGTTAATTAATATACTTTTTTGTTTTAACTGAGATTTCGATTTTCAGTTATTTCTTGTGACCCACCCACCCACAATTTCGAAGAAAAAAACAAAATTAACACTGACTATTCTGAATGGCCCTTACTAGTGCATGCCTCAAACTGGCCCAGCCATTAGTTTGGGTTTTGGGGGGGTTTTTTCTCTCTTTTCAGCGATTTCTCATTTTTTAAGTCATGTCTCAGTGGATGACAGAAACATCTCTGCCCCTGGAGTTGATCTCTTGGCCTTAATTATCCAATTCCTTCCAAATCATGACTTTGAAGGATTCGCGGCATGTTTGTCACTCCTCTATTCGGTGCAGTTAGGAATTTTATTAATTTTGAAGGATTGAGGCAGTCAGGATTCTACAAATCTCATGTTGGTTTGTTTTGAAGAATTGATTTAACGAATCGCACTTATTTTATGGGTGGCTATTGGAGGATTGAGGCAGTGTACATAAACGCGTATTGGTTGATTTTGGAGGAATGGGGCAGTTGAGATCCTGCAAAACTTCTATCAGTTTCAGACCTTGAACTTCGCTCTTGAAGGGGCACGGCAGTTTTCCTCTGGTAAGGGGCACTCTATGAGGAAAATGTAAATTTGTATTGGAACTTTGCAAAGGGCAACACAGCAAAAAGCACAGGGCGCCACAGCAATTGCTGTGGGTGCCGTGGGTTACAATGTAGTTCGAGGCCTGCAGTTTGTTTTGAAGGATTTAGTAGCTTTAAAAAATTTATTTGAGCCGTTCCTTTTTTTTCCCCAATTATTTACATGTACAGTCAAGAAAGAATGGAGTGTTATCGAAGATGGCGCCCTCGCTCATCGACTCCAAGAAGAAGAAAGTAAGTACAACAATCGTGTCGGAAAAACTGACCTGTTTATTTTCCTTTGGAATGTTTTTTTATTTATTTTTTTACCTGAAGTTAAAATTGACCATGTAAAAACCAAAATAGTCCTACACATACTACGACATTTTTATAGGGTTACACAGGTTGTCTCAGTGGTTTCCTTTCCCTGCCTTTCACGTCTGTGGACCCTGGTTCGAATCTCACCTCAGACCAGAGCCTTGCATGTGGATTGTGTTTTCAATACCTACATACCGTGGCCCAATTTCATGGCTCTGCTTACCGTAAGCAAAGAATCGGCGCTTACGGAAGCAGGGATTTCTTTGTTTACCTCAAGCGTATTTCACGGGTTAGCAGAGAATTGTTGCTTGTGCGCGTGCATACTCCACGTTACTAGGCATTCTTCGCTTACACAGCTAGCGCAGAAATTGGGCACTTGCACAGTAAGCGGAGAATGGTGATCGCAAGCGCAGAATTCGGCGGTAGGCAGAGCCATGAAATTGGGGCCTGATTGTATGGGTTTTACGGGTCACAGTGCTAGTCACTTTTGAGGGTCTCTTGGTTTCGATGTCAGGCAAAGATATAAAGGTTCAAAGGTACAAAAGTACATCGTACTCCATGCAGGCCTAGCACTTTTTTGATGCAACCAAGAAAGGTTTTCTTTAGTAAAGGGCATGTATGAGAACAATTTTAATTTCTACTGGAACATTTCAATGAGTTTATTATTGGACTTTTTGGTTCGAATGAATCTGTCTGTATACACCCATGACCTAACAGGTTTTCCTTAGTAAAGGGCGTGTATGAGAACAATTTTAATTTCTACTGGAACATTTCAATGAGATTGGTGAACAGTTTATAATTGGACTGTTTGGTTCGGATGAATCTGTCTGTATGCACCCAAACCGTGTATTTCCTAACGGTGTTTGCCATATCTCATAAAGGCTTGTGGGACACCAAGGCAACGAACAAGGGGCATGCAGGAAATTGCCATCATTGCCTCCATGATTTATCAGGCCTGTGCATGCGTCCACCATGTTCAATGTAAAAAAGATTTTATCAAAAATGTCCCACAAATATTGAACTCCTTTTGAAAAGTAATCCACACCCAAAGCAAATAACTGTGTTCTGACTAAAGTGAAAAGATTCCTGCTTCAGTGGGCAGTGCCCACCACACACACCTAAAGAAGCTATTGTGATTAAATGCGTTGGCTCCTAGTTTGATTTTGGTGCTGCTTGCTCTCTATGGTGTGTTTCATGCTTGACTGAACAACGATTATCGGAATACAATCACGGGGGGGGGGGGGGTTAACATTGGTCGTGGGACAGAGGTGTTTGTTTTTTTTAGATCGTTGTGCAATGCAATGGAATAACAGAATCGAGTACATGTACATATGTATGCTGCACGAAACTTGTATTTAGTGTCAATTTATGCTATGGATCTCGCCAGTGGATGTGAAAGGTAACTTGAGAGTCTATGTGGTTTGCTGATAACAAAACCCTGTGATGGTGTTTTCTGATTACAAAACTTGAGTTGTGTCGAAACATTTCAGTATTTAAACACTATTCATTTTATTTTGTAGATTTGAATATAAAACCTACATGACTTACATGTGCTCAGGTCTGAGTCAGGTTTAAGCTATTTGTAGATTTTGTAGCATGCTGTTTGCATCACACCTTTAAGAATTACAGTGTATTCGTGAGAAATTCCCAAATAAAAACATACCAAGTACTTCCAAAATGTTGTTTCATTTATGGAAGCACATAGTATCAAACAGGCCTGGGAGGCATCTTAGGCCATTGTCTCTGTTGCCCCTGGTCTTGGCCTTGGCCTTGGTGCCCCTTCAAAAGTATCCCATAGACTTTAATAAGATTTTCTAATGGAAGTGCCCTTTGAAAAAAATTTAATGGCCTTGCTCTAAAAGATGAAATTCCAGGTTCTCTAATTTTTTTTTTTTTTTTTTTTTTTTTTTGGGGGGGGGGGTGCTAATACTTAAATAGGTTTTGGTTTTAATAACACTTCCCAAAAGGAAAAATAGAAGGAAATTAAATTGTCTGTCTCAGTTGATTTATTGGTCACCATGCATATTTATGACCTCTGGGTGACCTCTGGGTGCCTGGTCTTGGACTAATGCTTCGCAAAGGGACAGATAGATTATTAATCAATCAATCAATCAATCAATTTTTAATCCCCACTGATTTGGACAAAGGCCCTATGTGTCCAGATTACTTCACAAGCTTGCTAGGATTTTATATTGTCATTTTACAAGTTATGATAGAATTTGGTAAAATTCGATACTAAACACTAGAAACAGTTTAGTCTGAAATGTTTTATAAGTTAACATAGTAGTGTTTGACAAAATTTGAAGTTAAACACAGAAGAAATTACTTGATTTGAAATGTTTTTGTTGAATGTAAGTTTGTTTACCTTGAAAATACTTCCATCGGAAAAACTCTTGTGCAGAGAAGAATCCAAATCGGACTTGGCTAATACAGTACAGTGCCATGGAGGATTAGAGTTCTCCTTCCTCTACTTTATTATTTTTAAAATACCAAATAAACCCAGGTATGTTTGCCTTCCACAACTAACATGACTAACAATCATCATTTTCAAATTATGTAGCTTTTTATTTAGATAATCGGCACAGCCGGCCGGTGAATTGCGGCAAACTCATCAAGGCCGAAAAATATCGCTAGAAAGGTCACAATCCTCAAATCGGTCGTGGTCCGCGCAGACATGACGCAAAGTTGGTGTGGCCAACAATCCACCACCTACGCTAATGAGCACTGCACACACCTGCATGCTGTACATGTACATGTACAATTCATGATGCTATTAAAAATTTGCTCCAAACTCAACCTGTTCGGGTGTACTACAAAGTGGGCACTGTAGTTACTGCTCTTGTCTGGATCCCATTGTGTATTCTTGCTTCAATATCGGGGGAATCTACGGGACACAGTCTATTCTAAATCGGCACACAAAATTCCAAACCAACCAAAGATGGTTTAAGTCGTTGATCTTATTTGAGTTTTCGAAATTTGCAAGGAGTTGTTTCGAGACCATTTTCAAATTGATTCTGTCGAGCAGTATCAAGAATCCAAATGTGTAAGTAGATGTACAAGTTTTTTTAAGTAACAATTGCACTAAAAGTGAGTGTAGGCATGAGATTGATCAGGATTTTTTCCTGATTTTAGGATTTTTGTTCACATTTTAGATTTTCTTGTGAGAGAGATTTTCTTGATGGAAGACTCGGTTCTTGTAACGATTAAAGGGAGAGGGTACCTTTGGTAATTGATAAAAAAAATTAATGACCATAAAAGCTTACTAGGTGAGAAGCACTGCAACTGTTGATACACTGTAATGTATCATTACATATATGAGAAACGATTTCCTTACAAGGAAGGTGTTTTTTTTTTGAGAAAGGGATTTTAAACAAATTTCAATCTGAGAATGTGTTTGTTTCTCAGCTTGTCTAATTACGGTTTGTTCTTCCTGCGTGAACATAACCACTCCAGATTTTCGGCAATATCTCAAAAATGCTATCCACCTTTCAAAAATGAAATTCTTTGCAGGTTAAATTAATTGTATGATCTACAATTAAAATAATATATAGGATTAAAATAATCGACCAGTTTAAAAAAAAGCAAATGTAGTATGTGTACTTTGTCTTTAAAGCTATCATATTTTTATTTGAAATGATGTAGAGAGTCTGTAAATCTCTTAAATGTAACATCCTGTCAATCCAGTGGGATTCATCTCTACACCAAGAGGAAACTGCTATCGAATTTTCAGGATTTTACACTTTCTCACAATCTCAACCCTGGTGAGTCACATTTCCTGAATTTCCCGGTCAGTTGCTGAATTGTGGTTTTGATGTTAGTAAGAATAATTTGCATACAATGAATAAATTATTTCAAATACTATTGTTATGTGAGAGTTTGAAGTTGAAAAAAATACAACACCATCAAAATCACTCCCTCGTTTTAAAGTTTCATACATATTAAACAAACTTATGGTGTTTTTTTTTTATTCTGTAGACTTTTCAGCAAAAAGGCATAAGACCCATCACCAGTCATCTGACAGTTGGGAAGATGTACTGCCCCTTGCTGCCCCTAAACCAAACTTAGCAGACATCCAGTCCAGCCTGGACAGCGTGCTGCAGTTGCTGCTAGAGGTCCAGGCAGAGCAGCGCAGGCAAGCTTGTTTGATTGAAGTCATCGGCCATCAGCAAGAAGCGCAGGCTGAAGACTGCGAGACCCTACGGCAGGATCTGAAGAACATCCAGGCCGTTTCCTCCAATACATACGACCTTATGAAAGGTTGTATCCAACGCAAAGACTTCCCGGCCGATGTCCACAATCAGCAAAGACAGGACCAAGCCCCAACCATGAGCCGTAACGGACAACCTGAGATGGCTCACCCCACCGAGATGACCCAGCCCCAAGTGAATGTGGTTGGTGGCAGTTTACTCATTCCAGTGCGGCATGAGGACATCGGCCCGAGCGAGGTCCACAACCCTGTTGACATCAGCAAGGCTGAATACGATGAGCTGCGACGCAGAAACAGCTCAGCGCCCTCCTTCGTTCGGGCGCTGCTGCCGTATTTCTTTGCGCCAGAAGTTATGCAGAGATCGAACTTTGAGGGAAACCTTGTCCTGACTAAAAACGGGCCTGTGCAGAAGGACCAACTCAACCGGCGTCTGGTCATGTCATTGCTAGACCAAGTGCAAATAGAATTCCCTGGTCAAGTGTATGAAAGAAAAGCCTACAGCAAAATAAGAGCAGTAATCAATGACAAATGTCGACACACGTGAGATTTTTAAGATTCAAGCTCAGGCTTTAAGTTCCTCTTGGTTTCATTTTCACCATGCAAGTTGATAATAAGCAGGACAGTTCTTTTCAGAACTAAGTAGTCTCCCGAATTTTCAAAATCTACTCCGTGGCAGTAGAATAAAGCAAGACCTACACTGTAGTTCCCAAAGAACAAGTCTGCACAGCAAAGTAGATATACATGGTGTTACCGCAAACCAAATACACAAGATGCTGTGTGGGGTGAAGTGGGGCGTTTCCCTATGTACGTAGAGTTAACTTCATCATGCAAGTTTATAATTTGAAGCAGAACAGTTCTTTTCAGAACTAAGTAGTCTCCCGAATTTCCGAAATCTACTCCGCGGCAGTAGAATAAAGCAAGGCCTAGTTCCCAAAGAACAAATCTGCACAGCAGAATTACACATCAAGGTGTTACTGCAAATCAAATATACAAGATGCTGTGTGGGGTGAAGTGGGGCGTTTCCCTATGTATGTAGAGTTAACTGAAGAACCACCTCATTAAATTGTGTATATAATTATTTAAAGAAGACAAGAAGTTGGGAAATAGGAGAATGTCTTTGTTTCTTAAATTATTAAACACCTTTGACTTGATGAAGTGAGCTTGTCAGGGGTCTATAGTCAGGGTGTTCTTTGTGATAAATTTGTAGAATTTATTTGTAGTTAGTTTGTAGGTGACTTGATAAAACTGTTGGATTGTGTAGTCTAAAAAAAACTTTAAAAACTGAAAACCTACTGGATGTTTAAAATAAAGTACAAATTGGAACCATGTTTATGTGGGGTTTTTGTTTTGTTTTTTCCTCAATACAGACTTTATCTGGCCAGATTTAGATGCTCAGGTCATTAGCTGCTTGTAGAAACTCAAAGATACAATGGTTTTGAATTGAAAAGCAAATGATAGTGGCCTGTTGTTTTGACCCCAAGCAGACTGGCAGAGTCTTTCTCTCGGAAGGCTAAATGACAACACACCACACACAAACAGGATATATTACTTGTGTAACAGAAGCAGCCAAGTGGAAAGAAATGAAGAGAGGGAGAGGCAGAAAGCACACAGGAATTTCAAGGGATGTACAATGAAGGAGACAAATGAGGTGGAAGGAAAAGGCCAGTTTAGAATTTGTCCACGCTGAATGAAAGACATGAAAATGGATGCATTTTCTATAGGGCCTATTCTTGGTCCATACTTCCACTAGGTTATTCCGAACTCTGTCTAGTGGACGATAGTTGGCCTACGCTATTCGACTATTTGGCAATGTTTGGAACCAGCCTACCGGGCATGGTCGCATCACTGGTTACCAATAGCCGTTCTCATAGCACAGAGCATAGTGGACCAGTTGTCAGAAAATGATAAGGTACATTGAGCCGCCAGGTCACATTGACATGACATGACTAGAGTCGTTCGCACTTCAACTTCTGTGCGCATGCTTTACGTACATCACTAAATAACCACTAGTTAACCATTGGTCCTTGCGTGAAAGTGACCCTTGTTCGATGTATACTTCTTTGAGAATAACGATGTATGATACAATTTGTAAAAGTAATGCAGAATTTAGTATGTTTTCGGAAAGAGACAAATTTATTTTCTAAATGACCTCTCAGGAATAAGTTATTGTGTTTTGCGAGGCAAAGTATTGTCTGCTAAGTTAATGGAAATTAATGCTACAAATAATTAGTTTTAAAATGTATGCCTTTTGCTAACTCTTTCCTCATGATGTAAACCTCGTTTGTATTATTTAAAATATTGTTGCAACACTTTTCAATGGTGATGGGGGTATGTTCTTTATAGAATAAAACAAGGAATCAAATCAAATCAATAATCATTCAGGGCAAATATATTTGTTTGATTCGTTTCTACCATGAGTTTAAGACTTTTTTGTTTAACACCGCACAATAAATGTATTTTTTTAGTGCTTTCTGTTTAAATAAAAATTGAGTTGATTTTAAATATACAAGTTTGTGTTTCTTCATTTGTCGATGATTTTTGTTCAAATTTACCCAGCAAGGTTTCCCTAGTGGTCTGTTTCATGATCATTTAAAAGAAAAATAATATTAAATAAGAAGAAACGAATAAAAACCTTTAATTCGGCAGTAGAGACCATTCAGGACAAAACACTGTTCCTCTGTATCTCTTCTTAAAATTCAGCTGTCAAATTGTAATTGCTACTCATTTTTGCGAGGGTAGAGGTTTGTGACACGAACACGGTGATTGATAAGCAAACTGTGCGTCCTTTTGGCTGCCGGTGCTGCATAATCCCAAGGAGTTGAAACTGTTTCAGGAATGCTTGGGGCCTGATGGAACAGGGGCAGTACTAGATAGGTGTTTAAGAGGCCGACTTGGCTTGAAAAAGTGCAAGATCAGTACTTATTACTGTCAAACATCTTGAAAAGATGTCATACTTTAGCCCTAACTAATGAGGCCTGTTAAACACATAGCCCAAATACTCCTAAATCCTTCAAAAAGGAGAGAGTTAAAAGCTCAAAGGGCCGAAGTCCTTTTAAATCCTCCTGTGACAGGCTTCATCATCACATTCCCATCCCCAAACAGCCCATATCCTTAAGAATCCCATTTTGTCCAACACTTGTGTCTAAAATAACCTGACAGCCCAATTCCTTCTAAATCCTCTCACAGCAGAAACTCATTACGGCCCAAATCCTTCTGAATCAACCTTTACTGCAATGCCCTGAAAGCCCAAGTCCTCCTAATTCACTTCAGCAATGAGAATATTTGAAGGAGTTTTTAGGGTTAGTGCTAGTCTTTTCTCATGTCTGTTTGTTTCTTCCCATAGATGTCACCCATTACTCCGGTAATATCAGCAGGCGTCGTACTGTCAGATCGGATATAAAGACAGCTAAATCAGCAGCTGATGAAGAGGCTATCAAGGCATTCCAAGAGGAACATGAAATTGTTGAGCAGAACAGAAAAATGTAAGGAAATAAAAAACAGTTGATGTCAACTGATAAAAGCATGGTGCATGAAAAGTCATATCATCATCACCTATTTCTAAAGTGGATTTTGTTGCACCTAATGATTGAACACAGTAGTTGATGTTAATTTTAAGGCATGCATTGCATGAATAGTCCATATCACCATCTACATGGTTATTTTTAAATGTCCAGTGTTGAAAACAATGCACAGTCCTTTTTAGTTTACCAGTAGTACACATAGTTGACGCTTTACCTAAAGGTGTAGGGTGCATACAATACTATCTATCACCATCTACATGTACTTGATAGTAAGTGTTTCAAAGTCTGTTTTTCAGCACACTACATACACACTTGAAACAGTTGACTGGACAATTTCACAACAAACATTTAAACTTGAACAATTTGCAGTGCATTTATACTGAAGCTTAAAGTGACCATCAGCATTTGTATGTTTTTGAACTAAACTGTTGTAAAAGATGTAAAACTTAGTTACATGTGCGGGTAATTAGTAGATGTCTTACTAGAGTTCTCACACCAGCGAAAGATTTGGGTTTGAACAAAGAAAAATTGACTGGAGCGGGACTTGAACCAATGACCTCCAGATTAGCCCCTCCTGGCATACCCCGAACAAAGATATTGACTTATAGGGAGACCGCCAACATAGGGCTGGATAGCTCAGTTGGTAGAGCGCCTGTACGTTAATCCGGAGGTCATTGGTTCAAGTCCTGCTCCAGTCAATTTGTCTTTGTTCAAACCCAAATTATAAAAAAAAATATTACCCAGTCAGTTTCCCTTGTGGTTTATTACCAGTGAAAGATGTCAGATTTCTTACAATTCCTGTGTCCATTCTCCCTGATGCTGTTGCTGGTTTAGGAAAACAGATACAGCAAATTGGAAATATGCCCTTGTAGCCTATGGTATGAGAACTTGGAAAGACTTCAAAGTATCTAAGTTCCAAGTTTATGTCTTTTTTTAGATAATTTAGCTTGGAAACATGAAAACATGCATGGTCACTTTAAGCTTCCATATATTTGTTATGTGCATTACATCAGGCCTAGAGTTACACGCAGGCCACGCAGGCCACGGAGGCCATGGCCTCTGTTGCCCCTGGTCTTGGCCTTGGTGCCCCTTCGAAAGTTTCCCATAACCTTTAAGAGTTTTCAATGGAAGTGCCCTTTGCAAAATGAAAATGGCCTTGCCCTCTCAAAGATGAACTTCCAGGCCTGTTACATTGCATAGTAAAAACCCAGACTTAAGCTGCGACCGATTTGGTGGCTGTGTGCAGCTGCGGTTGTTGCTAAGCGTGTAACAATGAGCGTTCTATGCGTCAATGCATGTTAATGTGACAATCAAACCCCATCCATTAAAACAAGCCAATTGTGAGTATAATTTGAATAACGTCTTGTACAATGACTTGCTCAGTCGGAATTTAACGCTTAAATAGGAATTCTTCAGACTATGGAGACAGTTGCTATGTCAAATGGTTCGAGGCAAGCTTTTGTATAGCAACCTCCAGATGGGCAAACCCTAGTACCATTGTGCCATACACATTCATTCTTTTGTGTGGGTGTCCGCCGTCTCGTATGTAACTAAGCAAAAGCTTGCCCCCAAACACTGACATAGCAACTATGTCCATGGTTTCATTAGTCTCAGGAATTCCAGTTGAAGCGAGAATTTGGGATGAAGCAAAGCAGTGTACCAGACGCTATTCAAATCTAACTCGCAAATTGCTTATTTGGACACAGCCTTATATCCACTTGGCATTACACGACCCCTGACCCCTGACCCCATCATTTGCATGACTGCACCCATTCTCATCCTCCCTTTTCACCCACTAGAGAGTTGGAAGACGAGGAGGCAGCCAAGAAACTCCTCCAAGAGATGATGGAGGAGGAGAAACGAAAGATGCGGGAGCTGCGACAAAAAGAAAAGTAAAGTCCCCACATCTTTGATGTGGTTCCCTGTATCCACTTGCAGTCATTGACTGCTGGTTCTCATTAGATGAAAAGGGAGCCAGATTAATTTTCCTTCCAGCCTCGCTTTGGATTCAGTGATTTTGATGGAGTCAAATTAAGATGGTAGTCCCTCAAATAGTTAATATCAGCCAACTAAATAAATAATCGATGGTCCACATCACCAGTCAAAATTCTCTCCAAATGGTTTAGCATGGCGTGTCTTGGCGGAGCGGTGAAGAGCACCGGACTAAAGCTCTAGTGTTTCTGATCAGCAGAGTGTGGGGTCGAGTCCCGGTCATGGCACTTGTGTCCTTGAGTTAGATTTTACCATAGTTGCTTTGTCTTCACTTTGTTCTTTGTCTTAAGTGATTAGGGTAACTTCCTGTAAGGTTCCAGGAGTGCCTTTTTAGAGACAGAAGGTGTTGGTCTGATTTCCTCTTTGAACTTGCTTGACCTTTAATTCATTAACCTTTGACCTTTCAGTGAGGAGGCGGATCGGGTGGCGGCCAAACAGCTGTACCTTAAAATGATGGCAGATGAGAAAAAGAAGACACAGAAGCAGAAAAGCTT
This sequence comes from Pisaster brevispinus, assembly GCA_023634235.1. NCBI lineage: Eukaryota > Metazoa > Echinodermata > Asteroidea > Forcipulatida > Asteriidae > Pisaster > Pisaster brevispinus. The sequence continues at coordinate 2,686,785 of JAMKCF010000002.1, read as the reverse complement.
TGAAGAAACCGATGCTGTAAGTATTTTGTAGTTTTTGTATTCTGCAGAGTTTCTGTAGAATGAGCCGTAGTCTCAGATTAGAATCTGCAGAATGTGTAAAGCTGCATGTGTGAAAATTTAGTTTTTGCTTTTTTTCTATTTTCATTATTTTTATTAAAGGACTTATACAAGATTGAGAGAGCTGACAAATAGTCCCAGATAGTGTTCATGTTTGTTGGGATCAACCATACACTTTGGGTTTGAACAAAGACAAATTGACTGGTGCTGGACTTGAACCAACGACCTCCGGATTAATGTACCGGCGCTCTACCAACTGAGCTATCCAGTCCTATGTTGGCAGTCTCCCTATTAGTCGATATCTTTGTTCGGGGCTGCCAGTCAGAAGCCATTACACATGAAATAAAAAACCTGTGAAAATTTGGCCTTAATACAATTGTAAATGTTATGGACACTAGGTGGCAGCAGACTGAAAAGGTAAATATATTGTTCCCAGAAATGTGCTCATGCTCACACCTACATAAACAATGGAAATTCACCAGGTATTTCTACTGCCACCTACATGCAGTGTTTTAAACTTGCTCACTGTGGTGAATCGTGGCACTCAGTAACACGGGCCCCTGAACAGCACAACTGGGATTCGAACCCTCAGTCAAGACAACTGAGTAACCTTAAAAAGGTTTTTTGTCGTTGCAGGAGCTTGCGATGCGCCTCCACGCTCATGAGGAGAAAAAGCGACAGATACTGAGTAAACGACATTCTTTAGAGCATGAAGAGGAAGACGAAAGACTGGCGCGGCATCTCGCTAAGGAAGAGCAGCTGAGGTATCAGAGCAAGCCTCAGTCGCCTCATGCCATTCAAGAAGAAGATGAGAGTAAGTGTACACACTCACTAACTATTTATTCTCGTTTCTTACTCACACTGACTACTCACTTGATTTACCCCTGCGTCAGCCAAGGGGGCAGTAGCGGTAGGCACTTTTTTTTGTTTTTTTAAGAACATAAGAACCTTTCGGTCAAATCCGGTCATACTACATGTAATCCTCGACTAGAACCCCTCCTTTGAGGTAGTGTAGTCATTCATGGGGTTGAGTTTCCTAAAAGGTCACTTAGACCCTTTGAAGTTTGCTGACGGCACTCCCCATTGACATGTATACATCAAAAAACCCATTCGTTTGTACACGCCTATTGAAACACTACAGATTGCCTATGCACTTGTAAACACAGGTCTTTCTAGGTGGAAATTACCTTGGGACTATGTTTTGTCTCCCCCGCCCACTCCCAAGAACCATCCCCCACCCCCAACCCACCACCTATCCACCCGAAACAGACTTAATTGCCCTATAATTAAAAGTGCCTTCCGATGAGGCGCGAGTCCCCTTTGAGGGTTTTTTGGGGGGAGCCGCGTGACCCAGCGTTTAGCCACTGCAAGCATTTGAAAATCAAGATAGTGTACTCACCGATAACTTACACTCGTTTCTCACTCACTCACTACTCACACTGAGTAGTCTAACAACAGGCTGGGGTCCATTTGAGCCACCTCAAGCAATTATAGATGAAGAACTCACTAAATACCCACACTCATTTCTCACTCACACTCACTACTCACACTGAGTAGTCTAACAACAGAGTCTCGACTCGATTTCTCCAAAAGCTTGTGGCCATTCAGAATTACCAATGTTTAAAAAAGAAATGAAGGAATAGGTGAATTTTGGGGACACTAGGTGGCAGCAGACTTGCCAGGTAAATCTATTGATCTAAAAAAAATTGTGGAACATCTGGTATGTCTGCTGCCACCTAGTGTTGGAACGTTTCTATTGTTTATATCTAATAACTACTGCTTCAATTAATAACCAAAGCTTAACCTTCTACTGATTTCTTAACTAACAAACAATGCTTATACTTGCTTAACTAACTGTTGACCTATAAACCTTAACCCCAACCAACCATACCCATCAGAGTCCAGCTGCATGCTTCGTTCGATTCTGCTAGACTGTTGGACACTAAAGTGTGCCCTCAATTGGTAGATAATACTGTGATTTGATTGGTTGTAGCTTTGTGCAAAGTTCGCAGAATGGAACACTGCTCAACATGGGCAAAACTACCTGCGAAGCAAATTGGTTTTTATTCCTGTCCGGGTTGATATTTCACTGCAAAGTTGGCGTGGAAACAGCTGTAAAATTTGCTTTGTTCTCTGCTTTAGAACTTATACACATGACACTACTCAGTAGGGCGCCCTCGCTTAGAGGTCACAAGGAGGCTGTTCATTAGCTAATCCTGTGCACTGCGCGTACAAATCTGTGCGTTCCATTGTTTCATCGTCGGTTTACCTCTAAGATGGTGGCTGGATGATGTCAATGCAAGAGATCCTTTTATGTGAAGTATTTTAACTTGGCTTTAATATCGCAAAGTAAAACCAATAATGCTTGGTGTAGGGCAATGCAGGCCGGTCTAAACCTGTTTTCATATTCCATAGTTTTTCAGGTTTTTTTTTATAAAGATACTGCTTAGGGCTTGAATGTTCTTATTTTATGCGACACTAACTCGAAACTAAAGAAACTTCCATTTTTTATTCTAACTCACTAACCATCCTGCTCTTTCCACATTGCTGCCGTGGATTTCTCCTTGCTGTGTTTAACGCTTCGTTAACGATACCAGAGTATCGCCGTAGAAACAGACATAAACAAGATTCACATCATAGAGACAGGCACAGAGAAAAAGGTATGATCTGTAAAAACAGTTGGGGGTCCCCCACCCCTATATGGACCTTGTGGCTAATTATGAAGAATTGTTTGTTACAGGGGCTGACTAGAGATAAAAATCTTGTGTAATTTAGATTACCCATTATACCTTGAAATGCAATATGTGGCCACTTAAGAAGAAATATTTGTTGAAGGGGCCGTCTAGAAATCAAAGTCAGGTTTTCTTTAGATTTTAGCATCATACTTTGAAATGGAATATGTGGCCCCTTAACATTTGTTACACGGGCTGACTCTTGTTGTTTTCTTCAGATTACATAGTTCCTGACGTCACAGGGTTAAAGGTTACAGACGGCCAAGGGGCCCCTGGTCAGGGAGGGAAACACAAGCCACAACGAGCCTCACGTACCTCAGCCCACAACCACCAAGGTTTCTCCAACATCGCTCAAGGCGACAGTGATGAGGAAACGGATATCATTGCCAAGATCCAAGATGACGAGGTTTGAAAATATGTTAACACTCGTGTTTTTCTAATTACTCTTCTGGACTTCTTATTTTGTATACCAACTCTAGAGGGCGCTATTCATTAAGACGGCTACAGTTAGACCGTGTTTGAATTGATGGCTACAGCTGCGGCTGTTGCTTAGCAGGAAATGACTTCATCCCAAATTTTTGCTAAGCAATACTCCTAATCAATTTGTTTTTGAATTGCAAACTTTTCGTATAGTAGTCCATAAATATTGCATAACAAATTTGAAAATGCTTAATGAATTTATATTCTTACTAATCACCTTTTCCACTGAAAGTTTTTCTGTGGATTAATAAGTTAGAAACGGCTTGATAACCAAAGAGCATGCGTCTGTGCATGTTCTGTTTGGGAATTTTTTTACGGGCTGATGGAATACGGAGCGTTAGATTTCTTGCGGAAACAAATTTCTGAAAAGTCTCTGAGAAATCGTCGACAAATTGTCAAGAAGAAATGTTGCAAAAAATGCAAATTGTCCAAAAATGTGAACCGTTTCTTGTGAAGGGTGTTGCCATGGACATCCTATGCTTCAACACTTGTTCACGATGATTATTGAGCTGCAGCGACTAACTATGATCATGTCCTGACTAAGTTCTTTGGCTCTTTTCGAAAACCTTGGTTTCAGCGCTGGCTTTAGGCGTTGTCAGTTAAAACTTGCACATTCTGTGCAGTGCTTTGACCAGGTGAACAGAGCCAAAGCCACATGTAGTTTTTAAAAGGGCCTACGTGGTTTCAGGAACCATTAGAACGATTTTCAATTGGTAAGATTTGAAACTTGACATGGTAGGAATGCAATCTAGTGAGGTTTGGGGATGCACTATACGTACAACTCTGTTTGAGAGTTGTTGCGGCTCTGAAAAGTACCGGTGGTCTAGGTTTTAATCAGTATGCTCTGAAAGTCTTCAGATGTAATCGCAAACTGTATTAATTTTCTGAAAGAAAATGTATATACTTAAGTGTTCTTCCCAGGTTTTTTCAAAACTGTGGGGCATTCTGGACCAAAATGTTTGGACTTGGCCGAAGCACGCTAAAATAATTGAAACAACATCTTCGGAATGTTTTCTACTTGGTGTTTATCTTGGTTTTAAAAGCACTACTGTGCAATCTGGAGCATTCTTTATGGTTTTGCGCGTATCGGCACACAATTCGCGCTTATCGGCCCGATACGCTAACTTTTACATGGGAAGAACCCTGTACTTTACCTAGTCAGTTTCCCTTGTGGTTTATAACTTGAATTGTCCAGAGTCTTCCCTTAATCTGTTTTTATTGTTTACTTATTTGGGAAAATGTTTGCTTAACAAAATTAATGAGTTTATGTTATTACCTAACACTGCTTCTTAGCGATCAGTTCAACCTAGATTGAATAAACAACAACAGAAGGTATTGTTGGGGTCCAGGTTGGCTCCGTGGTTTCTTTCCCTGCCTCTCACCTCTGTGGTTCTCAGTTCAAATCCCACCTCAGACCTGAGGCCTTGCGTGTGGATTGGGTTTTCAGTCCTTACTTGGTTTTTTCTGAAAAATACCTAGGAGTTAGCAACAGCTTGTAGTTTTGTGTGGCAGTCCTAGCTCTGTCCCTGTCTCTGTTTTCTATTTGTGATAGAACAATACAGCGTAGCCTAAAATGTTCAGTCCTTACACATGTACTTCAGTTTCAAAGGTTTTCTCCCAGATCTGAAAAAACCTAGGAGCTAAAAACAGCCAGTAGTTTTGGATGGGCATCCTAGCTATGTCCCTGTCCCTATTTTCTATTTCTGATAGAACAATACAGCGTAGCTTAAAATGTAGTTCAAACTTCAGTTTCTTCTTTGTTGCTGGAGTTGTTACGGTGTTGGGTGACACACTGCATTCATTCTTCTTCAAACATTTACATCCGTCAATGATTTCTTGGTCTTAAAAAATTGTTTGGTTTATGCAATTTGTAAAAAAAATCTCCTTACTTTTTCTCGGTTAGGTCACTTCTGGCTACTCACAATCTGTGTCTGTATTTATAATGGCATCTTGCACTATGTACTGTTCAAAAATGCAGAGCAAAATCTCATCCCAAAGACATGGGCCCAATTTCATCAAGCTGTTAAGCAGAAAACACCGCTTAGCAAATTTCTATGCTAAGCAAAAAATGAGTGGGGCACCAGTCAAAAAAGTGTAAAACTTTATGGAATTTTGGCTGGTAACCAGTTTCTGCTAAGGAATATTTTTCTTCACGTAGCAAATTTGTGTGCTTACATGCTTTATGAAATTGGGCCATTTTTGACGATTTGTACAAGGAAAAAAAAATGATATTTGTATTATTTTATATCTTGTGATATTGTAGGAACTTGCTCGGAGGTTGCAGAGAGAAGAGGTTCAGAAGTCAAGAGCTCCTCAGCTCACAGACAGACAACGGCAGCAACTAATTCATGACCAGGTCCGTCAAAATCAAACATTTTTCCAACAAACAAAGATTCCAGCGTACCATGGGCGATTATCGGCAGTCGCCAACAGCCTGGGCTACGGTTGTGTGATGCTGAAAGAAAAAGGCTTTCGTACAAGTTAAATTCTCAAAAGAAAGCTGTACATGCCAGTGCAGAGATGTCAAATCGTTCGTTCTCTTTGTTTATTCATGATTTTATTTTGACTAATAAAATTCAACCAGCAAAACTTTCCAGCAATCCTGTCAAAGTATAAGCTAAATCAGTCATTGCAGTTATGGTAAAATAATGAGAAACCCCACCACTTTTTTCAAACATTGCATTTCGGACTTGCAAGATCAAATCCAGTTAATTTACTCAAAACTACAGCATTTCATCCAAAAATATTTCAAGGGGAATTCTGCACCACAACCATCTTTGTACCAAATAAGTTTTGTGTGAATCTGTGAAAATTTATATTTTCAATCTTACCAATGTTATACACATGCTTCAAGAGCACTTTGGTTTGGGTTTGTTTTGTAAATGTTTGTTTCCTTTCACATTTTAGAAAATCGCAATGAAGATGCAGCATGAAGAGGTCATGTTTTCTAAGAAGAAAAACTACGACAACTACATGGGGAAGGTTCGAGATGAAATCGCTGACCCAGAGGTAAGATTCTTGCTTTGGTAACAGCATTAAGTTTTACCCTCTGCCCGCGAAATAGTAGAATTATTGTGGTGAGTTAGAAACGCATGAGAGTTGCTGCTTTGTCACGGCAAAACTCAAATATTGCTGCAACCCTAGGGCTCAACCTTGGCAGACCATGTCTCCTCCCCCCTCCCGACTCAAAGATGTGTCGTTTGGTTGTTTTGAGGGTTTCGTTTTGGAACATTAAAGACCGTATCTGTCTGCCAACTGCAAATGGGCATTATTGTACTTCCGCAGCTGTCTGCCAACTGCAAATGGGCATTATTGTACTTCTGTAGTTTCTTGCAACTGCAAATGGGCATTAATGTACTTCCGCAGCTTCTACCAACTGTAAATGGGCATTATTGTACTTCCGCAGCTTCTACCAACTGCAAATGGGCATTAATGTACTTCCACAGCTGTCTGCCAACTGCAAATGGGCATTATTGTACTTCCGCCCTATACAAATTTAAACCCAATTATATAAATGTTTGGCAAGTTAAAATGTTCAAAACTGAATATCTGTTGTGCCCCGCTCTGTTTTTCAGCCCATGGTCCTCGTCAGTCGTCAGAACAAGGTAGCTGTGCCTGCAGAGGCCAAATTCTCGGATAATGTTCAGTTAATGGACTACACAGCAGGGGTGAGTTCCTACAGTCATGACCTTTGAGCCACATAGTGAAGAAAACTTAGGTTTTTTTCGTTGGTAGTGACACATTGTAATGCTAAATAGGTTCGGGGGGCTTCGTCCTCCAGACCAAGGGGAGACCCAGGCCCACTACCCTAGTCCTTCATTTGTGGTGATGTAGAGCATCTGTCAAAATCCTCTGCAATGTAACACCCAGGAGGTTCAGGGGGCTTCATCCTCTAGACCAAAGGGAGACCCAGGCCCACTTGCATTGGTCCCATCACTGAGGTAAAATAGTGTAAACGTGTACAAGCTGCGCACAACTCTCGTCCTTTGACCTCTGTGAGGGCGCTGTTTGAGCTTGTGATGTCACATGCAGGGGGGGTGTATTCCAAGCCTGGAATGCCGCACAGGCCACGGCCTCTGTTGCCCCTGGTCTTGGCCTCTGTTGCCCCTGGTCTTGGCCTCTGTTGCCCCTGGTCTTGGCCTTGATGCCGCTTCAAAAGTCTCCCATCAGATTCTCCAATGGAAGTGCTTTTTTGCAAATTGAAAATGGCCTTGCCCTCTCAGAGATGCAATTCCAGGCCTGCTATTCACTGTTTATTTCAAGCTACCCTAAACCCAATGGGAGCAATTCTTTTCATTGCCTCAACTGATCGCATCTTCTTTTTTCTTTTTTCAAAATTTGTAGGAAGGGGCACAACACAGGCGCACCAGTGCCAGCGGGCAACCAGGGAATATTGCAGCAAGTATCGATCCGACGTTCCAAGGAGACTCTGGGAACGTTGTACTTCTTAAGAAGACGTCACTGACAGAGGAGCCTATAATGAGTGAGTTCCAGGAGAGGGAGGGGCGTTGGGATTGCGGAGGGGGGGGGGGTCAGGGAAAATATTGTTCCCCAGGAGTCTTCATGGATTTGTAACTTATCAAAACAAATTCTTCATTCTAAAAGCTCACTGGTTATCAAATTCGTCTGGTACCGATCCTCCAGAAAATAGCCCGTCCGAAATACTGTCGAAGTCAAGAAAATAACGGTCCCCAAAATTCACTCACTCACTCTACCCCGTAGCTGTTGGGACAACTGCTTTTTGAGGAATACCGGTCGCTTTAATTTTTTTTTTTCTTTTTACATACAGATGCTGATGGTACCTTCGCCCCGGTCCAAGGGACGAGGCGAAAAGATTCCAAAGATCACAAGAAGAGGAGCAGCTTCTTCTCCAAGCTTAAGAAAAAATGATAAGGGATAACAAGAATATCTCTTCTATCATCCAAGTGACAAGTAATATATATCTGCTATTATTTAAGTGACAACAAAAAATATATCTTCAATCATCTAAAATCATTCACTGATTTTGTAGAAGCTACCAAAATGTAATGTATGTGAGCCCCCCCCCCCTTCATGCAACACTGGCCTTTATTCAACCCTGAGGGTGTGATAACCTTGTAAAAAGTATCCACTACTTCGCAAAAACATTTAATGCGCATGTTTTGGGTCTGGTAACTTACCAGGCCGTTAAGTTAACTAACCGGCTCGGTAAGTTAACAGCTGTTCGCACTTGGATTAATATGTGTCCGGTAACTTACCAGGGATGCCGCGTAGGTTGACAAATTAGATCTCGAGAGAGAGCCCTCCCTGACCGTTAAGTTACCGGCTGGTGCGTTCACATTGGACTTCTTGTCCCTGTTAAGTTAACATTGTTAAGTTACCGCGACTGGAATCGGCCTGTTAAGTTAACAGAGCTGTGGCGGTAATTTACCACCCCGGTAAGTTACCGGCTGTTCGCACTTGGACTTAATTTCGGTAAGTTAACAATTTACGGCGGTAAGTTAACCATTTTAAGTCCAGTGCGAACGCGGCTTTAGCTGTAAAGCAAGGTGCATGCTGGTCTAGAAAGAGGACACCATGCAAAATTTCAAAAAGTTACCTCCAGCCGATCCTTGGAGATTCAAATTTTTGTGACAGACTTTCATAGATTTCTAGTCAACGGGGGTCACTCTAGATGAATTATTTTTGCAGGATGCTTACTTCCATTACCATCTTTAGAACAAGTAGACTCTCAGAAAAAAATTACAGTTTCTTTTCAGGTCAGTAGCAAAGTATGACTTCACCTTTGTAGTTCGGTGACTTGGGGCCAAGTTTTGGCAAAATCGTGTCACGCTGGATTAAAGCAACAAATTTTGTAGTTATTCTAGAGGGGGGTGCCCGGTTTGGGTGACCTAGGTCAAGGTCAGGCTGAGGTCAAATTCATGTGGTATTATAATACTGCCTATCAACTTTTCACCAATAGAGGGCCGCTTCCGCATATCATTAAAACTTTTAACAAATGACCATGCAGCTTCTATTTCAGACACTCATGCAGAGTTATGTGGAAAAAGTTGATCCCTTTAGTTTACTGACCTGGAGATGACAGGCCGAGCACCCCCTTCTATTATGCTTCTATGGGACCCCTAAAACAAGTGTGCGAAGTTTGGTGCTTCAATCCGGCGTGTCACAATTTTTTCCTTAAGCCACCGGACTATTGAAGAGACCAGTCCTCTAAAGAGATATTTACGTTTCAAATACTGTCATAGTCGAGAAAATAGCATTTTGGAAGACCCATATATCACTTATTTTGATTGCCTCAATTTCAGCCTAGTATGAACATGCACAAAATCCCATAGGACATAAATAGTTGCTCATTTTTTTCACTGAAAACTTAACCGGCAGCAAATGTAATGAAATTTTCACATGCTGATTGTAAGATGTGTTTATTGCAAGAGTGGATGGGCCTTAATTTACTCTTTCAAAAGAAAAAAAAATGATGAACATGAACTTTCCCTTTTGTAGGACAATTCTTATTCAACATATTTTGTAGATAAATTGACAATAATATTCTTATATTCATTGCAATCCTTTGTTAGATATTTGAAGCAATATTAATGTAAAGTTCTACTTACAAGTATTTTAGTTTGCTTTAGTTCGTTGCGTCATACTAGCCAAGCTCTTCAACGCTGCGGGAATTGATATTCTTAAAAATCTGCTAAGTAAAAATTTGCGAGAAACCAGGCACCTTCAATGTACATCAGATAGCATTTTGGCTGGTTAGCTGTTTATGATAAGCAAGAATTCTCTACTATGCTTAGCATGTTGTAAACATGATAGCATAACAGATTCAACCATTGTTTTGTTTTGATTAATTGTCTACTCGTTTTTAACCCATATCTATCTGACGAGTCTCAGTGCGTTTTTAACCCATATCTATATGACGGGTCACAGTGCATAAACACTGTTCCAGTGTAAGCCCATGTAGCGCTCATTGCTGCATTATTACAATAAACATTAATTATACACTGCCTTGCAAAGAAACACACCCCAACAAACTGTATGCAGTTGGAAAGAGTACATAATTCTCGTTAATGTGATAAATATTGCAGTGTTTCCCATCTCATATTACTAGTACGGAATGTTTAGGGAGGCCGGATACAGATACATGGAGGGTAAGAGACGAGGACCGTAATCCAGGCCTGACATTATAGTCCGGTGGCTTAGGGCAAATTTTTGGCAAAATTGTGACACGCTGGATTAAAGCACCAAATTTTGTACAGTTATTCTATACGTCCCATAGAATCATTCTAGAGGGGGATGCCAGGTTTGGGTGACCTAGGTCAAGGTCAGGCTGAGGTCAAAGTTCATGTGGTATTATAATACTGCCTATCAATGTTTTACCAATAGAGAGCCGCTTCCGCATATCATTAAAACTTATAACAAATGCCCATGCAGCTTCTATTTCAGACACTCAGGCAGAGCTACGTGGAAAAAGTGGATCCCTTTAGTTTACTGACCTGGAGATGACAGACCGGGCACCCCCTTCTAATATGCTTCTATGGGACCCCTAAAACAAGTGTGCAAAGTTTGGTGCTTCAATCCGGCGTGTCACGATTTTTTCATTAAGCCAACGGACTATTATGAAGGTGTATCATGTCCCGGTGGATGTAGATTGGAGCGAGTTGTCGAAGTGCCTTAAAAGTGAGAAGGATGATCTTAAACTGAATTCTGAATTGTACGGGCAACCGGTGAAGCTGATGAAGTATTGGTGTGATGTGGTTATATAAATGGTCGTAGTTACCATTTTATTTTTTAATGTAGTTTTTGGCTTGTCACTTTGCAGTTTTGAGACGGAGCTCAAATTTTAGTTGGAAGTGAATTTGTTTTAGTAACTCTGATGGAATGAAGTGGTCAGTAAGCAAAAAATTCTTGCAGAAACAAGGTAGTGGCCTGACGTTTTGACCCTAGCACAGTCTTTCTTGAGGGCCAAGGGTCAGGTTTATTTGTTTTCGGTGAGGTTTTTGTTGTGTTTTTTGTAAAAGGAATAATCCATGCTTTAAAATGTGATATAATCAAAATTGAACTGTATTTTATACTTTAAATCAAATTGTAACAACTTTTTAGTGGCCCCAAATTATACAAATGTCACGTTATTTAATCTTATTGGGTTTGTGATTCTGTGCTTGGAAATGGTGTTTCTTAATTGTACATAATAGGTAAACATATGTCTGGTAATTTTCAAATAATGTATTCCCTTTTTTTGATTACTTACATGAGGCGCTTCCATTAACTTTCCATTAGAATCTAAAATTAATTGATACCACGGTTTATTTCACACAGCCGTACGTCAAAAACTGCTTCAAAGCTGGCAAGAAACAGGGAAATTGGCACAGTACATGTACATTTTCTCTTAAACACTTGTGTATACATTTATTTTTTATTTTATTTTTATTTTTTAGTTTAAGTGTAGTTTTGATGGACCATCTTCAAACTTTAAACAATTTTTTTGTTAAGGCTTTGCTTGGTGCTGGTTGGAGTATGTTGACAACTTTTTATTCTGTCAACAACAATTCAGTTTTTATTTTAATACAGCCCTGTTTATAGAGTTTCCAATATTCCATTTAAAAGTAATATGAGGCTTAAAACGCTCTGACCCCCCCCCCCTTCGATTTTCACAAACACTTAAAGGGGCTGTGTCATCATGATGAAAGCAGGGCTGTGGCTGTGCTTGGAGTTATGAACTTTCACCCAGTTACTGCATGTGCATGCCCTCCCGTATCATATGTATGGCGAGACCGCACACATGACTGGGTGAGAGTTCATAATTCCATGCACAGTCACATGATCATGATGGCAGTGCAATTGATGTTTAGATGATTTGTCAATATTGCCGCAGTGATTTATATTGTGACATCACATTTTTGCCCTAACAATTAAGAATGAAACCGATTTTAAGATTAATTTTTATCTCTTTGTTAAGTTGAGCTCTGGGTCGTGTGCCTCCCCCCCCCCCCCCTTCCCAGTCGGAGGTTCCAATCCCTGTTACTGCGATCGCACAAAAATTCCCAGGTACAGAGGGTGGTGTAAATTTCTTGGCGCATGCCTGTATTCTTGTGCCATTTGAAACTAAGTGCATGTTTGTTTATGGAAATAATCTTAAAATGTTAAGAAACATTTTAAAAGCTTAGCTTCACCAACTATTTTGCTAAAAAACTGTTTTGTATTCGTCTTTTACATGTATTGAACTATGAGACTGATGAGAAATAAATGAAATATTTTCTATTATTCTGCTTTCTCTTTGTTTTTTATCGGAGGAACAAATGATAATTCCCCATGCCTTATTGGTAAAGTTTCAAGGGTCTACAATTTTTCCGACAGTAAGATCATCGCCCTGTAGGCCTACAAAGGGAGTATGCAACGTTCGGGTATTTTTATGAAAAATTAATCTTGCTGTTTGACACAAAATTTCTTAAAACCTCATTAAGGGAAAAGATAAGTTGTCCATTTGCGATTAAGCCGTGAACGACTTTCCTAAAAGTGTTTTTCCATCATTGAACTGTTCCCGTCAAGAACTACAAAAACTGAACTTGGTGAAAACACAATAGCGCCCTCTTGTGACTCCTTTCTAGTTTCCAATTCTTCCAGTTCTCACTACGTGTATAATTCGTCCCGTTATAATCTTTATAGAAAGGCTGTACTACTTCGACGATCAAAATTATCAACAAGTATTAGTTTAATTTTAGGGATTTCTAGGGTCGGCACAAAAATGCTGCAGCTTGCCCCAAATGTTTTCTGTATGTAGTATTTTTTTAATGACAAAGTCACGCAAATACTTTTGTTGCTTTGCTTTGCTCCGTCTGTTTTCCAACATGGTCCTAACGTTAATCATTACGCCCAAAAAATAAAAATAAAATAAAATTTAAAAAAATCTTTTTCCAATTTAAAATTGTAAGTAACCAAAACGGGGCTGTAAGGTTACATGGCGTCCATCATGGTGATAAGTATTTTTGCCGCCAAAGACACGAAGCGGTGCTTGCTCCTCCGGGAGTTATGGCTGCCTCCATGCCCACTGTATTCATGTACAGTGATATGCAACAAATTCATCTCGGCCTAAAGCCCTTTAAAAAAAATAATAATAAAGGACAGGGATTTGTAAGGATTTCATGCACTTCAAATTAAACGTAATAATTTTAATACAGCAATTATAATAACCCAACGAAGGATGCTAGTATTAAACTGTTGCGTTTGTTTTTGAAGGATTTTATTGGGAAGAAACTGGACGGGGTTCAGTGTACTCGTATAAAACACAGTTGTTAATTTAAAAAAAAATTAAAGAGGAGAATTTCCTGAAATAAAACAAAATGGATAACTTGAAAATAATTTATTTATTTATTTATTATAATTTTTTCAATTAAAATGGAATTAACAGAATTATGAAAGACGGTTTTAACTTGTGTGTGCTATTATTTTTTTGATCGGAAAGTTTTCGTCATTATTCTCGATGTTCTACTGTTTTGTTGGAAAAACCCTGTTTTTACTAGACAAATCCTGCCTGAAGTTTGTTTGAACTTTTGTACAAGCCCATTTCCACCATAGTATTGCGTTACATAATAATATTTGCTACTATTTTCTAAACTGTTTTTAATTATAGTAATAACACTTAAATCAGACCCTTTCAAAGAAATCCAAAAGCGCTTGCCAATCTATCATGAGTTAGTTTGACAATCATTCTAACCCTGGTTTCGTTTAAAGCCAGTCCTTCAAATTAGGCCTTCGTGAGAGTAGCAAGTTTAGCAATTGTTTTGATTGATTGTAAATAATTATTTCAAGCATGGAAGGAAAGTCGAGCTAACTCAAACACAAAAGAACTCAATAGTTATTAACCAAGTACTCCACGCAGTGTACTTTTATGAAACTTTACTGGCAAATTACAAACTATTATTTGTAACACCTCCTATTTTGCTTTCATCGATATTGTAAGACATCGTTGCCCCGACAAATGTAATGATTGCATAAAGCATTTCAACATTGACAAACTGAATAACACTATTCAATCAATTATCAACCTGCCTAACAAAACGTTTCGTAAACAACAGCTATAAAAAAACACGCCTTATTATGCTCTTTAACGCGCCCTTCACAGCTATCCTCGCATAGATAGCATTGGGCTTGTTTTAGCGCCTAGTTACTAGCAAGCACATTATTCGCCATAAATATTGGAGATGCTGTTTGTCAACTTTTCGGCTGCTAAAATTGGAGAAATTAACCCTGTTTTCCCTTGGAACTTACGCTGGTGCTGGGGCGGGGAAGTTTAGGAGGATAATTCAGGAATCATGTCGACCAAAGTCATCTATTTCTTGGTCGGTGACAGGCCTGAGCAAGCGGAATTCCGGTCGGATTTTCCTGCAGACGATGTGAAAGGTAAGCAGCCAACAACAGGTTTGATTTGTGTTTTGGTGGTGAGTGCGTTCGGCCGTGTACGTTGTCGTATCTACGGCATGGGTTTACGAGCGAGGATGGTGTACACAGCGCTCTGTACTCCACCACGGTGTCTGACGCTCTGGTTCAACATGGACATAGTACTTGGCGACAATTTAGATGTAATATTGTTTATATAATATATGTTATATGTGTTTTTTTTTAATTTGTAAGGATTAATTGGGCTAGTTTATATCATGTAGGATATTTCTAGTCCTACCTCAATCAATGCCATGGTTAGATTTATATCACTAGCTATAGAAACGTTTGACATGCTTGTGTACGACCACAAAATAGGCCTGGTGCTTCACAGTGCAATTGCCTCCATTGCCCCTTGGCCTTGTCAAGGAGAAAATGCCTTGGTGCCCTTGCGCTTTCAAGAACAAAGCATCAGGCCTGACAGAATGAGTACGAATGCTGATTGTCATTTAAACAGTAGGCCCAACAAAATGATGGATTGTTAGTTTTTTTTAGCAGACTAAATTTGTACACGTTGAAAGGATCGGCCATTTCTGTGCGTAGAATGCCTACAAGAATTGGCTATTAATTGGTTCATGCATGGACTTTGTACACGCCTGTTAGTGTTAAGTAAAGTAGTTGGGGAAATTACCATTAAGGGAGAGTAATTTTTAGGAATAGAATTTGTTTGCCACTGGCATGACTGGTCCCCGGTCTTCTGTGAAGGCAATGAGTAGTGCCTGGTATTCATGCCTATTAAATTTATTGGGTCCCTATTGGACCCAATTAAACCTTTACGTTGAAGTCGTTTAGGCTGTAAATTTTACAATACAGTAGGTTTGCGATGGGATGGGTCACTTACCACGAGGCCGTTGTCAAATTGCAGCCATTTTTAAGGGTAAGATGACAATCTGACATCAAATTTTTTAGTTTGAAAATAATTCATAATTTGAATTTGGTATGATGTATAAATTGATAGCCTTGGTCAAAATATAAAGTAGCAGTCGGATTTGGCATCATTTGGCATCCTTCGTTCCCATTCAATGTGATAGTGTAACCGAGGCTGGAAGAACAGTTAGTCTGACACCTTTCTGCTCTGTTATAAGAACCAGTATTCATTAATAGTTATTGCATACTGAATACATGACTACGTTGATGGCAGAATGTTTAAAATTGCCATCACCTTGTTCATGTTACCACATTATGGCAACCAACTTACTGTGAAATTATTTCTTATTATGCCCTGCTATGGCCCATGCTTTTCAGAGTGCCTCAAGCGCAGCATTTTGTGGAAGAAATGCCATGGAATTGGGCCCAGGTGTTGTCATACCTGAAAATAAAATTAAATCCAAAGTCCACAATCCTGTGGATTTTTGATGCCGCAAAGTAGACAGTTTACATAGGCCTAATTGTTTCAACATCAGTAGTCCTCATTTTTCTAAACATATTGACGACCCTTTCCCAATGAAAAACATGCATTTAAGGTATGCATGTCATATGGGCTTTTTTTTTGTAACTGGAAATATTTATGTAGCTGATCTGTCATGAATTTCAAACAGAACTTCAAATATCATGATTTGTTTTGGTTATTTGTGGGTTATGCATAATTGATCTCTACCCACATAAAGTTAACAGTGACATCCTTCTTACAAATTTCTGTGTTGAACTCTATAAATAATTAAGAAGCCGTAGAATGTGCAGTAGTAGGTGATGCATCAACCAACACTGGCAATCTTTGTTCTTGCAACAAAATATCCTGTCAAACGGTTTTAAGGTTAAAATATCACCAGGGCCCTGCTTACCGTGGAATTCTGCACTAACAATAAAATTGTGCTTACCAGAATAAGGTTACCAGCCAAACTACCATGTCATGTGTACAATTTGTGACTGGTATCCTGCTCATTTCTGCTTAGCAGGAAATTGTTAAGCATTATTTTCTGCTTAAGCAGGTCTGTGAAATTGGGCCCTGGGCCCAATTTCTAAAAGCCTGTAAGCACAAAAACTTACTCAGCAGAAACAGTTTACCAGCCAACATTCCGTAACTAGTTTAAATTGTTGCCACTGGTACCCCGCTCATTTCTTGCTAAGTAAAGACATTTGCTAAGCAGAACTTTCTGCTTTTAACAGCTTTATGAAATTGGGCTCTGCTTTACAGGACACATACTACAGAGTTCTGTGATACGTAAGCAGCACCATGGAAAATGGGCCCAGATGGTTTTTTGCGGTTTTTACCCGTCGTAGTGACAGCAAAATGGCAGGTCATATCAACGTAATTTTAACACTCCATCCCCACAATGCCCAAAGATCAGAAGTTGATAAGACAATGGGTTGATAAAAATACGTATCAACCCTGATTGCTTGAACATATTAAATGTAATAATTAACACAACTGCCTATCTCAGGCAATAGACTGAAAATCCACTCTAAGTCTTGCGCGGATTGAAAAAGGAGAAAACAACTCGAACAAAGACCATATTTTTCTATGAAATCAAATCGATTTGTTTATAAAAATTGGTTTTGGCTCAAAATTATTTCTTAAAACTTAAACTATATTAAAACAACCACTAATGTTGTGTAGTATGATGAAATCCTTCTGAATCCTCCAAAATACTCCACTTTATGGAGAATCAACATGATCAACACAAATGTCTAGTCATTGGTAGGCCTAGATGCCTTCAGCAATGTAAATGCAGGCATCATGTTAATACACGAATACTTTTGTTTTTTCGGGCTGCAGGTCCCAATGCTGCATTGCCAGTCAACTTTCTGAAATGATTTGGGAGGATTTGGGAATATTGTCCAGGGGTTGTAATATGATCATTTTTGTTCCTCCCATTTTCACTATTTTTAAAAGTCTGGGTTTGTGAATTTAGAGATTCATTTGTGTGCAGTTATGTGTTTCACTGGTAGGCTTGTACAGTGTATGTCTGCTTAAAAATTGTTCCTAGACTTCTTTCCGCATGTCTGACGATACACTAAGTGCACACAAACCAAAAAGCTGACCTCTTTAAAAAAAAAAATGAAGTCACCCAAAGAATGCAGCCACATTTCTATTAAAACCAATTGTTGATGATGTTTTCATCCGAGTAAATCTAGTGTGTTTAAAAGTACACTTGGATTTGTGCCAGAACTGCATTGAGCGTCACATTCCTGCATTGTAAATGTTGGTACATACATGTACACTGTGTATCATGTTGCTTCAACCAGGCCCATAACCAGGAGTTATTATTTCATTGGGGGGAGGGAGGGGGGGGGTGAATATAAAAGGAAATGTCATCAGCCTGTTAGTGCTGCCCATCCTAAAAAAAAATTAAATGAAGCCCAAATTCAAGCCATTTGGTGTACCATTTTTGTGCTAATTAAAAACAAATTTGCAAAGTATTTTTTAAATTTTGGGCAGATTAAAAAAAAAATATTCTTGAAGACTTTTTCTGAAGTAAACATTTTTTTTTTTTTTTTCCAGACATGGCTACTATTGTTGATTTTTTTTTTACTCAAAATTGTTTGAGAAATTCAGATAATACATGTGTGGTATGGGATTACATTGGGAAAAGGTCAGCTCAGGACATGACCTCTTAGTGACCTGGGCCCAATTTCATAGAGCTGCTAAGCACAAAAATTTGCTTAGCATGAAATTTCTTCCTTGATAAAAACAGGATTACCAACCAAATTTCCATTTGTTGCATATTGCTTGTTACTGGTATTCAGCTGTTGTTTGCTCACCCTGAAAATCATGTGGAAATTTGGTTGGTAATCCTGTTTTTATCGAGGCAGAAATTTTATGCTAAGCACATTTTTGTGCTTAGCAGCTCCATGAAATTGGGCCCTGTTTGTGGGGTGGAATTAGGTCAAATGTTGCAGCCGTTTACAGTCACGGTGGACATTTTGTTGTTATTAGAGTGGCTGTGGTCTCTGAACGTTTCAATCGATACTCTTGATTGTGCACCTGAACTGCTCCGTTTGTTTATCTTTCGGTTATTTAATATTACAGGATGTGTTATGTGTATCAATAAAGGAGTGTAGGTCTTTAGACCCAAGGAGCTGGGAAAATATTGTAGCCAGTGTCTCTTGCATTCAGCGAGGTGCTGTTTGTGTGTTTTCCCCTTTGTTAAGTTTGAGACAAATGAGATCGAAAAGAAGCCCTTACTGTGAAATAACTCACATCAGCAGCAAGTTATGTAAAAGCCATTTTTATGAGTTCTGTATGAAGAGCTGAGAAATTCGAATTTCCATCTGTGCCATGTGAGAGTGAAATTAGCCTCTTATATTAATAACTAGTTTTTATTGCGCTTTCTATGGGCGACTCAAAGCACTTCATAACACGCCACATCCATTTCCTTTCAGAACTTGGTTCTTATTTCAATGCTACATGAATTGAAATACATCACAGAGTCAACTCTGGCAACTGCCTTGCTGCCCTTCGAAATATTCCATTACCAACAACAACTTTTATTTCTCTCATAGAGTTTCCTTTTAACTAACGGAAACTGCCTTGTTTTTATCTCCATGCAAGAATGAAGTACAATCAGGCCGTACGTTAAGCACTTGAGTATGTTAGGCCTACACATTGTGTATTGAAAATCTGAACAGCTTTTTTAATCCCCAAAGTGTGATCCCCTCTTGAAATGGTTTAACAGGTTAATTGATTGATAGTTTACGTTTAAAATTGGAGAATTTAATTAATGAAATCCAAATCCAAAAACTACAAACGGGACACTTTTCCCAATTGATGGATTGTATACTGTATGCCTTTAGGCCCCCAAAAGGTGAATGACATTGTAAAGGAAGCCATTTTTCATTAAATTATTTCGACCGTTCACAAACTAGACGTCACCTCTGAACATTATTGCGATCGATCCATCGTTTTCTGACACCTTCAACAGTGTCCTCAAGTGAGCGAGCAGCTGGTGCCTAGTTTACGCTCTCTGAACGTTTACTCACTTTTTTGTCAAGCGCTTTAAACCCCAACAAAACAACAGACCTGTCTGTTTTAAATGCAAAGTTGGCAAGATTAATCGTTACAGTCCGAACTGCTGGAAAAACCCCAATTGAAACCCCCCCCCTCAAACAAACTTGAAATAAACAAAGCAAAACACAAAATCAATGAACAAAATGTAAGGTGTCAAGGAAATTTGTGGGTAAAAGTTTAATATTTCAGAATTTTCTCAACTTTCAAAGTCAATGCCCTTAGAACTGTCTGGCTTTGCTCATCACATCCTCTCAATGTTTTATACAGGTGGCTGCTTAAGAGGGAAATAAGTTGCTGTGACGTTAATAGGCCTTTATCATGGTGTGGCCATCTTGATTTTCTCCAATCTGAACCAATGTAACCAAACTGAGGCTGGAAGAAAAAAATAGTCTGGTTCTTTTTTTCAGTGCAATGAATACTAACATTCATAACTCTTACTGGATACAGGGAACATGACCAAGATGGCGACAGCATGATAAAGGTCTATTACTGAGGATTCTCTACACTACATGTATGTTGTGCAAAATTTTCAGGTCAAAGTGCAGACTGAAGTAGCACATGGTTGCTAGGTCATAAAAATTGCTCTCCAGAGACGTCTCTTGCCAATGATTTCTTGTTTATGTGGGAGGGATAAAATGCACAATAGATGAGAAGTTTAAACGCAATTTCTTTGTTACGTGGCCATCTTTTTGGGAAGGGATAAGTGTACATATACATTATTGATTTACGTGAGGTGTTTTTGTCCTGTACATTTAGGCAGCCAAGTGAAAGTAATTACATGTATGTCTGTTCTGTAAGACCCTCAGGTTTTGCCGACATGTCCCTCGGATGACAGAATCCGTAATTTTCAAGTCAAGTTACATGTTGAAACATGTTGTATGCTAGTGGTATTCTACTTGTTGGCAATTCCCAACTGCATTTATTATGGGGCAGAAGGTACCCCCCTATTGTTCCCATAATTAATACACACTAGTTTCCTCTTGCACTGAAGTACCTCCTTCCCTCAAATCCCCCAACAATTCTTGAGATTTCAGGCGCTACACAAGGATGCCCCATTCTGCTACGTGTGTAGGCCTGTATAAAATATGTTGCACTGCATACATACACATTGTAAATACGCGCAGTTGGCGTAAACGTACGCCCCTTTGGTAAATTTAAATCGACATCAGGGCCTTGAACTTCACTCTTGAAGGGGCACGGCAATTTTCCTCTGGTAAGGGGCACTCTATGAGAAAATGTAAATTTGTATTGGAACCTTGCAAAGGGCACCACAGCAATTGCTGTGGGTGCCGTGGGTTATTTTGAGGCCTGAACATCAGTTTGGTAATAGCAAACACTATTTGTTACACTATACATGTACTTGTACACTACAGAGTCTTTACTTTTGCCATAATTTGTCATCTCAACTTCCATGATGTCGCTTAGACATTTTAAGAAGAAAATGCGCTTGAAGTAACTTTTTTTTAGACTACTCGGTACATTCAACAACAACAAAACCTTTTATGGTGTAACATAATGTAGTATTAAATTTCACATTGTTAGCTTACACAATTGATGCATTAGTAAAAGTCAATTGTGCATTTTGGATCGGTACTTTATTTAGGCTTCTCTTTATAAACATTGCTAATCTTTTGGTCCAATAGTTGATAACAGAATGTTAGTTACCGACAACAAATATAGCTCTCCAACACTCCGTGGTCGTTATACAAACAATCATGTTCTCTTATGCACAGTCAAAGAAAACAGTCGTTGACGTTCTAGTAGAAGGTAAACATGAAGTGGTTGCTGTGGAGTTATTATACAGTGGATTCGATAATAACTACAGGTTGTTATGCCATGAAAGTTTGACTTCCGTGGATAGAAATTCGTGAACATGTTCACTACATGATAAACACTTACAAAATAGAATTGAAACTTAACGAGACATTCCATAATATTTATTCAAGGCTGCTACATAGTATCTTGATCATTCCCGAGCGGAACAGAATGTCCTGATCATTGCATTTCATTACTCCAGTCAGCGAACAGCTGTCAGTCTTTATTGGTTGCACAGTTGGAGTTTCCCCGGCCCGACCTACCGGGGGATCACAAAATAGGAAATGCTTGTCTTGAAGCGAATACCATGTTCCCGATCGTGTTACAAGGTTGAACCATCCGGGGCGCCATGCAGGGAGACGTGGTCAGTTCATTTCCTTCATTTTCGACTCCCAAATTTTGTATTCGTACAGGACAGGTTTGTGAAGTTTTAATAAGAAGACACACCATTTTGTTTGTAAGGGACATGCTTCTCAAAATTATTTGTTTTTTGGTATGAAAAGTTCGATAACAAAATACAGATCACTAGAAAAATATAATGTGTTCAGTCAGTACCTCAAACCATTACTTTTTAAAAAATACAGTAAAATGGTTACAGTTTTTTTTAACTGCGTTATCAGAGCTCCCTTGAGACGCATTTGTCAAAGATAAAATTGTTTTGTTCAAAAACGTTTTATCTCCTAAAATAGCACTTGAGCTACGCGTGAGTTTGAAACTGTCAAAATGTCATATCTTGCTTAAATAGCGTGGATGTACGCACCAAATAAGTATGCGCCAAGATTTGCACTTAAGCATTCTCGTGCGAGATATAACGTTTTTGCTAAAAACAAGGTATAATGTTTTTGCACTGTCACAATGAAATGATTTCTAGCAGGGCTATGAATTTCCTCGCTCATATGAACAAAATAATTTATTATCCACTCCAGTTGACTGGCCATACAAAGTCATTTGATCAACAGCTGCTCAAACTGTGACGTGTACGGCAAGCGTGATATCATTGTTACGTGTTTGATAGATAGGATGGTTGACTAGTTATTCTGAAAATGTGATCATGCTAAGAGGAATAAGATTTATTCACCCAACATGAAAGCTCCCTACAGGATGACATTTTGATACTGAACCAATGTCTATTCAAAGATCTGTTCAATAACAAACACACACAATACACTTTTTTTATGCAGTTATCGTAGAGGAAACTGAGCCTATCATTTATTTACGCGAGTTGTGGTGGTTCTGAAAAAAAAAAAGAATGGTGGTGTAACTCAACATTTCGATCAGTATGCTCTGATTGTCTTCAAGATTTATACATGTAAAGCTGTGGCCTGAAGAGGATCGAGCAAACTGATTATAGACGACGAGTTGTTACAATACAGGTTCTCTTCAGAAGCAATACCACAACTTGCTGGGAGATTTTTCATAGACAAGTACATGGTGTTACTGCAAACCTTACTAGATTGTATCCCACCATGCAAAGTTTGAAATCCTACTCATGTAGGCCTACATGGTGTTACTGCAAACCTTACTAGATTGTATCTCCACCATGCAAAGTTTCAAATCCTACTCATGTACATGGTGTTACTGCAAACCTTACTAGATTGTATCTCCAACATGCAAAGTTTCAAGTCCTACTCATGTACATGGTGTTACTGCAAACCTTACTAGATTGTATCCCCACCATGCAAAGTTTCAAATCCTACTCATGTACATGGTGTTACTGCAAACCTTACTAGATTGTATCCCCACCATGCAAAGCTTCAAGTCCTACTCATGTACATGGTGTTACTGCAAACCTTACTAGATTGTATCCCCACCATGCAAAGTTTCAAATCCTACTCATGTACATGGTGTTACTGCAAACCTTACTAGATTGTATCTCCACCATGCAAAGCTTCAAGTCCTACTCATGTACATGGTGTTACAACAAAAAAAATTCAAATCCTATTCAATGTGATATTTACATAATTCTGCTTATGTTGGCAAACAGTTTGAGCTTTTGGGTGATTTAGGCTTTAGGCCGAGTCACAAATAAGTTAAAGGCAAAGTATACCTTTGGTTATTGGAACCGTTCGATTGTTTTAATCCTATATAAATGTAGATATACAATAAAACGAACTGTGAAAATTTAATTTCAAAAGGGTGTAGCGCTTTTGAGATATTGACGAAAATCCGAGGGGTTATGTCCACGCAGGAAGCATATTCTGTAATTGGAGATTCAAATTCGGGGGGATAAAAAGTCTTTTTCCATAACCACAAATATTTAGAAGTGAAATGTTTCTCAAAATTCTTTGTATACTATCGAAAGCTGCTGTTCTTCAGAACCAAGTAAGTTTTTATTGCCATTATTTTTTAAGAGTGATTACCAAGTGTATACCTTCCCTTTAAAAGAGGTCGACAGAGTCAGTCAGCCATATCAATTAATTGTCTGTATATATGGTCGTTCAAACGCTAATGGGTGAGCTGGAGATCATTGTAACCTTTAGAAATAATCCTGCCATAGTTAACAATGATACCTGAACCAACATGAGCAGTTAAGATCCATTTAATGGCCAAGTCTCCTTGAGCAAATTTATTGAAACCTAGGGCTGAGTTCAAAGCAAAAATTAATAAATAAATAAATATAGATAAAAATAAAGGGTGGAGGGTGGAAAGAGAGAGGAACAAAAAAAAAAGGAATAGTATTATTAGTAATCACAAAACAACTTTGTGGACCATAAAAGAGTTTCCTTTTTTTTGGTACTTCAGCTAAAATACAACGTCAGGTTTACTGTTTGCAACTGGTTCCCTTCTATCTTTTTTGCCTTCGCTGAAAAAACTGTTCAGTATTTTCTGCAGCTCTATAAAGTTGTGCCACCTGGCCTGGCATTAAAACCATGGTCTCCCTTGTGCTGTCTTTGATTTTGATTTTCCATCTTAGTAAGTGTCTCAAGGTTTGCTCTGATTTTCTGACCAAGTTCAAGGCCTTCTATTTCTACTTATTAGGAATATGTACTAGAGCTATTCCAATGTGGTAACATATCCTACATGAATGAGTGGACTACAATTATAGGAAAAACATCTGGCTCTTTGTGATCTCAGACAAAACAATTGGTCTGTGAAGCTACTAACTTTCTTGTACTCCTCCTAGAGCTACATGTACTATACACAAGGAGCTGTTTTTCATGCATTTGAAGTGCTGGTGTTAAAAAAGGAGGAAAGGTAGAAGGGTGACTGTTGTAAGTCTAGGAGTGTGCTTGAAAGATGGGAGGATGAATGAACAAAGGACATCTTCAAATCTATGAATAGCGTGTATGCTGTTCCTTCGAGAAAGGGAAGGAGAGATGAAGAAGGGACTTCTGCAAGTCTATGATGTAGACTTGGTGGTTGGTCCTTTTGTTTTATTATGAAGCATGGGAGGAGGAGTATCAAAGGACTGCTGCAAGTCAATGAAGTGAATACTAGACTCAGTTCTCGAAAGGCAGGAAATGTTATTTGACCTTGATTGGGGTCAACAGTCAGGACAAAGGTCAATGCAATTTGGTTTTAAGTATCACATACATGTACTATGTTGTGGAGTGTCATTGCCAAGAGGTCTAACATGCACCAGACTCAGTTCTGGTGATTGTCAGAGTGTGTGGGCTTTTGGGTCTTGGTCATGGCACTTGTGTCCTTGAGCAAGACACTTGGCCATAATTGTTTTGTCCTTAGGATTGGAGGGTTAAAGCTTTGGGTCCCCATGTGTTGTGTAATGCATAGTAAAAGAACTCAGGACACTTGTCTTCCAAGAGGAGGGGTTTTATGGCTAGCTGTAGATTGAGCTGAATCACCCTCACAAGGCGCTTTATAAATGGCTCTCAAAATTCAAGCAGTTGTTGACAAAATTCTTGGTATTGGTTGATTTTCAGTAAGTAGAGTTCAATATATATCTCATACAATAGATCTATTTCTAACAAGTTTGGCACGGGTACAATTTATTGATGTAAAAATAGTAAGGGGGTCTTAGGAACAAGTAAATATTTATCCGTCTCTGGAAACAGCCGACACAAAAAGGTAGCTGTGCATATAGATTGTTCACTGCACGGACACGACAATAATAATAAGCCGGGCCAAGTACACACTATTGTTTGGCAACGGTCTAAATGCT
The DNA here is from genome assembly GCA_023634235.1 of Pisaster brevispinus. Lineage (NCBI taxonomy): Eukaryota > Metazoa > Echinodermata > Asteroidea > Forcipulatida > Asteriidae > Pisaster > Pisaster brevispinus. The sequence continues at coordinate 2,661,218 of JAMKCF010000002.1, read as the reverse complement.
GGGTGCGTGTATATTTGTACACATTTTATAAATTGTGATTCATCATGTTTTAAAAGCTCTTATGGAATGATTGATTATGTTTGAAACTTAATAATGGACTGGAGCCTTATGTTGTTTTGTTTACACAGAGATACATTTAAATTCTCCTCAGATTAATCTACATTAAAGCTCCTCTCACTAGATATCCCAGAAAATTCCCAGGACAATTTGGTTCTCCTACATGTATCGCAAAATTCCATAAAACTGCATATATCCCATATCTGTGCAACAATTACGCTTCGACAAACTTCAATAGCTCAAGTTCTTCATTGTTATCATTATTATTACCATCGGTTCATTAGAAATATTCAAACATCGCAGCCAAAGGCTGAATTGTGTTTAAAATTAAAATACAACAAGAGATACAGAAAAAAGATTTTTAAACATTAGAAATGTAGAAATATAAATAGGCCTATATCCAAGCTCTTATGAGAGTAGAGCCTTCATAAGAGCGTGCATAAATACCACATAATTCCTCTGTGAACTGAACCAAGTCCTGCTTACACAGGACTATGTATGTTGAACTGGTCTGCAAGCGCTATGCCTTACTTAGTGTCTTGTTTGTTTTCCCGAGGCCATGGTACTACTGCATGGAATCGGCCTCTAGATATCTACATTAGGCCTACACTCTATCTTGGTGTTTTTTCAGAGGCCATGAAACTAATATGGAACCAGTCTGCTGCGGTACTTGGTGAAAGTGGAATTCTGTTTCTAACTCACACATTATGTTTATTCAAAATTCCACAATCTGCTGTGAAATTGTGTGGAAGTGCGTTACATCGATACAGCAATACACGTTCTTCAAACTGCCACAAAATTACAACTTTATGGAACTCATTGGACTATTTGTTTTAAAGTCAAAGTGATCTGATTGTTGGAGTGTCAATTGTACCTAATTTCAAAAGTGGTTTTGGGTTTTTTTGTTGTTGAATATTTTTCCCTGAATTGTTTTTCATTTCCAATATATAATCAAACTTCATTTACATATGTTCAACCTTAAAATCCTTGTAACATTTTTTTGTCATTTCACTTTCACGACAATCCCACAAAGTGATAAATCAAGTTGTCTTCCATTTTCTGTCATCTCCTAGTTAACCTTGTCTGATGGTCATTAAAAACAACGAATTCTTCAGTTTTCAGTTCCTAAGTGGTTTTTCTAAAGACAATTTAAATTTTTCGGACGCCTACAAAACATAAAGCCATTAATTTACATGAAACGTTACACCCAGTCAAAAGCAGCTCCTTAAAAAGTGAGTAAATTTAGCCACTTAAACACAGAATCGTGTAAAACAACCGAAGAAATGTTGGGAAACAATCAATTTTCAAGGCAAAAGTGCTGTCACGAGGGAACCCTCACAATTCCACCTGGATTATTTTACCAGATTCTCACCGCAGGCTGTGAAGCCAAACGGCCCACTGCAAAAAACATTATTCAAAGAAAGGGTAGAGGAATGAAAGCGTCATCAACATCCAACGCCAGTGGTGGATATTACTAAGAAGCATTACAAACATGTAAAGTGGGACTCTTGAGTAGCAGTTGTCACCTTCCCGTCAGACTGTCCGACACCAAATTATTCAAGAGAGTACTCTCCATCAACGCTCGAAATTCGACGTTGTGTCGTCCGTTTCTTTCAGCGAATCATCCTTCGTCTTGTCTTGACGTTCTGGACCTGTAACCCAAGCTTGAAGTTGCCCCGAACGATGATGAATTAATTGCCGCGGCGATGGCTTGGGTTTATTAAAGGTTGGCCGCAGTGTCGAATCGCGGGATGGAGTAAAGTGATCTTGGGGTCAGGGGAGGGTTTTTGTCGTAATGAGGGGTAGACTGGTGCAGCTGGTTGGCATAGATCTTGTTGTAAGCTACAGGTGGGTGGCTTTTTTTTCTGTTTGAAATATCGGCTGTGACATGGAGTAGGTCACGTCATGGTAACTTTAGACTTGACTTGTTGGAGAGAGAGAAACTGGAATCGATTAAAATCGCTTCAAGAAGAGACGAAAAACATTGATCAGTGTTGAGATCAAAACATATTTTCCTTTTATCTGCTCTGGAATATAAGGGTGTTGGTTTGAGTCCTACCCAAGGTTTCTGGGGACTTCAACTCAGGCCTGATGCTTCTTTTTCCATAGGGCAAGGGCACCAAGGCATTTTCTCCCTGGTAAACAGCAGTTCTTTTGGATTTCTATAGACCGTGCAAGTCTGGCGCGTATTCAAACATTTTTGGGACCACTGTGGTCCCACGTACATTGCTTTTACGCGTTAAAGAAACAAACTCACGCCAAGCAATAGGCTTTATACCCATGATAAACTAGTAGTTTGTAAACTGTGTTCTTACAGTTTGAACGGGTTAGTTTTTAAACCCCAGTTCACTTCTGACACAGGCAAGTTTCAACTCCTAAATTTTAATTTTGACAACGGTGTGCAATTATTCAGGCACCCTTCCTTTCCATTGATCTAATTCCAAGTGGGCTGATTGTAGTGAACTTGACCTGGGTTTTCTAGGGCAAGCGAGAATCTGTAGCATTGATGTGTTGATGGGCGTTACCGTGGAAACGATGCCTGTACCCATGAATTCCTCTATTGTTGGAATAATTATGTTGGCCTGGTGGCTGACACTGCATGCGTGTGGGTAGTACTACAAGGGCATGTCAGTCTTTATTGTGACGACGCCGGACTTGTGTTCTATTTTGTAGCACCTTGACAAGTAAACTGGTAATTTGATAAACATGTTTCATGTGCATGTATGAATGTCATCGATGTAACATTGACGGGGCTTGAAGTTTACTCCGGATCGCAGGCCTCGAGGACAATGATTTTAGCATCAGGCCAGTCACAGTGTTAGTCAGAGAGGTGTCTGGGTGTCTTTTGGACACCCTGTTTTAAATTTGGTCACTCTGTTTTGTCTGACATTTACATGTAAATGTATTGTAAGTGAACAATTCGGACGCCCAGTTTTTAAATGTCCAGCAAATTTGGAGACCCTTTCACCAAATCCTGGCTCAAACCTCGGGCCAGTAAACTCATGACTGGACAAGCCCGGCAGTCTCGTGTGTTTAAATTGAATAATAATACCTCGCTGTGTTATTTTAAAAACCTGATGTCCAAAGTATGCCTTTGAGACTGATATTTATCAGTTTATTCTGCTGGGTATCAAAGTATACTTAAAGCCATAATACAAAAGAGATTTAATCTTTTGTTAGACCTGTAAGTTCTTGTGCAAATAGTGACAGATTTATGTGTAATTGCACTGACAGTTCTCTTCTCATTTTGATTCTGATCCTAGTTAAACAATTTGTGGCTCAGTTAAGTATTTTGATCTGCAAGCCCTGCATGCAGTCTTGAAGATTTTCCTCCAAATTTAAGCTCTGCATGGAACTTGGAAGTGCTAAATTCCTGATACCAACAAACTACCAGGTCCCAATTTCATAAAGCCTGTAAGCAGATGCTTTCTGCTTAAAGAGCGGCCATAAGCAGAACTTCTATTTCATAAACACTCAGCTAACCGTAAGCAGAGCAATAAGCATGCTACATGCAGCTTGCTGGCGGTTCTTGTAGGCAGATGTGGGACGCAACAATGCAAATCCATTGTGAGCATACTTGCTGTCAAATCTTCTTGATCCTTTATGAAATACATTTTTGATTCGGCATATTTTTCTGTTATGCATAGCAAGCACATCAAATTGCTCACTGGTAAACAGCCCCAATAGCTAGGCATCGCTTACCACGGAACTCTGAGCTCCTGGTACTCTGTTAAGCTTTCTACGGGCGATAAGTGCAGAATTTTTACACTGTACTGCGCTCAGGTTTATTTCAAAGCTTACACCATTCAGTTTTTAAGCAAGTGGTAAGAGTATGCACAGAATATTGAAGTGAATTAAAAATGCAGGATGCACAATATGGGCATATTATTAATACACAGTAGTGCCTTATTGTGTTAATTAGTATTATAATTTATGCTTGTCCTGGTGCAAATGTTGAGCCTTATTTGTAACATGAAGTCTTGAAAATATAATTTATTAAAATTGCAACTTTCTTCATCAGTATGTGTGGGAGAAACAGCTGGTGAAATGTAAACAAAAATGAAATAATGAAAATGAAAATGAAATAATGAACTGCAGAGTTAAGAGATGAGCAAACAAAGTACATGTAGGAAACAATTTTTATTAATATTCAAGGTGTTCTGTTTATGGAATTTTTTATTTTGGTTGTGTTCAAACAAATTTAGTACACTGAATTTGTAAACAAATGAGGGGTTACATTTTGTACAGTACTAGCAAAATAAAAATAAAATAGGCCAATTTGATTGAAAGGATTTTTTTTTTTAAAAGAAGCGTTAATTATAAGAGATATACGCTTGTTTTTGTTTTAAACCAAACACTGTTTAGATAAACAGATTATAATCACATCGATAACCGGATCAAGCAATCAAACAATAACATTTTCCAAGCCATAAATGCTTGGTCCTTACAAATGTACGTCATTTAGATTTTCAGAATTCTCCCGCTATTAATCTGTCAGTCCCTGGTGAGTCCTGAAAATTCTGAGCGCTTGCCCCGAGCCACTTCCAAGTCAATAACAATTTAATTCCTCCATCTTACGATGTTCCTCCATAGTATATATATATATATAAAAAAAGGTCGCTCAGTTGTCGCAGTATTACTTTGAAATCGATGCAAATTGGATTGAAGCCCAGGTCCTGTTGTAAGGTTTAGGTGTAAATTAAATAAGCCCGGCCTCAAAGGCGATGCCTGTAATGTATCCTTAAGAAAATTCCAACATCACAGCTGAGGTTCAATTTGGTGTTTTGATTTCCAAGTATTTAACGATGTTACAATGTATGCTTCAGGTATGTTACTTTGTTCTTGTTAAGGGCGCAAGGGTGTTTTATCCCTAGTCCGAGGTACTCATTACCGAGGAATAAATAATAATTAAAATTTCTCCAGGGTACTGGCTTATTTTAGGAGGCACCGAGGCAATGACCCTGGGGCATGGAGACAATTGCCGCCTTTGACTTTGTGATAGTGGCATCCCCACTGTGTTGTAAGATTTGATGAATAGCGTGCTGTATGCGCAGAATATCAACGACAAAAATTCAAAGGGTTTTTCCAATGTTTTCACTCAAACAGTTGCACCGAGTTTGATACAATTTTTTCACATGTTGGTGAGTGTGTTGATTGAAAGCTACAGGACGGGAACGAATTTTCCCAAAACAACAACGTGGTTTTTTTTTTTTAAAGCAATTTGTTTACAGTGTGCATTTAACTTTTGTGAGTACACAAGAGTCTAATATGTGGAAGATCCATTTGTGATGTAACAGAGAATGACATTTAAATATGTAGACTTAAACGGCAGTTGACAAGTATTCTTGTCCTCATATGCCAAGCATGGTTGTTTCATAGAGAAAAAGAAAACCTCCTCGGTTTGTCTGCCCTGCGGTAACCAGCAACTTAATCAAGCAAACCCTGCCGCTTAATTTTCGTTGGAATCAGACTTGAATTTGGGTTAAAGAAAAGCGTCCAAAGATCAACAGCCAAACGAGCAGGAAGTCAAGATTCAAGGATTCAATTCCAAACAGTGCGCGGCCAGGTGTAATGAGTCAAATCGACGCAAGTGTGTTCATTGAATCCGAAATCGAGTTGCAGAATTCCTTTGACACGTTTGAAGAAGAAAGAAAGAAAAAAAAAACAGTGTTGAAAACCATTGAATAAAAGGTTCAACATCTAAGTCTCCTGCGATTGTAGATTCCGTTTGACTTTTAAGTGGTGAGTTAGAACATGAATGGGGTTAGTAGTGCAGAATGAAGTAGGATGGGAGCAGTAGCCTGGATTCCGTGGTGTTGTTACAGTAACAAACCAACGGGTTGGTGTTGTTTGTAGGTTGAGTGTGATGGAGCTTTATTGATCCTACATCACACGGATACCTCGCATTGTATAACCAACTACTTGTGAATGCAGGACAAACAACATTTTGTATTGAGTATGCAAGCCCGATACTGTGTTCTTGCAAGGCTCTCGTGGGGGCAAGTTGTATTTGGGGAAATGTAAATGTATACTGAGGCACCAAGGCAATGAGCAGGGCATGGAGGAAATACCTACATTCCACTCAAAGAAGGATCAGGGTTATGTATGGCACAAAAAAGACCAAGGTTCTCCCATGTTTTTGTCAATAACTTGTTGGATCTGGAACACTTTTGAGCCCAAGTTTTTTTCCGGATCTTTTGATATTATCAATTTTGGCTTCATTGTGAAAAACAACATGCCTCGATAAATATGACAAATTGTTTCAAGTAATAAATGGTTGATAGTTCAACTAAATCTTTTTTGGGGGACATTCATACATGATTTACGACATGTTTCTTGATAACTAGAGGCTTGGAATGAATTTACTCTTCCAATAAACATTGATGTACCATCCCTTTATGACATGTTTCTTGATAACTAGAGGCTTGGAATGAATTTACTCTTCCAACAGCCATTGTTGTACCATCCCTTTATGACATGTTTCTTGATAACTAGAGGCTTGGAATGAATTTACTCTTCCAACAGCCATTGTTGTACCATCCCTTTATGACATGTTTATTGATAACTAGAGGAAATAGTCAAACTTATCTACCGTAAAAACTAATGATGACATTTCTTGAAGAACTATAGGATCTTGAGAAATGGAACCCTAATACCATTCCAAATCAATGATGTTCAATCCCTTCCAGAGAATTTTTGCAACAAAATTTTCTTTGAGACCAACAAATGAAATATGCAGAAAGTCATACAATTTAAACGCACTACAATGTAAAAATGTACATTGAAAGTCTCCTACTTAAGGGGCCATTCAAAATAGTCAATGTAAAAAAAAATTGTGGGTGGGTGGGTCACAAAAAATAACTGAAAACTGAAATTCAGTTAAAAGAGAGAGAAAAAAAAGGATATAAATTAACAATTGAGAAAGAAGAAGAAAAAATACCCAGCTGGCCAAGATCGTCATTTTAATTCCTGATAAATTACAAAGTTGTTTGTTATAGACAGAAAAAACCCATTGAAAACTAATGATGTTGGAGACCTTTGGTCTAAAATACCTGGTTCATTTGAGGCATTATGTTTTTAACATTGACTATTCTGAATGGTCCCTAAGTACATTGCATGATACATTCATTCGTCTTCAGCTTTGTGTTACCGTGCACAGGCTACGTTTAGAGCCGGGACGCTATTTCTATTCCATGCATAATTTCCTGGTTTGTTTTTCTTCGTAGTAGATGGAATGCCTAGTATGTGTTCATAGGATATTTATACTAAAAATGTAGTAAATCGTTCAGCCGTGATTTCGCCAGAAGCATGTTCGCAGAGTTTGCCCGGCGGCGATCTCCCCATTTCTCGGATGGTATTGTCCGAGACTTTCAAAAAATGTTTGAACAAAAATATTTATGTTCTTCAAAATTTGTAAGCTGTCGTTCAATCATATATATAATATATATATATATATTTTTTTTTGGGGGGGGATACTTTCTCCTGATGTAGCTTTCTGCATAATGTAATATACCAACTCTTCCTGAGGCAGGTATTCAATTTTAAGTGACATGATTGAACGTAAAAGGTATCGGGTTAGTTTGAATGACAGGGAGCGATTTTTATTCCAGCAAAAGCAAAAGCTGAGGAAAATATATATTTAGATTGTGATGAATGTAATTTATTGGCTTACATGTATGTAGGCCTGTTTTTCCAATTATTTAAATGCAAAATTTGTCTGTGCATAAGACGTGGGTTGGCAACTTTTTATTTTTTTTAAACTCAAACACAGAATGATTATTTGTTTATGTTTTTTTATATATTTGTGTTTTGTTTTGTTGGGGTGTTTGTTTGTTTGTTTGTTGGGGTGTTTGTTTGTTTGTTTGTTGTTGTTGGGTTTTTTTTTTTTGGGGGGGGGCTTCATAGTGCTTTCTTCATAATGCATAATATTCATAATGCTTTCTTCAAGGTAGATTTTGAGTGGGTTGTCCATTTATTTTTCTACCCTTTCTTTTGAGTAGAACACGAGGTTATCTGATTCCCCTGGATGCATCCACTTATCGCTCACACACTCACTGACTTCAATAAAACAGTCAGTAAAATATGTAGAAATTACTTCAATGGTTACACATTGAGTGACACGACTTCTCCAATGAAAAAATGAAAAAACCTTTCTTAAAAAGTGTTTCTCTTTGTCTGATGACTGATGGTTTGGTTGGAATTGCAGATTTTGTATTATTTGTTTATTAATTTTTGTGAAGAATTTAGATTTTAAAGTCACAAGATTGTAATTTGATTATGTAACTTGTACCTTGAACATGGGATAGAAACAAACATTCTTAAAACAATTCAAATGAGGCAAGCTAAAACTTTCAACTTGAAATGTTTGATTACCTTTTAAAGTGTAAGTTTTCACTGCCGTTGTAGCTTAAATAAATACTGATGAGACCTTTTCACTCTATGAAGATCCGAAGCATGCTGACAAGTGAAAGCTCCAATGAGTGTTGACTGCGTAACATTTCAACATAGCTCATATCCCCTCTGCTTTCACATTTCCCAACTACGCAAAATCAGCTTTTTTGTTTCGCTGTGTAAATTTCTACACGGGTCAACAACCCTCAATTCTGGGAGCAGGGTTGGTTTGGACACGTATCGAGCGCTCTGATGGGTCAACACCAAATTGAATGTAGGGTGAAAAGGTCAGTCAAACTTAGACAGGTCGGACCCGTGTCAAATATATAGTGTGAGAAGGCTTTTAATTTCACACAGGCGTACAGAAGCCTCAGCAGTTAAAACGTCCGACAGCTTTAGTTTTATAATCTTTAAATTTTAATTGCCAATACTGTAGCTGCATAAAACGTACACTACACACCCGTCCTATCTGTATGTAATTTGAAAAAAAGAAAGATGGACCTGACGCTGAAAGCGGACACACCTCGCCCCCACATTACCGTCACAAGATGAAACTGTAGCGAGTGCTTTCTTGTAAAGGTGATTCATTGGCGATGTCTAACTAAGATTAATTCCCATCGTTCAAGCCCAGTAATTGCAGGTAATGGAAGATGCGTTCCCTTCAAGCTGAGCAAAGTCCAGATAGTCTCACAGAAATCAGAGTCGAGGAATGAAATATTATTATTGAAAGCATTTAAGCACTATGGCAACATCAAGTCATATAGGTACTATGTGAGTGTGTGCTTTTTTACTTTGTGGCATTTATAAAACACCACAAATATCTATTTATTTGTATTTTACTACACATCCAACAGCACTGGATAAATAGGAAACAAGAAGAAATTTCAGTTTTTAGAAATGGGAAAACCCCTGCAACCAAGTAGGGACTGAAAACCTGATCCACATGCAAGGCTCAGGGTATGAGGTGGGATTGGAACCCGGGGTCCTCTGATGTGAGAGGCAGGGAAATAAAACACCGGGCCAACCTGATCCTAATATAATCACAAATGTTCGAAATTATTAGCATGTGGAATAGTGTGGAGCTGGGGGTGATGATATAATGATGGATGGGGGAAATTAGTGATTTCCCCCACGACGTACATACCGTAAGATTTTTGTTTTTAATGTCAACATAATAATAACTTGTACAGTTATACTGCAACATGTCTGTCAATCATAAATGGCACTCCTGGTGCTGCATTATCAAATCAGATGTAGCTTGTTAAGAACGGGGCAACTATAACACCAATAACTTGACAGGTGTAGGCCTACAAGGTGAGACGGTGTATATTTAGCTTCCAGACCATTCCAGAAACACCTGGGCAAGCCTCCTCTCTTTTGAAAGATTGTTTTGCATGCATTACACAACAGGGGGTGGGGGGTGGTCCTACATCAAGGGTTATATGTCTCTTCCAAATGACGAAGCAATTATGGTTTTAAAAGTGTCTTGCTCAAGGACACAAGAAGGGAACCTCGCACTCTGACAGCACCAGAAATTGGTCTGGTGCATGAGAGCCTTAACCATAGAGTTATATATAGGAACGTAGAGGGCGCACTGGTAATGCTACGTGCACAGACGCGACGGGACCACAAGGAGAAATGCGCGCTATTTTGTACGAGGGCACCATTGAATACGAAACTAGGCTAGTGCACCCTCTAGTTCCTATAACTCTATGGCCTCAACACATTATAAAAAACTTGAATAACTGATCAAGGCATGGGAATTGTCTACCCCTCCCCTTGTCTGTAGCACTGCCCTTTCCCCCTCCCCCTTTCTCTCCACCCCCTTCCCCCTTCACCATGGGACACTCTGAATACAATTGCAAAACCCACTGTGTGATTGCATTAGATAATCTAGTTTATTTATTTTACAGTCATTACAGTCATAGCAGCTTTATTTTTATTGTATACACAGTGTATTTTCAGCATTTTCATTGTTTAATAAATTGCATACATTTGTACCATGCTTTAAATTTTTCAGACCTTTTTAATTTCTAAGCCACAAATGTTTGAAGAAGTTTCATTATTTTCGTGAATCGAGATTCACCTTAAAGTGCAGTTGAACTAGTGACAGTTCTTTACCTATTGAAGCCGTAAAATGCTACCGGGGAAAATCGTCTTTTCTCCGAGTGGATCCCTTGATCATATAGCTCATGGCGTATCTTTCAATAATCCAGCAGATTAGAGGGTCTTCTGAAGGTATTATGTACATAAAGATTAAGGTGGCATGATCGTCTGTTTCCCTAGCTAGTGAGATTTAGAGTGAGCATGACTAACATAACAAGCTTGTTATTGTACCACCATTGGCATCGGCAACGGGGAAGCCGTGTTTTGATACTAGCCAAAATGGATGCATAATACCTTGTAGGAGACCGTTTTTAAAATAACCTTTAAAATGTTTTTCTTAAAAAGCGGCAAGCTGCAATGACTGTTTGCTTTCTTGACACAAGAGGGCCTGAGTCAATGACGTGTAATTTTTTTTTGGTAACTTCTCCTGGCTCAAATTAAAGGGGCCCGCAGCCTTCAAATTCCTCAACATGTTGCTGTTTGGAATTTTGAGTTTCTGTTTCTGTAGAGAAGAGCTTAATACATGCGTTACAAAATAGAATCCGTTCTTGTTCCGTCCCGCCCACCCCGTTGGCCTTCTGTCCAAATCCTAAAGAAAATCTTCCAACAATCATAATGAATTTCTTGTATATCTCTCTGCTGTTGATCAATAATAGAGTCGATTTATTTTAATGGTGATGTAAGTAGATGTGTGTAGATGAGGTTTCTACCAATGTTTTGATTGATGTGAACAACACTACTGAAGCAGTCACTTAATGTTTTTACAAGCCACTGCAGTGATGTAAAGGCACTAGTTATGTCATGTGTAGAATGACCAACAACATGAAAAAAACCTGTCAATCTGTGGCCATCTCTTTATCTAACTGTACTCCCATGCAACCCAGGGTGACATCAATAAGGTGTGTATTGTTACACCTTAATCCTGCAACCAGGGCCACCCAGTATTGATTGGGGGTCTGGCCTGGCCAAGTGGATTACAAAACCCTCATTGTACTCACCTGATTAGGTAGCCAAGTAGATTGAATAAGTAGAATGGTAACCCACTGTGTCTACAGACCGTTACCTTACACAAGAAGACAAATTTAACTGTGCGAAGCTGTTGTTGTGCAGCTCTTTAATGAGGATGCTGTGGTTACTTTGAGGGCCGTTGGATTGATTAATAAGAAGTCCTTCATGGGACTTAAGAGGAAGGGGGGCAGGCTGGGGGTACCTTAGTTACAACTGTTTATTGTTGTTCGCATCCAAATGGCCCATCATTATCTTTCACTGCACTTACCTCGACCCAAACAGAGCAAGGAGTTTGTACAGAGGGCACTGAAATGTCGGGAATAAACTTTTTAGAGCCACTGTTTGGTCCAAAGGGGACTGATGGTGTGACCGCGAGTCAGAGGGAAGGAACTAATGCATGGACTTCTGTTGCTCAATGCTGATTTAAAAAATTACATTTGGGGTTCAGCTTGTGTTTTTGGGGGACTGGATATTATCAGGACTTTTAATGTTACCGGATTTGATAAAGATGGTTGGTATGGAGTGGACCATGTAACCTTTGTTGACAAAAAGAGTGACCTTGTGCATTCCAGGGCCTTCCTGGCAGGCAAGATACTACACTGGTCATATGGGAAGGTTTTACATTTTGTGTTATAATTTCCATATAAATTCATACAGGTCAATAGGTTGTGAGATGTGTCCCCTTTCTTGTTATCAAAAGTTGATAAAAATTAGACGAGGCAATCGCCATAAAATTTTACGATTGAATGTTTTTACAAATCATGCCTGCAGGAAGTCCAGCCGTCGATTTCACCAAACTCTTCCTAACTTAGGATTAATCTTAGGACTTAGGACGAGTCCCAGCCTTGCACTGTAACATGCAAACCTTAAGATTAATCCTAAGTTAGGACTATAGTTGCTCGTCCTAACTCGAGATAGGATTAATCCTAGCGTTTCGTGAAATCGGCTGCAGGCTCTGTGGCTCTTGTGTAAAAATGTGCTGTCTATAGACACAAAGAGCTTCCATTATGGTTATAGCATGGAGGAAGGTGTGTTTCCTTCCTACACGGTTATAGCGGATGACTACACAAATAGGTTTGAATTGCTATTAATCTTATTTACATCACATTCCACACCCAATTGTGAATTACCACCCGTACCAGGACGGATGGGCGCTTACTGCACGAACCAGAAACACCGTTTTAACACCTGCGGTTCCACGATACTTAAGTGCTCTGGGCCGAGGATTTATGGTCAATACATTTGCCTACCTCCATGGTCCATGGAAGGGATGATGATGCTTTGGTCAGGTGTCTCGCTCTTGTATCCAAAAGTGCAAGGATGGATCCAAACCCAGTCATTGGCATCACCTTTTGGCACTTAATTTTGTCCGCCTGGATGGATGGTGGCAGTCAGTACACTCATGCACAACATCCTAGTTTAGCTTGAAGTTGGGATGTTGAGGGATTGTTTAACCATGAAGAATTAAGATCTTGAATCCCAAAAGTAGGCCTATGGTTAAAATGATTCCATTAAGTTTAGAAACCTTTAGAGAAACTTTTTTTCTTTTTTCTTTTATGGATGCAATTCAAATCATCAAGGACATTTTTTTGTTTATAGCTTGGGATGTTTCCAAACCTCAGGTCTGGCTCCAGTGTTATAGGCTCTGTTTGATTTTGAACTGCACACTGCTGTAAAATTTATGACAGGGCCCAAGCTGTAGCTTTGAGCCTTGGTTTGGGAGAGGCCCGTTTTGTTTGAAACTTGGTCTTACCTCTTTCCTTATATCCATCAAAACCCTATCCTATTGGTTAACGCTCCGGCCCAAAATTCCACTAAATACTAGAGCTGTACCAAAAAGAAGAAGCCCATGCACCCAATGCTGTGGTACTTTGTGGAAGTCGGTGGTACCAGTTAATTGGAGGGTTAGAGGTTAGGAATACTGTCAAAAAGGTGCCTGACTATTTTCACTAGCCTCACTTTGGACACAATGATAAACGTCTGCAGGCAAATGTCCAACATTGTGAAATTCATAGCACGTATTGTCTCTAATGCTACCTGGAGGACGGGCCCTTCTTTCTGCCCGTAATGCCCAGGCTGTAGGCTGTCTACCCTCCCAACACACGCCGTCAAATTCAATGAAAACCAAATTGATCAAATTTAGGAGCGTTTCACAGAAAATCACTCTGTGCTATTGAATTTACAGGCAGTCAAAGAGGAAAAATTCAATATGCCGGGAATTCCAGACCATCAAACACAATTTTCATAGGGAGTAGGTCAGTTTGCTGCCCACATATGATTAAAACAGGATAATTGGAAGCAGAACGCCCAAGGTGTTCGGGCAGGAGCTGTCTCAAATCCATCAAAATACTCCACTCTATGGTAACTCAACACCCAAATGTTTGGACTTTGATAAGATTGGTTTGCCTGGCCTCATGCTAAGAGTGTGTGGTTTGGGGGTACAGTACCAAATCCATCAAAATACTTCACTCTAGATAGTAAGTAAATCAACACCCAAATGTTTGGCTGTAGTTGATGCAGTGTCTTGTAGAAAAATAATGAGTTCTGGTAGATACTGGGGCGCTATGCAGTTGATAGACTGGTAATTGATAGTGGAATCTTGAAAGTAATGCCTTGTTCCACAGCGTTTTGATTACCGGGGCGATGTGTTCAAATTTCCTTGTTGAGTGAGGATACCGGCTGCAATGTTCTGGATCCTGTGTTGGTGATTAATGGTAGAAAGCGGAAGTCTGTATAAAAGAGAATTGCGGTAGTCCAACCAGGACATTACAAATGCATGGATGAGCTGTTCTGCTGCTTTGTCGTAGAGTGTAGACCAAAATGTGACGGATGGTTTTCAGATGAAACTATGAGTAAACTATCAACAGAACTCTCTCTCTCGAGAGAGACCTTGATTGATGGGTAGCGGTGACCAATACCTGGCTTCCGAAAATGATTTGCGAGAAGTATTCTTCACAGATGACCGGAGATGGGCTAAACTGATGGGAACGGAGTTGACTTTTAAATTGAGCCTGTGTGTATTAAAGAGATGGGTTTGGTGGATGCTCGCGATCAGTGATCCGGATGACTGACTTCAATTAATAACGGAATTACTGAGGATATGGCTCAGCGAAGACAAGGACTACAGAAGATAATGGAATATCCATACGGGAGTCAAAGTGAGGCTGTGTGTAAATTAGACTGGTGCCTTTGCACTACAATTCCAATATCATGCCTGATATGGGGCATAGGGTATCCCTCCATGTTCCAATTTTAGCACAATATTCTTCTCTTGTACAGAAGTATCCCCCTAAAATCCTCCTACGAATTCCTGAGATTCCAAGCACACAATGAAGACACAAAATAGGGAAGGGTACTACTATGCCCCATATGGAGCACCAAATGCTACAATCCCAGCCAGAATGCTTGGGCCACTTGACAATAAACTCCCCCCTCCCTATCACTCCTCGCTCAACATTGTTATCATTTTATAACTATTTGCTTATGACTCCTTTCCCATTTTATGATGGGCTTTCAAGTCGCAGCAGTTAGGTTCATTTTTATTAGTCCTGGCCATTTTAGAATGGGTTTGTCTTGTCATCTGATTCCAATAGGTATCCTTGCCTCTCTGTAACTGTTGCGGCATGTTTGTACCCATAATTCAAAACCACAGTGAATGAAATTGAATGGTCAGACAGTAGGAGGGTTGACTGTGTACTTCGTATGCATTCCCCCACATGACACAATGATATCATTGCAGGCCGCCATAGTTAATTCTATTATAATTCAAAACAAAACAAACTTGTTTTACAACAACGACTCTAAACATGGTTTTTATACATCGTTCGCTCAGAAAGATCAGGTCAGTAACTCTAAATGGAAAACAATTTTAGGATTCTACAGGTTTCGGCCTGATTAGTTATTTCCCCAATTACCCCCAAAAACCTTCAGAAACCGATTTATTGATCCCCAACGTTGAGCCGACCCGAGTTCGCGTGCCACTCTGAACCTTCATCCAGCTGATATCCTTTGAGCCCTGCCCTGAAAAAAAAAAAAAAAAAAAAAAAACGGATTGTGGCAAGTGTTTGTTAGTAAGCCATATCAACAATGATGGATTTTTATATCTTCACGGATGAGGGGAGGTACTTAATACAGAAAGCAATTTCTATTCACACGGCTGCTGTGTTTACTTTCGTCCACAATTGTGTAAGTGCAAAGTTAAAATTCCTTGCCGGCGGGAAAAGTGTACTATACTGTGTCTGATCAGTTTACTCGGCTTTTTTGTTCTGGGTTTATCTCTTCAGGGGGATTAATCTCGTCACAGAAAAGGAAAACCAACAAATGCTCTACAAGATGATTTTGACTGTCTAATATTATATTGGTTTACTTGGTGTCTATGAAACTTTGTTGTGTGTAAAACCAAACACCTTTTCCCATGTGAAAAAAGTACTGAAGGGTTGAGTGAATTTGGAGATGTTACTTTGGAGCCAACTGTGGCGGCTTTGTTTAGTTACAGCACAAATACTTGCAAGACACTGGAAAAAGTTAAGAGAAGCAGATCGCCAGGGAAAGTGTTATTTTCAGTACAATGTGACTGGTTCTCCGTTGCCTTTGCTAAGCAAATTTGGAAACCCAAAGTTTCTGCTGAGCTTCTTAACCAATTAACATTCATGAGTAACATTGGAAGATTTGTACATGGGCACAATGTCCAAAGACACAGGCCTGGCATGCCTGGCGGCCTGGTAAAAACGTCTTCTAGGTGTCTATTTGTGGTCCATGGTCGACATGCTAACATGCCGGGGACGTTCTGTGAGGTAAAAGTTCTTGAGCGGTTGATATGATAACTGACCCGAAAAGATCAGTGTGTAGCGTGCACCATGCATGAACTCATAGTGTCACACTTCATTGGTTCCATAGTGACAGGGACGAGAGGCACTGGAAACAACGGTCAAACTTACTCTTTCCTACAGAGTTCAATCCCCAGTTGATATGATAACTGACCCGAAAAGATCAGTGTGTAGCGTGCACCATGCATGAACTCATAGTGTCACACTTCATTGGTTCCATAGTGACAGGGATGAGAGCCACTGGAAACAACGGTCAAACTTACTCTTTCCGCCAGAGTACAATCCCCATTTCCTTACAGACCAGCGTCTTTTCATGTACATGTATGTCTGACAAACCATCATTATGAGAGATAGATAGGCTACCACAACTGTTTCCCATTGTTCTGAGAACAAAAAAATAGTTAGTGGCCTGACGTTTCGACCCTAGCAGAGTCTTTCTTGAAGGCTAAGTGCGAGGTTCCAGCATGGCTATTATCGGCTTTGGCTTACAGCCGACGGACTGGCTGAGACAAGGTGAACAAAGAGGGCCTTTGTACAAATTGTCTCAAAGAGAAGAGTAAATCTTAGTGCATTTTATGAGAAAGTTTGTTGTTGTTATTTTGTTATTAAAGACTTCATTGTGACGATATTAATCATTTATTTTTGTACTGGGTGTTCCAGAAATTATTACCATGGGTGGTACTGGAAATATTTTGGGAAAACCACCTGCGTCGAAGTGGTTGATTAATTAAATTCAGGATAGGTTTGTTGCCGTGTACAAATGTAACCAAACTTAAGCTGTAACGGAATAGGCAGGCTGCTCAACTTTGAATTAGTCTATTATACAAGGATACAGGGCACCAAACCAAGATGGCTGCTGTCCATTTTAGTTAGCTAATTAGCAACTCGCTGAGGCCACTTTGGACTCCCTCAGGAGCGTCTTTATCTGAAGAGACAATTCCAGTGAGCGGGGAAGCCAAAGTACGACACTTAGAAGTTTAGATGAAGGTGCTTCAGCTCAGTTATGCGCGTGATTATTAAGTGTAAACTGATGGCATTGAAAGATGCCAAACTCTTCTGCCAAACACTTATTGTTACGCGGTGAATACACCCACGAATTTTGATTAGTGAATTTTTTATTGGAGGATGGCCCTACACTAGGCAATCAAAATCATTTGGGAAGCAACACAGCTGCCTTGATTTGGGAGTGTGCATTAACGGTAAAGAATGGATGAATTTGTGCTGTCGGCAAGTGATCATTGTTGAACAGTCGAACTGTACTGTGTATACAAACATGTAAGTGTGTTCAGCTTCTGTGTAATGTACAGCCATTGTAAGGCTTGAAATTTCATTTTTGAGAGTGCAAGGCCACTTTCATTTTGAAAAGGGCACTTCCATTGGAAAATATTATAGGGGAAACTTTTGAAGGGTCACCAAGACCGGGGCAACAGAAGTGGCCTCTCTGGTATCCCAGCCCTGCATTCCTCCCCCCCCCCCACCCCCCACCCCCACCCCCACAAAGACACCATAGGCATAGACAGGGATGTGATTTCTCCGTTTTTTTCCGGAAATTCATTTCATTTTGTTTATTTTTTTTTTCAATTTATTTATTTATTTATTTTTTTTTAATTAAGACCATAAAAAACATGAAGATAAAACCAAATAGAATGCCCCAGAGTGCAGATTAGGGCTTTTAAAACAAAAGATAAATGTATGTAAAGTAGGCTTCAAGCTCGCAAGTTTTCGTTCTCGCAAGCTTCCGGGCTTTGCACTCACCTTTCAGGTTTATTGTTCAACAGCCTGTCACATCCCTGTTTTTATCCAATGTACTGCTGTTAAACACATCCTGGTCATTTTCAAGAATGTGTTTGTTTTGTCATCTGACTACTATAGTCACTCTTGCTTTGATTTGTCAGTGTTTCTGTTCCATTCCAACATCAGTAATGCTTTTTTGTTTACAATTGTTCTAGTTTTCAAAGTAAACATATGTCAGCTTCTTGTATTGTACGTTTGTTGAAATCTCGGCCAAATAAATAACAGAAATAATAATAATATACAAGCACAGAATGATCGTCAACTACAAGTTCTAAAGTGGTGTCAAATTGGATTGACTGTATTGTGAGGAGAACAGAGTTAATATTCACCAGTTAATATCAGATTGCAGACTTGTGTATTTGTGCATGTTCAATCTGCAGAACAACTCAAATGATATTGAATGATTGGTCAATAGGGGGGGGGGAGGTGGGGTTGACTGTGTACAGTTTACTATTACAGGCTAGAATCGGGTCGTTTTGATATTCTACAAATATTGGCTGTAATTGCGTGCCTTGTCGCAGAATATAGTCATGAGGTGAAATGTGGACTGTCCTCCATTTCATGAGGTGAAATGGAATAGTCCAGGTTTTTTGTTGAGTGTATTGTGCGACAAAGCATAAAACGAAATGGGTTCAATATTGAAATCCTTTTCCATTTGAAAATGGTTTGAAATAAACACAAACTAGACACCATATCCTCTACCCCACACTCTGAAAATTGTATTTAAAAAAAAAATCCTTCTAAACAATGTGGTCGACTCCATGTAGGCACCAACCTGGTCCGTCATGATAGGACATTGCCCGGATCGGACAAACAGGCTGAGAACCGTTCTTTTGGAAACGACACTGCGAAACGTGTTCAGTCTAATTATTCACATGTAGCTATGCAAAATTAATGGGAGAAATCGTTTCCCGCATGCTCATTGCGTACATAGTGCCCGAACCAGACAAAACCATACGATGGATAATTGTTTTTTTATTTGGCAGTAATGAAGATTACCTCGTAATAATATTTCAATAAATGAATAAATAAATCAGTCAACTGGGTAGTTAATTAATGCTAATTTATATGCGTTGTTTAATTATAATCTTGTTTACATCACCCTGTTTGTGATTAACAACACGTGCGTCATTAGACAAGCACCACTCAAACCCATTCTAGCGCTATCTGATTTTTTCTTCTTCTCATAATTAAACTTTCCCCGCTCTCCAAGACTGCGTTGAGTTGTATAATGATATGATCAATCGAAATGAGAAATACAAAAAAATGTAAAGCATCGGATCTACCTCTGCGATCATCTAGGTCATTCTGCTTTATTTATTCCGAAGATCTTGTAAACATCACCGGAGAACTGGATCTGGGTTGCTCGTCAACACCTTGTTGAGCAGCGCTGTTTTGTTGAAATTATCGCAGAGGTATCCTCCAGACTCTTCAAGATCTTGAATACTTGAGCTGTTTTGTTGTGATATTTATGAAGCTTTGTTAGTGAAGGAGAAGTGAGGCTTGCTGTGGAAATACACAAGTAATGTGTAATGCATCTTCTTCTGTTTCTGTGTACTTGTTAGTCCTGACACTTAAACTTTTGTGGAGTGATATTTTTTTCTCTCTTGGTCCGACATTGATATTCTCCTGCTACTTGTTTGTCTGCTATACCAACAAGGCCCTGTCTTCATGGAATCATGCACTCGTTTAACACGTGCCTTTCATGTTCTATCTCTCTCTTTGTTGTGACTTCCAAACCAATCGGGTTTTAATTTGACTGAATTACTTGTTTTCTCTTGCAAGGATGATATCTTGACATGTACATGTATGTCCCCTTAGGATTGTGACAAATACATACATTAACCTGGTTATTACAAATATCTTAAAGATGCAAAGATTTTCAGAGACAAAGTGAGTTAAGGGTCCCCATCCTCTTACCTCTCCCCTAGGGCAGCACAAATCCTAGCTGTGCCACTGTTTGTGATTACATTAACTGAAAAATATATAGTTCCATGCATCCATTTTTGTTTTTTCTCTTCTTTTTTTTCTCTTGTAAAGCGCTTCGAGACTATCTGTGTGAAGCACTATATAAAAGCAGTGTATTATTATTATTATTATTATTATTATTATTATTATTATCCTGGGAACTGTTTGGTTTAGGGGGCCCACCATTGCGTGTCGTAACCGCGGATAGGCGCACTTGACTCAAGCTCTCGTGTTTCTGATCAGCAGAGTGTGGGTTCGAGTCCCGGTCTTGACACTTTGTGTCCTTAAAGCAAGACACTGAAATTATTGCCTCGTCCTTCAGATTAGATTTGTAATGCACGTAAAAGAACTTAGTTGCACTTATTGCTGGAAGAAGAGGTTTGCCCCAGTGTTTCAGGCAGTTACTGCCGAGTGCACTGCAGCACCGACCTTGTATAAGGTGCTACATAAATCGGTCTCGCAACTCAAAAGCTTAAAATAACTGTCTTAAAAATGTTTCTCTTTATTCAAGCGCAGTGAGTACATTATTGGTACCGTAGATACAATGTACGATCCCTAAAGACTTGGGTATTAATTTGTATTATTACCCTGATAATTTTGGTTCAAATCAAGCACCGTGCAGTCAACAGTTTTCCTTGTATAGCAAAATGCTAGACTAAATGTATCATTTGCTACTGAAAACAAAATCATCATTTGTTACTCAGTATTAGCATTTTAGTTCACCAAAAGGTTTCAGTCTAGAACTATTTTGTGATGCAAAATTGGTGGACGAAATCGTTCCCTTTGCCATTAGCCTACAGGTTGCTCAGGCTTCTAAACTACATGTACATGTACAGTGATTAGGCATGCTTTTAATTATTTAGGGTTTCAGATTACCCCCCCCCCCCAACCCCCGCCGCTCCAACATATATAAAACCACCATTATGTTGGTTATGTATGCATACATGAACTATTGAGTATGATTACATTTGTACTTCAAGTGAAGTGGTCCATTCAAGCCAAGGCTTCATTTCCAGTATTTTGAAAGATATAAGTCGTCATAAATGTTGAATAGATGCATAAAATATTGAACTTGATCCTGGACTTGAGTGGAGCAATTACTAGTTCACATGGTTGATGTACTACCCTCGGCCCCTTAATGACGAAGCACGCGTTGATCATGAAGCAGCGTTGATCAGGAGCGGAAGTGGAATCCTTGACTTCTTGATTAACTCTGAAGGCGTCAATCGGTTTTCCAAACATGTCTCTTAAACGTGTTATCCTCAGCGAGGAGCGTTGAATTCCGGCTTGGTCATTGTCATACTTGGAGAGTCTCGGCATAGAGGTCTAAGCACTAAGCAGCGCTGAGTATATTACATTCACATCACGCACAGGCACGCCAGATTCTATAATTCAACCCTGTAGGACTTCCAACTGAAGTGAAGAACGCACTTGGACCTTATTCAAAGCATCTAGACTTATAAAAGGAGATTTCAGAAGGGTTGAGGGGCTAGTAGGGTGTATCAAAACTTGGTCTGGTTTTTTAAAGAGATCGGTCGGCATTGGTTCCAGATTTTGATTCAACATTATCCAGTTACATGTAGATAGTTATTCATAAACTGTCAAGATAAAAGCCAAAGGGTTAGCTATAGCTTGGGGTGTGAAAATACCTGTGAAAACCAAATAATATAGTTTGAATCATTCACTTACCACCGTTTTTAGATGTAATGGGACATGATACATTTGAGAATGTCCATAAGTAAATCACCCAGTCACCCCAGTTACTAAGGCAGGAATTTCCACATCCTGCATGTCCTGCGGTGTTTTAAATTCGCCTTAAAATTAAAATCCATGTGCACTTTTGACCCAATCCACCTGACATCATGAAGAGATAAATCTTATTTGCGCCCGTATTTCGGTAGCCAGAATTCCCTCATGTGACTGGTGCAGTGTGCATTTTAGATGACCCGTGTGCAGTAAGACGTGCACCATAGAACATGTTCGGGTGGCTGACTAGAGCCGACTAGACTTAACCATAGTCGATCTAGATGTCACTCCAACGCTGCATGGTTGAACTAGCTAGTCCAACTGGATCAACCTAGCCCAGGGAGCACTGTTTCTCTAGTCAACTAACGAAGTTACGTATTTTTGTCAAGATTGGGTTATGTATAGGTTTCGCATGGAGGCCTCCATGAGTTACGCAACGGAGAAAGTTTTGTAAACTTTTGCAATCACACAAAAAGTAGGTTTAACGATAAATGGTAGGTTTTTGCCAATGAAATATGTGAATGACGATGATAGTTATTATTTCACTATATTATGCAAGTAATTTTTTATTGGCCAATACATTTTTTTTCTGGTTGGTCCGTTGCCTTAGTCGTTGCCATGTTTTGACGAGTCAATCGACTGAACACGTTCAAGTGAAACGCAGACCACGCTTGCGTGATTTACATGGCAAAGTGACTAAAGGTTAGCACCCGAACTTGCTCAAGGTTATCATTTGACTAGTCTGTCAGTATTTTTATCTCCTGGATTTCCTCTCAACATTGTCATTTGTATGGCATTTGTAATTTGAAGAAATCTGATCAATCAGAGTTTGTACCTCAGTCAGCAGTGGTGGAAACTTTAAATTCTATTTGCTAGGAACCACAGCTACAACACACGAAACGTAATTTTAAAGGGAGGAGTACTGTACATTTTCTTTCATCTGACTCTTACTTTGGTTGACTTTTGACAAGTGATTTTTTGTTGTTGCAAAACAAGTGTGAAATTGAAACCACAATTATTGCTTGGTTATTGTTGGCACTGTCATGAAGAGCACTTTGAGGGTTGACCAAAAAAGCTTACAAGGTGACCTGCGTAAAGTGTGCATTGAAACTCCAGATGAAGGTTTTGTATCTGTGTGTCGTTTTTTTCCCCATTTTCTTTTCTTCTTTTTCTGGCAAGTGGCCATGAGGACCCTTTGCTATGGGGACCCTGGACACTTCACATCTCTTGACATTGAGGGGATTAGTGCAGTCAACTGAAACTTGTTAGTAAGGTTTGCGGAAACACCATGGACATACATGTAGATAAAACTCTCTCTTTGGTTTGTGGTGGTTCTGAAGTGAAGTAATTCAATCCCCTTCTTACATATTTGGTATCGCTTCTGCCTGAACTGTTCTGCCATCTTTTTCGCTAATTATGAATTCGTTGTATCATCTCTGATCTATATTATGTATCTTGTGTCAGAGTAGCTGTCATGTCTTATGTTTGTCTGTCCTTTTGTTTGCGTGTCTGTCTGTTTGTTTTGTTTGTTTAATTGTTTAATTGTTTGTATGTCTGGCTGTTTTTTTACAAGCTTTTACTGCTTATCAAAACAGCCCCATACTCTATTTTATAACATTTATCCTGCTTACTGCTACTTGATGTTAGTTTTGCTTTACTCCATAGTTACATGTACTTGTCGTTATTTTTCATCGAAGTATGGAAATAAATGTGTATCTGAATTGAATTGAATTGAATTGAATTGTTAACAACTGGATTTTTCGCTCAGTATGCTCTGATCAACTTCAGCAACCAGCATCAACTTATAGAGAGAGAGAGTTTAAGGCAGTATCTGATTTGATGGCTATGGCTTTGACTGTTGATAAGGGTGTTGCTAGGGGCATCTTGTACTTGATGACATGGTGATCTAGCCGTAGCCGTAGCCGTAGCAGTAGCCGTAGCCATCAATTCAGACACGTCTTTAATGTCTTGGCAAATCTTTCTGCACTCGTAGTTTGTATTCCCAGCATGCAAAGTTTCAATTCCCTACATTCCTTTTTGTATCACATACAGTCGGCCTATCCCTGCTGAAACCTGGAAGGTCAGGTGACCGTGGAACTCAAGAATAGAATCTTCTGGTTGTTTTCTTCTAATACACAGCGAACAAAAACCCCTACTGCAAGGACACACATATGCCAAGCAGATGAATTTAATTTCATCACAGTGGTACTAATAAAGGTCTCCAGGAAATGCCTACGCTCGGCTTTACAATAGATTCTGTGGTAGGGTTCCGCATTTTAATCACAATTAATCAAGTTGTGATTGTCTCGATAAATGGACCGGTAAATTTGCGGAAGATAAGATTGTTATTATTCTTGTATCCAGTCTTTGTCTGTGAGACGTGAAGCGTATGGTAAATGATCCATATGGACAGTTGAGCTGAGTGAGGAGGAGGGTGTTTGGGTTTTCGCTGGACGGTGGAAGTCCATCATTTCATCTCATTTGCAGAGCCTTTGAACCTTTTTAATGGACTGGAGTCCTCAGACAAGGTCTTGTTATTGTTACTTGACAAACAGGAATTTGTACAGTTGATAGCATTTTTGAACTACGTGCGTGTGCTCAGTGCTTGTATGATGTAGGCATTGATATGTGGCGCAGGACGATTTCTGTGAGGGAGACACGCTCACAGATTTGCCGTTGTCTTGTGTACCGTAGTCAAGGTCTGTCGTTCGCAGGGTGTGGGTTCGAATACTGGCCTGGCTGGTCACAACTCTTGTGTCCGTGAGCAAGATACTTGACCATTATACTTTGTCCTTCAGATGAGTCGTAAAGCCAAACATGTAGGTCCCCTGTACTACTAGGATAGGTAGTGCAAGTATAGGGTTGAGTAGCAATAAAGGGGCAAGTAGTGGAAGAGTAGGGGTTTATATACAACATGTACTCTGTTTCTGGTTCGTTGCAAGCACCTTTAATTGTTTACAGGTATTCTTAGGCTTCTGAGAAGTTGAGAGTATGTGGAGGAACCCCCCCCCCCCTCCCATGCTCGGTCAAAGTGACTGCTTTCTGACAGCGCACTCTGATCACTGGCAACCTAAAAGTCCAATGAATAGGAGTAGTAATAGTGTAAGGCACTTTGATATAACTGTTGAAAAGCTTCCAATAAATGCTTATTTTTATGTGGGGACTCTTCTCTTTTTACAGCGTTTAAATTCAAGAACATTAAAGTAACTAAAACTATTTCTTTTTACCTTTTTTATCGCTTGGCTCTCAACAAAAAGTCCTTGAAGGAAAAAAGGGATCTGTTTGTGTTTAGCTCCCATCCGGAACGTTAGCTGTGAGTTAATAACGAGACTATCACGCCGTAAAGACTTCATTTTCTTTTCGTAACGGTCATCCACGTCAAACGATGTGGCAGCATATTCAAGGCTTCGGGGCTGTCACTCTGTCAAGTCATTACAGTGTGTCGCAGATTGCCCCTCTGCACCCCCGGGCGATATCAGAGATTTGGAGCCTATAAAGCGGAAAGCCGCTGCACCAAGTTCGTCGTATCTAGCTCAACAACGACAGCTGATCGTATCGGAGACTCGCGCTGCAGCCCCCCCCGCCCGCGCTTCCATTTTGATTGGTCAGTCTTTTAGAACACTTTGTTTTCCTGCTGTTTTATATTGGCGTCTCTACACCGAGCATAAGAGATTGCGTGTCAACTTGTGCAGTTTGAAAACCAAATTGTTTTGGCGAAGAGATACAAATTGTATTTAATGAAAGCTTAACAATTATGAATTCAAGATTTAATGTTATTTACATTTAAACTAAAAGAAAGGATCATGACAAAAAGGTCTGGAACCCCATAGCAAGTACATATAGGACCAATTTGTGACCTGCATCTCCTTACCCAAAAACTCATCTGAATCCCTCAGAAACTCCACTGCCATTGAACCCATCTCCCCAACCTTCCCCCTAATCCACTCCCCGACCCTACTCCTTTCCCTGTCTCACCCCCCAAACCCCACCCCAAATCACTCTCAAACCTGATCACCGACCCATTCTCAAACTCTACCCCAACTCACTCCCAAACCGTATTGTCAACCTACTCCAAACCCTACCCCAAACCCTACCGCCAACCTACCCAAAACCGAACCCTATTCTTCAACCCACTCCCAAAACCACTCCCAAAACCACTCCCAAATCCTACCCAACCCACTCCCAACCTATTTTATATACAATGTACCCACTCCAAACCACCAATCCTAACCCCTCCTCCCCTTTGAACCCTCTCCCCATCCCGCTCTCAAACCTGTTCCAAAACCCAGCCCCAAACCACTCCCAAACCTTATTACCAACGTATCCCAAATCCTACCTCAAACCCTACCGCCTACCTACCTAACCGAACACCATTTTCAACCCACTCCCAAATCCTACCCAAACCCACTCCCAAACCTTTACCACAAACATGTACAATGTACCCACTCCAAACCACCAATCTACATGTACCCATCCGAACCCCCCAACCCCCTTCAAACCCTCTCCCCATCCCACTCTCAAACCTGTTCCAAAACCCAGCCCCAGCCCCAACCCACAGTGTTAAACAGATCCCCATATTTTCTCGATGAGCGTTAACAGAGATTACCCTTCAGAAGAGACTAAGCTGACAGCTCCCATTTAAAGATAGCTGGGGGGGGGGGGGGCGGTGGGGGGGGGGTAGATCCACATGTAATAAGCAGAAGAAAAATGGACAGTCTCGTGTTTCTGACAACATCCCCCGCTCAGTGAACTCAGTGAGTCGTTAAAGTTGAAAGTTGATTAGCGGGAGATGTGCGTCCAAACCAGAGTCACTAAAGAGACAGCATTTTAATCACTGGTGGGCCAGAGCAGGGAGAATTTGACAGAGTTGGATGGGCGCAACAACGATGGCATAGACCAAACTCTGTGTCGGGTGGCAAATTATCGCCAGTCATGTAAAAACAGCTGAGAATAATGGGGAGTCCATCGAGCTGTTTACAAAATATTGAGTGCATCCGGGCGAGATGATAAAAGATATCACTTCACGCATGAAATCATTATGAATTATAAGCCCATTTTGTAAGGGGATGCCGAGTGAAATATGTTTTGCGTCTCAGCGCAATGACAGAATTCATGACTGAAATATTATATGCAAAGTCGATCCAAGTGAGTAGATTGGTATTGAGAATGTTACGCTTTTACCATTGTACACTTTTATATTTTGTGCAGAATTAAATCCTGCAAAACAATATTTCTTTCCCTGAGAAGCCATGAATTTTGTCATGGGAGAAGTTATAAAGAGAGACTCTAAGATCAAATTCAGTTTTGAGATCCACCCATTTCTTCAAATAGATAGAGTCCTTCTGGAAAAAAAACAAAAAAACCCATTATAGACCTTTCCATTTTGATAAACAAACAGCGCTGGTTGGCATGGACCGCCGAATGTTAGTAAAACATTCAGTCGTGTTAACAGATGTTTCAACCAAATTCAACATTTTTGGCAAACTTCTAATTAAATGAAACACTTCCCATGATCGGTTGCTTTGTTTCCAATAAATTCAACACTATTTTTTAATATTTGTGTAACTTTGTTACAAACTGTAGCTATCTGTTTTTGTTTTGCATTTATGGCTTTCCATAGTTTTCCAGCCTGGGTTGGCAAAAACTTGGGCTGTGACGTTGCAAAAGAAAGGTCTATAAGTCTCCCCTCACATTAAAACGGTGTAAAAAGCCAAGTGTCTGGAGATACCCTTCAAGTGCAATTTTTTTTTTCCAAACTCCAAAAACATTTGATGGCATCAAGTTTCGATATTATAGTCTATACATGCTGTACAGAGAATTTTTTATTTCGTTCCTGAAGATACTGATGATGTTCCGTCTAAAAAGGCATATTTGACCTTTTGACTGGTGCAAAAAACTCCCCTTTGGAATGTGCAGACCCGTTTGTTTTTGATTTCCGATGACGTCATGTTTTAAATTTTGCTCCGAAAGAGCATCTTATGAAATGGCATTTTACACCATTTTAGCATGAGCTTAGAGGAGACTGTAATTGAAAAACGAGCGCTTCACAAAACCGAGTTTGACCTTGGAGCCCGTCCTTAATGCATGCATTCATTCGTCATCTTTTAAAAGCTTTGGCAGTTCAAGGAGAAATAGTTCTCAAATCGTTTCATACGATAAATTTTATTGACAATGTGTCCTCTGACGTCAGGCGAGTGAAAAAGCGTGCAGGCCAGTTTAAATGGCAAGCTATATTCAAATTAACCCTCGTTAGGACTCCAAGATGCCAACAATGTCACACTTCCTTGTCAGTCGTGTACAGGGACTGTTTGGTTGGGAGGGGGGTGGAGGGGGGCAGAGGTGTTGATGTGCCCAAAATTTAACACAGATGTGAACATATGTACCCATTTTGAATGCCAAGTTCTCTATTGCTTTCTATGTCAATTTTTTTTCCTTTTTGCTGTGCCCGAATTGTCCCCACTGTTTTTGCCCAAATTTCAGAGGGCATTTGTCCCGCCCCCCGCCCCCCACCCCGGCTCGCACGCCCTACACATGTACATGTGTACAGTGTACATGGATGTGGGATCAATCAGTGCCACAGAATGCCACTGCAGAAATTGACCAAGGTTGAGAACCTTTATCTCTTCCAGCAGTGGCCCATATTCAATTGCAATCGAGCACAGCTGGGCCCAATTTCATGGTGCTGCTTACCAAAGAATTCTGCGCTTACGGGGGCCCTGTAACATGCACAGTTTTTATGGGCTGCAGTAGGGTGTACTGTAAGCGCATAATTCCACAGTAAGCAGTGGGCAAGTTCGGACGGGCGACGAGAGTGACTAGACTGTGTGACAGTGTGTGACGTAACTCTCGAATTGACTAGCTCGACCATGCTCCAGTGCATGGTCGATCTAGTCAATCTCCCTGTGCTCTATGGTTTCTGGTAAGTCTAGTCACTCTAGTCGCCCACCCGAACTTGCTCAGTGCTGTGGAATTGGGAACTGGTGAAATCTCCAGCTTACCACTCTCATTGGGCAATGTGTGTGTGCCTCAAACCGCCCAGTTGTGGCTTAGTGGGGTACATGTATGGGTTGGTTGTCTCCAGAAACATTCTCATAGTAGGAGGGCTGGTCTCAGTGACTATAGTCACTGAACAAATATCTCACCTGAATGGTAAATCTAAAAGTATCTTGCTAAAAAAAAAATTGTTTGGGTTAATGTTTGTGCCTTAAAAAGCCCCAGTTGTAGCATAGTGAGGTATGGGTTGGTTGTGTCAAGAAACACTCTGATAGTAGGAGGGTTGGTCTCACTGGCTATAGTCACTGAACAAATATCTCATCTAATGGAAAACCAAAAATATTTTGCTCAAGAAAACAATAATTGTTGTTAGTGTTTGTGCTTCAAAATGCCCCGGTTGTGGCATAGTGAGGGATGGGTTGGTTGTCTTAAGAAACACTTTGATAGTAGGAGGATTGATCTCACTTAAGAGCACATATCTCATCTAATGGAAAACTAATAGTACATGTATCTTGCTCAAGAAAATAATGATTGTGATTGGTCAGGACAGGGTTTTGCGTTGAACCCACAAGCAAACTTTGAAGGATATCAATTGTTGAATCCATTTTCCCTTTAAGTGTTGGAACCCTTCAGTATGTTAATCTCCTGTAGCTGAGATGAAGGAGTCTAGTGCAAAGATACTGACCACACCTGAGCTAACAAACGGCGTGTTCATGCACACGTACTGGTAAAGTACACAGGCGTGCTTGCACCACGTAGAGCACGTCCACGCATGCCATTCGCTTCGCACCTTGTCACGAAAAATCATCGTCAGCCATCATTACTACTTCCAGCTTCCTCTCGATGGAGATATTCTCTTGCCGTTGATGATGTTAAAGCGTTAATGGGCGATGATTTGGGATGGAGCAAAAAGAAAAAAATAGCTTGGGATGTTTGAAGAGTTTGTTTATTTGGTGGATGGAGGGGTTAGTTTAGAATATTAATAGAGTTTGAAGCGATGATGTTGTGTTTGGGATGCGGCGTGACGTTTTGACAAGTTTGGTCGCTGGTAATCAAATACTCTTAACATGCCTTTTGAAAAAAATAGTTAAGGGATAAGAATTTTAATTGAGCTTCCATAATATGATTTTACCATACTGCCTGGATGCGTGGATGGTCATGCAGTTATGTGTACATGTACATGTTTGGTAGATGTACCGTAGAGAGAGGACCACTGGGTGACATGTTACCACTCACTGATGGTCGGGGAAATGCATATAACTTTTCAATATGTTGAAGCCTCTTTGGGACATGTTGCCACTCACAGGTTTGAGGCGGTCATGCCATTACATTGTAGCCACTGGGTGACATGTTGTCACTCACTGGATAGTTTGTCATTGGTTGGCAAGTCATTGAATGCAGGCTGTGCATTTTTGCTTTAAATTCCATCTATTTTCCCTCAATGTTTTTCTTGTGTGCAATGTAGTCTACTTTACTGTGTTCTTTTTCAGTGGGAGTGGCAAAATGGCTTCCTAGTTACCCCCTCAGTAGGTCACATTGGTTGATTCTCTATCAAGTGTTGCTGAGAGTGGCAAAATGGCTTCCTACACATGCTGAAACACCCAATCAAGCATGATATTTGTCCTATACTACATGTAATAATGGGATATCTTTTGCGCTCAAAAACTCATTAAAGAATAATATTAAATGGTGCTTTTTGCTTTGCTTTATTACTAAAGTGTTTTGTTCTGAATAAAATAAACTTGCCAGGTGAGCTGTTTTTGTGAAAGATTGATAAGCATTGCTACACTGCACACTACATAGCTTTTAATGTTCCTACACGTATAAAATGCACATGTGAATGCCCAGCAAACATAGTTTATTCATTTTTAGGCCTTAAAGTTACATACGTGTACATTGTAGCTCAAGCACGGTGCCGATCCATGTTTCTACTGCGGCGGCCGGCACCTGTACTCAATAAAAAAAATGGTCCAAATTGCTGTTTGTTCTTTCAAGTCCATTCCCCACCCCCCCCTCTCTCTCTCTCTCTCTCAAGGGTCCATGCCTGGCCAATACACAGGCAATATTGAAGTAAAGAATGGCCAAGATTATTTAAATTGAAGTGCAGCATTTATGCTGTGGACACCTGGAATATGGAAATATTACTTGGGTCCCATCTGGAGTTTCAGAAGGCAGCTCTCCAGGTTGATTGTGAAATAACACTCCATGGTCTCCGCAGCATATTAAGTCGACCGTGTTTGGACAAGCCCGCCCTAAATTTCATTCCATCCCAAATCAATTTATTCAGTCGCATTAAGTGAGACAGTCAGAGACAAACCTAGTCAGATTTAATTCGCTCCCAATCAATTTATCGAGTTGTGTACATTATAGGAATGTGGTAAAGCGTCGTGGTTTTGAGGAAGGAGGACGGACGGGGGGTGTCCTGGGGAGGATGGGGGTATCAAGGAGGGGGCAGTGGGGAGTAGGTTAGGGTAGAGTGATGTCCAGGGAGACTGTGATTATTCCTGTCCCATCTCCCATCAGTACCCGAGTCAAATATTTTGTGTGTGTTTTTAAAACAAGATGTTTCTTCAGTTTGTTTTTATAAAAGTGTTCATGGCCGCAAGTTTTGACTCGAGCAGATGCACGCCTTGATTAGGATAAGTATAACTTTCTGGTATGAACACAGCAAGACGTCTTATTTATCTGATTATTATGTCTTTCTAGAATAATGTAGCTCAGAGTTATGGAAATGGGTCTCTCTATATACTAATGCGTACATTTCGTGGATTAAAAAAATTTCAATCTCCAAAACTCATTTCAAGGTGAGTTTTGGAGAATCAAATTGCCATGGTGTCCATTCGTGAATGCTGCGGCCTGAGATGCGGTTGGTACCCGTTGTCACCTCACTAAACGAGGATTGATTCGATAATCTTGTTGAAAATACCATGATCTGTTTTTTGCTGTGTTCTGGAAAGAGAGGCGCTGTATTCAGACGAAACTTTCACAGGTGACTTTTTATTGTGTCTTTCTCGAGAATTTTGCCTATAAATCAGCATTAAATGCATTAACAACAACCAATTGTATGACCCTGCACCTTTAATGCTTCGGTAGAGAGCCGTACTGGCTGAAGAAGTTTTACGTCACTCTGAAGTTTATCTGAAGAATGACCTTTGTTTAATAAGAAAACAACATTCTATGGTGAGATCGATGTCTTCTTAGCTTTCTATTTTGTAAACTGGGCCTTCACTTCTTGAGATTGTTTTGAAACGCTGATCGCTTATCTTCGAGTATGTCCTTAACTCACTCTTGACTTTGATTGGATCCTACCACTTGATCGTCTCATCACTTGTAATATGACCCTTGACAAATCTCAAGGAGTAGATATCATTCAGTATGGTATTTAAAACAGTCATTGCAAAATACAGAGAGTCTGGCCATAATACGAATTGGTGGCTTCGGCTTCGGCTTCGGCTGGATTGCTGTAGCATCATGCATTAGAGTATAAGAAGTCCTTAGCAACACCCTTAGCAACAGCTGTAGCCATAGCCGTAGCTGGAAAATCAGATACGGCCTTAGTTACAGCTCATGTTTTTTTGTCATACCAAAACGGGACCAGTCTATTTTGTCATTCCACCCTATGCCTATACATTTCAAACGTGGTTCAGAATGTGACCTGGATAATAATGAGCTTAAAGACACCGAACAAAAACAAGAGGTGTTCTGAGCTATGCTCCGAACTCCTTAAAACACAAACCCTGCTGCACACATGTCATTTTTAGACTGTCAGAAACACCATGTACATGACAAAACAAAAAGCGCATCATGAAAACATTAGAAATAACAAGGCCTTCTTCTCTTCAAGTTCAAGCCATTTGCCTGCCCTCGTGGAACAGGCTGCTCTTTTCACCTCTCCTCAGCCTCGACCCATTAAAACAATCCAACAAAAAAAGCTTTCAATTTTCACCCCACTCGGGCAATAATTTTTTTTTTTTTCCCCATTTACGCTATCAGCTAAAGTTCCCATCTCACACAGACATCAAAGGAAGTGTCCCTCCTTGAGACTGCCGCTAACAAAACATTCTCTGAGCTATTGACAAGCAAACGCCGCTTCATCAAAGGTCACCGAAAGACAAAGTATATATCATACGAGTGTCATCAACTTAAACCAGTATGACTGGGAAATGGAACTGCAGATGAAGATGAATGGCTGGAGTGTGTTAGCTGGGGGAGGTGTGGCTGTGTGGCTCTGTAGGGATCGATTTTGAAGTCCATTTAGCATTTTGGACCTGGCTTTTTTTTATGTCTTTGAAAGTTCTGATCTGTTTAACAGGCGTATGATGTCTTATGATTTTATTTCGTGATTTCATGTTTTTCTCAAACCTCTATGAGCCTTCTAGTTTTCTTGGGGGAAGTAAAGCGATCACCAAAGGATCAAAGAAAGAGTCCACATTGTGTCCAAACCTGTATTTCTGGAGATGCATAAAGTGTGTAAAATGCCTGAGTGAGTTGTAACATTGGGTCATATCAGGAAAAAAAAAAATTGCAGTAAATTTTAAAACTGCAGTAAATGTTTGTGACTATCTCACTCACAACATCATTCACTTCAAGAGGTTTAATATTAACAATAATTAGTACCGAAGCCCAGGACCCATGATTACCTCGGGCGACGCCAAACTATAATAGAAATTTACCATTAAATTGATTACAGTTGTAATTCAGTGTATTGTTTAAACAAAACGACCTGGTTTGTCAACAGACCGCCATCTCATTAGACAACCGTCATTGTTTAAATTATTGTGTTTATTCTACAAGGTGAAGCGGAGTTCAGAGATTGCTGAGTGAAAGAATCTTGTTGTGACTTTTTTTCCCCTCTCCTTTCACTGTGATTTGAGATACATGCATCACATCCTAGAAAGTTGAATAGCTTGGCAAGGCCAAGCGGTCTAGAGCATCCAACTCGAGTTCTGATGGCTGAGTCGTCAGAGTGGGGGTTCCCGGTCGTGACACTTGTGTGCTTGATCAAGACACTTACATTACTTATGCATTACTTCTCATCACCCGGGGCCCAATTTCATAGAGCTGCTAAGCACAACAATTTGCTTAGCATGAAATTTCTTCCTTGATAAAAACAAGATTACCAACCAAATTTCCATGTGTTGCATATTGCTTGTCACTGGTAGTCAGCTGTTGTTTGCTTATCCTGAAAATCATGTGGAAATTTGGTTGGTAATCCTGTTTTTATCAAGGAAGAAATTTCATGCTAAGCAAATTTTTGTGCTTAGCAGCTCTATGAAATTGGGCCCAGGAGTAAATGGGTACTTGCGAGGGTAGATATGGTTGATGTGAATGATTTAGCAACCTGTGCGCCCAATTTGGCTGCCGGGGCTGCATACTCCAAAGGAGCTGAGATGGTTTCAGGAATGCTTAAGAGAGGCCCAAGCCAGTTTTTGTATATATCGCCTCAGATTTGTTTGGATTCTGCACATTTTCTTCAGCAAAACGTCTGTACATGAACAAGAATGCAGCCTTGGCTAATGAATTGAGCGAGGTGATAACAATTCAAATGAATGAGTGAAGCAAAGTTTACGCAAACTGACATTGACAATTTAATGCAACCTTCACCCAAACGCACCATGATTCCATTTAACATTCAAATTGTAAAGTCTTTCTACACTATTTTGTACGTACACATAGAAGTCAAGAGAAAAAGCTCAATGACTGAAAATGAAGATGTTTTTGGTTGAGTATTTCCTTTCTGGCAAATTTTCACAGCGAAGTGGAAGGTAGTGAGATGGGCCAGCTCATGTTTGAACGGGCGGGGAAAAAAAATACTGTACATGATTGTTTGTAGTTATGACAGTGTATGTGTATACTTATTGACACTGAGGGCTCGATGGAGTCACTTGTCCAGTGTCTAAACACTACAAGAGTTCTTCGGAGCTGGTTAAAGTTGTTTTTGTAGGTAGCTTGGCAGGCCGATGAAAAAAAATCAGCAACCTATACATGTACCTGTGTGAATAATCAGGTACACATGTATAACAATTTGGTGCAGAAATAACACAGTGAGTCACAATTTATTGTGAGCAAAAAACAAAAAATAAATAAATAAATAAATGAAAAATAATTATACTCTTGTATTACTTAATAATAAATGATAATAAATATTACTTTAATAATATTACTTCACTAATAATACTCCTAAGGCCTGATGTGTAATGTTTTGTTTAGTTTTTTTGTTTTATTAGCCTTCGAGAAGGACTCTGCTAGGGTCGAAATGTCAGGCCACTAACTATTTGTTTGCGTTAAAAATAATACGAATCGAAAATGAGCCTTATTTGGTCGAATGTCAAGTGAAAATTAGGGAGATCTAGTCGTTATTCCAACAAAACATTTAAAATCTACTTTACTTTAAAACTATTTACCACTCCAGATATCAAATTCTCAAAAGCCTCCCTCGGTGTTTTTTTATAAACATCACCAGTTAATATAATTATTGTATTGTTTGGCTGGAGAGGTGACATCATAGAGGAAGCTTGGCCGATATGAAACGTGACGCGTCTGTAAAATAGGTGACCCCTTTTATTAGCAGAGTTATACACAAAGCTCTGTAAAGGACACCCAGCTCCTCGCCTGACAATAAAAACAAAAAGGCGTATCCATAAAGGACGGATATTTGAGATGCAGAGCATGTAACTATTAGAGCTTGGAAATCATGTCAGCTGAGGATCAATAAATCTGAGGCTATAGGTGTCTATGGATTCTTTCCTCAGTGCCTGGTGTGGTCTTTCAGCTGATAGGGTCGGAGTGAAGGATTTAAGATGAAGAGATGATAACACAGAGGAGCGGGTTGATGAGGTGGACATTATCAGTTTGAAAGGACAGTGCTGTGCCATCATAATTGAATATTTTGAAGTGGGTGATTTTTCTTGTCTGGTAGGATGTGAGCACGTGTGAACTCGGCATAGATGTTTTTGTTAACCCCTTAATCCTGCGGGTAACTTACTAGGAACGTTCCTGGCTCAAACAAAATCCAACGCCCAGTAACTCAGCAGCCAAACTGTTGGATTCTGATTATGGTGGTACGCCTGATCCCACGAGTGATTTACTAGCATCCTTCCTCACTCCCAACACAATCCAACACCATGGTGATGCAACACCCACACTGTTGGAATCTGATTAATTTTCAACAGAACCAAATTCCAAATCCAATCTCATGACCCGTGAATCCGACTTACAAAAATATCAAGTCTAAAGTTTTAAAAATACAAAATGTGGAAGAGGAAAATGTGAAGTATCACTGTTTTATTAATCAGCAGATTTTTGTTATGGGTTGAGCATCTTAAAAAAGCTGATGCTCTGTTTTCACAGCCCATAATGGACATGTGAGTAGAGATAAATAAGACAGGATTGCATTTTAGTATCCGTCTAGAGGCAAACCGGAGACTTTCCTCCGCAGTTTTCTAAAACTGTGCTACAGGGAGACGACAGTCTTTTTGATCTTATTGCTAAGTTAATAACAGCACATATTCAATTACAACATGAGCAGGCGACGCATGTCTTGGGTTTCATGTGCTGCGAAGATGTAATGTTGGACTTGGATTGAAGGAAGCGTGATAAACGGCCAGGGTCGGAGTCACTAGTTAAACTGTCTGGATTGGGTAATGTTCACGTACACACGTACTTAGAGTCTGCCTTCAAAGAGATGGATCAATCCCTGTCCTTAGGTCAAAGCTAGATGTGTGCAGATGAATTTTGTCTCATTATATGCTATGTTCTGCAATTGAATGTCCTATCATTGACCTTGAACTACATGTATAGGAAAAATAACCTCTGTGTCCTTTTGCTTTTGTGCCTCTTGTGCTTTGCCTTTGTTCCTCTTGCTCTTTGCTGTTGTGCCTCTTGCTCTTTGCCATTATGATTTCTTGCTCTTTACCCTTGTGCCTCTTGCTCTTTGCCTTTGTGATTCTTGGTCTTTGCCTTTGTGCCTCTTGCTCTTTACTCTTGTGCCTCTTGCTCTTTGCCTTTGTGCCTCTTGCTCTTCGCCTTTGTGCCTCTTGCTCTTTACTCTTGTGCCTCTTGCTCTTTGCCTTGTGCCTCTTGCTCTTTGCCTTTGTGACTCTTGCTCTTCACCTTTGTGATTCTTGCTCTTTGCCTTTGTGCCTCTTGCTCTTTACTCTTGTGCCTCTTGCTTTTTGCCTTGTGCCTCTTGCTCTTTGCCTTTGTGTCTCTTGCTCTTTGCCATTGTGATTCTTGCTCTTTGCCATTGTAATTCTTGCTCTTTGCCTTTGTGCCTCTTGCTCTGTGCCATTGTGACTCTTGCTCTTTATCCTTGTGCCTTTTGCTCTTTGCCTTTGTGCCTCTTGTTTTTTCACCTTGTGCCTCTTGCTCTTTGCCTTAATTTTTGTGTGCCCTTTGCTCTTTACCCTTGTGCCTCTTGCTCTTTGCTGTTGTGCCTCTCGCTCTGTGCCATTGTGATTCTTGCTCTTTATCCTTGTGCCTCTTGCTCTTTGCTGTTGTGCCTCTCGCTCTTTGCTGCATGTTTGATTTCAAAGAAATTGTTGTTAAAAGTCTACATGACTGTTAAACTCTTTTTCAACTGCTGGGCATTTTGCATTATATTATTCCCATTATCACCTAAAATATTCCTAAGCTGGAAGATTCTAGACTTTTCTGACTCATGCCAATGTCCTCGTCTTGCATCTGTTGCTTCAAGGTGATAAATTATTTCATCAACGATCGATTTTATGACAAGGCTCTAAGTAAGTCACTTACTCTGAGTTATTTCAGAAAGATGAGTACTTGATGAAATTCAATTTCCGAGTGGATTGCATCGTTGAGTTTCACAACTGCAGCATTAAAAAAAGGTTATATATAAAAATCATTAAAGGTATGACTGCAAGGTTCAAATAAGTCTAAACAAGTTTGGTGTGAAGTGACATAGGAGAGGAGGATAGTGGAGGATTGAGGTCACATGCTAGCAAAAATGCTTAGACTGTAAGGGTCGGAGAATGGTAGGTTGGAGAATGGACAAGAAATTTTACACTCTTACAACAACAAACTCAAACAGATTTTTATACAGTTTCGTAAACATTAAAACCGTGTTGACATTTTTATTGTGGTCTTTGCAAGGGTTTTTCTCTCATTTTGAACCTGGTCTCGTGAAGAAAAAAAAAAATCAGAGTCAGTAAAAAACTCTGAGCTGCAAGCCTGGTGGTCTTGTTGCTTTTGCCATCAAATGCGTGCCCTGAATCAAATAGATTCATCAAGTTAATCTGCTCCTTCCCCAATAGTGTGACGTAATATTTCCAATTTTAAAGTCACTCTCAAAACTCACCTTTTCAAGGTGTATTTCTTTAATTCATAATTTTGTTGCTTTCCATTGTTAATTATTATATGTTTTCCCTTATTGTTATCTTGCTTTCTTTTCACTGGATATATTATGTACATGTATTGTTTTGTTTACATTGTCTACCCTGCTTCTCTGCGCCTTGAACATCTCTTTATATTGATTTGGCTCATTACAAATGCCTATTATTATTATTTATTATTATCAATATAACAAAGTGCAGGTATTTGCAGGTACTTGCTATGTGTGAGAAAGTTGGCCCCTTTAACAAATATTTGTTTGGTTTAAATTTGCCAAACCGGTACAACCGTATACTCACTGCACAAAATCTTTTACAAACTATTTATACTACATCTGAAATATTTTTTGAAGATGTCTGTTAACGTTACATGCATTTGATGAAAATTTGTGCCTGTTGCAGCTCGTCATGTCTGAGGTCAGGAAGTGCAATCATACTCCTCTGTACTCCTTCCACTTGTCCGGGGAGTGTGATCGCTTTCCTAATAAAATTTAAAGTGCAGTGAATTTAAAACTTCTGTTTGGGAAAAAATGGAATTTTATTCCCACTTGGAAATGAACTACTGGTGTAACAAATGTAAACCTGTAAACTGAAGAGGTGTGTTTTATTGATTGATTTATTTATTTGGTTTAAAACACAATCATTACTGATTGACAAGAGGGAAAAAGCACCCTGAAATGATCAAATTACAGAGGCAAAATGTTACATTTAAATATATTAACCCTAACCATGCTAAATGCAACAATATGCACCAAATGGTTATAGTTGTTGTGATCTGTTGCATTTGGCAGTCAACTCGGATGTCATTCTTTGACTGAATTTGTTGCATTTAGCAGTGAAGTGACTTCATATAGGTTTGGGTGCTTCTATTGTATCTGAACAACTTATAATGGGTATTTCAACAACAACAACATTATGGGAAAAGTATTGAGAAGTATGATGTAATATTAGGTAAGAATCGCAATTCAAATCATATTCAAAAGACTGTATAATAACAGTTAAACATTTAAATAACAGTTACAAGTCACCACTACACTTATGTGCATACTGTTGCATTTAGCAGGGCAAACACCCTTGATCAGTCCTTTCACAAACAGCATGCCTGCACATTGCAACAATATCCCTTGTTGCATTTTGTTGCATTTGGCATGGTTCTCATTTCAACTGTGTTGCATTCTGTTGTATTTGGCAGGCTATGTAGAGAGACCCTTATGGGGGTTGGGGTTAATAGAAATACAAAACACAAGTGTGAATTAACAGAAACAATAACTTTAACACCCTCAAATGACACACCTAATTGGGACAAACGTATTAACTGTGGCACGTGGTCAGCACATAACGACAAGTTTTTCCGTTTTTTCCGTAGGTTAAAAGGGTTTGCTTTGCATGTCCAGGTTTTGCCTGGGAAAATTTATAAAGAATGGTTTATTACAAAATTGTCATAAGCAGCCACATGCTGAATTGCAACAATTCACAATAAAAAGGGAAAACAATACATAATTTGTGAATTTAGTTTTAAAAATCACCTGAAAATTTGACATTAAAATCTGATGAAAAGAAAGAAAGTCATAACAAGTTTTAAAATATAAACTATTACATGAAAAGGTAAGATTTAAGCTTTATTTTTTGCTTAACTAATAATTTTTTTTAATTTGGTTCATCTACAATTGACAAATTTGACAGATAATTGAAGGACCGATTTTGCACACAAAAGATGCTGGAAGATTTTTGCCCCTGTCTTTTCTGACCAAACCACTGTCCCATGTTGATTGACACCCCCCTCTAGGACATGCGGCATGGTGCAGCTTAGGATCTTATGGCATACAAGGATTGGATGAACAGGCATTTGAGTCACAGTGTTTTCACTTTCGTTCATCCTGGCCATCTTAGATTGGATTGTCTTTACTCCGCTCCCCTTCTATATACATTCCTTGTCCCCACCCCCATCTCTTTCCCATCTCATTCTTACCTACTGTACCTCTAT
The DNA here is from genome assembly GCA_023634235.1 of Pisaster brevispinus. Classification (NCBI taxonomy): domain Eukaryota; kingdom Metazoa; phylum Echinodermata; class Asteroidea; order Forcipulatida; family Asteriidae; genus Pisaster; species Pisaster brevispinus. The sequence goes on along the minus strand of JAMKCF010000002.1, from coordinate 2,620,998 downwards.
ACATCTATTCGTTTTGGTTGTTGTTTGTTATACAATTAATCTTTCATCTTGACTGTCCTTGATGTAGACATTCCTTACTAGTTTGTATTTTGAATGTTCTGGCTGAATAAATAATAACACTAATATGAGCTGACCAGTGGGTTTGATGTGGTTAAGCCAATGGAAACATTAAAATATGTCAGTAATGTGTTGACAACGTGCCTTGTTTGAAGGTTAAAATGAAGGACTACAGGCTGGCTGTAGGGGAGTTTGATGTACATGTGCAGACTGTATTGCTGACTCATTTTGTGCTGTGTCCTTTTCGCTGAGAAGGAGCGTTTAGTTGTTTTCTGTCCAAGAAGAATTTTCCAGCATTTAGTTTTTGGCGTCCGATTAGACGAAAACTCATTTATACAATGATGATCTCCAAGTCCAGACTATATGTAAGCTTAGATTTAATCCATAATCCCCAGGGATCTGTTAAACCCTTCTAGTTAAGCCATACTGAAGAAATACTCGGTTGTAGTTACGGGCATTCACCCAAAGGAGCTATCCATGTAAATCTACACTGGAGTAACCCTCAATCAATCAAATGACAACATTTTTTCAGACATCAATCGATCCCTACAATTTTGATCGTCATTTTCAACGACGATTTCACAAGCTCTTTGATCCAGTGCATAATGAATAATTTTACATTGAAGGTATTAGACGGTCACCCCCCTGTTCGGGGGGGGGGGGGGGGGAAGGATAAATCATATCAGAACAGCTCCAATTTATTCATAGTGCGCATAAATTGACAATTTCTTCTTGTTTTTTGAGGGCAGTTGTTCAACTTTGTGATTTTGGAACTTGGAGAGATTTCAACTTGCCCATTATGTCCGAAAAAGTATGTGCACATTTCTTGGAAGTTGCCATGGTACAATTTTGTATTTAGAGAATGAGAAGAATACGAGTCCATACTTACGACACTGCTTGAATAAAGACTAGCCCCTTACCATTTGACATATTGTACAGTATCAGAAGAATAAGAGTCCACACTTAAAACTGTGCTTGAATGAAGACTACCCCCTACCACAGTGTAGGTGCAGAGTGGGAAGGACAAGAGTCCATACTTAAAACCATGCTTGAATAAAGACTAGCCCCTTACCATTTGACATGTTCAATGCACAGCATCAGATGAATTATAGTCCCTACTTAAAAGCAGGCTTGAATGAAGACTACCCCCTCCCGCAGTGTAGTGCAGTATCAGAAGAATATGAGACTATACTTAAAAACAAATGCTTGAATAAAGACTACTCCGTCCCAGTTACAGCATTGAACACTAGTGGAAAAAATATAACAACCCTACTTAAAAACATGCTTGAATGAAGACTAAACCCCCCCTCACAGTTTGTCAGCTATCGCTACACATCATTCACCATTTGAATGACGAAGGTATGTGTTAAAACTGAGACATTTCCCCCAGCTAATGTTTCTGCCGAAGCTGCCCCGCCCTGCAAGGCTGGCTGAACCCGTTCAATCAGCTGTCAAAAATCAATTGAATTACCCAGGTCTGTGAATCCAAGCATAGTTCAGCTTTTCCTACGCGGTTCAGTTATGGATGAGCCAGTATCCCCTGGACAGAACGCTCCCATGCAAGATATCATTTCTACATTTTGAGGAACTTAAATAAGAGAAGCTGTTATTCACGTAGGAATGGGTCTAAACAAGATAACGTCGCTGTGAAATGTTTTCGTGAATTGAAAGTCGACTTGAAGGGGGGGGCGCTGTATTGATGGGAAAGCTACTTTAAAGATGTGATGTCATCAGTAAAGTGCCGTGATATATCCTAGAGATTTCGCAGGACATGGATAAGAACTATCTGAATTCTGACCTTTTTCACATCTGATTTGTAAAAGAAATAGCTGTTGTTTCCCTCAGATAAAGAAGACATCCTGCTTCTCTAGCGCCGAGGATACTGTTCCTAAAAGCTCCTTAAAATCTATAACTCCAGGGTTTACTAAAAGCTGGAAGTGTCAGACCCTTACATGTCATTATTGAAACATACCTCTAAGATCTTGGTTTCAGACAGTTTTGTCAACCATGACTCTTGTCTCTAGGCCCAGGGTTTGCAGACTTCCTTAACTCGTTGACTGCCGCCTACGAGTATATTCGTAGTAACAGGTGTAAGGATTCTGCCACTACGAGTATACTCGTAGAGAATGAAAGGCTTTTGTATTGTGGATTGAATACACTGGCATCACTGAGAAACAAATACGTTTCTGGCAGTGGTGAGGACACATCCTGAGAATTTGTATTACAGCATGTAGACACCAACAATGTCTTACCTACTTGGTATGCACGCATGCGCACCACACTTGGCAAATGGGAACGCCCTACGAATCTATGACTGGCAGTCAACGTGTTAAACATTGAAAAAGTGCCCAAGCCTTATAGTGTACTAATGTACATGGTACTTCTACATCACCATCAGTTCAACATGTCTAGATGTAGTTTGTAATTGTTTATAATAAACATCCAAAATGAAACCGTTTCCCTTGGACAGTCTACAGGCTTTCTCAAAAGTTGAAAACAAACTACCCTTTAGCCGTCTAGTGTTACAATGTTGTACAATCACAATGTTTAGTGTTACATGACAGTTTTTATGATGTCAGCCGACATTATTTGTTTTTAATCACACATTTGCATTACGAAGGTAAACAGCTGAAAAGGAATGTTCGCGGGGGGGGGGGGGGGGCCTTGTCAACAACGTCTTGAAGACATTTTCCAGCGCAACGCTAACTTCTTCAAAGGATCTAATCAGAGATAAAGATTCCGCGTGACGACGATGTCACTCTCTTTTTTTTTTTAATTTGCTTGTGGCGTTCGGCAACTCTGAGGCACTTAAGGGATTGAGTTTTGTTTGCCTGACTGCACTAACGATTGAGACAGCTTCATCCCAAGATATAAATTTTCCTGCGTCTTCACTTGTGTACACACGACGCCAATACCGTACAATGTTTAAGTTTACTCGTAAATTGTTTACTTTGCTGCGAATGTTTAGCGCCTATATGTAAGACTTGCCTTTGCGTTGCAGGTTTTTCCTTAACCCAGCTGGTAAACATTCATCAAAGTAATGTGTTACTAAAGAGATGTTCCCTGGTGTCCTGTGGTATTTAATCGACGCGTATCATCCTGACCCCAATGCCTATTTATATTTTGCGCTGGAGGGAATTCTGAAACTGCTACCGCAAAAATAATTTATAGGAATTAGGAGTACATGTAGGTCTTACAGGATTACGAAGTGCAGTAATGGAACATATTTAAAAGGTATTCTGGTAGAATGCAGTTTTAATTTCATAAGTAAGAATCGAAGAAGTTCTGTGCCTTTGGAGAATGGCTCTGGTAGGGTCAAAATGTGAGCCAATTACCACTCTGTACTTGTACCACGAGTCATTTTAGTCGGAAGCAGGCATGTTATTTATCAAGGATTGTTCCTGATTGTTGATTGGTCTCTCCCTGCACCTTCAGATTTTCTTGAAGGAGGCGAAATTGCCATCACGGAGATGAAAGACTTGGCCCTCAATGTGACCAAACCATATACGTTAACCTAATGTAGAGAGTCTGTAAAACCTTGCAATTCTATTGGCTTGCAATTCTATTGGCTTTATCTCCATGCAACAAGGCACTTTTTCCTCCCAATTTTCAGGACTTTTCACTTTGTGTACAATCTGATACCTGGGAAGGCAGTTTGCCACAGCTGCATGTAAATTTTTTTCAAGCTATAATTGAAAAACCAAGGAGGTTCGACACAGAGGTAATAATGACAAACCATGCCATATTATTACTCTAGAAATTACAATTGCAACCATCTAGTCCTTCAGTTCCTGAAATGTGAGTTGAGCTACAAAGTTCATTTCCGAAATTATTGAGGAGAGCTCATCCCTCGGAACCAAAGTTCACACATTAGTCTGAAAAGTGAAATTGAAACAGGATTTTTATCAAATCTGAATGTTCATTATATTTCTTTAAAAGGGTTCCAAGGTCAACTTGAGTTGTGCGAGCCAATCATTTTCTCAAAAGAATGAGCTCTTATGAAAATTTGGGAAAAACTAAAAGTCGCTATAAACCTCTGGTTAGAATGGTGTAAAATGCCACTGTGTTTGATACCATTCAAGTGCAATTTTGGGGGCAAAATCCATAAAACGTCCGATGATGCCACATTTCAAATATATGCTCTGTACTTTTTTGTTCACAGAATTTTTTAGTTTATTTCTGAATTTTGATGATGTTTCATCAAAACGGCATTGAATTTGACCTTTTGATTGGCGCAGAAATGACGTGTCAACCATAATGATAACAAAGTTTTGCTGTGAAGGAGTACTCAAATACAATGACATTTTATATTATTTTAAGGTGAGATGATTTGAAATTTTTCCCAACCTCATGCGGAGTCTATCTATTGGCAAATGGGTGAATCACAAAACTTGATTTGATTTTTAGAGACCGCCTTTAATTAAAACCATGTGAGTACCACTGACAATTCATGTGCACGCACCGGATTGCAGGATTGGATCGACGGGCTGTTAACTTTTGGCTACATGATTTAATCAAATAATTCCCACTTTGGAAGCTCATTCCCTGCTAAGAATGTAATCCTGCTTTCTTCCTTAATTTGTTAAAATCCCACTCTAAATTGTGAGGACTGCTGTTTTTCACTTTCCTCATGCAGACAAGGTTAAGGAGTGCTGAGGAGAGTGATGGCACTCACAATTTTTTTTAGAAATGATGGTCTGTGATGGTAATTTTTTTTTCTAGCATTGCGAACCTTACAAAAAACCCAAAGTTGAATGAAGCATTTAGATTTATGTAAGCAGATTTTTCATCCAGCATGTAAGAAAAATCCTGGGTTTATATCACTGTGAATTTTAATAACCGAGATGAAAGTATTCTTCAGAAATCATTTGTGAATTTGTCAATGTCAGTCCGTCAGCTGTCAAAAGTAATTTAATAGCTGTTCAAGAGTTAAATTTAGAACGGGCAAAGATTCAGCCAAGGTTATAAACAACTTTGCGGTTAATTCAATCTCTGCATGGTGAGAATATCAAATATCAAATTGTAAATTGATAAAATAGGCGTTTGGCCTCTGACCCTAAGATGCACCAATTGACCCCCCTGTTCAATTGTAAACAATTCCCGCACGCCTGCCCTGACTGCAGTTCTCAAAAGCTCCTCCGGCCGCCAGACCAAAGCAGGCATTTTCATAATTCCTGGACAAACCGCCACCAATTTACCGGAGATGATTTCCCAGCCAGTAATAAACACAAATTGTTCAGAACTGACTGGCCCTGATTTCTCGCTGGCTGCGTGTATAAAAAAATATTTAAAAAAACCACACCGCTGTACCACAGTGCAGTATTTTCCATGGGACTTGCCGATTTATTCCTCCAGGGTGCAAAGCCTGCGTTTGTATCGGGTTTCACTGCAGCAAGCTTGTTTACAACTTCAGCGGTTATTTTTTTCTTTCCCTTTTTCACTTGTTTTGGCTTAATCTTTCAAATGTCATGGATTGCACGGTTTTCACTGGGTCACATTATCAGTTGTCGTAGGAGTTTATTATTCCTCATTTTGAGTTTTCGACACGTTCGTTTGTTACAAACTTGATTTTAATGTGGAGTATTTTTATTTATGAGAAACAGGCTGTAAAAAATAAATTAGCAGCAGTGAGATTGGCTTGAGTGTTCATGGCTTAATTAGAGCTGCTTAAAAGGCACGTAGAACATTGGTAATCGTCAAAGACGGTCTCCCCACTAACTCAACACATACGTTGAACAACAAACCTGTGAATATTAAGCCTGAATCAGCATTTTGAGTCACAAGAAAGTAGGAAAAAAAAAAACCTTGTAAGTTTTCACTATTTTAGAATATTGAGTTTGGTCTTGTGAGATCAAAACTAACAGTTTTACCCATTTCTCAAAAAGAATTGCATTTTAGGCAACAACAACAACAAATAAATAAATAAAATAACAATCAAGGGAAGTTTTGCACCATGATCATCTTAATACCACATACATGTAAGTTTAAGTGCTAATCTGTTAACATTTATTTTTGTCAATCTTACCGATGTTTGCTTAATAGCTTTCTGCTTAAGCCAGTCACAGACAGTACAGTAATCTCGTTCCAGTTATCCAAATTGTTTTTTGCGCTTAGCTACGTTTTCTGCTTTTAAAGCAGCACATTTTTTTTTCCCTGCAGAAAGTGAACGCATACCAATCTGTGCGCATTCGCTGCAGATTTGCGATATCAAGTTTCACCTCTGCTCTTTGTGCTTTTATGAAGAGTGCCTTGGAGGCAACCCTATAGTTCTAATTTTGAGGGCAGCGTACGTCTCATTCTCCTTTTCCAGCCAATAAAGACGAAGACCTCACAAATGTCCCACAAACGGAGTCCTCTATCGGTTGTTTGACCTTTAACTGATAACTCCATGGGATTTATTGTACTTTCAATTTTGGTGCAGATTTCTGTTTATTTGAGGAAGAAGCCGTTGTCTGAACTACTCTGATTCCCTGGTGTGCTTTCCACTAGTTGGCGTACATAATTTATTTCCACCCGGATTAGCCTGAAGACATGGGATCCCATCGATTCCAGCCTTGGGCCAGGGGACCAATTTCATATCGCAAGCTGAACTATATGCTTAGTGGAGTTTCCTGGGTACATGTTTGGTTGGTTACCAGTGAAGAGTGAATTTAGTATTTTTTATTTATTTCGTTACACATCCTACAGTGCAAGCGCCAACAACAGGATGGCGATTGGTAGTCACATACCTACTAATTTGTACTTACATCATGTACATGGGGGGGGGGGGGTAATTGATTGGTTCTATTTTGAGAAATTCTACACAATGAGGTGGTCAGTTATTTACTTCCGCCTTTTCCTTTACTTTATTTAAGTAACTTCCCAGAAAAAAAGGCATTCCTTTCAAGGCATTATCCACTTACCACTGGAGGTAGAAAAGTACAAATGTCAACAGACTTTGGGACTGTTATGTAACCCTCGCCTTGTTTGCACAGGGAAACCTTGGTAGAGACAGGGTTGACAAAAGTACCAGATCGTAATAGTAAGCAGGAGATGTTCGGTAATGTAAAAATAGAACAGCCAGCTCGGATGGCTACTTTGTTGACATGGTGTTCCTGAAGGATCCTTTTTTGTTCTATGCTTGCTTGGATTTCTCGAGAAAGTCTTGAGGTTGATGGTTAACCGCAGTTAACCGTGGTTAAACCACGGTGGTGAAAACACGGTTAACCGTGGTTAAATGACCATCATCGGTTTACTCTTGTGCACTACATGAGGTTGCACCACTAGACCAAGGTTACCTGCTTGGATTAGGTCTCAAGAAATCAAAGTGAGGGCAGTGGTTAAACCATTCAGGAAGGTGGTCCAACCGCGGTTAACCATGAACAAATGACCATCACCGCTTTGCTACTGTTACTACTGTGCAACGCAGGTTGCACCGCTAGTTGCCAAGGTTACCTGCTGCATCGAGTAACTTTATGCAGTTTCTCACCTGTTGCTCTAAAGTGCATTCCGATTAAATATTTACCCACTTTGCTTTTAATATTTATCCGGCTTAAAAAAGCAGTCCATATGCAACCTCACATTTCTAACCATATTGACCACATTATTGGAGAGTGACTACTACATTGGGATATTCCAGGCTTCCATGTTTACCAACTTCACCGGTCCCCTCCCGAGAAAAGCAATAAAACAAGCCTTTCTGTTTACCCAGGCCAACACTAGTAAAAATAACAGAAGAGAATAAATAAAAGTCTGCCTGCTAATTTTGAGGCGGTGGAGGGGGGGGGGGTTGTTGAGCTGTAGGCGAAGTGTTTTATATAGGTTAGAGCAGACGGCACTGAAGAACACTTCGCGTTGTCGTTTGAAGCAAAGATGGTCCACTTAACATTTCATTGCGAAACGGGTTTGAAGACATGCAAATGAATGCGGGGGAAGTGGATTGTTTATGGTTTATGTGACATAGAGTTAGTGTAATATTCCCTTTATAAAATGTTGTTGTTGTTGTTGTTGTTGTTTAAAATATTGTTTACAGTTATAATTTTTGTTAGAATTTATAATGAAGAAACCCTTGCTCAACACATTTCCCATGGGCTTCTGGTAATCTTTGAAGCCAGTTTGCGTGAAGTGGGCGTGGCTCAAGGTGGAACTGCGACGCACTAATGAACGGAACATCAGAGTCTTCCACGAAGGCGCTATATATATAGGTTGAAGTTTTTTGACATTGGCTGATAATTGCAATGTAAGGATTTGACGAGAATATTTTATCATTTGATAGTGAAGTACAATTGTAATTACAAATGTACCTTGTTCTGTTATCAAACACCTGAGACAAAGGACAGCTGCTTTCAAGTTCCCGGCGGAAAACATTCCTACTCAAATTGCAGATTTTACTCCGTTTTTTATTCACCAGTGTGAACGCCATATTACTAGTGTTTTGAAAGCATCATTGCGTACACTGAAACTTTGTTAACAAAAAAATTTACAGCAATAAATAAACCACAAGGGAAACTGACTGGGTACATTTTTAATAATGTTGGGTTGAACAAAGAAAAATTGACTTGATCGGGACTTGAATCTGCCACCTTTGGATTAACGTGCCGGCGCTCTACCCACCGAGCTATCTAGTCCTAATGTTGGGCGGTTTCCCTATTTTGTCAATATTGTCTGAACAATTTCTACAGAAACCGATAGACTGTTTTTATGATATTTTGGACAGAAGGGCCACTTTGTAAAACTGCTGACGACATGCACCATACCACAACTATACTACCCCCCCCCCAATTTCCTCTCAAGTCATAATCATCCATTCCCAATGGAAGATTAATGTAGGCATCGGTAAAATAAAAATGTGTGATTGGGAAAGATATGTCCTGTTACGAGAAGCTCATTCATTAGGATGTTGTTGAACAAACATTACTAATGTGTTTTTGTTGGAATGAAATGCGCCGTATCGCCATAACTGTTCTCAGGGGATATTTTCCCCATGATTTGAATGCCTGTGATGAGGCCATTTTCAATTTCCAACTAGCGTAGTGATAAAACTTTTCATGGGGGGGGGGGTAATTACCATGCTTATTAGTTTTCAGAGTTTAATTAATTGGTTTTGATGCGGATGAGATGGGGAGAGAAATGAGTAATTACAAAATTAATGAAAAAGGTGAAGTATATTATGAAGTTGCAGATAAGTGGATTCAACTTTCTGTGTTTAATAAATTATTAGTTTGGGGAAAGAACTGTTATACTACCCCCACAGTCTTGGCAGGATTCTCCCCCAAGAATTTTTTTCAAAAGCTGGGAGAAAAAGCAACGATGTTCACATAAAAATATCGCTATTGTTTTCATGAAGAGAAGATTTCATTTCAAATCATAAATGTTTGCAAGTAGTCCATCTCCATTTATGAAACAGTGATGCAAGTTCTTGATTAAGCCCTAGTGTAAAGTTTCAGGTTTGCTAATTGATGCGGAACGCTTCGTGGGAAGCGGGTGGATGCAGGGATTTATGAAGTACGGTAGAATAGAAGAGAGATGGAATACAAATATATAACGTTCGCCAAATCCTTTTGATAATTTTATTCCAATCTCCTGATCTCTCAATCATACGTCTCTCCTCCTCCACAGCAAAATCCCAACTGCCTTATTTCTTAATAACTTCTACTTAATTCCAATTAATAATATTATTTTCGAGTTCTATCGCATGCGCGCATATGCGTTCACGCATGCACGCACGCACACAGCTCTTCAAGACATGTATAATTTCACATCACTACGCTAGTATTGTCCATCCATCCCTCCCTCCCATCTCATCCGACCTACAATTTGGATTTAAATACAAGCCTTTCAAATATCTGTAGAGAGAAGTTTTTTTGGGGGTGATCTTGCAGACAGATCTGTCTATTTTGCCATAAATGTCTCTGCATCATTTAACACACAGCAACGATACTTTGGATGACCTACATGACTTTCATTAAACAGTGTTAAAATGTATCGTCTCACGCAGCCGATGTTTGTATAATACGGAGGGAGAAAAAAACTAGTAGGTTTCTGACTGCTGTTGCAAATCAGTCTCTTCCTTCAATTTTCAATATCTTAATATCCTGGGCAGTAAAGAAGCGTCTCTGTTCTCAGGATGTGTGGTACCAAGATTTGTTATCGCTCTTCTCTCCTGCTAAGATCTCAGACGATAACTGATTCCTCTATCAGATTGCGAGAGGAGGTAATAACTTTCGTTGTCTCCAGTTACATTTAGAATTCGTTTAAGGAAATGAAAAGGCATTGTTATTAATATTTTTCTAAACTCAGTGGACGGATGAAGGGGTTGAATGTCTCAACGGTTTATTCTTCACAGAGACCTCCATGCTTCTGGTTATTGCCTTGATGCCCCTGGTCATTGCATCTATGCTGCTCTAGTCATTGCCTTGATGCCCTTGGTCAGTGCCTCTATGCTGCTCTAGTCATTGCCTTGATGCCCCTGGTCATTGCATCTATGCTGCTCTAGTCATTGCCTTGATGCCCCTGGTCATTGTCTCTATGCTGCCCCTGGTCAGTGCCTCTATGCTGCTCTAGTCATTGCCTTGATGCCCCTGGTCATTGCATCTACGCTGCTCTAGTCATTGCCTTGATGCCCCTGGTCATTGTCTCTATGCTGCTCTAGTCATTGCCTTGATGCCCCTGGTCATTGTCTCTATGCTGCCCCTGGTCAGTGCCTCTATGCTGCTCTAGTCGCTGCCGTGATGCCCCTGGTCATTGCATCTATGCTGCTCTAGTCATTGCCTTGATGCCCCTGGTCAGTGCCTCTATGCTGCTCTAGTCATTGCCTTGATGCCCCTGGTCAGTGCCTCTATGTCGCTCTGGTCATTGCCTTGATGCCCCTGGTCATTGCCTCTATGCTGCTCTAGTCGCTGCCTTGATGCCCCTGGTCATTGCCTCTATGCTGCTCTAGTCATTGCCTTGATTCCCCTAGTCATTGCCTCTATGCTGCTCTAGTCATTGCCTTGATGCCCCTGGTCATTGCCTCTATGCTGCCCCAGTCATTGCCGTGATGCCCCTGGTCATTGCCTCTATGCTGCTCTAGTCATTGCCTTGATGCCCCTGGTCGTTGCATCTATGCTGCTCTAGTCGCTGCCTTGATGCCCCTGGTCATTGCCTCTATGCTGCTCTAGTCATTGCCTTGATGCCCCTGGTCATTGCATCTATGCTGCTCTAGTCATTGCCGTGATGCCCCTGGTCAGTGCCTCTATGCTGCTCTAGTCATTGCCTTGATGCCCCTGGTCATTGCATCTATGCTGCTCTAGTCATGGCCTGGATGCCCCTGGTCATTGCCTCTATGCTGCCCTAGTCATGGCCTGGGCTCCTGGTCATTGCCTTGATGCCCCTGGTCAGTGCCTCTATGCCGCCCTAGTCATTGCCGTGATGCCCTTTCAAATGTTCGGACAGTAGGAATATTCTCATATTACAATTTAAGGCATTTATAATATTAGGCGTTTTAAAACATTGTATCAAAGCGCTTTACACTATAACTACTCCTGTTCAATGGGCCTTAATAAGCCTTCATAAAACCATCTTAACTCTTTTGGAGTATGCAGCACCGGCAATCAAGTTGGAGCACAGGTTGCTTATAATTCACATCAGCAATCTCTCCCCTCGCAGGTATCCATTTTCTCCTGGGTGATGAGTAGCAAATTAGTTAAGTGTCTTGGTCAAGCACACAAGTAACATGTATGATCGGGATTCGAACCCACACACTCTGATGACTCAAAAGCATCACAACTTGAGTTTGATGCTCTAGAGCACTCGGCCACGATACCATTATTTTTCTTGCTTGGTAAAAATGTGAATGAATTAACCCTAACTTAATTGAATTTAGTAGACTTAAACCACTGGCTCCCAGTACGAGGCCAAGCTTAATAATATATTTACTGTGTTCAAACATTGAACGTTTAGTTACCACAAAGGGGATTTATTTTGATGGATTATTGGTCAACTTCTGGCTGGAACATCCAGGAGGGAGTCTTGCGTGACTCCTTCCCAAGTCCATAAACATTCAACCTGTTTGTTATGACTAATGTTGTCTGTATAAAGCGTTCTAAACTCGCTGATGATTTTTCTGTTGTCAGAAAGGAAGAAGAATTGATCTGTAGCTTGCAGACGTCAGATCAGGTTTGCCCCATCATCGATTTAGTCTAATGTTCACTACATCGTATTGATTGGGAGTTGATCGGATATGCTCTAATAGGACATTATTTTTTCTTCCTAGGTGTCCATCACTTAATAATGCACATTGTGCGATTTTAAGAGAGGGGTTGGATTGTGAAATTTGGATTGATGTTAATTGAAATGTAATCTGCAGAGAATTCTACAGAGAATACAATACGTGTCTCGCATGTTTTAACAGACGTAATATTTGCATCGGGGTGAAGAATTTTAATTTGGTTTTACCCTTACACCGATGTGTATTAAGCACTGTTTGCTCAGTGCTCTCCCGAGCTCTGTGAAAAAAAAAAACTACAGGCAATCACTTCAGTGGGATTTGAACCCACAACCTTTGCATTGCTAGAGCAGATGTCTTACCGCTAGACCACCGAGCTAGCCCGATGGCTAGAGGCGGGTTTGAAATCCTTAGCAGCGGGTACTGCAACGATTTAATAGATGTAATATTTGCATCGGGGTGAAGAATTTTAATTTGGTCTTTACCCTTACACCGATGTGTATTAAGCACTGTATGCTCAGTGCTTTCCCGAGCTCTGTGAAAAAAACCACAGGCATTCACTCGCATGTTGTCTTGATCTGTAGTCTTTCTGCAGCAGTCTGTGATATAGTATAATGACTGTAAACAGGGCAGAAAGGAAATGTTTTTTAATGTTAACTGTGGGTTATTCTGCAAAGGCTACAGAAGTGTTTGTGGTTTTTTTTCTCTCGCTGCATCTCTCACTGTAGTCTTTCTAGTATTCTAGACAATATCATTGCAGTAAACATGAATAGAACTGTTGATAATTGCTTTTTTTTTTCTGCAGAGACTGCGAACTTGTTGTAATTTGTTTTCTGTCTTTTGTTCTGGAGTCCCTGTCTGAGTCTGGACAGTGTATTACAATAAATGAGATGACAATTTGATGTTAAGCTAATAATGTTTGTTGCTGATAGTGTATTCTGTAGAGGCTACAGAATTTGTTTAAAAGTCACTTTTTTTCTTCTCTCTGTTGATTTCATGCCTTGTTCTGCAGACTGCTGCTTATGACAAGCTTAAATTAAGATTAATGAAGTGTATTCTGCAGAGATTGCAGAGCCCTTTCGTAGCAGTTTACAGAACGTCATTCTGTTTGTTCTTCAGCAGTGATTATAACTCTCTTCTTTTATTCTTCATCATTTCTGCAGACTGTTTCCGAGCAGCAGCGGAGGCAGGACCTCATGATATCTTAAAACTCTACAACATCAAAGGAAACATTGTTAATATATCACAGAAGCTGGATGAGAACACGCCAGATACTCCGTACAAACTAGAAGTGGTCGCGTCACAGTGCACGGGTAAGACGTTTTAGATCACCCCGATATTTTCTTTCAAGAGCTTGGTAGATTTATGGGTAACATCCACGTGATAACAATTCCTTTTGGGAGACGTTTTAGTTCGAAGAAAAATTGAGATTTAAAATGTATTTGTTTTCATTACCTCTTGTTGCTGAGCGCCATGATCCAGATGGAATGGCGCTATACAAATCCTGTTATTATTATTATTATTATTATTGCAGTGAACGATTTCCCTTGTATCGCATCGCATTTTGCGATGCAATTGGAGCGATTTGCGATGCAATTTTACAAAGTGCATCGCACAATTTGCGATGCAATTTGCGATGCAAGTTTTACTAAATTGTATAGTTATAAAAATAAGTTTACACCCACAAGGTTTCGGATTCACATTTACCTAAGCTGTGGCGGTGGGTGTTTGAGGAATTGCCTTTTATTTAGCGTGACATCCGACAAGACTAGAGCAAGGGAAACAATCATATCGCGCACGACGCCGCGCTGTGATCCACATTCCCCCACACATGATGGGTCGATGGAAGCAGCATCGGTAGGGTTCGAAATTAGCGGTCGCCAAATGCGAGTGAAAACAGCGGCGTGCGAGTCAAAACCCTTCCCTAAGTAGCCCGCCAGGCTAGTCAAAAAATTGTTCCTTTTCACAATAAATGAGGGGTACAGTTGTAAAATCCCAAAGAGAGATTATTTTTAAGTTCATAAAATGGTTTAGCAAGTCTTGATATTTGCTAGATTTAATGTGACCGCGATCGCGATCGTTCAATTCATAGTAAACAAGCACGCACTTCCCTTAACCACATGGTAGTGAGTAGCCAACGTTCGCCCGCACGCACACAACACATGGTAGTATTATGGTTCAGTACAACAGCAGGTCCAAAGTCCATCCTAACCAACATTCCGCACGCTGTGATTGGCCCGTCAATAAATTCATATTCATAAGGAAGCTTGGCTAGCCTCCAACTCCATACACGTTCACGAGTCGAGTAAAGAATTGCTGCACAACGTGGCGCACGCCCGTGGATTCTGTACTATACACAGCGTTGGGTTCAGGCTATTCAAGCATCGACAACTTTTGCCGATAGAGGGCGTTGTAGTGCAAAGTTCATTGTATTTTTTCTCAATGTGCGTCGTCGATCGATCGTTAACACGAAGATTTCATTGCAAAAGAAGTTCTATAAAACCGATTCTCAAATTACAAATCCATGAAAATGGTTATTGATGAAAACAAGTACTATTTAGGGCAGAAAATAGGGGATAAGATCGTTAAAAATTTTTTTTTAAAATCGTAAAGTTTTTTTTTAAAAATCGTAAATTTTTTTGGGGTTTTTTTGACGCTACGAAAATTGTGTGCATTTAATAATACACGCAGGCTAGTGGAAAAACTTGCGGGCAACCCAAAATTTAAGTTGTCTCTAGTGAAAAAAAAGTTAAGGGAGTAGGCCTTTTTCATATTAAGTTTTGGAGCGTCTTATTCTTTAATTATAGACATTCTGAAAGTAGCCTTGGCCTGAAGTTAAGCCTTAAAAAACACACAAATAAACCTGTGTCATAGGGTAAAATTTTCAACAATATTTAGGCATTTTAAAATTTGCTATACAAAATTTATGGACTGCTATGCAATATTTTGAGATTGCTATGCAAAAATTTGGGACCAAATCGTTCCCTGTTATTGAGATGTCATAGAAACTTTACATCTTCGAACAGTGTAGTCTGGTTTAGCCATTTATACTCACCTGATGGAAGACATTTCGGGATGCAGTAGAAACAACAACAATAACAATAACAACAACAACAACAATCGTAAGACCAACAGAACCATTTTAAGCTGGGCAGGGCAGACAAAAGTGCACCCACAACACTGTGGCTTGAAAGCCTTTCTATCCAGGCGTAAATGGCGGCATAAAATAATTTGGGGAAAAAATAGAAAATTTGCTGTTGCAAACTGCTTACTAACCAAAGGACCTATGTTATAAATGCAAAAAAATGGTCTGACATTTTGACCCGTGCAGAGTCTTTTAGCCCTCGAGAAAGACTCTGCTAGGGTCGAAACATCAGGCCACTAACTATTTTTTGCATGAAATAATTTTGAACGAGGTATATACACTGTATTAGGCATTGAACTTCACTCTTGAAGGGGCACGGCAATTTTCCTACTGGTAAGGGGCACTCTATGAGGAAAATGTAAATTTGTATTGGAACACTGCAAAGGGCACCACAGCGATTGCTGTGGGTGCCGTGGGTTATTTCGAGGCCTGCTGTACCTAGAGATATATAGAATAATATTATAAATTATTTGTAAAATTTATGAACACCATGTATGAAAGTAATACACTTGAAAAACCAGGATTCTTCGCTGTTTGTAAACATATGTAACATGTAAGTTGTCAGTAGCATAGTGACAAATTGAATAATCCGTTTCAATGCTCCATGACTTGGTGATGAGATGCAATTTAGCTGCGTCCGTGTTTATTCAATTCAGTGCTGCTTCCAGCTCTTCGCTTTTACTTATTACATTAGAACCAATTAGCGATCTATTTGACACATGGTTTACGGAGATCCATGTAACTACATCATAGTGTGAAGGTGCAGTGATCAGTGATTTGGTTAATAATGTTCATAACACTGTAGAAGAAGCACAGTCGGTCAGAGCTGGTCTTAATATAAAACGCTTCGAGCAGAAAAAGAAACATGGCCCAATTTGCGGCAACGCTTGCTGTTGATTTGATGCACTTTTTGAGGCCATCATTCACGCAGTGAGTTGAATGCAAGGTCATTTTTATTCTTTAACCCTAGTGCACAATGGCCTTGCATTTCTTAAGCTGTACACAAAAATGTGTATTGAGAAATTACGAATACAAGTTCTTGATAAAAAAAACATACGCAAAATCAACTCTGAGGAGGCAAACTTTAACTAAATTATTCTTTTTACAAAATAAACACCAATAACAAAAACAGTTAGCAGTAACAAAACAACACTTTAAAAAAAAAAAAAAAAAATGAAAACAGCAAATCTTTGTGGTGTTTTGGTTGTTTACTCGATGACGATTATTTACAATTGATTATGTACCTTCATAAACTCAGAAGACTTTATTCTGCTCCACCATCGAAGAGAAAAATAATTTAAACAGAAATGCTGAGAATTCTCCGATTTAATCCTGACAAAATAAACAACCGGGTTTTTATGACCTTTCGCCAAACAATTACTGGACCATAAAATAAGTTCCTTTTAATAGAAACTGCCAGCTTGCACAGAATGTTGGTTCAAACACGTACATGTCACAAACAGTGCACTCAATAAACTGCATCTGTGCCAAAGGGCACTTAAAGAGCATTCCTCTATAGTTTATTGCAAATTACACACAAAGCCAAATTCTGGATGGAAATATTTCTGGTTTTTTTCTGCTGGTTGGTTTGTGTCTGAAACTGAAAACGCTTAAAAACCGGAGGCCTGGAATTTCATCTTTGGGAAGGCAAGGCCAGTTTTTATTTTGCAAAGGGCTTTTCCAGCAGAACATTTTTAAGTCTATGGGTGAAGATTGAAAGGGACACCAAGGCCAAGACCAGGGTAACGCAGGCTAGATAGCTATTTCACAGAGCTGTGTCCGTGCAAAATTAAAGCTAAGCACAAATAATGTTGCTTAATTACCACTAAACATTTTACCAGCCGACGCACTACTCTATCGGACATTTCGTGACTGGTTCCTTACAGATTGTTGGTAAGCTGAAACATTTTCTGTTAAAAGAGCTCTATAAAATTTGGGCCCAGCCGTGTCTCGCACGCAGTACACCAACATAAATTTGATCAATACCTGATAATTATAATCAAAAGTTCACATCGAGTATTTTGATGTCCTTACATCCTAAAAACTCCCGGATGAGAATCGCCCCGGTTCCGAGTCCCAGGAGCCTGACCCATTGTTGGGTTATTATGGTCTGGAATCTGAGTCAAAATGACACAGTAACGGGTCAGTCTAACGCAAAATCTGAGCTAAAATACCAATTTCCAGGTCAGCCTGAACCGTAAACGAGTCAGGGCCCCTTGGGAGACGCAAACCAGTCAATCCTGACCCAGGATTTTACAGAATGTATGGTGTACATTTTGCTGCTGAACAACATTATGAGCTAAATCTCCGGGGCCTCTGTGTAGTTCCAGGCCAGTAACCAGTGACCATAGAGAGAGAGGAGCTCAAACAGGTTCCCGGTCGGGATCACCAAAATATTCCCCCGTGCAGTTACACGTCTCCGTGTCCCTCAAATGTAGATGGAGCCAGGGGCTGGTGTTCATTTGAACCGATGTCTTACAGGGTTGAGACATTTCAGTTTATCTAAATTCAGACTTTTTTTTATGTCTAAATATGTGAACAAAAAAGTAGCTTTCTTCATCCCGATGCAAATATTACATCTATTAAATCGCTGCAGTACCTGCTGCTAAGGATTTGAACCCGCCTCTAGCCATCGGGCTAGCTCGGTGGTCTAGTGGTAAGACATCTGCTCTAGCAATGCAAAGGTCGTAGGTTCGAATCCCACCCGAGTGATTGCCAGTGGGTTTTTTTTTTTTCACAGAGCTTGGGAAAGCACTGAGCATACATTGCTTAATACACATTGGTGTAAGGGAAAAAAACAAATTTAAAAAGTAGCAGTTTTTTTCTTCATGTTGAACCCGCGGTGATGATTGGTTTAGGACTCACCACGGGGAAGATTCTGTAAAAATGGATGAAATAATTCAGGACAGTGAGAATAGGTTACGACCAAATTTATTTGCTGTATGCTACCACTGCCGACATGTCATCCAGTATAAAACAATGACTGCGAAAACCACGCACTCTCACTGCTGTGGTGTTGCTGGGCACTGCTGATTGGTGGAAAGCTAGGCTGTTGAAAGTTAGGGGGGTGGAAGCTAGGCTGTTGGAAATTTAGGGGGGTCGAATTTTAACAACAACATTTTATACAATCTCTCCAAGGTCCCTACACTCAGACATAAAGAAGTCCTGGGCCCAGTTTCATAGAGCTGCTTAAGCAAAAGGTATTGCTTAAAAATGTTCTGCTAAGCAGAAATTAGCAGACTACCAGTCATAAATTGTACTTGTGGTATGCTAGTTTGGCTGGTAACCTTATTCTGGTAAGCATAATTCTTGTTGTGCTTAGCTACTTTTTGTGCTTTAAAAGCAGCTCTATGAAATTGGCCCCTGCTCTTTGATCCACCTGTACTTCTCTAGTGCTGAAATCTAGTTCCTTGAAATCTATAACTCCACCCAAAAGGTGGCAGTCCTCAACATATTTCCTCAAATTTCGATCAGAATAAGATTTTCAAACTTGTTTTGTCAGCAGTGACTCTGGCCCGTATTTTTTAATCAACTCGGTTACCTGTGGCCTTTGCATCAGATATAAAGCTCACTGCGTATGCAAATGAATGGTTGTTAATCAATACTCAGAGTGCTTTGTTAATTGCCATTAAGAAAAAGATCACAGGTGTGGAGAGACACAACTCCAAACTCGCTTCATGCGATGCGTTATGTAATAACAGGTGTTAGGAAGAGAATGAGACTCGTCCCGCTTTTCATTAATTACTCGTTACAGTGACACGTAATATGCAAATGAGATGAATTGTTACATGTACGGTGTAGCGATCATTAGCATAAAGGCGTTACGTGAGTTGTGCTACTGTAGTTAAAAGCATTTCTTTACAGTGAAAAGAAAATTATGTAAACACTAAAAACACCGTTGGTGAGTTTGGTCGACTGCACTCATACCCCTTCCCCGTAACCCCCACACTAAATAAACTCCCATAGCAACCAACGCTAAATGCTAAATATTCAAAAATACTAAAAAAAATATTTAAGTTTGTCAGCCTCTTGAAAACCACTCAGATATATTTTCAGACAACTAAACTTCAGATTTCTTTTCAATTTTTGGTTGGTCAGCCGTTTGAAATTTTTGCTAATTACCCTAGAAAAAAAAACACCCACCGAAAATTAGCTTTGATCCCAAACCAGTTTTCATCAGGCACTCCTCCGATTCACAGGCCAAATAGGACCAACTTTAAAGCCTAAATTTATCAAATCTCCCCAAAAGTTTAAACAAACAACCCCAAGGTTGTGTTAGATTCTTACCATTACATATTCTATTAATTGCATGACCCCCAAAACCCCTAAAAAGATTCTGTGGGTATACAAATTATGATAGTTAGCTTGCCACATGAATGTTGGCCTATTTAGTATTAACCTCCCCTCCTCCGCTCCCTCATTGCCCCCATTACTACCCCATTACCCTCTCCATTATCCCCCCTCATTCATCACTGCTCACCCATACCCATGACACCAGTCTAAAAATGTACTGTACTTCATAATTGAGCAGAATTTCTCAAAGTTGAGGCACGGTTCTGCAGATTGAAGACTTTAAAGAGTGCATGCGATTACTTCAATCTTTGTCTGGCGTGTGAGATGTCAGGATTTTTCCTGATTTCAGATTTTTTCACTGATTTCCCTGCACCTTCAGATTTTCTTTAAAAAGAGGCAAACTTGCCATCACAGAGATGGAAAGATTTGCCTTTGTTATGACCAAACCTTCATATATCTATTTGAAAAGATGTACATGTAGAGAGTCTGCAAATCTCTTAATTAAATGAAAAATGGTATTAGCTGTTGCAAACTGCTTACCAACCAAAAGGAGCTACATGTATGGTATAAATGCAAAAACAATAGTTAGTGGCCTGACGTTTCGACCCTAGCAGAGAAAGACTTTGCTAGGGTTAAAACGTCAGGCCACTAAGTGACTAACTATTTTTTTGCTCTTAATTAAATGTAACATTCTGTACATTCAGGGAGCTTCACTTCCACACAAAGAAGGAATTTTTATTCTATTTTAATTTTTTTTTTTTCATTTTCATACAATCTCATCCTTATCTTTTTGAATTTTTAAAAAACATTGTGTAGATTTTAATAAAATACGATCCGTAAAAAAAAAAAAATCAATAAGAGAGAAGAGCAGAAATTATCTGATTGGCATTGCCGGCAGTAAGTTGTTACAAAAAAAAAATTGTAAAAAGAGAATCTCGACAAGCAATCTTCATGGTTCACAAACCGGAGAACTGCCCGGGACTTCAAGATGTTGAAATTCAGGCCTCCCAGGCTGTATCTTTTTCTCTTTGATTGGAGAGTCGCCCAATAGCGAAATAAAAATCAATGTCAGTTAGATTTTTTTTTAATTAATAGAAGGAACTGGAGGGGTTGCCTCAAGTTTGTTTAGCATGAGGGAATGACCGTTGCTTGTGACCTGGCTAATGTACATGTACACAACAGCCCGTCAGATATAGGAATAATTGTTGGCGACTGTCGACTGTCGACTACTTTTCTAATAATGCTAATGGTTTTTTGCGTCAGAGTGGGAAGCAAACACTTCTTTCCCCATTAAATGAGAGGTTTTGGTTTTTTTCATCGAAAATAAATTTTAACCACAAAATTTGGAGTTGTGTTGCCGAGTTGATGGATTGATTTAGTTCATATTAGTTTGCTCGTTTTGAAAGATTTTGCGCATATACTCAACATTGGTAATTGTCAAACACCGTTATCCCCACTTTGTGTAAACCCAACGTAAACGTGAAATAACAAACTTGTAAAAGTTCAAGCTGCATATAATACATGTATTGGAGTTACAAGAAAATATTGAAAAACTCCATTACTGGTTTTTCACCATTTTCAAACATCGACTTTTTTGGAGATCAAAACTAATTGTTTAACTCATTTCTCGAGAACTTTACTCATTTCTCGAACTCATTTTAAAGAAAAAAATATTTAATTGAAGTTTTTCACTTTGGCCATCTCGATTCCATTCAAGGTGCATATACAGTGTATGGTGCAATCTGGGAACAGTTTTACATTTTCAATCTTACCAATGTTGTCCACACCCTCGATAATCATTTTTAATTTTGAAAATATATTCTTTTCAAAGTAATTTTAAAAAAGACCTCCGCTTAGGGAACTATAAGTTTGCTTGTAAGTTTCCTGTTAACAGGATTCTAAATAACCTGCAATTCTCGCATACTTCAAGAAGAACCTAAAAGCACAATTCTGGACTCTCCAGCAGTTGTCAAAATGCAAGGAAGAAAGAAGTCTGTCATTTGAACCGTGTAATGTTTGAAGCCACTTTATTGACGGGGCAGTCAGCATGCATGTTCCTCCGTCGCTCCCTGTTTTGCTGAACGGCGTTAAACATCAAGATCAAGGGTTTAGCTGCCGCGGAGAATCTCACCTTGAGTTCCCATGGACGGCAAACGTCAGAACTTCGTTAAATCTTGCTATTGTAACTGTTTTTTGATCAACATTCCGCCGGGGCTTCGCCTTGGAGAATCTCATCCGCAAATCAAAGGATTTGAACATTTACGTGCCTTCAACGGAACTGAACCCGGAGTTCATTTTCTCCAAGGACGACGGTGACATGTCGACCAAAGTTCTGACATGTCAGGCCTGTAGGGCTACCTGGAAGCAGGGGATTTGCCCGATAGGACTTTTTTTTTTTTTCTTGTGTAATTAGAGCTCATATTGGGTAAAATGAAACCTTATATAGGCTAGAGACAAAATGGATGACTCTGCCTATCTGTTCATTTATGCCTTCCGGACTATGAGATCAGATTCAAAAAAATAATTTGTTGGAAGTCTGGCGAGATTTGAGATGGAAATAATTTGTTTTCTTTGAGATTTGAAACAATTTCTTCTTCATATCTTTCGTACTAAATCTTCAAATACTCTGTTTATTCCCCCTGACGACGTCCTAAATCCATTAAAATACTCCACTCTATGGTAACTCTGACAAGATTGGTATGTCTGGCCTCATGCTGAGAGTGTGTGGTTCGGGGGGTACAGTTACCAAATCCATCAAATTCAAGCAAAACTGTGAACTGGATTTTGAGGTTCGGAAGTGTGGGGGGGGGGGGGTAATCATCCAAAACAAATTAGAACCTAAACAAAGTGAGGTATGTCCTAAAAATGTGATCAAATTATCTTGAATACTGTACTTTGTTTTTACTCTTTCACCGATTTGTCTTTTAAAAGCACTGTATACTCAGTACTTCCCAAGTTTTGTGGAGAAACAAACAAACACACAACAGGCAAATCACTCAGGTGGGATTCGAACCCACAACCTTTGGGTTGCTTGAGTAGATGTCTTACCACTAGACTACCGAACTAGCCCGGCGGCTAGAGGCAGTTTCGAATCCTATGTGGCAGCAACGGGTACTCACTGTTAGGATTTGTGTAAAAATCGATAGATTTACTAAATGAATGTAAGAGGCACGGTAGACACGGCAGTTTAGAGTCAACCAGTTCAAGGCTTTGATCATGTTTTGGAAAAGCGCAGTACCTTTTTATTATTATTATTATTAAGGCAATCTCCAACAACAAGAGATAGTCACACAACGGCAACATGACAATTCAGGGTCTCTTGTGTTTTAGCGAGGTGATCCTTTGCATCCAGTCTGATTGCTTCCAAATAGCTTTGGATAATTGCCCAGTGAATAAGGCCCTTCAAAAACAGTCAATATATAATTCTACCCAGTGGATAAGGCCCTTCAAAAACAGTCAATATATAGGTATTAATTCTAGATTGCGAAGCCACACAATATTACCAGCTGGGTAACATTCAATATGGAATTCATTCACTTGACCTCACTTTATTTTCCGACTTGCAATCAATTTTCTCTCCCGGCATCTGAAATTACTTTGGCCAACGATGTACAGACGTACGTCCGGGGAAAGAATTTTCCTCTGTGACGGTGTTAGAGTCTCGAGATTTATATACCAGATGTTGGGTTTGGTGTCATGCTCGCGTTACTCTCATTTTGTGTAATGGGGCTTAATGTAAATCCATTCTGTGATCTTGTAACTAATTTTGGTAATCCTGATATCTTTCATTGGCTGCGGCCAGCTTCAGTTTAAAGGGCTACCAATTGGGCAGTCAAACCAGTTAACCGTTTGACTGTAAAAAAAAAAATATATATGAAGTTGAAATCCGTTCAAAATTGCCTTTAACAGTTACACGAAGCGGGTGGTAACAACAAATAATTAATTATTATATACATTTTTTTAATGGGACCTTTTGTTGTTGTTGAAAATCTTAGTCCCAGATGCTATTCAGGGAGAATGATGTGGTGTTTCATCAGCAGAGTGTGGGTTCGAGTCCCGGTCTTGACACTTGTACTCTCAAGCAAGACACTTAACCATGATTGCTTTGTCCTTCGGATGGGGGCGTAAAGCTGTTTGTCATTGGTGTTGTGTAATGCACGCAAAAGAATCCAGCTACACTTATTGCTAAGAGAAGGGGGTTGCCCCTTGTGTTTCTGGCAGTGGCTGCTGAATGTGCCAAAGCACCTTGTAAACCCTTACAATGTGTTACATAAATAAAGCCAACATTAAGGTCAAAGTCAAAGTAAATGTCATGAAGACAAGTACCCAACATATACATGAAATAACAACCCTGTGAAAATTTAAGCTCAATTGGTCATCGGAGTTACAATAAAATAGTGAAAAACCTTATCACGGTTTTAAAGGCATACCTTTGTTTCTTGAAACCATTTGATTGTTTTAATCCTATATAAATGTAGGTATATACAATAAAACTAACCTGTGAAAATTTCACTTCAAAAGGTGGTCGCGTTTTGGAGATATCACCGAAAAACTGGAATATTACCACGCAGGAAGAATATTCCCTATAGGAATATACAATCTGAGAAACATTACGGCCGTAACACTTCTCAGATTCAAATTTTGGGGGATAAAAATTGATATATTTTTCCATAACCGCAGTACTTCGAAGTGAAAAGTTTCTCAAAATGCATTATACTATCCAGAGCTGCTGTACTTCTTACCAATTAAGTTTTTATTGCCATTAAATTTCAGAGTCATTACTAAACGTATACAGACCCTTTAAAACATTTAATTTTTTGACTTCCTAGTTTCATTTTACTCATATCTCAAAAAGTAATAGAGTTTCAGGCAAAACAAGTTCAATGGAAAGTTTCCAACACGGCCATCTTTTTATCATGCCACTTTTATGTAAATCTGTCAACATTTATATTTTCAATCTTACCAATGTTATGCACACTGTTTAAGCCGAAGATACGCCTTGATACATTTCTGAAGGGAACCAGTCAGGAGCAGTAGTCATGACATGATATTGTAGCTGGTAACCATTTCTGTTGTTTTGGTAGGACATTGGTCGCAGAGCATCGTTGAAACACCAAACAACATACAGCCCTGATATCTCCTGGAGGCAATTGCCACCTTGCCCCTGGTCATTGCCTAGGTGCCTTTTACAATGCTCAGTCCAAATTTGTCATTTTCCTCAAACTCTTGCGTTTTATGAAAGAACAACTGTCTCGCTCTTACATAGAAATAAAACATAGAACATAGAATTAGACCTGTATGTAGATATTTTATTGAAGCACTAATCCCTCTCCCCACCACCCACCCATTACACCCACCCCAATTCGACGTAACCGTTGATAATTTCCACTGCCCCCCATAATCGTCATGACGTCTGCTCGGTAATTGTTGCATCCATCGCTTACGTGCTG
The DNA here is from genome assembly GCA_023634235.1 of Pisaster brevispinus. Classification (NCBI taxonomy): domain Eukaryota; kingdom Metazoa; phylum Echinodermata; class Asteroidea; order Forcipulatida; family Asteriidae; genus Pisaster; species Pisaster brevispinus. Next base: position 2,595,869 of record JAMKCF010000002.1, on the reverse strand, counting down.
CCTGCGCACATTCCTCCTGCAGCCTAATCGCGGCCATAGTAAACCGATCTTTTCCATATGTCAGAGATTACGGTAAGCCATAGTGTTTTTGATTAATTTGTCAGTCCATATATTACGCAGTCATCATATGCGCTCATTATGTGATTGGGGAACGGTATGTTCGACTCCATAATCAAGAATAGAGTATGCACCCCCCCCCCCCCCCCCCTCCTTTGATACCCACTGTTATCTGCTCAGTACCAGCCGAGTGGTGAATTACTGCAATTGGTTTCAATTTCAGGAAAGGCAAAACAGTTATAATGGTTACCGGTTAATATATATATTTTTTTTCCTCAAAGGGTGTATTCCATCACTTATATAAAGATGGAAAATATGTGGACCGGTGAGATTTGACGACAGTTGTCCTGGGTGTCATCAGATTTGCCCCAATGCAACAGTCATTGCTTTCATCCTACAAGAGCTTCTTCCATTTTTTTATGGCCACAGATCATTTTCTTACGCCGCACCATTTCTTTGGAAAAGTCTTCCTGTGCATATTCGCCAGGCTAGTTCTTTACACTGTTCTAAAGTCTCTGTTAAAAACGCATTTGTTTGAAGCTGCTTATTTGTAATCTGCTTATTTGTAATTTGTATCTTTCACTCATTGTATATTTGTTTTGGTTCTCTTTACGCGCTTAGAGGCTTTTGCATTAGGCGCTTGACAAATGTCTTTATTATTATTATTATTATTATTATTATTAATGCATTTTGGGTAGTCTTTAGGTGGACACTCACCTTTGAAAGTAGAGTAAATCAAATTGAAATCACTCTTTCTGTTGTCTACTCTCCTCCCCCAGGGCTCGAATTTAACACTGGACCGCCGGCCCGAGGCCAGTGATTTTAGCATCGGGCCAGTAAACTCATAACCAGACAAGCCCGGTGGTCTTGTGCTTTCTATTGAGTAATAATAGGCTCACAAAAATATTACACAATGAGTTACATTGTGTAATATTTTTGTGAGTCTGATGAACAACTTTCAATTCTCTTCAGTAGCGAAGTACTACACATAAGACAAATGAGATACATGTAGATGTTCTCATATTGCTTCTTCAACTCATTTTGTTTCTGGTCTTGTAAAATAAATTCTGGTCCAGTAAAATTTTTTTAGCTACAAGCCCTGCGGTCTTGTGGATATTTCCCCCCAAATTCGAGCCCTGTCCCCTCCCCCCAAGATAGAATGGAATGAGCTGAAAATTCGGTGTGGTATTAGAAAGGGGCACCAAGGCCAAGACTAGGGCAATGGATCAGTCAATGGCCTCTGTGTCCTTCTAGGCCTGTAAAATACTCTGGGAAACAGAAGCTGTTGTGATTGCAATTTGTGACATCCCGAACCCCGAGGTCCCAACGGCTATGAATTCAACATGACTATTTACACCAACTCTGCATTCCCTGGTAAACATGCCTGTTTTGTTAGTCGCGAGAGCAAACCCAGTTGAACCCTGCATGAGTCTTACCTTTCAGCGGATATTAATGCGTTAATAATACATATTGTCGCCTTCCGGTTTGTTCCGACACCGTTGCGGAGAGTTGTTAAAGTCCCTCGGGAGCCTTCCGTGAAGCGTGTTACTTTGTCGCGGCGCTTGGAGACGAGGCGGACACGTTGTATGTTGCAGTTATTATTTTTCTCACCTTGGTGCTGCATGTGCCTGTCTCGCTGAGGGGGGGGGGGGGGTTATTCCTGGCAGAGTGTATACATAAATATAGTATGGGATAAAATATGAAAACAATCGTACGTGTACGGAGTTTATGTAGACTGGTTAATGTTGCAGTTTAGTTTATTGCTGAAGGTTCTGGCATTGGACAGTGTATGTAAATTTTGCTTGTGTGTAGACATTAACCATGCTCTAAATCACTTCATGTCTGCTAGAAATGGAGTTTAAAGTTCATCCCTTAATGATAGGTTCTGAACTGTTCATACTTCGGTTATGACCCCCGAAAGAAAAAAATGGGTAATTTTTGTTTTTGCGAAAGGCCTACCTGTTTTTAAAAGGGTAATGGTTTTAAGCGGCCTGCGAATATTGTTTCATCTCTGGACATGGTGGATTAGAAATCAATAAAAAATACGCTGAAAAATTTGAGAATCTCCAAAAAACGCCTCAAGGGGGACTTTTGCGATTTCGTATTTCTGTGGTGTCCATTTGTGAATGCTGCGGGCGGAGATGCGGTTTATACCCTCGTGTTCACTTTGCTAAAATGGGGATGGATTTGACGTACTTTAATAATGAAAACATAGTGTGACAGTTTTTTCATGATTTCTCAACAAGTAGACGCTGTATTCAGCTGAAACTTTTACAGGCGACTTTTATCGTATCTTTTTTGAAAATGTTGCCTAAAAATTAGCCATACCTTGAAAACCAAACGACGACTCTACCTTTTAAGAAACAATTTTATTTTGAAATTTGTGGGACCCCCCCAATAAAACCAAACAAACAAACAAACAAACAAACAAACAAACAACAAAAACATGACATTGGTATACATGTATCTACTTATGTGTATACTTTTCTTGAGTCAGGGCGTACCAGGGTTACTTCCAGAGTGTAAATTTCTACTTGATAAATTTTTAGCAATTGTTCATTTTTCAGACTTGAGTTTTGAAATGGAGGACGTGGTGATTGTGGATTTCCATATAAATGTTTTTAAATGAATCAGCCAATATTGCCAGGGCCGAGTTCCCCCAGACTGCTCCAGAAGTCCATCAAATCACGCTGGTTGTTAATTACATTTGGTTTTTCATTGAGCTGTCAAGTGCATTCCACAATTACTTTTCTCACGGAGAAGTGGACAAATGCCGTAGTCCAGAATTGTGCCATGGAGGGGGGGAAATTAAAGGGTGGTTATGGACTGACGTTTGGCGGTTGGCCAATTTGGCTGTAACCTTAGATCTGTTGTAACAGTTTGCGAGGGTCAAGTGTTGCTGAGTGTGAAATAGGAAGAGGGTCAGAAGGGTGGTTGGGGTTAGACCGGATCTTGAACTTTTCGTCTTTCTATTATTAATCCTCATTTTGTTTAATCTGTACTCCAAAGCCTCTGAGTAGCAGTGACCGTACTTCTAGTTCTCTTTTGTTTTACTTATAATACTCTTGATCCTCCTTTTGTTTTATGTGCGTACTCCAAACCCTCCTTTTGTTGTCTATGTTTGCACCTAATCCTCTTTTGTTTAAGTTGTACTACTAAATCTCCTTTTGTTTTCTTTGTACTCCTAATCCTCTTTTTGATTTCTCTTTGTACTCCAAATCCTCCTGGGGTTTTTTTCTTCTCCTAATCCTCATGTTTTCTTTGTACTCCTAATTCTCTTTTTGATTTGTTTTTGTACTCATAATCCTCTTTTTGATTTCTCTTTGTACTCCTAATCTTCTTTTTTATTTCTCTTTGTACTCCTAATCTTCCCCTGTTTTCTCTGTACTCCTAATCTTCTTTCCTTTTCATTGTACTCTTAACCCTCTTTTGTTTTAGTTTTATTCCTTATCTTCTTGTTTTCTCTGTACTCTCATTATTCTATTGGAGGCTGTTCTGCTCTTAACATCATTTCTCAGGTCATTGACCATCCACACCAGGATTCGAACCCACCCCCAGACTTGCCAGATTTTGAACCTTTATTCCAATTGATCTCCAGTCAGAGCTTGTGTTCCATACATGTACGAGACTGCTCTGCTGTAAACATCATCTCTCAGAACCCATAAGAATCCCGACCAGGAATCTAACCCACCGTCGGCCTGACCAAAATTCCAACCCGCTTCATAATGTCCACCATATATTGACTTCAGTGAAATTTTCCACACAACTCAAAAGACAAAAACAACAGACACCTTAAGAAGTGTCGCTGCTCAAAACTGTCATCATAAACTCTTGGATTTTATTGTTTCCAATATGAATAACCACCTTGTGAAGAGTTCATTCAAGCTCTTCACCCAGTCTCACTTTAAAGAGTAAATTGATCAAGTAGCCCCAGCTAGTGTACACACGCTCCCGTCAATTTAACCTCCTCGGCCCTTTAACACTTGTGATGCTGTCAACGGCTAGAGTGCAAAAATCGATGCTTGTCAAGATAAATGTACCGCGGAAGTTATGCACTCCAGAGATGGTTTGGTCATAAAAGGTACCTTCGCTTGAACGTTGGAGATTTTCACACTCTGGGTTTGGACAACGGCAGGCTTGTCGTCTAGTCTTTTCTCAGCTTGAGTTTTTTTTCTTCCCCTACTCCAATTTTTATTGATATTGCTTGGGACAAATTTATACGGCAATGAACTTGTAAGTATCTCAGATTTGAGGTGACAGAGTTAAAAAAAAAAAAATTGGGGCTACGCTTTGGAGTAGTCTCGTTAGGAGTAGAGCTGGTTTTGAGAATAACTGACTCGTCAACATGCATGTCCCTCTCGATGCATGAAGGCATATTAATTCATAAGATTTATTTTTAAGGACCATCAAGTACAGGCCTGAGACTTTATGAAGAAAGTGGAGGCAATTGCCTCCCCGCCTCTGGTCATCGCCTTGATGCCCCCAATAGAAATGAAACTTGCCCTTGTGGAAACTGCATTGCCGTGTAAAGAACGAAGTGTCTGGCCGCTTGTAATTTAATAATAATAATAATAATAATAGTGTCAGTCGTTTATACATGTAGCAACTTTGCCACTGGATTCAGAGTGCCGTGACAAGTCTGACAGGTGTGCTATCTTTTGAAATATGAGAACCATTCCAGGGTTCTCCCCCATGTACAAGCTAGCGTATCGGGCGGATACGTGTGAAGTGCGTGCCGATACGCGCAAATTTCGGCCGATACGCCCAAAAAAAATAATAAAAATTTAATTCTCAAAAAAATCGAGAGAAAACCATACAGAATGCTCCAGATTGCACAGTAGAGCTTTTAAAACGAAAAATAAAAACACCAAGTAGAAAAACTTTCCGAAGATGTTGTTTCAATTTAGCGTGCTTCGGCCATACATCAAACAATTTGGGTCCAGAATGCCCCACAGTTTTGAAACCTGGGGAGAACCCTGCATTTATAGAGACACCCGTAGATAAAGCGCTGTATAAGAACTGATTAATATTATAGCACCTGAGGTTTAAAAGACGTCGCAGTGCAATCTGCAATCATCCATTCTAGAAAACACCGCGGCAAACCTATTCTCTTAGCGATAAGTGTACTGGGCTCTTAACACATAGGCACAGCTTTATGTCCCATCCAAACGACATAGATTACAGTAGTAATAATAATAATAATAATAATACGCAGTTCTCATATAGCCCTTTATCACACCTCCAGGCATCTGAATGCGCTTATTAAATGTTCCTCAAGGAATACGGAGCTATGTTTGAAATATAAGACCCATTTCTTTACATAGTGCCAAGTAGTGGCTTGAAAGGTGCTGTGGCACAATCTGCAGCCAACCATACCAAAAAAACACCGGGGCAGACCCCTTCTCTTAACCCTAACCCCCATTAGGGTCTCTCTAGAAAGCCTGCCAAATACAACAGAATGCAACACAGTTGAAATGAGAACCATGCCAAATGCAACAAAATGCAACAAGGGATATTGTTGCATTGTGCTGTCTGGGAAAGGACTGAGCAAGGGTGTTTGCCCTGCTAAATGCAACAGTATGCACATAAGTGTAATGTTTAACTGTTATTATACAGTCTTTTGATTCTTACCTAATATTACATCATACTTCTCAATACTTTTCCCATAAAAAACATTTTGAAATGCCCATTATAAGTTGTTCAGATACAATAGAAGCACCCAAACCTATATGAAGTCACTTCACTGCTGAATGCAACAAATTCAGTCAAAAAATGACATCTGAGTTGACTGCCAAATGCAAAAGATCACAACAACTATTACCATTTGGTGCATAATGTTGCATTTAGCATGGTTAGGGTTAATGATAAGTGTACTGGGATAGATTTCACGAGATAAGATTGATCTTAACTGAGTGTGATGTCGAAATACAAATCACTCTGGCAACACTGACAACTCATCTTAAGATGAATCTTAGTGCTTTGTGAAATCGAGCGCAGGTTTCTTTTACGTGCATTACACAACACATGGGACCCACCGCTTTCCATCCCATCCAAAGGGTGAAGCAATTGTTGTCAAGTCTCTTGCTCGAGGACACAAGTGTCATGGCCGGGATTCGAACCCACACTCTCCATATTGAACACAATATTTGATGCGCTACACCGTGCTGCCTTGACACGCTTCCCTGCCACTTATAACCTGTCTCAGCTCGAACACAACACCATTAGACATCTTTCTACTCTTATTATTTTCACTTTTTCTGTCCCATTTCCCGCTTTCTTATAAGCCGTCACCTTGACACACAATGCTTTGAGTGGCCCGTTCTAGGGCCTTGTGATTAGCAACTCCCAACAGAAAGGTTTTCTGGAGCGAGAGAAGAAAAACCTCTCTCTCAACGTTTTCAGGATTTTAAATGTTATTGCAATCACATGCAGCGCTTATGTCTTGTTGTTTTAATGTTCGCTACCTTGCCAAGACTGAAGACAAAACAAAAACGGGGAAAACAAAAGGTCTCTACAGTGGAAAATTCTAAAGACTGGGGTGTCCCACTAAGAATGTTGTGTATGAGGTATATAGGAGGATTTAAAAGTATGTGTATATAGGGACAATGGAAAGAGCAAGTATGTCTCCACAGGGATGTTAGGAGTAGAATGTGTGTGCTTCGGAGTGTTAAGGGCTGTCAAATGTTGCTGGAAAAACTGTTTTTCCCAGCGGCTTTCTACCCACACATGTCACAGCTTTTTCTCCTCCTGGGAGAAGACTGTCTTAATGGAATTGAGCATGGTAGAAGGTTTTTTTAAGATGTTCTCAAGTAATTGTATAATTATCACCTGGACTTTGCCAATAACAATAAAGTACAGGGCCCAATTTCATAGAGGTGCTTAAAAGCACAAAAAGTAGCTAAGCACAACAAAATTATGTTTACCAGAATAAGGTTACCACCCAATCTAGCATACCACAAGTACAATTTATAACTGGTATCCTGCTTATTTCTGCTTAGCAGGAAATTGTTAAGCAATATTGTCTGCTTTAAATATCCCCATTGCAAATTTAACAGCTGTATATAGTATTAAAATTGTTGCTGCCAAAATATAAGATTCGAACCCTCCTCTTGCTATCGGACACAAGCTACAACCCCGGCCAAAATGCTTGGGCCATGCATGGGCCACGTGGCAATAAACATGCCCTTCCCCCCTTCCCCCACTCAATGTTGTTAAACCCCAGCTGGAGCGCAGACCGCGCAATGAAAGCCAACATTGAACGGAAGCCAGGTGACGGTGGCCCAAGAAGATACGGCCGGGTTTGTAGGTGGTGCAAGTTTCTATTTGATGATGTTCTGTATGGTTCTACTACTAATAGACTCCTTGCATTAGGCCACTATCGCTGAAGTCAAACAATGGAAACGTGCGAGGGTGTATAGTGTATGTACCACGCACTACTCTCAGCCATGTCAGCCACTGATAGGTCTACCCGCATCCTCAGCGAGGGCGTTGTTTGAGGTCATATGCAAGGGGTTTATTTGGAATCTTTGTACCAAACCAACTTTTTGTTATTTGTTACTTTTCTTGTTTAAACCCTCGTGAAAGATTTGAAAGTATGATCTTTGACTCCATGGATCATGCACCACGCAAATCTGTCTTTTTTTATACACAATTGTCTTATTTCTTGCAGGAACTCTAGCTGAACAATTGGGCTTTGATATCCAGGACGTAGAAAATAGGTAAGTAGTACAATCTCTATGCTTACATTCTTAGTTGGTTCAAATTCATAATTGGGCAAGGGGAATTGTGCAGACGACCATACGGGGAGTATCCCAACCTCATTCCCAGGTGTGATTGATCTTAGTGCACCATTTTTTTTATCCCAGCTTGCGCTGCTCGCTCATCCCCCCCCCCCCCCCCCCCCCCCCGTATTGGTTAATTAAAATGTGCCAGTTTATGGCCTAACTCTAATACCCCGCCTATTTTTTGCTCATCAAATATGTAAATTCACTTTAGCAACTCTATGCAATGTGGCCCTGAATGGATTTAATTTATCCTTTCTCTGAACTCAATACCGTTCCTTTAACGGTAGCTGATACGGTTCCCATCTCCCCACTGTGTATCAAGTGTATATATAAAAAAAAAAAAAAATTGTCAATTGAATTACCCGAAAGGATGGTTTATTTATAAGGCGGAGCAGATCTAGATTAAGAGTGACCTATATTCCAAGGCGATGCGAGTGTCGTCTCTGCGGTTTATTTTTTCTTCTTGGGAGCGGACATTCTCACGTGGCGTTTTTTATATCCAGTGTTGGCCCAAGTGACAGGACTGAATGTGATAGCTGGTTTTTGTTGTTGTGTGTAGCAGACGTTGATGTTTATTGAGTCGACAGTTTAGAAGGGGTGGTTTTTGAAATACGGAATATTAATTTCTTGTGAACGAGTTTAGCAGATGGCGTTGCATTGGATACGTTGAGGAAATTGTTTGTTATTTGAAAGTAGGCAAAGGAAAGAGATATTAAGTGTATATACATGTAAACATTTAAGCCAGTTTTATACATACATTCAAATTGCTTGACATTTGTCAAAATAGGGACACCACCAACATAGGGCTAGATAGCTCAGTTGGTAAGCACCTGTTTACGTCGAGGTCACACGTTCAAATACTGTTCTAGTCATTTTGTTCTTTGCTCACCCATAATTGATTTTCATGTACCCCTTGTCAGTTTCCCTTGTGGTTTATTACTTCTTCTTTTTTTTTTTAAGAAAACCTTTATACACAATTTGCAAATTTTTTTTTTAAATGATAAAATCTGTTACATTTTTCAATATTGTAATTTCAGAAGGTTCAATTGGTGTTGTGCTAAATGCAGGTGCAGGGTTCCCCCCGTGTACAAGCTAGCATATCGGGCCAATACGCAGGAATTGCGTGCCGATATGCGCAAATTTCGGCTGATACGCAAAAAAATATATATATATGTGACCCACTCTGTGAAAATGAGTCAGATGTTGACAATTTAAAGAATTGAGTTATATGCATGGCTGGAAAGAACACACCAGCAGCAGTTATTTGGTATATGTCTAAGCTTTGGGGTTTATCGTGTTGCTGAGTTACTCCTGTTTGAAATTAGTCAATATATCATTTTTTGTTAAAAACGAATTACAGGTAAAGTGACGTTTTAAACTACCATTTCGCGCAAAAGGATACAAATTAGACTAAAGTGTGATCAAAATTGTTGTATTCATAGCTTTATTGCCTAAAAATAAGTGTTCTGAAAGTTAACCATGCAAATATAGATCTTAAAAAGTAAAAAAAAAATAATAATAATAATATTTTCCACATTGAATTGTCCATTACATAATAATGCATTGGGCGACATCTGACTCATTTTCACAGAGTGGGTCACATATAATTTCTCACCAAAAAATGAGAGAAAACCATAAAGAATGCTCCAGATTGCACAATAGTGCTTTTAAAAACCACGATAAACACCAAGTAGAAAACATTCCGAAGATGTTGTTTCAATTTAGCGTGCTTCGGCCAAACATCAAACAAATTTGGTCCAGAATGCCCCCCGCAGTTTTGAAAAAAACCTGGGAAGAACACTGAGGTGTGCGTCAATTGAACAAAAACTGAGGCGATTTGACCTAAATCTACAAAATTTGCCTTGTTGACTTTTCTTGAATCCACTTGGTTTATCAATGGAAATCTAGAAGTGTTTGCCTCGGGCAAATTCAAAATTGAAAAAAAAACCAAACCTCAATCTGTGAAAAGCAAACTATCGGAACACTTGACTCAGACAATGTGCAAAGATACAAATTGTTTTGTGTTGCCAAGTGGCCCTTGAAACTTGACCCTAGAAATGTAACAGCAGACTATTTTTTATGTAAACCTTTTTTTTCTCTTCCCGGATTGCATAGCATTGGAGAAAAAAAAATCAATTTTTCTAAATTCAAGGTATAAAGCAAGTTGGTATTACATTGGTAAGATTGAAAATATAAATGCTCACAGAATTACACTAAACTGACATGTTTTAAGACGGTCACGGTGAAAAACTTCCTTTGAAAATAACTTTACCTGAAATGCTATTTTTTGGAAACCGGTGAAAACAGCGTGTTGTTTTTTTCTCACTCTTTTCCCATGATTGACCTGGAATTTTCTCAGGCTTGAGATTAAGGTTAAACATTTTTAGACAGGCAGCAATAGTTGATCAATAATTTATCAAAACTCAATTATCAGTGAGCTTTAAGATTGATATTGCTCAGTAATTAGGAATAATGTCATCAATAATTGAACAAAACTCGACCTTCTACCTTCTGTGTAAATGTTATTTGTTGTGGGTTTATTTTTTTCACCGATGGAGTTATACAACTCCTTTTATTTAAATCAAGCTTAGTTACTCATTATTATGACAATTTTTTCTTTATTCGTAGTAGTATTTTTTTTAGAAAACAACATTTCTCAGAAACATGTTCATAACACCTGGCTGAAATACAAACTAATTTGTGGATTATTTAAAACTGTCCTCATCAATATTCAGGATTATTTTAAACAGCATCTCCACCGATAAATGTTTACACGAGGCTCTTTCATGGCATGAGTTCTATACTCAACGTTTACGTCATTATTCCTCAGAATTACAGTGTTAAATTTCCGGCAGGTTGGTAAAATTTTCACTCCATCATGTCCACGGAGTCGCCGCTTAATTAAATTAGACTTTATTTTCTTAACCTTTTGTACTGTATACATAGTTGCCTCATGCAATTTCAACAGATCATTTCCCCCTCAAGCGAGATCCGTCTAGGTGAAATCCTTTTCCAGTTGGTTTTAAGGGAGAAGTAGAAATCTTCTTTTTTTTTCCTTCAATTTATTAATGAGTGGATCCAGCATTTAGTTTTAATTTGTGTAAGATGATACTCGTACTTTGTACTTGCGTACTAATTGATGACGTTCAAGCTGGGACATCGTTTATTTTGGGAAAGAGTGCATTCACTCAACCTTGTAATTTTCCAAAATACATATGGAAAAAAAAATGGTGCGCCATTAGTACAGCCATTCCAATCCTCTTGTTTTCAAAAAATATATCATAAACAGATGGTGCACTGTGCGTTTTTTTTGGAGAGTTCATTTATTTTTGTACTATATTTTTTTTTAAGAAGCCATGTTGTAAAGTGATGGCATAGTGTTTAGTCAGCTCTTGGAATGGTATGGAGGCCTTGGAGACCATGGCCTCTGTTGCTCTGGTCTTGGCCTTGGCTTGGTGCCCCTTCAAAAGTTACAATAGAAAAGTTCATTTCTTCTTGCAATGTGATGTATAACAGTCAACTCTGGCATGGATGTCATGGCCTCTGTTGCAGTCTTGTCCTTCATGCTCCAAGCTCCCAACGGCTTTTTTCCCAATCAAAGCGCCCTTTGCAAAATGAAAATGGCCTTGCCCTCTCAAAGATGAAATTCCAGGCCTGTGACTGGGCTTGAATTTCAAGACAATCTTCCCCCAGACCACAGGTCATGTAGCTCAGACCTTTTCACTGGACCGGAAATATCTGTTTATGAAACCGATAAGTCTGTTTTATATTTGCTGCACTTTATGGGAGGAAATTCGGAAAAGAAAGACTTCAGTATACTTTTGAATTTCTGGAAGTCTGTCTTTTGAAAAAACGCTAGGCTGCAGGACTTGTTCAGTTGTTGGGTTACTCGCCCAATGCTATAATTGCTGACAAGCAAGCAGCCCAGTGAGTTGTTGAGCTTTGGTATCCATAGTTATTGGAAGATTACATTCATTCCAATCCTCTAGTTATCAAGAAACATGTCATAAAGGGATGGTACACATTGGTTGTTGGAAGAGTACATTCATTCCAATCCTCTAGTTATCAAGAAGAGTCATAAAGGGATGGTACATCATTGGTTATTGGAAAAGTACATTCATTCCAATCCTCTAGTTTTCAAGAAACATGTCATGAAAGGGATGGTACATCATTGGAAGAGTTCATTTATTCCAATCCTCTAGTTTTCAAGAAACATGTCATAAAGGAAATGTACATCATTGGAAGAGTTCATTTGTTTCAATCCTCTAGTTTTCAAGAAACATGTCATAAAGGAAAGGTACATCATTGAAAGAGTTCATTTGTTCCAATCCTCTAGTTTTCAAGAAACATGTTACAAAGGGATTTTAATTCCATGCATTTTAATTATTTGCAGACTGCTAAATTTAAAAGTTGTAATGTTTTAGAATACACACACTTCAAGTTCAAGCTCCGTCTGCCACAACTGCAAACTAAAAGAAAATGTTACACATGCATGTACATGTAGTGGTCAGTAGGGTCACATACAATCTCCAACTGCCTCTTTGACAAGGCTAAGAGTTTGGGGCGCACTCACCTGGAATATCAACTAGTAAACACCTCTTTCTAGAATTGATTTCCACCATGAAAAGTATGCAAATTATTCCAAATTCAGCAGCGGGGAGTATCACGGAGCCCTTTCCCCCTCCCAGGCCGTCTTTAAATTTAGTTGAAAAGTCTGAAAAGATTGATTTTGTACGAGAAAGTAAAATGCAAATCTCTCGGAATGAAATTGGCCTTTCTGGAGAAATGAAGCCCCACTGTGTTCGGGTCATTGCTAATGCGTGATCATGTAACGGCTCACGCCACATTTAACTCGCCAGTCAATACAACTGTCGGGTCGAGATTGATTTAAGAGCCCTGGCAGGATAATTAAGCCATTAGCATGGATATTAAGCCTACTTGGAGATACATCTCGTCGCACAAAGCTTTTTGTTACGTTGGCAAAACCATGAAAACGCCTGTTCAAGGGAAAACGGCTGTCGCTTTTGCTTACTCCGTTTGAAATAAGATTTTAAGGTCTGGCATCGGTGTTTATATACAGTGTGCTTAAAAGTGGTGTGATTACTGTCTTTGATTCAAGATAAGGTACAGCATTGGCAGTATCGGCAAAAGTACTGCAACTGGTTTGTTTAATCTCTTTGATATTTGAAAGTATTGGTAATGCTGGCAAAGCTATGGTATGCTTACCCTCTTTGAATCAAGTTAATGTAGAGTATTGGTGATATTGATTAAAAAAAATCCCTACACGTACACTTACATCTCCTGTTTGTACAACATTGATAATCCAGCTCCAAGTGTTACCTTTTTGAATCAAGAGAAGGTAGAGCATTGTATTGGCAAAACTTCCCATACATGTACATGTACACTTTCTGTTCTTACAACATTGATAATGCTGCTGCTCCATGCTTACCCTTTTTGAATCAAGATAAGGTAGAGCATTGGTGAATATTGGAAAAACTTTCCTTACAAGTACATGTACAACATGTACATCTTCTGTTGCTACAGCATTGATTACAATGCTACTTCCATGCTGCAATGATCATGCCTACTCTCTTTGAATCAAGCTAAGGTACAGCTTTGATAATGTTAGCAGTACTGCTACGGCATGGACCATACTTTCTCTCTTTGAATCAAGATGGCATACAGCTTTGGTAATGTTGGCAGTAATGCCACGGCATGGACCATACTTTCTCTCTTTGAATCAAGATGGCGTACAGCTTTGGTAATGTTGGCACTACTGCCACGGCATGGACCATACTTTCTCTCTTTGTATCAAGATGGTGTACAGCTTTGGTAATGTTGGCACTACTGCCACGGCATGGACCATACTTTCTCTCTTTGAATCAAGCTAAGGTACAGCTTTGATAATGTTTGCAGTACTGCCACGGCATGGACCATACTTTCTCTCTTTGTATCAAGATGGCGTACAGCTTTGATAATGTTGGCACTACTGCCACGGCATGGACCATACTTTCTCTCTTTGAATCAAGATGGTGTACAGCTTTGGTAATGTTTGCAGTACTGCCACGGCATGGACCATACCTTCTCTCTTTGTATCAAGATGGCGTACAGCTTTGGTAATGTTTGCACTACTGCCACGGCATGGACCATACTTTCTCTCTTTGAATCAAGCTAAGGTACAGCTTTGATAATGTTTGCAGTACTGCCACGGCATGGACCATACTTTCTCTCTTTGTATCAAGATGGCGTACAGCTTTGATAATGTTTGCAGTACTGCCACGGCATGGACCATACTTTCTCTCTTTGAATCAAGCTAAGGTACAGTTTTGATAATGTTTGCAGTACTGCCATGGCATGGACCATACTTTCTCTCTTTGAATCAAGCTAAGGTACAGTTTTGGTAATGTTTGCAGTACTGCTACATCATGGACCATACTTTCTCTCTTTGTATCAAGATGGCGTACAGCTTTGGTAATGTTGGCACTATACTGCCACGGCATGGACCATACTTTCTCTCTTTGAATCAAGCTAAGGTACAGTTTTGATAATGTTTGCAGTACTGCCACGGCATGGACCATACTTTCTCTCTTTGAATCAAGATGGCGTACAGCTTTGATAATGTTTGCAGTACTGCCACGGCATGGACCATACTTTCTCTCTTTGAATCAAGATGGCGTACAGCTTTGATAATGTTTGCACTACTGCCACGGCATGGACCATACTTTCTCTCTTTGTATCAAGATGGCGTACAGCTTTGGTAATGTTGGCACTACTGCCACGGCATGGACCATACTTTCTCTCTTTGTATCAAGATGGCGTACAGCTTTGGTAATGTTGGTACTACTGCCACAGCATAAAGTACCTGCTTGGCTGGTAATGTTATACACTGTCTGTAGCATGAGCGGCACCATTGGATTACTGGGAGTAGAAACTTCACTGATATGTTTCTTGAAAACTACAGGATCAGAATAAAGTGCTTCTTTGTTGGAAACGTCCTTTAAAACCTGAAGTGTGTATGTAGCCAGTGAAACCGAAAACGCAAACTCAACACCTTTAAAACTAGTGTCATCTCACCCCCTAGAGACGCTGAGGAAACACGGGGATACGACACTGACCTCTAGACCCGAAAGGTCAAACTGATCAAGTTCACTTGCGACTCCTTGACTGGCAAAGAACTATTATCTGAAATTCCCAGAGTGCCGCACGAGAGGAGGCTGTGATATGGGGATGAGGAATGCTGGCAGTGTGTGGTTGAAGTTTGCTTTGAGAGCTGTTTATCCAGGGGTTTGGGTGACTCTTGAGTTTGTCCGGATTCTTGGGGGCTGAAGAGAGGAGAAATTGGCAAGATGTAGCAGACCGTCACAGACAGTCACCTACATGTCAGGAGCCATTCTGAATAATCAATGTTTAAAAATGTCTATTGTTTTTTAATCGAGATTGTGGGTGGATGGGTCAAACGAAATAACTGAAACATCAAAAGTAGCTTTACAAAAAAATAAATAGAAAAAGACACATTTTTTAAAGAAAAAAAATACTCAGTGGCACCTTCCAGATCGTGCTGTCCATTAATATTGGTCAACTTAATTTCGATAGCCCTCCGGCCTGATGGGGAGATGGCAAAAATTTCCTCTTCAGTTTCAACTACAAAGTCGGACGCTGGAAGGCAAAAAAAAAAGCCGTTGAAAACTCCTGAGTTGGGAGAACATTTAGCTAAAATATCTGCTTCATTTGAGGGATTACTTTGTTCGTCAGTGTGTAGGGTATATGAAATAGTTTTTTATTTAAAGTATCTACAACTAGTATAAACTTGAAGGTACAACCGTTTATAAGTCTCTTTTAGGAGGAGTGTTGGCTCAAAAATGAGCCGGTGTGGTCTCAACGTTTTGATCAATATATTCGGCTCGTCTTCCAAAGGCGAGGAGTTTTTCATGTCTTCAGAGTATACTGTCCAAAGCGTTGAGGCCTCACCGGCTCTCTTCCCAAAAGAGATTTAAACACATGGTTCTACCCGCAAGTTTACCAGTTAAAAGTTACTTTCAATTAATCTCACTATGCATAGCTTCAGATATCACCTACTTGTTTTTAAATGCAAAGATCGTCTGTAGTAGTTTGCCACATTGTGGGTGTACATTCCATAGGATGTTCACCATCAAAGGAAACAAGCTGACATTGAAGTTTCCCGGAGCCGTCAGTTGGCAGCAGGAGGTTGTTGGGTCGTTTGAGTAATGACACTGTCGAATCATTATTGAGAAACAAAATTTTGTTTCTGAAATGGTCGGTTACACGATGTGTAACTGACCTTTAAAAAAAAATGCTTGCACAATTGTAAGCCAAGTTGTGAAGAAGAGTGGGAAAAAGTCATAGGGGAAACCCGCTGTACTTGTAAAAAAAAAAAAAAAGTGGATGATGTCATTCTATAGGTGAAGTACGTCAGGGCAACTTTATATCAGGGTAACTTTACGTCAAGCCAATTTTACATTGGCCAACTTTACGTCAGGCACATTTTAAGTAAGGCCAACTTTACGTCACGCCAACTTCACGCCAGGCTCGCCTAAATGCATTGAGTCTGTCTCCGGCAAAACATTCGCCCACGAGAAGTGGTGGTCGTAATTGCATTGAATGTTTCACTAAAACATCTACAATTGATTAAGTTTGACAAATTACTTTCATTGAATCAATAGTAGTTGGAATCCCTTTGGCAAAAATCTTAAGCTCACTGCTGCAGGATTCCTTTCACAATCACATCATGTAAAAAAAAAAAACTTTATTTAAAGGTTATAGTTAGTTGTCGGGGGGGAAAATGTACGGTGTGGTTGTTTTTTGAGCTAAAAGCTGACTAGGGCCATGTCCAGATTGGCAGCTATGGCTACGGCTGGATCCCAGCATCGTCATGCGTTGAAGTATGGGATGTCCTTAGCAACACCCTTAGCGAC
Organism: Pisaster brevispinus; assembly: GCA_023634235.1. Classification (NCBI taxonomy): domain Eukaryota; kingdom Metazoa; phylum Echinodermata; class Asteroidea; order Forcipulatida; family Asteriidae; genus Pisaster; species Pisaster brevispinus. The sequence goes on along the minus strand of JAMKCF010000002.1, from coordinate 2,579,095 downwards.
AGCCGTAGCCGTAGCTGAGCCGCCGCTTCAGATATGGCCTTTAGTGTAAAGCTAGCCTGGAATGGTCTGCCACCTTCCATTATGGAAGTATGTTCTATAAGTCCTGAAAACCTTCGATGTGAACGAAAAACCTTGACCAACCTCCACATACACATTTGTCGACCCCCATAAATCTAGGACTTCTCTATTTTTGTTGGACTTGTTTTTTTTTAAAGTGATGTCCCCCGTTTGTTGTGTACACAAAAGCGACCCAAGGATGTCCTCGCTCTGTCAAAACACAGAGCCCTTTTTTTAAAAGTCCTCAGTTTCAACGGGGGAAGACACCCCCACACACCCAGCAGTCCTTCTGAGAACATTTTCTTAAATTTTCACATGCCTGCAGAGAGAATGCTTTTTCATGCCCCCCCCCTTCCGAAAAAAATTATAAATCGACAATTTTTAAAAATGTACATAAAAGGGCAGACTCTCCCATCCTCCACACCTTGTGGAACCCATAAATCAGAGACTTCTCTCTGTTCTGCTATTATTTGGACTTATTCTTTTAAGTGACATCCCCATTGGTTTTGTCTTCAAAGTAAACCGAGGACATCATTGCTCAGTCTTAATGCCCGGATCCTTTTGATAAAGTCCTCGGTTTCAACGGGTAAAATTTTTGTTTTACTCTAACTTTTTGGCAACAGCTTCAATCGGTTTTGTACACACTTTCCAACTGGGGACCTTTACCCAACTGGGGACCTTTACCCAACCGGGGGATCCTATTGTTCTCTTTTGTTATAGGTCCTCGGTTTGAACGTGTATACAAACTCAACACACACGTGTGTAAACACCAGCAATCATGGACCCTCCTTTGTTCAACCATGGAGGTAGAATTGTTCAACCCTTTGTGATAACAACCGTGGACCACAATGTTTTTTCTTTGTGATAGCAACCGTGGACCTATTGTCCCTTTTGTTATAGGTCCCCGGTTTGAATGTGTTTACAAACTCACGCACACAAGAGTGTAAACATCTGCAGTCGGGGTCCTATTATTGTCCCTCTTTTTGTTTTTACTTGAACTTCTTTGGCAACAGCTCCCATTGGTTTTTGTACATCTTTCTAGCTGGGACCCTTTATCCAACCGGGGACCTTGTTATCCTCTTTTGTCCCCGGTTTGAATGTGTATACCTAGTACTATACCCATAACTGGGGAAAACTGGGTGTACAAACCTTTTATTAGCTGTTTCGTTGCGAACCGCAGCGAAATAGCTCTTATTTTTGTTAAAGTTTTTTTTTCTTTCTGTTTCTGACTACCGGAAGTCATTCAAATAACGCATGATGTATGTATACACTATAAGACTTTCATATTCAGATGAGTAATTTGAAATTGTTATTGGCGAAACAGCTTGGCATTTGTGCACAAAGGCAATGTGTCTAGTTTTATTTTTTTAAATAAATTGACAAGCATATGGTGAATAAATTTGCATAGTAATGAGTTAGAACATTTCACTTTGTATAAATTTAGTTCAATTTGTTGGATTTTTTTTCCATTTTTTAAAACCTTAATATACCTGCACGAAAGAACATTTTTGACAACGGTGAATAAATTTGCATAATTATCACTCAGACTTGACTATCCACTGCAGTAGAAATTCCATCGTCTGTCTGCCCTTTCTAGCCATCAACAGATCACAGTCGTAAAATAAAGACCCAGCATAAACACTTCATGTGGTATTTATTTTGAGTGTCTTTAAATCACTCAGTAATGCTCTGAAATTTCTCTCTAGATGTGGCAAACATTTACGAGGGGATGATCTTCCCCGATCGAGCTGTACACATCGTCACGTTACATTCAAAACAATTTCCACACCAATTAGCGAGGGTGGCGTGTTATGCATGTCGTCTATTGCTTTCACAGACTTGATAGAGTTAAGTGCAATGAAGCTGATCGGAGTGGTGTACAGGATTTTCATGTTGTTAGCTAGTAATGTAAACGTCGTATATTGTCTTTGTACTGTAAGCTTGTCAGCTTGGTGTACTGTTTAAATGGAAAAAGGGCCCCAGCAATGCAGTAGGCAAAAGTTGGCGGCTTGTAACATTTTAAATTCGAATGGATAGGGAAATATGTAAACAGTTTTTAAAGTTGCACAGTCGCTCGGTTTTCTGTGTAATTGATTTTTCCTCCTGATTAATTTTGAGAGATGATGCTGCTTCATAACAATAATAGTAACGACGTACATTTTTCATTGGCTTTTTCAAGCTTAGTGCTCCCTTCAAAGCATCTGACTATATTTTTTCCCCTGTTCAGTGGGGCCTAAGCATTCCTGAAACCATCTCAGCTCCTGGGGAGTGTGCAGCTCCGGCAGCCGAATGGGGCACACAAGTTGCCAACCAGTCACATCATCAATACATTGTATCTATCCTTGCAGTGTACCCATTTTACTCCTGGTTGGTGAGAAGCAATTCAAGTTAAGTGTCTTTCTCAAAGACACTAGTGTCACGACCAGTGCCCAATTTTATATACATGTAGCTGCTTAAGCAGAAAATTTTGCTTATTTTTTTTTCTGAAGCAAAAATTAGCAGGAAACCAGTCACAAATGGTGCTTTTTGGATAGTATTTTGGTTGGCGACCTTATTCACAATTGTTTTGTGCTCAGAAACTGGGCCCAGGGCCCAATTTCATAGAGCTGCTTAAGGAGAAAATAATGCTTAACAATTTCCTGCTAAGCAGAAACGAGCAGGATACCAGTCACAAATTGTACACGTGACAAGGTAGTTTGGCTGGTAACCTTATTCTGGTAAGCCAAATTTTATTGTGCTTACCAAATTTTTGTGCTTAAGCAGCTCTATGAAATTGGGCCCAGGATTTGAACCCACCAAGTTAAGCAAGATCATTGAGCGTTGATATTTTTCCAGAAATTTTGCGGGGTTTTATTTCCTGGGAGTCGGGCAAGTAGTTTGACAAGGGCGTAAGAGTAGTAAGAAATAGTTTTTCTGAAAACGTCTTCTCATCTGACATTTTTTAAAAGGACACTGCCTCATCGAGAGACCTTGGCACGTGGCCCTTGTTTATCAAACATCATGATCCAGATGTAACCCAGTGTCACTGAAATGTTGTTGTTTTTTTTTTAAATGCTTGACTCTTGAGGTATTTTGCTGAACAGTTTGCCGTCTTGTATGTCTCGTTCGAAAGGCTGTTAATTGATAGCTGCTGTATCCTCGCCCACGTGCACAAAACTGTGACGAAGACTTGTTGCGCTTGGTGTTCGTACTTCCTTTTTCGAAATGATCCCTAGGTGGCTGGCAGCAGACTTTAGGGAAGAATCTCAAAAGTCATGCCCATTCAGGGCACAAAGGAACATTCTCGTAGGCATGCACCTGTGGGGCAGGGTTTTAGAGTGTGCCGGTTTTTTTTTTTACTTGTTGAGAAAACACTGCACTAAAATGGGAATATCTCAAAGCTATCTTTGAATGTGTTTTGACTTGTCCATCTTTTCTTTAAAATGGTGACAACTTCAGTGAGGTGCTAGGTGCACAGATAAGAGTATTAAACAGTTGCGTGTAACGAAAGCAGGCTACCAGCTCAAGTTCCATAAAGTACGTTACCTATGTAACTGGTTACCAACAAAAAATTGAATGAAAGTGCGCCGATACCATTCCATTACAAATTGCCTCGGCAGACAGAAATAGCCCCGACGGATCGTCTGAATGCATTGCGACGAAATTAGCCCCATGCTACACATCTTGTTAACAGAGTGGGGGGGAATGTGGCGCTGGGCAGCTATTTGATGCTTCCTTCTTTGCGTGTGTGTTGACATTTAGCCAGTGACGATATATTTTACATGGATTTAATAAGCTAATAGATCGGGATGTCAGATGACATTTTGGTGTTGTTGCTCCAAACTGAGTGATTGTATCTTGGGCACCGAGAAAAAAAGTTGATGTTTCTTGTACAGTCGTATATTTCTTCCCTACTGAAGACGGTTCGCACTGAAGGAAAACAAAGTTGTTACTCTTGTGTTTGTACCCCAAAGAGACATTTTTAGTGTCACTAAGATTACAATTTTATTTTATTAATATTTGGAATAAACAACTTCTTGTCTTTCCTAGAAGTCCCTCAATTCCTCCCATTCCTATGCTGACTCTTTACCCAACCTCTCATCCTGACTTGTACCTCTTCCATCTCATCCCTCAATCTGTCCCTTTCCTTATCCTCTTCTCTTAAAACCCTTATTATTTTCATCAGCGAATCTGTAGACGTACCTCTTCCTTCAAATCCCTCAATTCCTCCCCTTCTTAACCTCCTCACTCATCCCACTTATCATTCTCATCCTCACCCAATCTGCACATGTACCTCTTCCATCCAATCCCTCCTCCACCTCACCTCTACCTCCTCTTCTCTCATCCCATTTATCATTCTCACCTTCACCCAATCTACACAGTACCTCTTCCATCCAATCCCTCAATCCCTCCCCTCCTTTACCTCCTTCTCACTCATCCCATTTATCATTCTCATCCTCACCCAATCTGCACATGTACCTCTTCCATCCAATCCCTCCTCCACCTCACCTCTACCTCCTCTTCTCTCATCCCATTTATCATTCTCACCTTCACCCAATCTACACAGTACCTCTTCCATCCAATCCCTCAATCCCTCCCCTCCTTTACCTCCTTCTCACTCATCCCATTTATCATTCTCATCCTCACCCAATCTGCACATGTACCTCTTCCATCCAATCCCTCCTCCACCTCACCTCTACCTCCTCTTCTCTCATCCCATTTATCATTCTCACCTTCACCCAATCTACACAGTACCTCTTTCATCCAATCCCTCAATCCCTCCCCTCCTTTACCTCCTTCTCACTCATCCCATTTATCATTATCATCCTCACCCAATCTGCACATGTACCTCTTCCATCCAATCCCTCCTCCACCTCACCTCTACCTCCTCTTCTCTCATCCCATTTATCATTCTCACCTTCACCCAATCTACACATGTACCTCGTCCCACCAGTCATCCTCTTCCTCACACCTCAACCCGTCACCCACCCCGCTGCCTCTTAGCTCCTCATTGAAATGGAAGAAGCCACAGGTCCAACCCCAATCTCACCAAGAAACCAGAGTCTGAGTCTGAGTTTCTCTTCCTAACTGTGGTAATAAGTAAAAAAAAACACAAGATGAAATTCTTAGCTCAGGGTTCATGATGTAGTGCCTCAATGCTGCCCTAATGTGCACTTAGTAACCACTCATATATGTATTTATTTGATCTGTCTGAACGTAACCATGGTTCCATAGGCATAGCTTAATTGGTGCAGATTGCTCACGGGCCCAGCAACCAAAAGTAGCTGAAATTGCATTATGGTTGGGGTCCAGTCGTTATACCCAGCCTTACCTGCGGGGTTCCGAACGCACATTTAACGCAAGTGATGATCAATTTTAGACAGGGGATATGTCCACTGGCGGCCATGTTTATTGGATGGCAATTTGATAAGTGTTTCCATGGTAATGCCACATGCGTGAGGATGTGAAAATGTTGATCAGACGGAAGGGAAGCCCTGCTGAAAGGTAGTCTTTTTGCAGTATTCAGTGAAAGTGTTTATCTTTGATAGCTTTGTTTATTTTCACATTCTGTAGATATATTTATTGCATTAATGCAGGGCTCGAAATTTAAACTGGGCCGCAGGCCTGAGGCTAGTGTTTTTAGCATCGGGCCAGTAAACTCATGACAGGACAAGTCCGGCGGTCTTGTGTGATTGAATAATACCTCAACCTCTTTATTATTTTTTTTATAATGTTGAAATGTTGACATTTGAGTCTAATAAATAGATCTCTCAATTCTATTGAGTATGAAAAATGTACCCATAAAAAATACATATAAAAACAGTTTAATCGTGACACTGTGTAGATTTTTTGTCCTTTTTTTCTCTCATTTTGATTCTGGTCTTAAGAACAATTTTCTGGTCCAGCAAAAGTTTTAGGCTACAAGCCCTGCAGACTTGTTCAATTTTCCCCCAGATTCGAGCCCTGTAATGGTGGGTGTTTTTTTTTTTTACCATAAAACCTTCAACGGTACAGTACAGTGTGCATCATTTGCTGACATGACAAAAAACGTACCTCCAAGTTACAACGTAATAACTTAAAGTACGTTATTCCCAAGTATCCAATGAAATCCTACAACCAGGTGTTCTTTCATTGTATAGAAAAAACAAAATCAATTTTGTATCATTTTGAAGTGATGGTCGGCCGACCATCGTTTGAACATCTGAACTTTTATACAACAAGATCTGTCCGACAGTGTAAAATCCTCACCAGTTGCTCTGGTTTTTTTCTCAGCAGTCATGGACTGACAATTTTAAACCGGTCGGTGGAACGATATTTCATATGAAATCTTACCCCACAAATCCTTATTTCCTTGAAAAGTATACAGCGATTACCAAGGATTCAATTTCCATTTAAATTTGATTATTTGTCGATAAAGCCATAACTTGTTATTATGTATCCATCCCCCACAACTTAATTTATATTCTACAAACAAAAGGCACTCAATATTTTTGGTTTACAACTCGAACACAAAGATCCTTGACTTTTGAGAAAGAAATTAATTCACAATTAACATAGAACAGACACAGAAAATCACCCACCACACTCTGAAACTCCTTTTGAAAAAAAACCCAACATCTTCTAAATAACGTAGATTATTGCATGTGTACACCAACTTTGTCCCCTGTGATGCAACCTTGCCTCGTTGGGACGAACGGGCGGGAACAATTATTTCGGGAACAACACTGCACATCGTCTGAAGCCTGCGTTCTGTAATTATCCATAAACGCCAAGTATATTAAATTTTGGAGCGTCTCGCCAGTACACATGTCAAAATAAAAGGATGACATGTGACACATGTTCCACCAATCAAATGCCAAGGATCTGTGTGTGGGTGATTGATAAAGAATAATTTGTTTTTTACTCGCAGTTATGTGTGTTCAGCACTGCATACTCGGTACTCCCCGGATGCAATTTTAACATCTATTAAAAATCGTTACGCACCGGCTGCCAAAATACAGGGTTCGAACTGCCTCTAGCTACAGGGCACGCTCAGTTGTCTATCGTGGTATCACAGACATCTGCCCTAGAATGGCCAGTGTTTGAATCCCACCGCCCACCCGAGTAATATGTCCGTAGTTTTGGGTTTGTTTATTTATGTCACAGGACTCGGGGGGAAAAGTACTGAGTATACAGTGTTTTTTTACACATCGTTGTTTGGGTAAACGATCTAATGAAATTTTAATTATTCTCTTTGGTGTGTGCAATTACCTCAGTTTTGTTTTCTATCAGCAGAATGTGCGATGGATTTTTACTTTGATGAAATAGTTGACATGATGTGCTTTGTGTTTAAAATCTGATATCAGGTTTCTTTTCTTTGCTCAGTGGGTTATTAAATTGGTTTGTTTGTATGGGCTGCCATTTATATTAGGTTTTTTTAATGTTTTTTTAAATATTTAAAATGGTTGGTTGTGTAAAATTAAATCCAAGGCACTTCCAAGCCTACTGTGTATGTACACATCATTTTGTAACCTTTGAGGCGTTTTTCACACCGTCTAGCTGTGATCCGTGTCGAAAAACTACACGCTGTTGATTTCATAAAATTTCAACACGGTTAATATCCGCTCTGCTTTCACAGATGCCAAATCAGCTTTTTGGGGCTACACTTGTAGTTCTCTACACTTGTAAAAAAAAAACCACACTTAACCCGATCAGAATTGTTTGTGACTCGGATCAAGCATTCTACACAGGTCAACGCCGGACTTAATTTTTTGTATAGTGTGAAAAGGTCGGTCAAACTTACGTCCAAACATGGAGTTTTTTTGTTGTGTGAAAAGGCCCGAGGTGGTTCACAAATCACGGCTGTCCGGAACATGTCCTTGTGGAGCCGATGAGCTGACAACTCAAGGGAGCCTTGCAAGTTGGATTGGTTTTTCAGTCCCGTCGTCATTGCGCGGGTTTTCCCCAGTTGGAGTTTTGCTCCCACATCTTGAAACTGAACATTTTCTTCATCTTCTTCATCTTCACATGTATCTTCTTTTGTTACAGTACAGGACACTTTTGTGGGTCCCTTGATTTCATTCCCAACCAGATTTATTAAAAAGTATTAATAATATTTCTTCCCGAAAACAAGAACATCGTCATCTTTATTATTCATCCAATATATTTAGGATAGAGTCTCGCTAAGTCCTAAAGCAAGCTTTCTGAGCCGTAACTCCGGAAGGAAATCTTTGTCCATCAGATTATACTCTAAGAACAGCCGTGATTTAATTTTAATATTAACCACCCACAACCATTTTCCTCCGCCTGGAATTCTTCAAACATGCTTTTCCTGGAATCTTTCAATCCCTGAGATAAAAAGAAGAAAGGAAACAAAAAATGGGGGAACAAAAAATGGGGGGAAAAAAAATGAAGCAAGGTTGATTAACAGTGACCTTTTCCTTTTTATATCTGAACCTTGGAGGGATTTTTTTCAGTCGTGTTTAAAAAAAAAAGGGAACGAGGAATAAATGAAGATGATAAATTTCAGGGAACAAAACCGACCTAAATAGCATCCCATCGCATTGTAACAAAGCACGCAGTCAACATTAATAAATGTCAAAGATGAGTATCGACACTGTATATGTGACCCAGCATGTTTGACATAATAAACTTGTACAAATACAAATTAAGCTCGAAATCGGTCATAGGAGTCACAAGAAAAAAGTGAGAAATCACACCACTGTTTTCAAACATCGGATTTTGCGCGACTAAAACCCAATTGTTTTACGCAATTCTTGAAACCTATTGCTTTTTAATGACTTTGAAAACTAATGCCGATTAAAAATTTACTTGGTAAGAAGTACAGCAGCTGTGGATAGTATAATGCATTTTGAGAAACTTTTCATTTCGAAGGACTGCGGTTATGGAAAAAATATATCACTTTTTATCCCCCAAAAAATTAGAATCTGAGAATTAACGCTTCTCAGATCATGTATTCCTATAGGGAATAATTCTTCCTGCGTGGAAATATTCGCTCCGGTTTTCCGGTGATATCTAAAAAAAACGCGACCACCTTTTGAAGTGAAATTTTCACGGTTTAGTTTGATTGTATTTACCTACATTTATATAGGATTAAAACAATCAAACGGTTCCAAAAACCAAAGGTATACTTTGCCTTTAAGGGACTTTTCAAGGGACTTTTCCCACCGTGATAATCTTTATGCCATTTTCGCTTTGTGTCTGTGAACATTTATATTTTCAATCTTGCCAAAGCTATTCAGACCCTATAACCCTAACCATGCTAAATGCAACACTATGCACCAAATGGTAATAGTTGTTGTAATCTGTTGCATTTGGCAGTCAACTTAGATGTCATTCTTTGACTGAATTTGTTGCATTTAGCAGTGAAGTGACTTTATGTAGGTTTGGGTGCTTCTATTGTATCTGAACAACTTATAATGGGCATTTCAAAATGTTTTTTTATGGGAAAAGTATTGAGAAGTATGATGTAATATTAGGTAAGAATCATAATTCAAATCATATTCAAAAGACTGTATAGTAACAGTTAACAGTTACAAGTCACCACTACACATGTGCATACTGTTGCATTTAGCAGGGCAAGAAACACCCTTGCTCAGTCCTTTCACAAACAGTATGCCTGCACATTGCAACAATATCCCTTGTTGCATTTTGTTGCATTTGGCATGGTTCTCATTTCAACTGTGTTGCATTCTGTTGTATTTGGCAGGCTATGTAGAGAGACCCTAATGGGGGTTAGGGATAATGGAATGAATGCTCAGGTTTTTTGCAGTTTTTTTTCTACTTCTTGTCAAAATATTTCTTCCCTTTTAAAAAGCACGGGGAGAATACAGTTTTGTAGTCAGACTGCTTTACTGCTACAGCTTCATACAAAATGCCAAAAATAGTTAATGGCCTGACGTTAGCAGAGTCCTTCTCAAATGCTTAATGACAACGCAACACAACACAAACAAGTCTTGTTTACATGTGTTAATTGCGTCGTCATTTAGCCTTCGAGGAAGACTCCACTAGTGTCGAAACGTCAGGCTACTTTTTTTGCTTTTATAACATTAGTCCTTCTGGTTGGTCAGCAGTTTGTGCAGTTCAGCTAATATGTTCTCAGCGACATTTAAAAGCACAAACGTAACGCTCCATGCCGAAATGAAGGCACTCTCTGCCGAAGCTTTAAACATTTATTTGCTCATCAGCTAGATGAGAATTTAAGAGCTTTCAAATAACGCCTAATAAGGGGCTGCAATAAAAAAAAAAGGTCTGTAAGTATTTCTCAATATATATAGAATGTTTAAGACAACATCACCTCACATCTATATTTAGGCTGATGTTTTAGTGGTCGCCATTTGTCATGCCATTTCTGAAGAGTGCCTGGTTTTGATGAGTGCCTGATTTTGATTATTGTCATGGTGAAAATTAATATAGTTGTTGGAAGTAAACCAGGACTCGAATTTGGGAGGAAAGCCCACAAGACTGCAGGGCTTGTAGCTCAAAATGTTTACTGGACCAGAAGGTTTTTTTTTACAAGACCAGAATCAAAAATGAGTTGAACTTGTGATCTTTTCCTGATTCATGAACCATTTACTATTAAGTCATTTATTGTGAAGTTATTTATTATTAAGTAAAAGAGTTCTCTAATGATAAGGCATTTATGTTTTAACATTTACCCATTTTATAATTTTTATTTTTTTTTACATTTTTATTTTACTATGCCTTTTTAGAGGGCAACGGATTGTTTCCAACTGTTTTGCACACTGTTATATGAAACTATTTTTCCATCATCAATCAACCCAAATGCGTAATTGATATACTTGAAACATGAACGCCCCCACGCAAAAAAAACGGCTCCCTCGCAGGTGCAGCGTTTTCCATTTCCCCCAACTTTCACATTAGCCCCCTTCCTCCGCAGATGTATCCCCCCCCAAAAAAAATATATAATAATAATCTCGCTCATCAAAGAAATACATAAGTCCTCCCCCAGACAATCCAATTAACATCCTCGTTACAATTCCAAGACAATTTAATTAAAGACGTTCCACATCTTTGGGTTTATCGTATCGCCCCGCGTGCCATCTTGCGAGAATGCAGCTCCTCGTGCTCCCCTCGTTCTTTCCCCTAGTGATCTGACTCCTTCCTATCCATTAGCGGACTGGGTTTTTTGGGGGGGGGATGTTTAGAAGTGTTTCCGATTCCCCCGTAGGAGTCAGGATGTGGTGTCTTGTCTTGGGTGATGTCGGCAGACAAAGGACGCAGTATTTAATCCCGTGGGGACGATATTTCAGAAGCCGATATTAAAAAAAGGGTGTTGTCAGGAAACAGACTTTAAAGGGGGGGGGGGCATGAGATTTGTTTGAGAGCATTAATGTCGGAGCTGGAAAAGAACAAGTTGACAAACATCGGAAGAATGATGGAGTATACAATGCCCAATACGGGGCAGAGGGTATTACCCCCACCCCCTCCCTCTCACCCCAGTGTTCCCATACTTAAAATCACTATTTTTTCCTCTTGTACAGAAGTACCCCCCCCCCCCTAAAATCCTCTAAAGAATAATAATAACTAATTCTTTTATAGCGCATTTTACAATAACGTATCGATGCACTTTACATTAATGCCCTGGTCATTGGGCCAATAGCATGCCTCTAATCTTTCTCAGCTCCCTGGGGAGTATACAGCCATGGGCTGCCGTGGCGCTCCGAAGGCTTTTTCAAACACAGTATCAACCTCTACCCTCGCAGGTACCCATTTTTACCCCTGGGTGAGGAGAAGCAATTTTAGTAAAGCATCTTGCTCAAGGACACAAGTGTCATGACCGGGATTCGAACCCACACCCCGATGAAATAACCACCAGAACTTGAATCCGATGCTCTAAACCGCTCGGCCATGACACCCCAAATTCCTGAGATTCTTAGAGCACAATGAAGGCGCAATAGAAGGGGGGGTACACCATGTCCCATATCGAGCACCAAATGTAACGGAGATACAAAAAGCTGTAGAGTGGTTTTGGAGAAGTTGTACAAATACAAGCCCTTAATATTCAACAGTTTTGTCAATAACTAGCTGATAAAGTCTTTGTCTGATTTGATGGTGACCTTTTAAGGCCAGTACATGTACTTGATTGAGTAAGGGCATTTTCTTTGAAGGTTGGGAAGGTTTGTGAAAACCAACAAGCCATGTGTGAGTTAGATTTTGAATAACGTCGGGTACAATGTCTTGATTGGTCACAAGTGAACATGAGATTCCCCGAGTGAAGACAGTGTTGCTCGTCTCATGGTTCGGGGCAGGCTTTGTCGAGCAGCTTCCATATGGGCGAGGCGTGGTACCGTTGTGCCATACACATTCACTCAGAATTGTTTATGGGTGGTTGCTGTCATAATGATGGAGAGCCGGTACCCGTCACAGATTGGTGCTCATGACGCTGATATTTACATTGTTTTTAACGACACAGGTTTGCAAAGTCATCAATATGAGACCTATTTTATGTTGCACCTTGTGAGATTTTACAAGGTGCTGTGGCGCAAGGTGCTGTGGCGCAAGGTGCTGTGGCCCAAGGTGCTGGTGGTGCAATCTGCAGCCAACCACACCAGAAAACACATTGGCAAACCCCTTCTTGTACAGAAATAAGTGCGCTGGGTTCTTTTGACATGCATTGCACAACACAGCTTGTCTTTCTGTCATTTATGTCCCATCTGAAGGACGAAGCAATCACGGTTAAGTGTCTTGCTCAGGAACATAAGTGTTAAGACAAGGACTTGAACCCACACTCTGCTGATCAGAAAACACTAAAGCTTGAGTCTGGTGCACCAGACCGCTTGGCCACGACATGCCATGACTATAGCAACTGTCTCTATATAGTCTGAGGAATTCAAAGTTTAGTGGTCACACGTGACTAAGCAAGTCATTGTACCAGACCAAACTGTCAAATGGCTTATTTGCTGACTGGAATTTTAGTGTGCTTAAAGGAAAACAACATTTAGTCTGAAAATAATCACATTTGGTCAACAAAATGACTTAATTTCTGTCTGGATGCCCTTGTTCTACTTGATTTAGTTTTTTATTTGGCAACGTAGTCTCAAAATGCTGATTGAGAAAAAATAAGGCAATGTCACACCCACTACATTCCCCTGTCCATACTACCCCCCCCCCACCCATCCCTACTACCTCCCCCAACCCCACCCAATCCCCAACATCCCTACTACACCCCTGTCCCTACTACACCCCAACCAAATAACTAGTTTCTTTATAAATTGAACAAGATGCCATCAAGTTGTTTTAAATAGTGCCTTCAGTCTACCCATGTTCATAGAGGAAGTCATGAGTCTAAAGGATTGAACACAACAGCACAAGAAACAATTTTTTTGAAGGCCATGGCTTCTCATTCTAATTCTATCATCTCAGTTTCCCAAACATTTCTGGAAAAAATAGTTTCAATGCTGAAATGCTGCCACAAGAAACAATATTTTATTTCTCGATTCCTCATCCAGCATTTTTTGGCAATGCCTGTCTTATACTCCGACTCAACCGGTCCGTGTCAAGTAACCCTTCTCTCTTTTTCTCTTTCTTGGCAACAGGTTAGAAGTTTTAGAAAAGAAAATCATCGTCGATAGCGGCGAGACGCCCGGTGTTGTCTACGAGATGAAACACAAAGTTGAACACTTTAAAGAGAAGCTGGAAGTGAGTTTACCCTGTCAGTAGATGTTTAGCAATCAAGGCAGACAGCCATTACAAATGAGGCATCAGTGTCTCTGTGCCTAAAGATATCTTGTGTTTGTATAATTTTAACAAATTTCTGTCACGCATGTTGAAATTTTACTAGACTGCCAGAAAGAGAAAATGAAACTATGCACATTTTAAATATGTTTGGCTAATGACCCTAGTTATTTGTGTTAATGTAAAGAGTCTATAAATCCCTTGAAATGTAACACCCAGGATGTTCAGCGGGCGTCATCCTCTAGACCAAGGGGAGACCCAGACCCACTATCCTAGTCCTTTATGTGTGGTGATGTAGAGAGTCTGTGAATTCTCTGAAATGTAACACCCAGGAGGTTCAGCAGACGTCATCCTCTAGACCAAGGGGAGACCCAGGCCCACTATCCTAGTTCTTTATGTGTGGTGATGTAGAGAGTCTGTAAATTCTCTGAAATGTAACACCCAGGAGGTTCAGCAGACGTCATCCTCTAGACCAAGGGGAGACCCAGACCCACTACCGTTTAACACCCTAAAGGTTCAGGGAACTTCACCCTGTAGACTTTGGGAAGTCCCTAGCCCCAAAACACTTTTTATAGTTTTCCCTCTAGTTTTGTATTCTCTTCCTGTCTTCTCAGTATTGTACTGAGCTATGGGGTACATTTTTCTCAAAGATGACCATAATCTAGGCGGAGATATTTCCCGGGGAAATTGGTGCCAGTTTTTAAAAATGGCAGAGCGTTACGCAAAATCACACCCCTTGGTTTAGACCTGAACGGTGTTGTGTATTTATTGATTTATTTGTTCTCCTTTCTAGAGCGTAGAACATCTGAGCTGGCTCGGTCTCTTCAAAGAAGTGGTTGCTGAATCACAGAGCAGACTTCCCTTCTTCCGGAGGAGACTGAGGAAATCAGAGGAAGAACAAAGAAGAGTCCTAGAGAAGTTCAACAAAATAAAGTAAGAATTCATGTGATTAGCACTGCTTAAGGATTTAACATCAATACGCAAATCTGCTTAGCGTGGAAAAGATGCTCAGTCAAAGTAGTTTATGGGCGAAAGTATAATTTTGCAAAGTGTTTGTTGTGTCTTGGCCGAGCGGCTCAGAGCACTGGACTCAAGTTGTGGCATCTCTGATCAGCAGAGTGTGGGTTCGAGTCCCGATTGGGCACTTGTGTCCTTGAGCAAGATACTTTACCATAATTGCTTTGGCCTTTGGATGGGACACAAAGCCATATGTCCCATGCACTAGGATTGGTAATGCATGTAAAAAGAACCCAGAACACTTATCATGAAAGAGTAGGGGTTAACCCCTGTGTTTTGGGTTGACATAGTAGGCATCCTTGTTAACAGGTTTCCTCGGGTTTGCGAGCTACAGTGGTCAAGTTCACTTATGAGGCATCCTTGGTTTCATGGTCAGAAATATATAATAAGAATTATAATGACAGCCACATGTACATTACATTGCTTTAGCATACTTAGATAAGGTAAGCAGTAAGGTAAGCAATACAACCTTCACATCAGAGCATACTGATCAAAACATCAAGTTGTTACATCAGAAACATAATTTGTGTACATAGTGTTACCACAAACCTTACATTAGATTCCTTTTTTTTTTTTTTTCCTTCTTTTTTTACGAATTACTGGTCAACTTTCAAAATGTGCAACTGACAAGAAAAGCACGGGGACCACTTGGTGTCGGTGAGGTCAGCATTTTTTCCCGATTGTTGTTTCAGTATCTGAAACCACCCAAAAGCGTTTGAACATGTGAATGGACATGCAAGCTTTCGCTGAAAATAAATTGATTGCATTCACTTGTTGTCTTTTCTGTGTGAAAGCTCAAATTTCCGTCAAAAACTGGGGAAAAAGTTACAGCCTGTTTTTTTTTATAAATTGAAATTTGGGGTTTATAAAACTAATGTACAGAAAGCCCATTTACATGTTGACCTACTTCTGGGCAGTATCAGGTACTTAAACACAAAATTCAACCATTTGAAAAACTGCTGATGTGACGGTAGCAAAGTGTTAACTCTCTTGTTTTGTTTCTCGTCATCCGCGCTCTGTTTTTTTTATGTCAGTCTCAAGACAATCAGATTCACCTTTTGAGTCCTTTTTTTTATGTACGTCAAAGGTCTTGTTGGATGCTGGAAATGTAGATTTGTGCAATTCATGACTGATGCGCGAGGGATAATTGCCTTCACTACTCGTGCTATTTACCTTGATACCCAGCGAAGCCGACCCATAGGCGTTTTTCATTTCCTAATGGAAGTGCCCTTTTTCTGAGGAAACGTTCGAACTCTTTACAAGAAAAAAAAAATCCCAGTCTTTTTTTTCTTTTTTTCCCCCTGTTTTGTTCTTGCATAGATTCATTTCATTGCAGGGTGTACTTTTTAACATTTGTCATCATTTTCGTGGTTGTTAAGCAATGAATCATGAAGAAGGAAAAAAACGCTGCAAAATTAACATCTACTAAATGAATCATGAGCTAAACAAACCAATGTCGAATGTGCTAGTTCCATCTGAGGTGTTCCTGGTGTTCCGTTGGGAACACGATGTGTTCCAATCGGGAACCTTAAGTGTTCCAGGTGGACACCATCTGTTGATATTAATTTTAAAAAGAGTAGGTACAGGATTGTTGATCAAAACTTTAAAAAAATAAAAATGGAAACAAACTTAAAAAGTATTGTTTTCAATCTGAAATCATGGTTTTGAATTCATACCCACACACAAGTCTTGCAGAGAAATATTTTGTCTGATACACTGACAAGTCAAGAAAAAATAGTGGCATTGAGGTCCTCCAAAATCCCTGTTGCTTATAATGATTGCCACAACCAAAATAAGCCCAACATAAAATTGCAAAAAAAAAAACCAAACTTGTCTTCTCTTAAAGCTGATCATGGAATTTAATGAAGTTTTCACAAGTTGTTTAGTGTGGTGTGTCAATTGAACATCATATCGTCGTGTCAGTGCAAAAATATTGTATCTACTAAAATAGCACTTTTGTGCGTTACGCACAGTTTAATGTCAGAACGTCGTATCTTGCTTAAAATAGCCCGGATGTACACACACAAAAAGTACACGCCGTGATATGTTTTTGCTTGAATCATTTTGCTGCGCTTTAGCAAAATTGAGATACAACGTTTTCGCACCCACGCGACGATATAACACAAAAGAAGATCCTTGTCGTTTGATCAGAGGAATGTAGGTCATGCAGCATTCATTTGTCAAACCGTAGCCTACTTCAAAAATCAGGTATTTTTGTACTATTCATCAAACTGCGCGTTCCACACGCTAGCAGTACAAAATGTCCTCGTAGTGGATGCCAGAATACAGTCTTGTTCAGTTTGTTTATTCCTACAGTTCTATCCTCTAATCAAACAGGAAATGATCTACTCGGATGTTATCTCAAATGCATCATGAGTTTTGAAAAAAGAACAAAATTTGTAACATTTATTATTATGAATGGCCCCACAAAGGGAAAACCTTCACGTGTAACCGATATATCCTACAATTGGTTGAATTAATCATCCCTGTCGACTTTTTTTTTAAACCTCCCATTCGAACTGGAAATTCTAACCTTTGATCTTTGACCTTTGACCTACAGGCATGTACAGTTAACGGATGACGTCAGGGAATACTTAAGGAAACCAGTATTTGACAATTGGCAATGGGAAGATGCAGAAATGATGCTTCTAATGCAACAAATGTACATAGACCTCGACTTCACTACCAAATATAATATTGAGGTGAGTTGTGGATGACTTGAAGTTAGGGTCATAGATTGGTTTTTGTCAACAAAAAGCTTATTTATAGGCAAAATTATCCAGAAAGATACAATGAAAGTATCATGTGAAAGTTTCAGCTGAATACAGTGTCATCTTTTTGACAAAACAGCAACAAAACTGTCACTGTATTAATTTCACAAGAACATCGAATCCATCCACGTTTAGCGAGGTGACAGCGGGTACCAACCCGCATCTCTGGCCGCAGCATTCGCGAACGCACACCAACCCTCAGAAATCTGAGGAACGCTGTTTTGAGGCGGACAATTTTCCAAACCATATTACTTCGAAGGGAATCCTTTCTCAAAATAGTTTATTACTGTGAACAGCTGCAGTGCTTCTCACTGATCTATGATCCTGTCTTTAAAGTGACAGTAGCATGCTTGGCTTTGAGGTAGTGAAGTCAGCATCGATCCGATAGGCCGTTTGCGAGTTAGATTTTTTGAAAACTGTCTGGTACAGTGACTTGTTTGGTCGCAAGTGTACAGTCAAAGTGGATTTCCCCAGACTAGAGACGATTTGCTACATCCATGACATCACATGGCTCACCTCACTAAACGTGGATGCTTCAATCTTCTTGTGAAAATACTGTGACAGTTTTTTGGGGTGTTTCTTTTTGGTGGCAACCTCCAGATGGGCAAAGCTTGGTACCATTTTGTCATACACATTCATTCAGAATTGTTAATGGGTGTTTGCCATCTCTTACAATAGTATACTACATTGGTTGCTATGGGTATAGTTCCTCGCGCACTTATGGCTTCCAATTAAAACGAAGACACATCCTGTGACGCACTCTAAAGCAATCACAAGGTAGAACCTATATATGGGGTGTTAATAACTGAGCCAGTATATTTGTAGAATTTATGCAGTTGGTGCCAGGTTCAGATAGGCCTATGCCTTTAACATTTTTAATACAGAATGTAAAGGTGTGTACCAACACTGCTCTGATATTTGGGTGACAGTGTCTGTTACTTTAAAGGAGTACTGTTGTCTTGATAACAGCAGGCCTGGGGCTGTATTATGAACTATCTCGCAGTTACAGCGCGCATGCGCGCACTGGCCGTTACAGGTTTGATCATAGAGCTATATGAATTGCTTGCAACTGTAAGCGCAGATTCTTTGCTTACAGTAAGCAGAGCCATGAAATTGGAACCTGGGCCCAATTTCATAAAGCTGTTAAGCAGAAAATTCTGCTTACCAAATTTCTTTACTTAGCAAGAAAAGAGCGGGGCACCAGCAGCAACAATGTAAACTTTATGGAATGTTGGCTGGTAACCTGTTTCTGCTAAGCAAGATTTGTCTGTGCTTAGCAAGTTTTTGTGCCTACAGGCCTTTATGAAATTGGGCCCAGATCGTGGAACTACATCTAGCTCTATGGATCTGATAACGGCCAGCGCACGCGTGATCTGGGTGAGAAATTCACGATTCCATGTAGAGGCAGAGGCCTGCCAAGATCGTGACGACAGTCCCTCTTGAACAACGTAACCTTGCTCGTTGCGCACACTGGCCATATCAGATCTGATCATACAGTTATGTAGATCAATGTGTCAGATACAGCCAGTGCAGTCATGATGCAGGAAGCTGGGTGAGAATTCATAATTCCATGTAGAGCCTCAGTCCTGCTACGATCATGACGACAGTCCCACCCCCCCCCCCCTAACAATGTAACCTTGCCCATTTATTTAGATTAAACTTCCCTGTCTAAAAGCTTCGTCATTTCTTGATCGAAACCTAATTCTCGTCTGAAACATATAGCACTTACAAGTACTACACAAAAACAAAACAAAAACCCGAATCCGTCAAACGCTCGCTCGCTCCAGAGGAATTCCACAGCATCGCACGCTGATCAGTTCATGAACGGAAGCCAAAGCCCCGGGCTAATATACGAAAAAGAGTGTGGTTAGTGTGTTGATTTGATACTCTGATTCATGACTTGAAGCTGCCGTTACCCATGGCATACTAATCAACTGATTAAGGGCGGTATGACCTGAATTTTACTGGGTCGAGTTTGCAAGGAAACCGATCGAGTGGGGAGAAAATTCCGCCTATGGTTTCAGAGATTTCTATCGGACTTAATATAATTTGGTTGAGAGAGAGATCTTTGTAATTTTTTTTTTTTTTTTTTTTTTTTTTTTTTTTTTTTTGCGGAGTGTTTCTCTCATTTGGAAGAAGTTAAATTGTGTTTGTTAGTTCTACTGATGAAGAGATAATTTGTGGGAAATAACATCTCTCATGGTTTTTTTTAAGGTGAAGTGTCTTGTAGTTTATCTCTGTTTGGAATTTATTTAACTTTTAGGGAATTTTTTTACAGAGGAATTTTACATTTTCGTTTAAAGTTAAGACATCTGCTCTGGAGTGCAGTGGTCAAGGGATTTCAGTCCCACCCAAGTAGCCTGTGAGTTTTGTTTCCCCACAGCACCTGGGTAAAAGCCAAACCGTAACTATTCCCCAATGCAATTATCAATTTCATGTATGGGAATTTTTTAAACGGTAAAATGCACCAGACTCTGGTGTTTCTGATCAGCAGAGTGTGGGTTCCCGTCCCGGTCTTGACACTTGTGTCCTTAAACAAGACACTTAACCATTATTGCTTCGTCTTTTGGGTGGGACGTAAAGCTGTTAGTCCCGTGTGCTTTACATAAAATAACCCAGTGCACTTATTGTTAAGAGAAAAGGGGTTTGCTTCGTTGTTTCTGGCATGGTCTGTCAGCAATATGCACCAACCTCACCTTGCATCTCTTTCAAGGTGAATTGTCTTACGGTTGCTTCATCTCAAAAAATCGTTCTCAACAAGCTTCACCAAATTAGATATTTCAGTGCCAGGAGTGTCATTTATAACAGACAAGCCCCATTGTAATAATGGGGGACAGTCCTATATTCTGACATCACTTTGTTTCGACACCTCTATGTTCTGACGCCCTTCCGACACCCCCTATCTTCCGACACCCCTATATTCCGACTGCCTGACGTATGTTTCGACAACCATGTTCCGACAACCCGCTTAGCTCAATAAACGCTGAAACAGCACATGGAAGTTTGTGACCATGTGCTTTTTGGCGGGAAACAGAAACTATTATCAAAATAATATTGTGGAAAATAATGTGTCGGAACATAGGGGTGTCGGTATACAGGGGTGTCAGGACATTGGTTTGACAGTTGGAACATAGAGGTGCAGGAAGGTAGGGGTTTCGGAACATAGGGGTGTAGGAACATAGGGGTGTCGGAACATAGAGGTGTAACCATAAAAATGTACACTATTAAACGTCTAATTGTTGTATTTTTTTCTCTCTTTGCCACTTTTGGTTTTGTCCTTCCCTACAGATGCCAATACTTCAAAACTTCCTGTTTGAGGTCTTCAGGCACTACAACCACGTACCATTCCACAATTTCAAACACTGCTTTTGCGTCTCACAAATGGTAAGACAATACCCTCACAGACCGTAGTCCAAATGTTTCTTGTGATATTTCTTTTTGGATGTGTATTTTCATGTGTATTTTATTTGGAAATGATTATCGGTTTAAACCCCGAGTGTTCTTGACTGGAAAACCCTCCCATGTCCTACAAAATATTCCGCTAAATTGTAACTCAAAACCCCAAATGTTTGGACTCTGATTGGTATGCCTGGCCTCATGCTAAGAGTGTGTGGTTTGGAGGTATAGCACCAAATCCATCAAAATACTCCACTCTACGGTAACTCAACACCCAATTGTTTGGACTCTGTGTTTGCTTATTTCTACCATGACTTCAGGAATTTTGCCAAGTGTAATATACAACAATCCATTTAAGGATAAATCTCTGCGAAAAAAGGCACAACCCCATCACCGAAGCAGGCACCAAATCCACTAACAACTTTATTTTTCTCACTAACACTTTATCTAGACATTTCAGTTGTACCTTTTCTTGATTCTAGAGAGTATGTATGTTGAGCAATGTATGTGCTTTTTTTTATTTATTTAAGGGGATAGATTTTCAAACATTTTTGCAGTAATTTGGACAGCATCACAAATTCATCGCCAAGCTGTCAATTTTTGATGAAACAATTTTTAGGCAGTCTGAATTTAGTGTCAACACCACATGTACAATGCATCTTTTGTTTGTCATGGCTACGTTTGTCAACCGAAAAATGAGAAATGCACTCAACGTAAAACGCTTTGTAATGAAATTTCCAGCTAAATGCATTTTGGGTCAAACAATGAGACAATGGTTTACCATTCAAGTGAAAATGGAGAATTAACTTTAAAAGGAGCCGTGGACACAAATAATTCTTTGTGTCCACAAAAGCCCTGGTAGTTTCTTTGTTCCGTTGGTTGTGCTACAGTGGATTCCAAATGTACGCACATTGGTCTATTTATGAATTATTTTCAAACGATGTGGTTGACGTCGCCCATGTCTGAAAATTCTGATGGATTCATTTATGAGTCTTCATTTGTCATTGGAATCTGTCGGCATCTCTCTTTTTTCTCCTACAGTCGTGTCTTGGGATCGTTCAAGGTTTTCAAAATCTTAAAGATTACTTGGAGAGTTCTGTTACTTTTTTACGGCTACCCCCTCCCCCACACCCCACGCCCCTTCTCTTGAAGACTAGTCTTTGTATATTGCTCTTTGAATGAAATCCCAAGGATACCTCAAAAGCTTGTAAGATGGAGGAAACGGACGGAGGTGATGATTGTGAAACAAACATCGGGTGGAAACCCCCTTCTCTTGGATGCTGCAAAGTGTTCTTGTTCTTTTACTTTCATTACCAGCCCACAGGACCTATGGCTTGGAAGTTTCAGACTTTAATCTTAATTCAGACTTTTTTTTAAGTCTGCTTGGTACACAAAAAACATGTGAATTTTCTTCCGGTATAAAGAAATCATGGTCTTTGATTCACTTCTCCGGCACTAAGGAGACTTAAGAGATGTAATATTTGCATCGGGATGAGGAATTCTAATTTGGTTTTTAATAATAATAATATTTAAAATTTATATTGCGCCCCTTACATACAAAATGATCAAGGGCGCAGAACACATGTTAAAAAGCACAGAGTGGAAGAAAAAGACAAAGAAAAAAGACTGGTCACCAGGCCAGTGCCCAAACAAAAGTATGGGGATACGTCTGTCCCGCCAACAGAGAACTAATAGTTACTTATTTCATAGGCCTATCCCTGCTGGCATCGGTAATGTTTTGACCTTTTCAGGAGACAGACGCCTCTAACCCTAATCTATGCTAAAATACAAACTAACTGGCAAGGTGACCATAGAAGAAGACACACTAAAAAGCGGTTTTAAAAAGGTGGGTTTTTATATTACATTTAAAAGAGATGAGTTTCTGTTCGCTACGTATGTGAAACGGTAGCGCATTCCAAAGCTTAGGGGCTGCCACAGAAAAAGCCCTATCACCAAATGTAGTCAACATTTTACCAGAAGGATACTCCAAGAAAATACCATTATTCCCTGACCTAAGTTTATATGAAGATACTTTCCGGATGGAAACAAGATCCTGTAAGTACTTTGGAGAAAGACCATGAAGAGCTTTGAATGTCAACAACAGGATTTTAAAATTAATCCTGTACGAAACAGGCAGCCAATGTAATTGACGAATTATAGGTGTGATGTGTTCAAATTGGTGTGTGTTGGTAACAATTCTGGCAGCTGCGTTTTGAACCCTTTGTAGTTTAGCTATCTGTGACGTTTTTCCCTTACGCCGATGTGTATTAAGCACTGTATGCTCAGTATACTCTCCCGTTGCAGTACCCGCTGCTAAGGATTCAAACCCACCTCTAGCCATCGGGCTAGCTCGGTGGTCTAGTGGTAAGACATCGGCTCTAGCAATGCAAAGGTCAAGGGTTCGAATCCCACCCGAGTGTTTGCCAGTGGATTTTTTTTTTTCACAGAGCTCGGAAAAGCACTGATCATACAGTGCTTAATACAATGTAAGGGTAAAAACCAAATTAAAAAACTTAGGAGACTGTTCTTCAAATCTCCTTTGAGTTTATAAACTCCAGGAGTTAATTACCATAAGGTGGAAATGCCAGAGTTTCAAGACACTTCCTAAGATCAGGGCCCAATTTCATAGAGCTGCTTAAGCAGATCATAATGCTTAACAATATCCTGCTAAGCAGAAGCGAGCAGGATACCAGTCACAAATTGTACACGTGACATGGTAGTTTGGCTGGTAACCTTATACTGGTAAGCAAAGTTTTATTGTGTTTAGCAAATTTGTGTGCTTAAGCAGCTCTATGAAATTGGGTCCTGGATGCAAGTGTCAGATTTGACTCTCACCCATGTACACAAACATAGTCTGATCAATGTTTTGTTGAAAAACACATTTAAGGGATGCAAACTTACAGCTTGTGAACAAGAAAACTTGAATATACCACACTAGACTGTTATTAGGCCATCTTGCTCCATCCGTCAGTAATTATCTTCACCCTAACACTGTCCCTGACCAATTAAAAATCGGCGTATCTTTCTAAGTTCATCAGCCCCGTTTATAACGTGTTTTTATTGGATACAACACACCATGCGACCCTAAAATGACCGCTGTGAAAGTTCAAGCTCTGACCAAAATAACGATTGGGACGCGGCCTTTGAACTTGTGCATGCCTTGGCTGCAGTTATTGTTTCTTGAAGTTGTGTTTGCGAAAAAGGAGACGGCCAACATTAGGGCTAGATAGCTCAGTTGGTAGAACACCGGCACGTTAATCCAGAGGCCGGAGGTTCAGGTCCCCCTCTAGTCAATTTATCTTTGTTCAATCCAGAATTTACAAAAAGCATAAAAAAAGCATTGCATTACAAGTATTTAATACGGGGCACTGCTATAGTGCTAAACAAATATTCTTCAAATAATTTGGATTCTGCGTTTTCCCACTCGGTTTACTGGTAAATAATTTTAAAAAAAAACACTTTTTACTGTTAGAGCTTTCTTCTGAGTATTGCAAGAAGAAGACAAAAAATCCATGGTCCCTTCCAATGTGGAATGAAACTGATAACCCACGGCAATCTAGAACAGATGTCTTTTGCCAGACGCTGAACTTGCCTGGTGCACAAGTGCTGTCAATTTTGTTCTTGCAAAGACATACACGATGTAATATTTAGAATGATTCAAACCAAGCCCTAAGGTATGAAGCGGACGTGAGGATAGATTTGTCCTTTCTGACCATCACGGTGGAAAATGTTTCAATAATGCAAATCGGAAGCTTCAGAGAGACTTGTGTTTGTTCACGTCATGTTTTCACCCATCTCCTAGACCGGTAGAAACCGGTTTAGACCAGTTGGTACAAGGTAGAACTGCCTGTCTAAGCTTTTCATGACAGCAAACATTCCATTATCCTGCTGACGTAGTTACATGTTCTCATTCATCCTTGGACCAGTTGAAACTAGTTTAGACCAGTTGGTACTAGTTAGACCTGCCTTTTCAAGCATCCCATTCCCATGACAGCAAATATTCTATTCTCCTGTTGGCCTATTTACATGTTCTCATCTGTCCTTTGACCAGTTGAAACTGGTTAGCACCAGTTGGTACTAGTTAGACCTGTCTTTCCATGCATCCCGTGACAGCAAATATTCCATTACCTTGTTGGCCTATTTACATGTTCTCATCTGTCCTTTGACCAGTTGAAACTGGTTAGCACCAGTTGGTACTAGTTAGACCTGCCTTTCCATGCATCCCGTGACAGCAAATATTCCATTACCTTGTTGGCCTATTTACATGTTCTCATCTGTCCTTCTACAAGTTGAAACAGCAAGCTGTTCATTATCCAATTTTGCTTGATTACATGCTCACATCATGTTCCTAGACAACTTGAAACTGGTTTAGACCAGTTTGCACTGGTTTAGGCCTACTGTCCTAGCTTTTCAGGACAGCAAAGTATTAACTTTCCAGTCTTGCCTGATTACATATTCACATCATGTGGTACATGTCCCTGGACCATTTGAAACCAGTTTAGACTAGTTTACACTAGTCAGACCTGCCTGACAAGGACAGCAAAGTGTTCATTATCCAATCTGGCTTGACTACATGCTTTCATCGTGGGATACATTTCCCTAGACCAGTTGAAACTGGTTTAGACCAGTTTATACTTGTCACACACCTGCCTGTCAAGGTCAGCAAAGTGTTCATTATCTAATCTGACCTATTTGCACACTTGTACATGCTAATGTAAATCTAGTCGAGTAGAGTCTAACTGGGGTCCAACTCATTTGCGTGATGATGTCCTTCGGAACAATTCGTGAAGCTTGACAAGTTCTAGATTTTTACCGGATTGCATCTAAGATTCAAATTTAAGGTAATATTATGAGGTAAGGCTTCCCCTATAGTTTTCTGTACTCATTCACTTATTTCATCAATTCTCTCGAGTTTTTTGACGAGTCAATTTTAATAAAAACAGACCATGATAGTTTTTATAGCCCACTTTTAATGTTGTGTTGTCTCGCAGAATTTGAGATATACAGCCTTAGGTTTCCAATTCAGTGAAACTGATTATTGCAGATCCCTTCGGAACAGATGATTATATTGAATGATATTGAGTGAAATCCTAGAAACTTGTTTTGTACATCTAATATGATTGTAGATTAAATAGTATAGCATTAGGAACCCAAGTAGTTATATATCTTTTTCCGTCTGTCAGTTCATCCACCCACCCAATTTGTTTGAGTTCTGTCGGTCATGTCAGCACTTCCATCATATCGCTTATCGCGCATTCTGTATCATTTCATTCCAATTTGGCGGTATACATCGGGGGAGACAGGGGACCCCAGGTCACCTGTAGGGCATTCTTCACCGTTTCCACGGCAACAGTTCCCCGCTTTAAATCTAAAGCCAGCTGACTAGAGAACGCTCATAGTTTGTACAAAGGTGCATCCATTAAAGATTTATCCCCAAAAGTGCATGCTGACTCGTTCGCTGTATAATTCTGAGAGGGTTTTTTTGGTCACCGATTTGGAGTGTTTTCCAGGCGTCACGCAGACGTTTCAATATAACAGCCCCTACCCGTAAGGCGCAAATGTTTGCTTGCGGAAAAAAAAAACACGCACAATACACCGCCAGGAGAAAAATCACGGGTCTTGTTTGTTATACATGGAGTCATGTTCGTAGTGGAGAAGGCATCAACATTTGCTCCTCTGTTTGACAAGAAAATAAGTTAACCAAATTCTAAAACTCTGTTTTGTTAGCGATGGGGTTTCCAGGTTTCTAAGGGCACAAACAAAAAAATTACCAAGTCCCAGGAGCGATGTTCCTACTACAAAGTGTAGCTTAGATTTCATAGAGAGAAATACGCACAACTCCCAAAATGGTACACTTTGCATTTAAAACCGCTTTTCCCGACCGGAATAGATTAGTGCATGGTGTCTCTGCAACCTGAGGATACCATGGAAACAGCAGCAAGTATCAAAGCACATTTTTGCGTTGAAAAGAGAGCTTTTCAGAGCCTGAATGTTATTGTAATTGAACATTAATTGAGAGATGTAATCCTCATTGTCCACAGAGATTCTCTCCGAGATGTCGACAGTGGGATGGACATTCCCATCTCAAGTATCATCTTCTCCAACAATCGCAACGCTGAATATTTTGCTATCGCAACTCGAGATACTCATTTTTTTGTTGTTGTTCCTTCCGTGGCGAAAAAAAAAAGCCCAAGTCCTTGGGTTGCAGCACGTGCATTAATCTTCACCGTTTTATCAGGAAAAACACACACACACACACATTCTGGGAGGGAAGGAAACTCAATCGGACGATTCGACGTTTTGTCAAAATATTTTCCTTGTCTAGTCTTACCCTCGCAATGCAGCGTTGCACCGAGGGTGAACTTCTGAGATGGAGCGAGCCACTAATCCGTCTCATGGTGTATCAATCCAGATGAGATAGGGTTTTATTTTTTTTCCTCTCCGTCTTGTCGGTTTGTCATCGGCGAGGTCTGGCCATAATTGACGAGCGATGTGAGTGACCTCATTCTAGGGGGATTGGGTGTCCTGTTTTTTCACGTTCCAGTCTTATCCTTGAATCGGCATCTTCGTCATGATAACACAGATGATGATTTTTTGGGGTTTTTTACGGACTTTATCGTAATAATGATCTTGAAAAAACAACTGTTGCGTGAATTTAACGGACATCAGTCGGGCATTTTCCAATCATTCTTTGCAATGAATGAAAAGTACATTATGAGAATTATTAACTTTAAAGAAGTTAATTAAATAAACTAGATAAAAAAAATATTTAAAAAAAAACAGGCAATGATCAAAGTGTGAGTCATATAAAACAAATATTAAACTGTGCATTTTGTTTGTGAATTGTTGCAGAATATAAACGCGAGGGTGAAACATGGCTTTTCCATTTCACGAAGCAGAATGGAATATTCCAGATTTCACCTCCTGATCATACTCTGCGACAATTCACTCTGATGCATTCAATATTTGTATAATATTTTTGATATGTTCAAATAGCAAGTGCTCAATATGTCTGCTGAATGAACTACTCTGCTGAACAGCAACAAAATACGATGACACTGAATTTTTCGTCTGAAATCATTCATTACTACATGGACGTATCTTACTATGTTACAATCTTACCACACGAAAAAGTTCAGCGCCCATATCTGCAAGTGTCGAATATCGACAACAATGAATATTACATGATTTAAAAAAAAAATAAAAAAATCCACAAAGATGAAGTTCTTGTGGAGCCATAGGTGCAAATATGGGTTGCGGGGAAAAAATGTAGAAGCCAGACACATGTATTTCCTCTATGATGTAAGTTTGCTGATTATTATTTGAATATTTCATTTTTATCTATAGGTTTATCCTAACTTGTCAAATAGTATGTTTAGTTTTAACCAACTCAAGTCCCTACCCCATTCTGAAATGTCATTAGTATATCCTGTACTATAAAGTGTAATGATTTACCAACCAAAACCCTTAGCCCAGTCATACCCCCATCCCATCCCATCCCTTACCCCTTTGTTCTACTCCCAACCCCTTCTTCAAACCAAACTACCTCTTACTTCTACCCCACCCATTATCCCATCCGCAAACCTTAACCTATATATCCTACCTGCTACCCTACTTCCACCCCCTACCCCTACATCCTACTCCCTACCCCTACATCCACCCATTACCTCTATCAAGCGTCTTGCTCTACCCCTATTCTCAATACCCCTACTCTCTCCTCCCCACTACCCCTACTTCCACCCCTACCCTTACTTTCACCCATTACTACCTCCACCTCATACCCAATTATCCTAACTCCCGTCCCAACCCCATTAACCCATACTCCACCCTAAGTCTTGTTCTATCCCCTACCCTCAAAACCCCTACTCTCTCCTACCTACTACCACCCTACCCTTACTTCCACCCATTACCCCCACCTAATACCCTATTATACCTAACTCCAGCCCCAACCCCATAGCCCTACCCCTGTCCCAGTTCTCTACCCTACGTCTTACTCTATCCCTACTCTCAAAAACAAGGTTATCAAATGTTTACCGGAGCAGGAATGTTGAAGATGTTTTATGTCTGGGGTCTACATTCAAAAAGTCTGATGCTTATTAGGTGTGGTTTGTCTGGTCAAATAGGTTTGTTTAAAAACCTATTTCTCAAATACAATTGACATTGTTCGAGGTAAACCCTTTTAAACAAACAAAACAAAACGCTGTCAAGATCTCTACTAGGATTGTGCATCTACGTTCATTTTCCTAAACGGTTAAAATGGAGTTGTGTGACTTCCGGTTAAACGCTTTAACCTTTTCTGTCAATTCCGATCCCAACTGTGAGCCCAGCTGTAAAAGAAGCAAATGTCGACACACTTTTTACGATTGATCTATCAGAATTAAAAATGCAACACTACAAGCCAGTCATGACAGTCACAGAACCGCAGACCACAGGTGTAGTGGGGGTACAAATCAAAATGTATAAGAAATGGTAGGGGATTTAGACTAATGAAATGTATGTTGGAGGGGATTAAGATAAGACAGTTCCACCCGCGAAAGAGAGGGCAATTAATCTCCCTGGATAGTGTCTTCGCCCAACATTTTCAAGACAAGGACTGTCTCATTTATTTTGTTTTATTTATTTCTTTTTTTTTTCCTCACTGTGGGGTTTATTTATTTAAAATTTTGTTTTGTTACTGTCGGCTTCATTTAACCCTCGGGGCAACTTGCAAATGGATTTCAACATTTGTTTTTACGGTTAGATAAAAACATTAAAATTGCTTAAACGTCCCAATCCTACTTGTCAACTTATTTCAGTCTAACGTAAACCTCGCATTCCAAGAAAATGTGTCAGTTAATGTAAAAAATATTCCGATGGTTATTCAAGAACCGACTGTAAAGTACCGTTTGAACATTGTAATTCCCTGCCAAGTGGATATGACTCTATAGGAATGTCAGACAAGCGTGTCCCTGGGGAAAACGGACGGAGCATGTATAATTCAGTTCATTCACCCTCTGGAGAAAAACAAAATACAAAATTGTACCTCGGTACTCGTTGAATCTCATCTCCTGTCCATTGTTATTGAAGACACTATATAACCGCAAAGGTATGCAAAGGTTTTTTTCCTTTACCCAAAAAAAATATGACAGGCTGAAGTACAGCAAAAGAGAAGCCAAGACTATTTGCGCTTGAGAGCTCTAACACTCTGGACGAACTTTCCAGAAGAAACATGCAAATTGATCGGTTTGGGTAAACTTAAAGATGAAAGGAAATGACCAGTTCGATTTTGTGATGTACTCATTTTTCCAATAGGTAGAGTTCTCATGTAAGTGGGGAAACAATTTACAAGTCTCTAACTTCACGTTAAAATGGTGTAAATTGTTATTGTATTCTATACCCTTGCCACTCAAAATTTGTCAACATCCAAAACATCTGATGACATCACTCTGCGAAGAAACGGGTCTCTACATTTGTGTACGGGGGAGTTTTGATTCATCTGACTTTTTCAGAGCAAAATTTAAAACACAATGTCGATGGATTTCAACAACTAATGGATCTTTACATTCCAAGGAGGTTTTTTTTCATCAGTCGATAGGTCAAATTCAAGACTGTTTTTGATTGCACATTGTCAGGAAGAAAACCAAAACACCCCTGTACACAAAATGGTAAAAGACCCATTTTCTCAGAATGATGTCATCAGATGTTTTAAATAATGAGTAATTTTGCCCTGGAAGGGTATTGGCAATTTACACCATTTTTAACGTGAGGTTAGAACTAGAACTTTTACCCTACTCACACGAGGGCTCTTATCTATTGGAGAATGAATACACCACAAAATTGAGTCGGTCATCTCCCTCCCTCTGTAATAAAGGAGGCCCTGCGTGCTGCTGCAACGATAGTGGTCAGGGCTTAGTGGATGGCCAAATTGAAGACACTGGGGAACAATTGATGTACGTTGTGTTTACATTCTTATTCGGCTGTTTGGGAACGTAAATCACGGTGTTGAAATAAGCGTCTCGCATCCTGATGTCCTCGCGCTCAGTCTAATCACCCTTCGATATCTCCAGTGTCTTTCCCTGTCGAGTCCCTGCGTGCGTAGGAGTGAACCAAAACCTTGGGGAGCTTCTCTAATAATATTTTTGTTAAATTTTTTTCTCTCTTTTTTTTCCTTCGTTTTTTTTTTAATGTTGAGAGTTTGCTTGGGGAAAGTTCGGTTTGATTGGCAGTGAGATTAAGACATCTGCCCATTTCCGCTGAGATTTAATTAAGTGCTTTTGAAGCGGCCGTTGTGAAAAAATGCAATTAACTATTCATTCAAGAAGTTAATTTCAAGTAGTTTATTTATTTTATTTTGTAATATTTTTTTTATTGCAATGATGTGGACAAGTATTCATACCCTAATCGTGCATTCAGCATTTTGGTCATGTCCCCTGTGTCTAATACTATAGATTCATATTATATGGAAATGGAACCAGACTAATTTGATCGTCTTGCCATAGTATCTATATGGGAGATAAACTTATGAGATTTAAACAAACGTGACTCGTCACCACGAAACCCCCCAAAAGCTGCCAATTTGCACTTTGAGTTTTTGGTATTTTTAAATTCTCTAGACCATTAGCTTTGAAATGATTATAATTTATGTGGGTTACCCCTTCCTGTAAATACCAGGCATGTCAGTGTTTTTTTCAGGGTTTTTTCCTCCTGTTTTCAGGATTTTTCACTGATCTCCCTGAACATTTTCTTGGTAATAATAATAATAATAATAATAATAATAGTACTTTTAAGTGCTTATATAGCGCTTTATCACATCCCTAGGGGCGTATCAAAGCGCTTAGTGTTATTTTTCCTGCAAGGTATGTGGAGCTACATTTTGAAGTATGAGACCTATTCCTTTATAGCACCATGTAATGGTTTACGAGGTGCTGTGGCACAGTATGCTGTCGATCTGACTAGGAACATTGGTCGAACCCCTACTCTTTTACGATAAGTGCACTGGGTTCTTTTACGTGCATTACACAACACACCAGACCTTTACGTCCCATCCGAAAGGCGCAGCAGTAATGGTTAAGTGTCCTGCTTAAGGACACAAGTGTCACGACCGGGACTCGAGCCCACACTCTGCTGAGTCGGAAACACCAGAGCTTGAGTCCGGTGCTCTTATCCGCTCGGCCACAACATGCCACATTTATAAGAAACTTGTCTTTGTTATAATCAGACCTTCTAGATATCTAGTTGAAATGCAGTGGGGTAACCAAGGGAGTGGGGATATTTAATGTACCAAACCATTAATTGTGCATTTTGTCAGTAACATTTTGGGGGACAAGGGGGGTAAGGGTTCGGGCTGTTTTCCTTGTGAAGAAAAAAAACAAAAACACATTTTTGACACCTTTGGTCAGTGTTACATGACTATTGCCATAAAACTCCCCCAAGCAGTTCTTGGGCGATTTGCGAAGATTTGAGACAAAACAGTAATATGTGTAAGTTACAGCTTACGACAACGTTCCCTTTTTAACGAAACTGCTCACTTCTGTGTTGTGTTAAACCAACAGCGAAAGGAATCACCAGCTGGTGGTTTGTTTTTTTCAGAGCATCTTCAATACCTCTAAAAGGGTTTTGTCTATCGGCTTTGATCGAATACCTTTTTACAATATCCTGTATATTACTAAGCCAATTTTCAATCTCCCGACCGTTTCATTTACGTAATGAAACAATTTAATCTACTAAAAATCTGTCCAATTTCCCTCTCCTTGTTCCACTTAAAATCCAGGTCCTTCAAAAGCCGGAACTCTCCAATCTTGTAAACACCCCCCCCCCCCTTTAAAGTTTGCCGTCAATTTCGCTAAGTAATTACCGAACAGGATGACGCACCCCTGGCGGACAGGCATTTTAGCATTGATTATATGCTTGGACTTGTTTCCTGGGAGGTGTAAAATATCACAATGTTTAGAGATCTCCGAGATTAGGTTTCGGGCCGTCCCATCTTGGCATGTTTACCAAGGAAATGGACCTCGGCTATTAAGACGTGGAAATCTTGACCTGGTTATGAGGTGGAACTTGCAGTGTTTGGGGAAGGCTGTTGACTCACGTGGGAAGAAGTTAAACTAGCCGTTGAAAAAGGGGAACAAACAAACACTTGAGTGTACAGACGGTTTGCAGTGGGGAGGTCAAAGTAGCCTACCTGAGGCTGGAGGGTCAAAGTATCCTTGTTTTAGAGGTGCTAGTAGGAGGTGCAGCTGACCAGATTTCATGTGATTTTGAAGGTAGGATGACCCCTCAGCTTCGCAAATATGTTTCCGCAACATCGGCCGTAAGCCGATGATCGGTCATGGTTTGCTAGAAACTTCGCCTTACCTCCCATCAGCTGAATATAATGAAAAACAATGGTGGCAACCCATCGGGCTCTCGTAATTCTCATTTGCAAAACAAAAGAATGATGGTCTGGAATCATGGACTACACAATAACCCCGCAAAAAAGAGAGATTTCAAGCATGAGTTCCAGTTCCCTTTGCACCTCTTTATTTCAGAAAAATCGTAGCGTGGTAGATGCCTGCCTCAGTGCACACTATACAATGGATCGTCCAGGGACATATTTGTACGTCCAGTATGTTAATTGACTGCAACCAAAAGAGGAGGCTCCGAAGTTGTTCCAGGCATTCATAAACATCGACCATAATTCAGTTTGGTGGAAAAAAGTGGTCATCTGATGGGAAGTGGTTAAGCAGTACAGTCTAGAAGTTGAAACTCACAGCGAAAACTACGCTTGAAAACTAGTATGTCTACAGCAGTATTTATAAAAATTATCATAACGGGGAGTTTATGACCAATTAGGAATCCTTAAATGGGCATCGTAAAAGAGTCTCGCATCATGCACAGAGTGATTGGCTTTTAGCCCTTGCCGCAGTATTAACTAAAGACTTCTGCCTCCATTCTAATATCGTAACCTGATTTGGTCTTTGATCCTCCCTACCCTTGCACTTGTTTCCACAACTGCCACAGTTGAGTGAGCACACACTCCCCATCCACTTATACTTGGATCTTGCCCCAGCTTTCCTGTCTTCGTGCATCATTGAACTTATCCTCACTCGCAGAATCCAGTCCCGGCTTTCCCGCCTTCGCATTTCATTGAACATCTACAGTACTTAGGGCCTTTCTCAAAAGTCTGAACTATCGGAACGTTCTAATCGGAATGGTTAAGCATTCCAGCGGGCGTACAATGACCGGTCTGTCTTCTTCTTTTGAGTCCATCATCTACTCTTCAAATGTTTGGCCAAGATTAGGCACATCTCACAGCCTTCTCGTTTGCTGCCGCCGGGTCTTCAAGGCAGCACTGCTCCTCAAGGGCTGGAGGTGTGGCATACATTGGGGGTGATGTGCCACAATCGCAATTGGTGTCGTCATCGTCAATGTGTCCCCATTTCTTCGTCTTGTCGGTCTGTTGGACCACTAGAACTTCCGGTTGGAACATGCCAATGCGCTGTTCTCCTAGTAGAAATGTTCTCGTCCTTTGACTCAATGTCACTATCCAGCAGAATGTTTTCGCAGTTTACTGGAATGCGGGTGTATGCCTACGGGAAAGTTCTTTTGCACCTAGAACATGCGTGACTTTTAAGACAGCCTACAGCATCCCAGTCCAGCTTGATCTTGAAGACAAACGGAGCGCCAAAGCTCAAAGAGAGATTTCATGTACATAGTGTCAACGCAAACCTTACCAGATTTGATCTTTTCCCCTTTTGCAGATGTACGGCATGACCTGGTTAGCTGACCTTTGCACCTTAATGGGCGACATTGAGGTGTTAATCATGATCACATCGGCGATCTGTCACGACCTAGATCATCCTGGCTACAATAACGCGTACCAAGTAAGTTACACATTCCTTTCAACTTTGATCTACTTGGAAATGGACTGAGACTTAGCCATGCATGAATCAACGTGCAATGTGACATTCACGCATGACCTGTTTGAAGAGTGAGTAGAGTTGACATCCATCAGGTGAAGTTAAAGGAGGGGTATTTTTATGATCTTCGGACAGGGATGTTGATCCAAGGCGAGAGGTCCTCATTTTAAATATGTTAAAGTTGAATTGGTGATCCATGGGCCTTTTTATAACACGTATGGTCGGTTACAACACATCATGTGTTTTTAACATGACCTTTGTCAAAGGTCATGTTTGGACCAAGACAAAGTCAGGAAGTCAGCTTTGAAATTGTGTGTGCATTAACTGCAGTCATTGTTTTTGAATTTGTATTTGCAATTTCTCCAAAAAGTAGTAATTTATAGCATAAAATGGGCTTGCATTAACACTTAATTTCCTGAGCGAATGTTTCAATTGATTAGTATTTGTCTGCTTTTAATCTGACAGGTAAATGCAAGAACGGAGCTAGCACTCAGGTATAACGACATCTCACCTCTTGAGAACCACCATTGTTCTGTGGCATTCCAGATTCTGGAAAAGGTAAGACATATTCTAAGCCGTCTGTATCTGTTCGCACCCCACTCTCCAACCCAGATCGATCAAAAGCTGTCATAAAGTTCCTACAAGGTAAAGTATACAGATCGTAATTGTTGGTTTAAGCATTCTGAGAAATTCCAACCACATTCGTTTTGTCATCTGACAGTGGTAAAGTAAAACAGTTCCACAGACCTCTTGACTCTTTGTGGAGCATCCTTACCTAGTGCCTATTTATACACCTATGGGGAGAGTAGCAATTATGGTTTAAGACTTAATCCAGAGGCCTTAGGCAGTAAGAATGTGATTTGTACTGATATGTTGACTCAGCCAGTGTAATTTAAATGTTTTGTTAGCCTGTCATTCCTCAGCCTTGGTCGGTGCACATTTGTTACACCTGGGGGAAGAGAAGCAATTATGGTTAAGAGTCATTTCAGAGGCTATAAACACCATGAGAGGGATTCAAATCCACTTACTTACCACAGCCTTGGTTGATCTCCATTTATACACCTGGCAGAAGAGAAGCAATTATGATTAATAGCCTTTCCAGAGGCTATAAACACCATGAGAGGGATTCAAATCCACATACTTACCACAGCCTTGGTTGATCTCCATTTATACACCTGGGGGAAGGGGAGCAATTATGGTTAAAAGTCATTTCAGAGCACCATGAGTGGGATTCAAACCCCCAGTCTGGTAACTCGACTCATCCGCCAGACACCCGGTGCATAAGACTGCTCAGTGAGAATGCTCCACACCATTCTTTATGGGTTTTTTTCTCTTCTCGCAGCCTCACTGTAACATCTTCAAGAACATCGGTCATGAGAGATTCAAGAAAGTCAGAGAGGGAATGATTAGATGTATACTAGCCACCGACATGGCCAAGCACAGCGAGATCCTCAACAAGTTCAAATCAGTGGTTCCAGAGTTTGATT
Source organism: Pisaster brevispinus (assembly GCA_023634235.1). NCBI lineage: Eukaryota > Metazoa > Echinodermata > Asteroidea > Forcipulatida > Asteriidae > Pisaster > Pisaster brevispinus. Next base: position 2,542,813 of record JAMKCF010000002.1, on the reverse strand, counting down.
ATTCCAATAAGGATCACATCAGCCTGGTAACTATGGCAACATGTTTTGTTTATTTGGGCAGCACTGGGGAAAACCCGTGCAGTTACTGTTATTTCATATATAATAACAATAGTAATAACATTTATATAGTGCCAAAGCTCGAATTTGGGATAAAAATACACAAGACTTGTAGTTCAAAATTTTTATTGGACCAGAAAGTTTTGTACGAGACCAGATTCAAAATGAGAAAAAACTTCCCGAGTTCTGACACCGTTTGATATGCATGTTTTTTATTTCAACAATAAGCATTAAGAAGATTGATCTCGTCTGTCTTCTTGGGTAGTAAGCATTTACTTCACTACTCAACAAAATTGAATGGTATTTATCAGACTCAAAGTCTACATTTGAACACAATGTGTTTCTGTTCAAGATATTTCTCAGTGAAGTAATCTCATTCAAGTGAAAAGCACAAGACCGCTGGACTTGTCCGGTCGTAAGTTTACTGGCCCGACAATAAATCCACTGGCCTCGGACCTGCAGTCCAGTGTAAAATTCAAGCCCTGATTGCTTAAGTAGGGTCCTAGATTGATTTTTGTCAACGTAATGCTGATTTATAGACAAAATTATAAAGAGAGTTACAATAAAAGTCACAATGTGAAAGTTCCAGCTGAATACAGTATCTACTTGCTGAGAAAACAGCAAAAAACTGTCTCTGTGTTTTCACAAAAAACATCAAATTCATCCACATTTACCGAGCTGACAGCGGGTACCAACCGCATTACCAACGGTCGTAAGCATTTGTGCACAATGGCGTCGTAAAAACTAAGTGTAGTGGATTGATCAGTGTCTACCATTTATGAGTGATTGTTGGAAAGTCATTTCCTGCGTGGGGCATTGTCTGCCAGAAACGTTATGCCGTAATTTTTGTGAAAGATGCAATTTTGTTGCTTTATGACCCTCTGCTGGAATGATATGTTGTACTTTGTTTGCTGGGCAGATACCTGTAGGGCCTTTGATGTCTTTGTGGCAAGTACTTATTTGTACCTGGTCAAGTGGTAATACAACAGGGACTTGCTTGCAGGTTTGAATCCTAAAATGAACATTGCTCTCCATGCCTTGATAAATGACGACAAAGTATTGTCATTTTGGCGCATGCTGTCAATGGCAGAGAAGTGTAGCTATATTTTTCAAAACCTCAAGGTTGGGAGCCTAATGTTGTTGACCGATAATTACGAAAAAATGTGTAAAAATAGCAAAAATACAACTCAATGATAAACAAATACATTATAAACAAGTTTAAATAGCATTTCCGTTTATATTGTTTTGCTCGAGTAGCTGTTTAAAGCTCAAGTTGTTTACGCTTTAGTGGGTGTGTTTTTGTTTGTTGTAGCTGATGCAGATTTGTATCAAGGTAGCAGATATCTCCAATGAGGCCCGACCGATGGACGTGTCCGACCCGTGGATTGACTGCTTACTCACGGAGTTCTTCAACCAGGTAAGATAGGCAGCCATTTTGAATTTCACAAGCCAGGGTTTGATTCTGTAGCTCTAACATTGTCTTGAATTTTTGGCTTTTTCCCTTGCAACACCGAGATAAAAGCGTCGTCTACGATGGTGTCGTGGCGCATCAAACTGAAGTTCTGGTGGATAAGTCATTGGATCATGGGTTCGAATCCCGTTCATGACACCTCTGTTCGTCTGAGATGAGAAATCTCAGATTGTATCGGAGTTCATGCATTTCTAAGTCTACCCAATGGAAAAAGTAGCTGTTAAAAGTCATGCTCTCTGATCTATATCTCTCGCTGAGGATACTGTTCCCAGAAGCTCCTTGAAATCTATAACTCCAGGGGGTTACTAAAAGGCAGAAATGCCATCATTCCGATATACCTCAAAAAGTGTGGGTCCTTGTTTCAGATGTTCTGTTTCAGCAATGAATCTCATCAACCTCAGTTCTTTATACACTTTTTGAGGCTTTGCCATGGTGAGGTATCAATTTATATTTGGGTTGCGGTAACACCATGTGTATACCTACTAGCTATGTAGATTTGTTCTTGGAGAACTGGGTCTTGCTTTTTATTCTACTGCCGCGGAGTAGATTTTGGAAAATCGGGAGACTACTTTGGGAGACTACTTAGTTCTGAAAAGAACTGTCCAGCTTATTAGCTACTACCTGGGCGGAGGGTAGGAAATCGGCCGGGATTACTACTCTAGCTTAATAGTGGATCGAATCGAGGGGACTTCTCGTTATTAACCTCACTGCCATGGAGTGAGTTCTTAATTGGTCTCAGCGTTTCAACTAGCTTGCTCTAGTCATCATCAGGAGATGATGATACTTCTCATCACAAATACTTCTCATCACCCAGGAGTAAATGGGTACCTGTGAGGGTAGACATCCTTGATGTGAATGATTCTCCACCTGTGTGACAACTTGGTTGTAGGTGCTGCATACTCTTAATGAGTTGAGATGGTTGCAGGAATGCTTAGGGCCCGAACAGGGGTAATAATATTGCAAGGCACTTTTGAGGGGCCTACTTGGCTTGAAAAAGCACAAAATAAGTACACATTACTATAGTGTAGTAAAGCTTTCCAATGTTAATCGAAAGTTGTTGTTTTTTTTGGGGGAGGGGAAAGTCACAAAGTTGTACTCTAAACTGAGGGAGCCACCAATATCAATGTTTCCATGTTTAGAACACCAATTGGAATCAGCATTTTTGACTTTACTTCTGTAGAGTGTAGACTGTAAATTTGTTTTTGTTTTTCAACCTTATTTTTAAAGCAATTTCTTGCTCTTTACCACCAGAAAGAAGTATCTGAATTAAAAGTAACGGAGCGACCGTTTCAGTTTAGAGAACTGTTAGATAATTGTTTTCTTTCAAAGCTGCAAAATTAACCAATCAGAAAGCTCAATCGGTGATGGTATCCTTGATTTGTTTGTTACAGAGTGACGTAGAGAAGCTTGAAGGGTTACCAGTGGCACCATTTATGGACAGAGAGAAGGTGACCAAACCCTCATCGCAAACCGGTTTCATCCGGTTTGTTCTGCTTCCACTCTTTGAGGCGATTGGGCTGTTACTTCCCAAACTAGATGTAAGTACACACAACGGAGACACTAGGGGGCAGCAGACTACATCATTAATCCATTGTTTACAGAAATGAGTGCATTCCATAGAGTTATATATAGGAACTAGAGGGGGCACTGGTAATGCTACGTGCACAAACGCGACGGAACCACAAGGAGGCACGCGCGCCATTTTGCACGAGGGCAACATTGAATACGAAATACGCGGTGTGCTAATTAAATACACATTATGCGGTCTAAAAAAAAACAAAAAAACGAGCGGCTGTATTAAAGTTGTTTCGTGGGGGTTAAGGTTATTCGTTTCAAAAGAGGATGAACACACATGCCATGATATATTGTCCAAAGTGAAGGAATATAATTCTAAATTATTATAATTATTCGGGATTATTTAGTAGTATAAACGGTCTTGACTGGCGTTCATAAATTTCACAGTAAACCCTTTCATTGTTAACCATTGCTCTTTTGCAACACGCACAAATGGTTTAGATGTTGTTTTGGACTACTTCAGTACTTCAGTACGAAATGGCCGCCGCGCTGCCCTTGTCGGGCCGCGTAAATAGGCTACTGCGCCCTCTAGCTCCGATATAACTCTATGGTGCATTCTTAGAACTGCGTAGAAAATTTCCTGGGCCCAATTTCATAAAGCTGTAAGCACAAAGTATTGTTTGGAAAGAGATTAACTTGCTTAGCAAAATTAGGCAACAAGCCAAAAATTACCTTGTAATGTGTATCGTTGGTGACTGGTTTCCTGCTAATTGTTGCAAAGCAGGAAAGTTTGCTAAGCATCATTTTCTGCTGAAACAGAAATGAAATTGTAAACAGCTATTATGAAATTGGACATTGATATATCAGTTGACGGCTTAGTATCTCAGGTTGGCTTAAAGATCCTCCACTCTGTGGTCGCCCACCTCCAAAATGTTTGGACTTTGACAAGATTGGTATGCCTGCCTGGTGATAAGTGATTGGTGTTTGGGGCCTGCTGTCCTCAATCCTCCACTATCCTCCACTCTATAGTCAGCCAGCACAAATGTTGAGAAGATTGGTATGCCTTGCACAGTGATGAACAACTGTTATTTGGGCCTACGGTCCTCGTTTCATGCAATCCTCCCAACTTCATGAAGAGGACTTGGGAGGATGAGGGTTAATGAAATGGTTTCTTTGTTAATATTGACAATGTTTCCATCGTTAGGAGCACATCATTGAGCCGGTGAGGAAAGCTCTCAATTACTACTCAGAGATGGCCAAGGCCATGGAGGAGGAGAAACGGAAGAAGACGGAGAACGACAAAACGAGGCAGGCCAACGGCGAGATGCCCAAGATCAACTCCACAAACGGCTCCACGACACCGGCCATTAAACAGAACGGCGACGCTGCAATGAGCAACGCCACCGACAAGAAAGTAGTCCGAACAAATCTCAGCATGTCAAAGGTCGGGGGGTCGTCCAAGGTCAGGGGTAACCCTAAATGACAGGAACTCCGATGTTGCATAAGAGACTGTTTCATAGGGTCCTGCCCCAAGCGATGCTATGGTTTATTATGAGGAGACAAAGAGGGTAAGAGAGAGGGTGAGAGTGAGAGACTGGGTGACAAATGGGGTGATAGAGGTGTGTTTATGTGTGTGCTAATAACATTGGGTACTTGTCTAGACCCTGTCCTCAACTTGTGTGCTGTCGCAATGCTGAACCGCCCTCGGATGGATTTTCAAGGCAAGTGGATCATATACGTCACATTGCTCATCAAAAGACCAATACGAAGGTCCAACGGCATTTTGACTCCAAGCTGATATCAATCAAGCAAGTTTCAGCAGCGTACAGTTTTAAAGCCAGTGGACTCGAGTGCCAAGTTAGTGGACTTCTTGTCAGTGGACTTGAGTACCAAACCAGTGGGCTTGTTTGATAAACCAGTGGACTTGAGTACCAGACCAGGGGACTTGAGTACCAAACCAGTGGGCTTGTTTGATAAACCAGTGGACTTGAGTAAGGGGACTTAGTACTTAACCGGTGGACTTGAGTTCCAAACCAATGGTCTTGAGTACTAAACTAATGGTTAGAAGTAACAAATGCGAATTCCAACAGCATTATTGCTTAACTTGATCTGTAGAACAGGTTTGGATGACCATTCTGAATCCATCAATACCATCATCGGACAGGTGTATCAGTCATCGGACAATAACTCTGATTGAAGTGGTTTTCTTGGCATCTTACAAATGCTTTGTGGTTTGGTTCTGAACAGAGTCTTAAAAGGCCCTTGATTCTGAGAATCTTTATGGTTACTCAGTCGCTGGACTCTGCAAGCCTAGCCTTGTTCATTATGAATTTTAGCTCGAAGCAATAAGTTTATAATAGCTGAGCAAAAACCGCTCTTGATTGTTGATGGATTTGGAATGGGTTTACCGAGATGAATTCCGCAATAGGTTGTCGAGGGTTAGTAGGAGGCTTTCGTGGAAGCTTGGTGGGAGCGGACTTACAAGGTAAAACCACTGGTCTTATAAATCCACACATGCTCAGACTTTACATTAACAGAGGAAAACCACTGGTGTTTCTCAGTCGTCCGCAGGCCAAATGCTAACTAGAACACCTGAGGGGACTGCGTTCTCCCTTAGCAGAGGTCTACTGGCCAGATGCTTCTCAAAACACAGAAAGACTGGTTAGAATTCTCTCCAAGTGGTCCAGCTGGCTAGTTCAATGTGAAAAAAGCATCCTTATTCCATATGAAATATGGACTTATGAAAAAACTGACGGACTAGTTAAAATGACAAGCTAAACTGGTCCCACTTGCTAGTCACTGGTTACCCGGTGTGTCCGCTGCGTTTGGAGACTCCAGGCAGCCCAAATGGTTAAAAGCAAACGTGTGTTGGGGGGAAATATTCTTTGGTTTATCAAATAACATCACCCATTTGTAAAATTTTACTGTGTTCCTTCAAAAACAGGTTCACATTTTGGACTCTTTGCCATGGATCCACGTACTCTGCTCGTATTTTCACTAAAATAAAATAACCAGAACTTTTCTGTGGAGTTTTCATATTTGTTATCGCTATATTTTCTTCGGACGAAAGTATTGTCCAATGAAAGCTCTAGTTTACTTTAACAGTGATCACATTTTGCATGAATACTGGGATAACTTTTTACTTTTTTCCATCCAAAATTCTGACTTCTGTTCTACTTTAACTGGCTCCTACATACTGATGACTTTTCAGGAATTAAACAGAGTATATAAATAGTAATTATTTTGTCAAGATTTTAAACATGGATGGTAGAAAATAGTAGTGAAGAATGAAATGGGGAGAAAGTGAAAAAAACAAAAAAAACAAGCACAAATTATTTTCTGTTTATACCATGTAGTGAATTATGTAATTGCCTTAGGCGAAAATTGAACTTTGATAAAGCAAATAAATTTTAAGAATTTTTTGGTCTGCGAAATGTTCCATCAACTCATGAGGGGTGCTATGTCTTGCGAATAGCCATAGGATATTCCTTATGGAATCAATAGGGAAGTTCCGGGTGGGTGTTTCCCACATAGACTTGTTTTCCTTTGAAGGAATCCCAGTTGGGATTCCAACAAAAAACCGGTTTCCAGAGGAATCCATCCGTATTACTACCAGTGCACTCTACTGCCCAAACTGGCTCATTCCCACAAAATACTACAGGAGACTGTTGAGATGGAGTTCACAGTGCACAAAGCACTACCGATGCACTTTCCTGCCCACAAAATACCACCGGAGACTGGTAATACCACAGGAGACTGGTAAGTCTACAGTACACAAGCCATGGGGTTTCCCGATAATACCAATTGTACAAACAGAAGAAACCCATGCACCCAATGCTAGCCTGGAAGGTGTGGTACTTTGTGGTAGTCTGTGGTACCAGTGTCAGCTGTACAAACAGAAGAAACCCATGCACCCAGTGCTAGCCTGGAAGGTATGGTACTTTGTGGCAGTCTGTGGTACCAGTGTCAGCTGTACAAACAGAAGAAACCCATGCACCCAATGCTAGCCTGGAAGGTATGGTACTTTGTGGCAGTCTGTGGTACCAGTATCAGCTGTACAAACAGAAGAAACCCATGCACCCAATGCTAGCCTGGAAGGTATGGTACTTTGTGGCAGTCTGTGGTACCAGTGTCAGCTGTACAAACAGAAGAAACCCATGCCCCCAGTGCTAGCCTGGGAAGGTATGGTGCTTTGTGGCAATCTGTGGTACCAGTGTAAATTAGTGTTTTAAACAAAAATATCCCACAGGTTTTTGCTTATCAGATTGACATGGAATTTCCTGTAGAAATTAACATCAAGATTCCAATCAAGGTCTTGGTTAATTTCTGGGGAAAAAAAACAACAACTTATTTTTCTGATTGAAAACTTTGAAAGAAAAAACATCAAATATATGTTCTAAAATAAAATTTGATTGCAAGTGTCATATATTACAATTCTTCAATTATATTAGACTTCCTTTAGGAAATAAAATAATAGGAAATTGAGTGAAAAGTTTCCTTCAACAGTCCTCTGGATAATCTTCACCTGGGAAAAATCCCACACTAACAGGTTACCAGGATCTTTATGTCAAATTATTGTACATGAAACAGTAGTTGATTTTTTTTAAAAGAGTTATAGCAGAGTTTTATATCTATGTGATTGCGAAGCTATTTTATGTTTAAACCAAAACAAAATCAATAAGATATTTGATTTTTAAGATAACATAGAGTTTTAATGATTTTGAATAAAAAGCAAATAGTTAATTTAGTTTATTTATATGTATGATAATAGATCAAGTGAATGTAGAGTTTGTAAATACTATTATAAATAAAACTGACAAGTAACAAAAGTTGAAAACTACTTTTTTTTTCTAGAAAGACTGCAATCTTTTTTATCTTGCAAGACACTTTCAGTAAGAGATTCCTCTTGTTTTCTGGGAGCCTACTTTCTCATTTACTAAATGGCCGTCTGTTTTGAAATTGCAACAAAGGGAGACTTTGTGAAAGTTTTTGTTTCATTCATCTTTGAGGAACTCACAACAAGTTTTGGGCAAGCTACACTTTTCCCTCCATTTTCTAGTCGATGTCATTCTGTCATTCCCAACTGAATATTTTATTTCTAACACCGTTTTTTTTGTCAAGGAAATCTCGAAAGAAGTACCTCAAATAATTGTCCGAATTCTCCACGACCAATCCCAAAGTTTTCTTCTTTTCGATTCAGCACTTCACTGCCATTCGGCTATGTCTGGTAACAAGTGCGTCGTTAATGATAAGTGCTAAGTGCAAAGATCTAAACTGTTGGATATTTGTGGATTATGCAAGGTTTTAGCCTAATATAGGGCCCAATTTTCACAGCGCTGCTTAAGCACAAAAAGAAGCTAAGCACAATCAAATTGTGCTTACCTGACTAAGGTTACCAGGCAGAATACCATGTCACATCTATAACCGGTAACCTGCTCTTTTTTGCTTATCAGATCGTTAAGCATTATTAGTTTCTGCTTAAGCAGCTTTATGGAATTGGGCGGGCCTCGGGGTCAGGGTTCAAAGGTCAAAATCATTGTTACTTAATTTAAAAGATTATTGCCTTTCTAAAGTGTACAAAAACATTGTCTTGGACTTTAAAGTTTTATATTTGTTTCTTGTAGTTTATGTTAATTTGTCAACATTAAGTCATACAAAGATGTATTATTTTGCTGCAAATCTTCAAGGGTTCTTTATGGTTAAAATGTGTATTTAATTAGTTTTGAAGAACTAACGTAAAGTTATCCGAATACTAGAAATTCATCCTTTGTAAAATATTGTTTTGGTATCACGTTTTTCTGACGTTAGAAAGAGGGACCCAGTATAGACTGTCCCCTTTTTTGGTATTCTGAGATCGGTATTCACTCTTGCTATTTTACACAGGGTACATGACGAAGATGTTGGCAACATGGAAATGCTTATGGTGTCATGACCATGCATCTTGGTGGAAAACGCTGATTTGTTAATTGTATACAATTGAGTGTTACGTTGAACCGCAATATAGGAAAAAATATATTAGCAAAACATTTGTTTCAAAGCATGTGTATAACATTGGTAAGATTGAAAACATAATACTCACAGAATTACACCTAACTTTACATGGTAGAAAGATGGTAATGGTGTCAAACTTAGCTTTTGCCTGAAATGCTATAGTTTTTGAGAAATTAGTGATTAGTTTCAATATCTTGAGTCTGAAATCGGATGTCTAAAACCAGTGAAAAAGTGATGGGATTGTCACTGTTTTCTCGTGACTCTGATGACCGATAGAGCTTAAACTTTCACAGGTTTGTTAATTCATGTATATGTTGCATCACACAAAGTGCAGATATCGGTTTTTGACAATTACCAATGTTATCCACATGCTTTTAAAAAACACACAATCTAAATTAACTTGAGATAAACAGGTGAAAACAATTTATCAAAATACAAACGGTGCTGGAAGTGTGCTTTAACTAAAATTGGGGGGAAATGTGAAAATTGAGCAATCGTTTGAGAGAAAACAATAATCTCAAATTTCTGTAAATGTATCATTATTATAATTTTTTAATTGCCAATTACTTTTCAAGGGGCAGGGTTGGGTCCTTTTTGTTGCTTTGCCAAAACAAAGAAATTTTTATTTTCCCTTTCAAATTTTTAAGCAATTATAATTTTTAAGTATTAAAACAAAAAGACCTGCTTTTAAACTGTCCATGTTTGACGCAAAGATGATGCTGTAGGGCCACATAAACAAAACATTAAAACTTGTATTTAAAAAAAAATAATAGTAATATTTAAAGAAGTTTATTATTTCGAAAACATTTTAGACGGTGCAAGTCTTGTGCATCAACCTGGGCTCAATTTCATAGAGCTGCTTAAGCACAAACTAATCATTATGTTTACCAGAATATGGTTACCATCCAAAATTATTTTTGCTTAGCAGAAAATTGTTATGTGCTGATGTCTGCCAAAGCAGCTGTGTAAAGGCGGGCCAAGTTTTGTCTTAACCTGGGCCCCAATTTTATAGAGCTGCTTAAGCAGGAAATAATGCTTAACAATTTCCTGCTGAGCAGAAATGAGCAGGATACCACTCACAAATTGTACACGTGACATGGTAGTTTGGCTGGTAACCTTATTCTGGTAAGCAAAATTTTATTGTGCTTAGCAATTTTTTGTGCTTAAGCAGCTCTATGAAATTGGGCCCTAGGAAGGAGACAAAATCGCCCTCTTCTACGAATCCCTTTGTTCGAATAACTTACGTAACGTGCACTGTGAATTGTCAACGATTTATTTTGCATTTGAAATCCCAATGCTGCATCATCCCTTTAGAAAAAAATCTTAACGTGTATCCTTAATGTATTGATTTTTTTCCCCATAACAAGCCATCATATTTCACCACCTTTTAAAAAAAAAGCTGTATCAAGATTGTTATTGTATCTTTTGATTTACTTTTCGTAACTTTAAAATCTGTCAATATGTAAAATAAATGGTTAAATAGTTTTGCCAAATTTCGTTCAGGAATTTTAGCGCTCTGACTTCACATTGCAAGGGCCTTGCTCTGTGGAAGTTTTTGAAACGACGGTTCAAGCTAAATACTTGCTTTAAGTACAATGTGCCTTTGCGATTTTGAAGCCAGAAATCAAAACGGCTAGCCAGGCCTGGAGAGCGTGAACCATCGTTTCGAAAAAAACAATGTAGTTGCGTCTAAATCCGGTTTCTCTACTCTCATGCATTCGTTACATTGAGTGTTGGTTACCAGCTAAATGGACGAAAACACTCGGCTCAAACGGGTAAGAAATTTAGACTAGAGTTAAAAGCTATCGATAATTATCGATAAGAGTTATTGTTATATACAGCGTAACAGATAATCATGGGTTTAAATGAACTGTACTTTGATGGTGCATTAGTGGTTTATGTGCCGTACTTTCATTTTGTCGATCACTGCTGCGTCGCTTCCTCATCAAGTTCCATCCAATGAAACGCCTTGTGTGATGTGATTTGCATAAAGGCATGGTTACATACAGTCCAATCAAAAGGCTGACTGTGGTTATGAGCGCATTTTCTAGTGGAGTTTGTCACAGCGTAATGAATATTAATTTTTGGTCACGCACAATCTTTCAGAAGATAGCTTTAACTAATGGTATCGCTATTTGGGCATAGCCACGCCCCTGATAAAGTATTCTACCATTCAATGCACTGTATTCAAAGTGTAGTTGACGCGCAGTGTGGCAGTTCTTTGAGAAAATTTGAGTTATTTATATGATAAATGATTTTATAGAAAATATCTGTACGTAGTAGGTTTAATATCAGTTTTGAGATTTTATGAAAGGATTTTCATCAATATTATCCGATAAACAAAAAACTAATAGATTTAGCCTTTATAAGAACTAATGAAAATGTAATTGTACAAATAAAAATTTACAAAGTTAGCGGTTCGCGTTGTCAAAAGCTGATTGTCGGATCTGCCTTCTTATAACGATTGGTCATGTTTCTTAACAAACTTATAGTCGCCGAGTACCGTTTTCATACATAAAAAAGCAGTCTGGTTTTCTTTGCATATCTTTTTGATGTATTTCAGTTCAAACTGCAATGGATCTTTTAAGTGAATTGTTAATCGCAGATACTTAGGACGGACGATATTTTCCAGTTTTCTTTTCCTATAGCAGGGGGACATTTGTTTGCGAAATGCTACTTGGCGAGAAATGCTTGAGGAATATCACAAAATGATTGATCAAGACCAGTGCAAACTGTGGTCATGTTAATGTCGCAAGCTCATTTTTAGCTGTTTCGTAGCGCAGCGCAGCGAAACAGCTCTTGTTTTCGTTAAAGTTTTTTTTCTTTTTTTTTCTTCTTCTTTTTTTTCTTCAACTGTTGTTCACAACGTTGCTGATGTTTTGACTACCACTGTATAACATTTCTGTCAGTAGTATATAGTAAAAAAAACTGCTTCCTGTCTTGATAAGTGTGCTTCTGTGGGCGTGGAAGATGCGACGTGGTTTGAAGGCTACCGGATGGCCAATCAGCACCCAGAATCAACAAGATCTCATCGCAGTGAAAACAAGTTTCGTAAACATTGCCGTGCTTTGTAAAACTCTCTCAAAAACTTACACCCCTGTCCTTTTTAAAGTGTCATTTTTACATTTAAATCAAGAGTTTTTGAAAGAAGAAAACAAATTATATAAATATTCCTCGAAAATATTCGAAGCTTTGGGGTGTCTGCGTATGGGATAGCATTTGATATTTTTTAGTAAAAAATATCACTTTGCGATGTGGAAGTTTAAATTTGTTATTTTTTAAATGCCTAACATGTATGTATAGAGAGTTCTTACGAGAAGAAAGTACAATAAATTCTTCTGATAAATGAGATAATAGATCAGTTTTGCCGTCAATTTGTGTAAATGACTTTTTAATGACTTTTGAATGAGTAGGACATTATTACGTTAGGGCTGTATTGGAAGCTACAAGTGCATTTTTTTTACTCATCAGTCAACTTTTACATTACAAATTCACTCAGTACACCTGTCCCTTTTCTATACCTTTTTCACTGAATACATTTATGTATTCCTTTGAGTTCTGTGTGAGCAGACGACTTTGAAAGAAGTTCCATTCTACTCGCAGATTACACGATTTTCTTTTGAAGGGGTGTTCAAAATCAGCGAAGTGTAACTTCTTTTTACAGTTAACAGGTCATGCTGAAAATGCATGTAGATGATGCTGAAAATGCACCAGTCTTGTAGACCTGAGAAGTGAAATATTTACTTCATTTGATGAAAATAGCTTCAAATTATTTCATAAACATTTTAAAAAAATATTTCTTTAAATTTGGTATCCCCTATAGAGCTAATTGGAACAATGCGTGCGCAATCAACTTGTTAGTGCTTAAATCATAAATGATTGCGTGCACCAATGATCTGTCGATGGAATGCTGGTAAATATTTACATAAAGGTTTTATAAACGACCTTTGAACGAATGGTGGGTTGTTAGAAGCTGGGTTATAACTCTACAATGAAAGGCAATTCTACTTGCTGTTTGCAAAGGCGTGTTGCCTTTTTTCCCCTTTGCCACTGGCCTACGTGAATATCCAACCACTTTTATTATTGTAGGCTCGTAGTTCAAACATGGCGGCGGTGTCTAGCGGGAAGGTGCTGGTACTGGGCTACACGGTAAAAGAAAATTTCCATTGCATGTAACATTATTTCAGGTAGGTCATTTTGTTCTTTTTCCTTTACACAAGCACGTCTGTAAACTTACATTTTTGCAAAACGAGCTGGCGTGCCCGTACATTGCGGTTGTCGAATGTATTTTGAAAATTGTTTTACCACTTGCTTCCGCCACGCCAGAAATAAATTGTGCGGCCGTGCAACGGTTATTAAATATTTCACTTATAAGAAAATAAATGCAACTGCCTTTTGCAGTTTTTAATTTAAGAAATGTGCAACGGACGTTTAGGTTCGACAAGTGTACAACTTTTTGCAACTGGAAAATAATATGTTTTATGTGATCGTCAGGGGAAATGTTTAATCTGACTATCCCGTACGATGGTGTTTGACGGCATTGTGCTTTTGTGGTTTTACACTTTATACGGTTTCTTGGGGTGTTGTTTGGAAACTACTTGAACATGGACTTTAATAAAAGGATTTAGGTCTCGTTTTTGAGACTTTTTTGACACTTTTAAAAAACAATCAAAGGATGTTGGGGTTTTTGTTTGTTATTGTGAACCTCCATGGTAAAAGAAGGAACTCTCACTCCTGTATGTTTTAAATTATATTCATTTCTCAAACTCTTATGTGCAAATTAGTTCTACTTAAAGAGAACGACTACCATGTAAAGTAACATTAGCAGAAAAATATTTATTATTTTGTATTGTTGAGTTTTAAGAGTGCACACAGCATTGGTAAGAGTAGAAATATTAATTTTCACAGATTTACACATTGGCCTAGATGGTCATGGTGGGAGACTTTCCTTCAAATAATTTTGCTTGAAATGCTATAGTTTTTGAGAAATTAATAAACAACCATTCTTGACCATGTGAGACTACAACCTGATGTTTCTGAAACAGTAAACACATTTTAAGGTGGTTTTTCGATTCTTTCTTGTGATTCCTATGATCAATATTGAGCTTAAACTTTCACATGCAGATTTGTCGATTTATGTATATGTTTGGTCTCATTAATTGTGGAAACTGATCATTGACAATTACCAATGTTGTACTAATGCTAAGAAAATGAACGTAGGATAATAAACCATTTTGAAAAAATAATTGTTCAAAACAAATTTAGCAAAGTTCAGCCCACTTTTGAAATAATGTTAGATATGCTATAATTTTTTTTTTATGAATTAAAACACTTTCTTCATACAGCTGTTTCAAAACATCTTCAAAAGCATCTCAAGAGAAAAAACTGTATTACCATGGCGATGGATTGGGACGAAGAGAATGAGAGATTGCACCCGATGAATTGCTCTGAGGGGTCAAAGGTCATCTGGAACTCCCTTGCCATGTGCTTGGAGACAGGGATGCAGTACGTTGCATTTCTCTTTGGGATAGCTTCTCTGTGTTTGTGGCTGATGTCCCATGCTTTGTGAGTATTTTACACCTTGGTGTTGTTTTCTTTTTGTGTAAAGGAACTGTGTTGACGAACTGAACTTGTCACTATCATATGATAATTGTTTAATTTTTAACTAATTATTTCAAAGGTTGTTGACGATTGTGTTCATGATCATTACCACATTATCTGTGTGCCTTTTTTCTATTGGTCAGGTACAATGGGCACTTTTAGTTGAGTTATAGATTGATTATGATGGGTAAAATTATTTATTCATTTGAAAGCTTGATTGATAATTGATATTTGGTAATTCAGGCCTGGTACTACACAAAGGTCACCAATGCAATGACCTCTGTTCCCCCTGGTCTTGACCTTAATGCCCCATCAATATTTTCCCATAGACTTTAAGATTTTGCAGAGGAAGTGCCCTTTGCAAAATGAAAATGGCCTTGCCCTCTCAAAGATGGAATTCCAGGCCTGGTAATTTATTAACATGTTGACTGCCAGTCATAGATTCGTAGGGCGTTCCCATTTGCCAAGTGCGGTGCGCATGCGTGCATACCAAGTAGGTAAGACATTGTTGGTGTCTACATGTTGTAATACAAATTCTCAGGATGTGTCCTCACCACTGCCAGAAACATATTTGTTGTGTTCTCAGTGATGCCAGTGTATTCAATCCACAATACAAAAACCTTTCATTCTCTACGAGTATACTCGTAGTGGCAGAATCCGTTACACCTGTTACTACGAATATACTCGTAGGCGGCAGTCAACGAGTTAAATTAATGGACTTGCTTCCCCTTATTACTTGTCAACTTGAATAAATAATTCTTGTATGAATACTGTTTGTCAGTGTGTATTTATGTGACATAAATGTATGGGGCGCTGTTTGTTAATTAATTGTTTAGTGTATTTTTGACATGCTTTTACCATGGTTTGTAACAGTTAGATGTAAACTATAGAAATTGTTGTCAAAATTATTTTGTGGTTTACATACCATGAAAATACAATCAACGCTGACAAACAGCGTCCCATATAAATGTCTAATGAAACATTTTTCCTTTTATTTAACCATTTCAATCTCATCTACTTGACAGTTTGTTACGAGCAAGACACAGTGAAGGCAACGGAAGCAAACGACAATTCCTGACACTTATCCACATCTTCTCTGCAAACGTATGCAGTCTGATCGGGGCTACACTCTGTGATCAGCTTGGCACACAGGTAACTCATGAAGTAACGGCTCCCCAACCCCCAAGCTCTCTCTATGAGTGCGTTCGATTAGCTTGCCGGGGGTCGACCCGAATGTGCTCATCTGGGTGAGCCCTCGACAAGACCTAACTGAACACCAACTTGGGTCTGACCCAAGTGATAAGCCACAGCGATGACGTCAAAGCTACTCAAACCCACTGGGGTCAGACCTGTGTTGACCAGGGGAAGATAATCGAATGCACCCTTTGTAATTGTGACTCGCCCAGTTATCCAGTTCATAGCTCGAATTTGGGAGAAATACCCACAAGACTGCTGGGCTTGTAGCTCAAAATTTCTACTGGAACAGAGTTTATTTTTTAAGAGCTTTCAAATAACACCTAATAAGGGGCCGCAATAAAAAAAAAGTCTGTAAGTATTTCTCAATATATAGAATGTTTAAGACAACATCACCTCACATCGATATCAAGGCAGAAGGCTGATGTTTTAGTGGTCGCCATTTGTCATGCCGTTTCTTAGGAGTGCCTGGTTTTGATTATTGTCGTGATGAAAATAAATAAAGTTGTTGAAGTAAACCAGGGCTCGAATTTGGGAGGAAAACCCACAAGACTGCAGGGCTTGTAGCTCAAAAGTTTTTACTGGACCAGAATTTATTTTTACAAGACCAGAATCAAAATGAGTTGAACAAGCACTAAGAGAAAATCTATCTCATTTGTCTTATGTGTAGCACTTCGGTACTGAAGAGAATTGAAAGATCAGATTCCTAGTCAACATTTTTTTACAAAATATTACACAATGAGGTAGCCTATTATTGTTGAATTGAAAAACACGAGACCACCTTGTGGGCTTGTTCGTTTGTGAGTTTACTGGCCCGACGCTAAAATCACTGGCCTCGGACCTATGGTCCAGTGTTACTTTCGAGCCCTGCTGTTCTTATAGGTTGTGGTGTTCTTTTGGAAGGTATTTGAGCAACGTAATTACTGCAATTTCACTGGGTTAATGGGTATGGAAACCAAACAGCCTTGTTATAAAACTTCACCAAAGGAATATGTCAAGAATACTGACAAGAACAAAACAGTTGTAGATCAAAGCAAGAAAACAAAACCAAAGCAGACCACAAGACAACCCAAATTCTAAGATGGCCATGATTAATGAAAAGTGAACCTAACCAGATAGCCCAGCAATCTATTGAAGGTGTGCAACTGTCTGTCTTTGATTTGATTTCTTGATATTATTTACAGGTGTTAATTGCAGGATATTTGGTTGGTTCTGATATTGTATTTTTTCTTCTCCATTTCCTCTAGCCGAGGATAGCTGAGCAATCTATTGAAAGTGTGCAACTGTCTGTCTTTATTTGATTTCTTGATATTATTTACAGGTGTTAATTGCAGGATATTTGGTTGGTTCTGATGTCATATTTTTCCTCCATTTCCTCTACATCCGATGCTCCTTTTCTTCATATGAACCTGAAAGAATCCCATACAGTAAGTGGTTCTCTTCATCCTGTATTTATCCTTTATCTACCTGCGAAGGTAGAGGTTGATATTGTGTTTGAAAAAGGCTTTGGAGCGCCACAGCAGCCCAGGGGCTGTACACTCCCCCAGGGAGCTGAGAAAGATTAAAGGAATGTTATTTGCCCAATGACCAGGGCACGAATGTAAAGCGCATTGATCTATATTTGTAAAATGCGCTATACAAGGACTTTTTTAATTTTATTTTTTATTTGGAAATTGAAAATATTTCCAAACTTTACAAGAACACGGTCTTAAAAGTTAGGCTACATCTTTTCAGTACACTTGCCAGGAATGAAGGAAAAAATTAACAAAATTGCAATTATCTGCTTTTTAGATCAACAATTCTTTTAAACTCAAAAATTCTTTTGACTAAGTGCCCTATATTTTGTTTTAAAAGACTACATAAATTCAAAGGGTTTTCTCCATTAAAAGTAATGAAAAGAACTTATGATTTGCTAAGCTCAGCTCTCCTCTGTGCCTCACCAGATCCAAAATATCTGTGCCGCGGCATGCATGAGAGACATCTGGCTACATTTATCAAACTTCCCACACCTCACACGCCCAACTTCAAAACCGGCACTCTGAACACACTTGCACTTTCTCCACTTGAAACCCCATGCTACCACTCTGTTCACTCACGCACACCAGTGACATTCTCAAGACATTTCTGAGGGACTACGCCCGCAGAACAAAAGAAGCAGACCCTAGCAATGCCTTTGTACTTACATAGCAATGACTGCTGCTGCAGAGTAGTACTTGCACACCAGCCAAAACTATTTACAAAAAAGTAGCTGCTGCCAGTGGCAACTTAAAATACCAAAGCAGTCCTTTAATTCCAATTTATTTTGTACGTACTCGATGTATTTCTGTTATGGTTTTTGTTTACGTAAAAAAAGTATAAGCATAGGTTCTGAAGTATTTCCGCCTTAAATGTATAGGCAAAGTTGTAAAATTTGTTTGTAGTGTAAAAAGTTTTAATGTAAGCTATCGTGTTCACCTGCTACTAGCAATATACAACCCTACAGGGGAATGGAACAGTCCGGACAAACCAAAAGGCAAGCAGAATGGCAACCGTACCCGCATTATGTGTATATTAATGGCATGGCTACCAGCGATGGTGTATCTCCCACTTGCATCATCTCCATGGCAACAAAGAAAAGCTCAAACATTTGGCACAGGAAGAAATCTGTTGATGGTGTCAGAGGTAAAACGGTTTGCTGAATTGATTTGAAACAATTACAGATACAAATTTAAAATTAAAATTAATCCTTTTTGGTTCTTCTTACATTGGTCGCAGGAAGACACAAAAAATCTGGCTTGAAGTTACATCCTTGGAGCTTGGAAGTGGACATTTCCATCTTTTAGCAGAGCTGGCAACTCTCCCTGCAGAAATTCCCCCTGAAAATAAACCAATATTTCCATGTTCTGATGAACAGATTTGACAAGTCCCTGATTATGGAAACTTTGTCCCTTTTTATGTTGAATGCAGTTCTAAATATCTCCCTGATTGAGAGATGCAAATGTTGGCAGCTCTGCTTTAACTTTCAATAAACACTATGAGAATCTCATTAAAATTTGGTGATCACATTTTAATGAGCTGAATTGAAAGTGATGTATGCTCTTACAGAGATTTTTTTGCACAATACATATCACCACTATAAGTCGGTCGTGGCAATTGAAATAATCAATAGCTAATCTGGGGTCATCAGAGCTATTTTCTCAACAGGGCCCAATTTCATAAAGGCCGTAAGCACAAAAACTTGCTAAGCACAGAAAAATCTTGCTTAGCAGAAACAGGCTACAGCCAACATTCCATAAAATTTACTTTGTTGCCACTGGTCCCCCCCGCTCATTTCTTGCTAAGTAAAATTTGCCAAGCAGAAATATTTCTATGGAGAATTGGTAGTTGCGTAGCCAGAGGGTGTGAGGTGGCCCTGCTCCGAATCCTCTCCCCCCCCCCCCATCTCTTGCCACCCCAAGTGAGCTTAAAAAAGAATGCACAAATGAATGGTTTGATACATTAAATAGCCCCCTTCCCAAATTATGTCTTAACCCCTGTTTGCCCCCCCCCCTCCAATGAAAATGTACAGTTATGCCACTAAGAATAGGTATATATAGACTGATGGATTTCACGAAAAAGCTGAGATTTGATCTAAGCAAAGTGTGATGTCACAATACAAATCACTATGGCTACCAACAACTCATCTTGAGATGAATCTTAGTGCTTCACGAAATCCAGCCCTGCACCATCAGTGAGCCTTCAGATTCAAACTAATCAATTATGTTTCTGATAACGACGAATCCTGTACTCTGCCTCTAAAGGGATGTCAACAAATATCATCTCTCCCTTTTACATTTATTTTCCTTGTAGCCCACTTCTCCAGTCGCACTTTGACCATGTGTTGGGCAATTTTTCTTTTAAAAAACTAATTGAATAAGTCTGCAGAGTTGGTTCATTCTAAGTTGCCTTTTTTCCTTTGTTTATGTTTTTACTTTAGTCAGCCCTGGACAACTTTGGTTTCACTCTTGGTATTTTTGCAGTTTTGATCTACTCACTTGCTAAAGTACCACTTATAAAAGATGGGGTAAGTATCGGGTAGTTCTTGGAAAGAAAGTACTCCTTGTTAGAAATTGTGGCCGACTTCTCAGGTTATAGGAAAAATTTACATTTTCCTCCTCAGTCTAGCCTATTCTCCATATCTCTTTTTTGTGTAATTTTTTTTCGAACTTGTGGAGAGAAATAAAATAATAATAATAAATTGATAAACTCATTCAGTGTCGTGATGAATTTTACACCAAAGTTCTGACTGTTCTGTTGTCTCTTTTTTTTTAAATAATGGTAAAATTGATGATGGCCTGACATTACGTTAATGTGGAGGTCGCAGGTTCAGATCCAGTTCTTGTCGATCTTTATTTTCCTTTGTTCACTAAGGAATTGATATAAATTTACCCAGTCAGTTCACTTGTGGTTTATAACTTGATATTTGAAACAAAAAGTCGCATCCCCTTAAGGTGATCCCGTGGCTGCTGCTTCCCAGGTTGTATCGTAAATTTGGGTGTGATCCCAGGCTATACGGAAGTTACAGGTTGAACGGCTTCTGACTGGCACCCCCGAACAAAGATACTGACAAAATAGTGAGACCGCCACCATAAGGGCTAGGTAGCTCAGTTGTAGAGCACCGATGCGTTAATCCGGAGGTCACAGGTTCACATACCGTTTTATAGAGTACTCAATTTTTATTTGTACACCAAAATAGTGAAAGAGAAAGGTTAATAACAATCGATGGTTTATTGTGTTCATTTTCTTTCAGCGTCTTCAATGTGAATACCTGCTTCGTCATTTTCACGTCAACAGTTTCGCTATTTTGGCCAACATTTGCTACATACTTTCCATCATCATGTTCAGCCAGAACCTTGCCTTCTTGATAAACGCATTACCGTGGTTACTCATTTGGTAGGAATTCTTTTCAGTCTCTTCTGTTTTCAAATGTTTTTTTGTTTAAACAGTTAAAACTTTCACGGTGACTGCTTCAGAAGAACTATCAGTGGGGGTGGGGGGGGCATATTCACCCCACCCCTCCCAATTGATGTCCATGCCCTCCCCCCCCCCCTTCCCCAATTAATGTCCCTCCATCCTATGACTGCAGAGATTAAATTTTCATGGTGAATGCTTCAGAAGAACATAGGATGGAGGAACATCAATTGGGCGAGGGTGGGGGCACAGACATTAATTGGGAGGGGGAGGGTGGGCATTCAATGTATTATAACATAATGTGTGTGCCACTTCATGAAAATGGAATCAGCACGCGTCACACGCAAGATTTCTGTCAATTTCATGACATTGTAGGCCTTTACTAATATTGTATAAACATGTTTAACAAGAATGACAGCAAGAATATATTAGTTTTGTACACAAAGTGACAGATTGTGGCATCAGCGGAGATTCATGGCACTGCAAGGGTTTATATTGCTGAAAGCAAGTTTGTGTTTATTCTCTGTTATCGTCAAACCACTTCAGTTTTCCTTGTTTCATTTATCTTTGCAGTGGGATAGGCATGGTGTTTGATCTTATTGTATCCTTACAAATCAGAAACAATTCTTTTTCACAATTCATCAGCCAACAGAGGGCCCCTTTGGAGAACTCAAGTCTGTTCATGTTGTCTTTCCTTTCCTTAGCGTCCTACTTTGTTTGATTTCTATCGAGAAATTCGACTCCAGTCTGACTCCCTAGTTGAAGAAGAAGGAATTCCCATTTAAATACTTTATCTGGTTTGATTCTAGCTACATATATTATGCTTCATACAGTTTATTGTTTCAGCTTGAAAAAAGCTTTTGACTCTATCCAGTCAAAGATTGTTTACCTTCTCTGGTTTAAAACCAGTTTGTTTGTTTATCATCTTTACAAATGGGGAGTTTGACCCTTATTAATCTAATGGGGGGTGACAGCCAAAAAAAAGATAAATCCTTAATGAGGCATTCCAATAGATACTATACCTCATAGCTCGTCAGCAAAGACAGATTAAGAGGCAAAAGATGGCGGCTCGCTGGGAGCAAGACCGAGACCGGAGAGTAGCCGAGTATGAAGACGGGAGGGAAGATGGCTTAGATGATGAGGAAGATGTCTGGGCATCCAGGGAGGAACCACGCCTCGCTGCCATCCATGAGGATGAAGAAGATGAACACCAGAGTGAAGACGAGGTATGTAGAAGCTCAACCTTCTCCAAGACCCAGTGAGCCTTCACTCCTTTACCCCAAAATTGCTTCTTCTGGCACCAGGTTCCGGGGTTCCCAAGACAGAAACTAAAAAGCAGTTGCAGAGAACTTGTTTCTCTCTTTTAACTGGCATTTTTCTTTTTAACTCCTAGATTTATTTTGGTGGTTTACAAACAATGCGATAGTCCGATTGTTATTGTTGAGGTTTTTTTTTGTTCCTCTGTTTGGTGTAGCATTTGGATTGTTTGTTTGTATGTTTTGGGTTTTTTTTTTAGGGGGGTGTGTGATGGTGTTTGAAAAAAACTAGACAGTAATTAAGTTTACTTTGTTGTCCTTTAGGTGTGCCATTGTACTTTCTAAGGAATGTATAACATATCTGTTCTTTCACATTTTAATATCTGCCTTTTTTGAAATTTTTGCAAAGTTTTCTGCTGTTTTTACCTGTGAAATTAATAAATGAAATTAGACAAAAAGTGTGAAAAGAGGAGCCAAAGTTTTCCTAGTCTTTCTGGGAAATTTGCGCGATCTGAAAAAGTGCTTTGGTGTCGATTCATTTCACTCATCTCAAGCCAGTTTTTTTACAGGTTGATCAAAAGTTGCTGCCTTGACTTCTTTCAATTCATTTACAAGGCTTTTCACTCAACTTCGTTTGAAATCCTGATTCTCCCTTAAAGAGACTCCGAAGCACAAAGGTGGACATGAATGATCCAAACACCGACAGGCAAGACCAATTTGCAAGACAGTACTCTGGAGAGGATGAAGGTCAAAGGTCACCTCTTCAGGCTATACCCCCTCCACCTGATCACCCAAGAGGGGGACGTAGACAGAAAGCTCAACCCAAACCCACTGTGGAGAATTTTGGTGACGAGTTAGAGGTGAGTAACATGGCGTGGTCCAGAAACTTCAATTCTTATTTCAAAATTATCCAAAAAGACTATGGCCATGTTCCAATTAAGCAACGTAAGTGAAATTAAATATTCATAATTGAAAATTTCTCTCTCCCCCCCAAACAATTTTTTTTTAAATGACATAATAATTTCAACTCATAAAAACTGATAGCGGTGAATACTTTTGTTGTACTTTTGAGGTCCTTTAAAACACGTTTTGTTTTGTAAATGTGTTTTTCAAATGAATTTTTGTTTATGCTTTTCAATTCATAGTCCTGGCCATGGCTAAACCGATCATGACACTTGGGTCCTTAAGCAAGACACTTAACCATTATTGCTGCGACCTTCGGGTGGGACGTAAAGCCGTAGGTCCTGTGTGTTGTGTAATGCATGTAAAAGAACCCAGTGCACTTATCGATAAGAGAAGAGGTTCGCCCCGGTGTTCCTGGTTTGATTGGCTGCATATTGCACTACAGCACCTTGTAAACCATTACAGGTGCTATGTAAAGGAGTTGATCTCGTACTTCAGAAGCGTAGCCCCACATGCCTTGCAGGAAAAACACTGAATGTTGAAGCACCTTGAGCGTCACTGAGTGACGGACATGAGCGCTATATTATGATTATTTATTTTGGTTAATGACTTTTATTTATTATTAATTTCATAAACAACTTTAATTGATGAAATGATATACTTTCTTATATCAGTGGGATTTATCTGACATGACAAAGACTTACAAAGATGACGATGAAGAGGAAGAAGAAGAAGAAGAAGAAGAAGAAGAGGAGGAGGAAGAAGGGGAGGATGATGTAGAATGGGATGAAGAAGTCATCCTTAGAGAGGTAGAGGCAGAGCTTCGACGTAGAGAAGGGATTGACGCAGAGGGTGATGAAGTTGGAAGTCAAGGGTCGGACACTTCCATAGGGTCACTGGAGTTTGAAGAAATTGCCATTGAAGATGCAATGGCGACCAACAGAACGGATGATTGGTTTGAAGGATAAAATGTTTCAAGATTCATTTTTAAAAGTCCATCAGGAGTTTGCTTTCTCAGGTTTTTTCCTGATTTCGTGATTTCCTCAAAAAAATCTCCTTGAGCATTAAAAAGTTTTCTTGAAAGAAGTGAAGCAATCACCGGAGTAAGAGAGACATAATCCACATTGTGTCTGAACCGGTAGTTTTGTATTTCTAGTGACACACAGAGTCTGTAAATATCCTGAATTGTAACATCTGAGAAGTTCAGTGTTTGAAATAAATGGGGACCTAGGATCGCAAGCCATTTTCAGGAGTTTTCACTGACATCAACTCTCAACCCTGTTTCTTGTTTTTTTTTTAAGATAAGAATGATTTTGGCTTTATTTTTACACCCATGTGTGATAAGCTCTGTATACTTGGTGCTTTCTGGATCCTGGGCCCAATTTCAAAAACTTGCTAAGCGCAGGAAAATCTTGCTTAGCAGAAACAGGTTACCATCCAACATTCCATAAAGTTAACATTGTCGCCACTGGTACCCCGCTCATTTCTTACTAAGTAAAGACATTTGCTAAGCAGGATTTTCTGCTTAACAGCTTGATGAAATTGGGCCCTGATGGCAAACAGAATCCACAGTCTGCTCTGATTGGACTTGAACCAATGACACCTGCAGTTTAGAGTATTGTCATACCACTAGACCACCCAGCATGCTGGTGTCAAGAGCAATTTCCAATCCCGTTTGAATCTGCCAATGCTATCCACGTAAATGAACTTGAATTTGGTTTGGGAAAGCAATTCTTCTATAATTTTGTAGATATTATTTTCCTATGATTATTATCTTTACCTTTTTTATAAACATTGTATCTGAAAAAGGGGTCAACTTTCATCATTTGGACTGAAATGCACTTTGTGATTTAGCTGGAACTATTTTCATTGTTGAAATTATTTACAAACTAAATTATCAGTTATATTTTGTGAAAGTGTGGTTGGTATAGAAGCGTTAAAGGGACACCGAGAGAGAGAAAGTGAAAGTTATAATTATGACTATTGTCTCATAATTTTGACTTAGTAAAAGTCTTAATTTATAAGACTTCCATATACTTGTATATCTCATAAATAGGACTTAATTGGCACAATTCAAAATTATGACTTATGCTAATTTATTATTGTGAGATATAAGTCATATGATTTTCTTAAAGTCCCTGTAATGCTTCCAGAGATTGCTTTTTAAAACGAACCAGATTTTATAAAATTATCTTTTCACAACTTTTGAGATATCCCGGAACTTAACTCAGTTTTTCTAGAAATTGTATTTAAACTAAGTACCTTTTGTCCATTTTAGTTTGTCTGTTTCAGATAGACTTATTATAATGAGTTTGCTTTTATAGTGTCTCCATCTCCTATTTTCATTATCAACGCTGATTCTTTTTTAACATCAAGTACATAATGCTTTGGGAAATTCTGGGATTTTTGGAGGAGAGAAAAACAAGTAAGTTTAGCAATTTATATCCTTTCTGGTGACTGTTTACTTTGAAATGTTTCATTGGCCTAAACTTAAACTTAATTTTTAATAGGCCAGCACCTTTGAATGGTCTACAGGAAAAAGCGCCTTACAAATGCTGTATTATTATGACTATTATTATTATTAATAATTGCATAAATTTAAGGGGTGCCTTTTAGTGCCAAAAGGTTAACACAGCAATAGTTTTGAAAAACATTATAACATTAACAATTTTATTCTGACAAAATTGAATCTTTAGAAACGAAATTACTTGTATATATTCGTAAAACCATGATAATTATATGAAATATTAATCTTGTGATATTTTAATAACACTATATGAATACTCAGAACATCATTAACATAATTAATTGGACAATATATGAATTTTATAAAATGCATTATTTTTGTATAGGACACTCTGGCTGGGTGATGCCATAAATTGAAATTCTTTGAACCATAAGAAAAATATTGTGTATTAGTGTTATTTCATCATGTTGTATCATTGACTTACTTTTTATAAAAAATTACTTATAATAAATTAAAAGATGAGTATGAATTTGGATTTTACAGTATATCACAAAAAGGAACTACAAAAAAAACCCTGTTATTGTCAAGTAATTTTTCAGTGTACATTCATAATTTCAAATTTAAAAATATGGAAAAGCTTTCCTCTATGATTGATTGTTGAGTAAACTCAAAAATTGTGTGGAAGCTTTTAAGCTTTTATTATTATTATTTATTTGACCAAAACAAAGTAAGCAATAGAAAACAAACAAATAAGTAAGTAGGCCCTAGAAAAATAATCAGTAATAAGGGTGAACAAAATAATTAATATTTAAGTAAATAAATAAGTGAACGTATAACAATTTTACAAAAAAAAATTAACAATATCAATAAATAAATTAATAATAATAATAATAATAATAATAATTATAATAATAATAAAAAAAATAAAAAACAATGGAAAAAACAACTAGGGACCAAAATGGATTGACCGAGGGTGGGTGGAGCATGCAGGAGGGGAGCACAACAAGAAAACTAGGAAAGAAAACACAGGAAAAACATTGACAAGTCATGTGGGTCAGGGACAACACAAGTAAACTAAATTACTGTTGCTCAGAAGCATGCTGCCCCATGAAAAAAACATGAACAAAATAAAGAAACTATGCATTTTGGAGTTCTCATAGATTTGCACAATCAGTGTTCAAGATAAACTGTGGAAAGATAGAGTACTAAAAGTTTAACTTGAAAATAAACCCTGCTTGGTTTGTACACTGTTTTGCTCATAAGTATCATCATGCACGATACAAATATATAAAATTTACCTCATATAAAGACAAAACTAAGTATCTTAAACATGTTTCAAACTCGGCTGATCTGTGTAAAAGTTATGTTTCACTTTACATACGAACAGCAAGATTGCAAGATTTTCACTACATTGTATGCGGAACATTATACAGTAATAACATTTTAGTATGAAACTATTGCGTTGGCACAAATATGAATCATTTCATAATCTTCTTGTGTATATTTTGAAAAAGAATCCTAGGTGTAGCAATGTGATGCTTTGATGAGCTAGTCTGTAGCCCAATCGATTTCGGCATTTCACATTCCTCGTGATTCAGACTTGATACTTCGTTTTGGGGCAAGGCAGCTTTTCCTCAGAAAAACGCAAGAATTCGTGGGAAATTCAAATTGATACAGAAATATTTGATGGGCCACCAAGGCAACGCCTGAGCGCACAGCTCCATGAAGTATCTGGCCTAATGATTCACAGCAATCACAAAATATAAACGACGTCATTCAGGCAAATTTTTTAAAAATAACAAAATCTCGCTACGTTACAAAAACAGCCATGTATGACTGTTGACAACAAAGATCTGTTTATACAGTAAAAATCTTTGAATTAAACTCATAACTTTTGTAATTTACCAACTTGTAAACAGCAAAGACTCGTGTCTGATTGTTTTAAGGAGTCCATGTAAACAGACCTTTTTACAATAAATAAAACTCACTACAAAAGAAATACCTAAATATCCTAGTATTGAATGAATAACAAAGTTTAACTGAAGTGGCTTGATGCAGTGAGAAGATGACGTATTTGAATTCATGATGAAGCTGCATCTCATGGGCTCTCTTCAGTCAAGCTGGCGCATCTTTCGTACCAAGGCTGGTCATCATCTTGAGTATTCTATAAACAGAAATTCAAAGGACGAAATTAATGCATGAATTATTAGTCTACTGGAAAACAGATCACATGTTTGGAGTTACAATGTAATGCAGTTTGTAGAAGGGTGCTGGTGATTGGTGGTGGATCCAGATTGGTAGAAAAGTTTCGTCAGTGACAGGGGTAATAGTATTGGGGATGAATCAAGAACAGCAGACAAGTGAGTGTTTGGAATTGATACAGATTTGAAGTACAAGGGGTAAAACGTTTGAGGAAGGTCCATCACAGAATGGCATACAAGTAAAGGAGTACCACCGGGGGGCAGAGGTGGGGGGGTAACTACCTTCAAAAATTTTGGCAAAACAATGGGGAACATTTTGGTACAGCAAGAAGGGGAAACAAAATGGACTGAGAAAGTAAAAAAGTACTTTTTATCTGGAAATTAGAAATTGGTACTTAAAGTTTTTGTTTGTGTAAACTTTCTGGCAAATTCCCTCTGCCACCCTCAACCAAAGAGTCACCATACACCCTTGCATACAAGTTGCTGCATACTATTTGGGTTGAACGTTACAACATCAGACATACCTTAAAATCCTAGAAGTGAAAAAAATAGCCAAGCTTATCTGAAGTAACTGGAGGCAGTGAGAAGATGTCATATTCACAATGTAAATTCTTGGTGATGCTGTACCTTATTATGGGCTGTTATCAGTCATGATTGTACATCTTTCCAACAGAGGCTTGCCATCATCATCTTGAGTGTTCTATAAACAGAAATTCAAAAGACCAAAAGAATGAATAAATTTAATGTCACATGTTGGGGTTTAGTACAGTTTGTAGAAGGTGTGATAATGTTTGGGTGGATTCAGATTGGTAGAACAGTGGTGTACATTAAAATACAAATTTGAAGTAATCATATTGGGGTTGAGCTGGGATTGAAACAGATTTGAAGTGAAGAAAGGGTAACAAGTTGGGGCTGGTCCTGTATGGCCAACGAGTGCGGTGCATGTTTGGGATTGATTCAGATTTGAAGTAAAGAGGGGGTATTATATGTTGGGGTTGGGGGTTGGTACTGAATGGCAGACAAGTGTGGTGCATGTTTGGAACAGATTTGGGGTAACATGTTTGGGGCAGGTCCTGAAACATGTGGGGTGCATGTTTGGGATTGATTTAGATTTGAAATGAAGAAGGGGTAACATGTTGGGGGCAGGTCCAAAATTACAGACAAGTGGGGTGCATGGATTGATACAGATTTGAAGTAAAAGGGGTAACATGTTGGGGGTTGGTCCTGTATGGCAGAAAAGTAGGGTGCATGTTTGGATTGAATACTTTATTCGAGGTGAAGAAGGGTGACATGTTGTGGTTGGTCCTGAATGACAGACAGCAAAACTGGGTGCAAGTTCGAGATCAATCAATTTTAAAAGGTACAGAGGGGTGGCATGTTGGGGTGGGTGAAGAATGGCAAACAAATGGGGTGCATGTTTAGCCTCGCCACAGATTTAAAGTAAATGGAGTCACATGTTTGGGGGCGTGTCCAGAATAATAGACAAAAATGGGGTGAATATTTGGGATTGATACGCGTCCATACCTTAATGACTGAAGTAGTTTGAGGCAGTGAGAAGATGACGTCTTTGAATTCATGATGAAGCTGCATCTCATGGACTCTCTTCAGTCCAGTTGGCGCATCTTTCAGACCAAGGCTTGTCACCATCTTGGGTGTTCTATAAACAGAAATTAAATGAACAAATAATTTAATGAGTTACATTTAACTTTCAGCAAACACTACACTTGCCTATCCATGGAAAGTAATTATCAGCATGTTAGGGTGTAACAAAGTTTGTAAAAAAAAAAGAGCTAATACAATTTTGGGTGGATCCCGATTACAAGAAAATTTTGGTAAAATTGGGACACAGCTTTGACTTTGAAGTACATGTAGAGGGGGTAACATGTTTGAGGTGGGTCCAGCATGTTAACCAAGTGGGGTACATGTTTGGGATTAATACATATTTGAAGAAGAAGGGGTAACATGTTTGGGGCAGGTCCAGAACAGTAGAAAGTGGGGTGAATGTTTGGGATTAATACATATTTGAACAAAAAGGGGTTCCAAAATTTAGGGTGAGTGCAAAATGGTGTACTACAAGTTTAGTGCATGTTTGACATTAACAATTTACAAGTGACGTAGACATACCTTCCCATCCTAATGAAGTAAGACTGAAGTTGCTTGAGGCAGCGAGTACTGATAAACATGCCCCAGAATGTTCAGTGATGGTGGAACAGCAGGTAGCCTGATAACACTCCCAGACAACTCATCGAGTAGTAAGCATGCACCATGCATCCACTCAGTGTGCTTTTACGCTTCGGTGGCCTGGACAGGACAGGATCAAAAGGTGCTGGAAACAACAGCTGAAATCATTCTTTCCATGGGATGACACTGTTCAAAACCTGTAACAGATAAATAACCATTAAAAACATAAACAAAAGTAATTTCTCTTCTATGTGTCAACTGAAGAGAGACCTAGAAAAACTTGGGACACACTTCATTTATTTATTTGTTTGTTTATTTATCGTCCAGTAAACAACCATGTGACTTTCACATACAATACAAACAAAAAGCTTTGCACATCCTCCAGCTGTAGAATCAACTTTTTCTCCAGCTGTAAAATAAAAGAATACTTTTAAGAAATCATAGGGAACAAGTATCTTTCCATTTCAATGGAAACTTCATTTTAGAACTTGGAAGGGAATCTGAATTACTTTCATTCTAATATTTTCAAGTTAAGGCCAAGTTGTTCTTGAAAAATACACATGCACAAGTTGGTTGGAGTATGAGTTGGTCAGAGTCACATTTGGTTGAAGTAGAAGTTGGTTGGAGTTAGACCCAGTAACTGTACTCCTTTTAAAAAATTTTTTGAAGATGTCAACAGTTTCTAAAAAGGAGTACAGTGCCCCAGTTACTTGATCTAGGTTTGACTTACTCCTAAAACTATTGAAGTTCGTTCCGCTATCGCCTCCACGAACCTCATAGAGGGACATGTACAAAATCCTATTCAAAACTTTTTGCCTATCACGTTTACACGCCTACAGCTTTTAAAAAAATCCAATCTTGCCCAAATTTAGTTTCGATGATCGTAACCCTCCATCCTCCCGACGGTCTGCGACCGTCGGGAGGATGGAGGGTTACGATCATCGCAACTAGCCCAAATTAGGCTGTATTTGTTCTTTGTACTCTAATTGAGTGTTGGCCTGGTCCAGAAAATCCACTCCGCAAAACACATTTGCAAAAAAAATGATAAATTCTCACCATTTTTCATAATCCTCGCCTGTCGGTAACAAATATGGTTGCTCCATTGGTTATCAGTGGCATTTTTCTAAGAGTAGGTAGGTTGGAGTAGGAAATGGTTGGAGTATGAGTTGGATAGAATGACTGGGTGCTCGCTCCACTACAGGAGGGTTTCACCTCCTCGGGCAGTAACCCCCATCATTTGTACATAATTGGTTTTTTTTTCAATAATTTGTATGTACTACTTCCGATTAACATTTCTGTATTTATTATATTGTTGTTGTGCAAATGGAAATAAAACAAACAAACAAACAAACTGAGTTGGTTGAAGTATGAACTGGTTGAGTGCGTCGTGCGACAACATTTGCATACACTAGACATGCTTGATCATGAGAGAATGTCCGTGTTAAAAAAAAACATAGTTTACATGTACGTAGGTCCAGTAACTCGGGCTACTAAGTAGTACGTTAGCGACTAGTTTTTTAGTGACATTAAATATAATATAGTTGCATTATATTCTTTAATAAAAAAAATTCTAAACAATCCCTCTACTCGATCGAGCATTAACGTTCAGTCCATAGACATAGCTTTTTTTGGCAAACTTTCCGCTGCTCGCCACCAATTTATCTCCCTAAGTTCTGGGTTTTTTTCACTAAATTATATTCTTACCTATCAAGGAGGGTTTACCGAACATGTACAGCCAGAAAACAGGCAGAATTTAACAATTCTAAAGGCTTAAAAAGGTGTCCCAAAATCGTGAGATGAAAACAAACGCCATGTCGTGGCGTGTCGTGGCCGAGTGGATAAGATCACTGGACTCAAGCTCTGGTGTTTCTGATCAGCAGAGTGTGGGTTCGAGCCCCGGTCGTGACACCTGTGTCCTTAAGCAAGACACTTAACCATGATTGCTTCGTCCTTCGGATGGGACGTAAAGCCGTTGGTCCCGTGTGTTGTGTAACGCACGAAAAAGAACCCAGTGCACTTATCGAAAAGAGAAGGGGTCCGCCCCGGTGTTCCTGGTTTGATTGGCTGCATATTGCGCCACAGCACCTTGTAAACCATTACAAGGTGCTATGTAAAGGAGTAGGTCTCATACTTCCAAATGTAGCCCCAAATACCTTGCAGGAAATACTGAATGTTAAGCGCTTAGAGGCTGGCCTGCAGTAGGCGCTATACAAATACAATATATTATTATTATTATTATTATTATGTTGTTTCGTTTTCCTGCTGTGTGTGTGTCTGTGTAAGTTGTGCAATACTCCAATCAGTCGGTCATCGTTCATGCGCATTGGACAATTCGCTAGGACTTTTTGATTTGTGGAATGGGTAATAATCGAAGATGATATTTAGGAGGGAAATTAGAACAACCCACAAGGCACGCGTTGAACTTACCTAGGGCTTGTACTAATTGAATAATCCAAAACAAAGTTATGAATATTCAGTTTATGCAAGCCATTGGACAAACCCAGATTATTTTAATATTCATAAAAATTACATATTCATTATGACCTTTGGTGAACCAGGTATTGGGAGAAACATGTACGACAAACAAACCGTTCTGGTGTCAATGCCTCATAGCCGTGTGGTACAGGCTATGCTTTCTTAATAACTTGTTCTCTCTCTTGTTACAGGTTCGAATCTCCGTAAGTACATTGCATTATCTGATTAAACGTTCATTCCTTCCAGTAGATAAGATACAGGTAGAAACATGGAGGGACAACATGGAGACTGGGTGAGTGAGGAGACAGGAGAGAAGAAGACAGTGTGGGAAAAAGCGGGGGGGTTTTTTCCGCCAAAATTTGAGGATTTAACCAAATATCCCTAGTTTTTAAACCGATCCCCTATGAAAACTATTTTTTTTACGTTTTCAAGATTCACCGAATCGATAGAACACATCCTCAGGTACAGTCATTTGACCAGTTCGGGATCACTTTTTGAATTCACATTGTTTTTGGTTGCAATCTCTTTGACATTTTAAACAAAAAAGTTTATCAGTTTACCTAATCATGTTATAAAACTCACCAAGTATCCACTGACAAAAAAAGATTAGTACTTTTGAAGAGGCTTTGAGAAAAGTATTGTCACCTGTTTGACCAGTTCAGGATCAGTTGATTCTATTCTGAATCAGTAGCTTGCCCTCTATTGCAAACCAATACTCCCATTCATAAAACTGTCTCTCAAGGACACAAACTTCACAAGTGTGTTGGCATGGACATGGACTTCCTTTCTCCAGAGAATTTTATGCAAGTGTATTCAACAGCAGCGCAAAAATCCAGCAACAAAAACACAAAACAACAGCAAAGGCAAATGAAAAGGTGAAGCACGCCTAAAAGCAACATTGACCCAAATATCTATTCTTACAGTCGCAATTTCCTCCTCCAAGTTTCATTTTCTCACAAAAAAACAATATTCCTACAAGAATTTGTTGAAGAAATGTACCTTAAAAGCAACAAATAAACTTTCTACTGCAAAAGTAAGATTTTACCTCACTGAGTGCGGCACCATTTGACGCAATGAGAGATGCTGAGTAGTGAGTGATCCCGAACTGGTCAAAGGTATGATGCCCCCCAAAAGACGATTTCGGTAATTTCGTCTCCTCAAAAAAACAACACGACTGCTCAGTATTTACCTGAAATATTTTTAACACATTCTAAGCATTTAACATAAATTTTGTTCGCCCTGGCATTCAAATTTTAAAGGTGAGAAGTTTTAACAGCGTTTTTCAACCAACATTCTTTTTTTAAATAATGATCAAAATCGCAGACAAACTTCAAGAAAATGGCCATAATTTATTTGTTGATGAAGTTTGGAACCTTATTTTGGGTTTGTTGGTTTATTGCATGTTATTCTTCACATGTATCAACAGAAATTGGTAATGTGAGAAGTAACTTAATTATGGGGTTGTTGCAAAGTTGAAGTGATCCCGAACTGGTCAATGATCCCGAACTGGTCAAATGACTGTATGAACTGGAGAAAAAAAAATTGAAAAAAACCTTTTAAAAAACGTCAAAAAGCTAGTGGCTGAATGCGGAAATTTTTCTCTTTTTTTATAGAGAAAGGGCGTGTTCAGAGACGTTGACAGGAAAATTGTTTTGTCAACAAACAACATGGTTTATAATATTCTTTATGGTACTAAAAAATACAGTTCACCCCGGCCCCGCCAAGTTAAAATATAACTGGAACTTACCTGGAGAGTATGGATTGAACTCCGGGTTTGATGAACATCCATAGTTGATGTGAAATCGTATGGTCATGTAAAGAGACATTTTGTCTGTAAGTTTAGTAAGTTGAACCATAGAGCAAGGCCAAGGACAGAGTTGTGATCCCCCGTGTGTGTGTGTGTGTAGGTATGTAGTGTACAGCGCCATTTTGACTGTAATTTGTTGATATTGCCTAAAACTAACTAGAGAGGGCGCACTCCAAAACGACAAAAAACACTCATGGTGTAGCCACACACCATAATGGTACTCAAAAACTATTTAAAGTCTCTCAGCCTCTTGAAAACTAAACAAACATATTTTCGGACAACTAAACTTATATTTCTTTTCAAATTTCTGGCCGGTCACGGACTTGAAACCAAGTTTAACCTCGACCAATCCTAAGCGGCACTCGAACTAGGGAGGGCGCTACACACGCATTGAAAATGGCGGAAGGAACGCGGGTCGTGTCAACAAAACAAGGTAACAAGGTGACCACAAAACAATCAGCTTAAACTAAAATCATTAGAATTATTCTGTTCTGATTCTTGTTGTAGTTGAGTTTTTCGGTACAACTTACCAGTAATACAGATTTGTATTGTTCAGGACTCGCTGTGCGAGTTTCTTTGAAAGACTTTGTGAAATTTGTATGCTAACACTACACAGTACACACTAGCTATAGTATTAAAGAATTGCGGTACCCAGAATTGGCGAACGAAGTGAAGAAATGGAGAGGGCACTTACTTCCATTTCAGATGCAAACATCGGACACTCCAGTTCAGACGAAGCTGGTCTGAAACAGCTAGTTGAGGAGTATTATGCTAGCGATGTAGCTCATTCCGACGATGACATTGATAGTACCGACAGTGAGGCGGATGAGACCCAGAAGTCGAAGACGAAGAGGAGTTCAGAGGTATCCGGAGCCCGAAGAAAGGGAGAAGATGATGGTGACCTTTCAGATCAAGATGCTGAAGAAGACGACGACCAACCGACCGTGACAAGTGACACACTTGACCGTGTTCGCCACCTCCTAGTGGACACCATCGCCGAGGATCCAAACTTGGAACTGCAGAGAGCTCACGAATTCAACTGTGGGTGTGCTACCTTCGATGGGAAACCTTGTATCCGGCAATTCAGCGATGAAGAAATATTCGACATCCGCATTAACATGCAGGGGTTAAATGAAGGTAGAACTTTGTTGAACTTTGGCTGAGCTGTTCAGTTAATAATAATAACGTTACAAATTGAACTTACCATGCTTACGAAGTTACATCAATTGCATTCTAGTTGCATCTATTAATTAGGCTTTGTGTGTGGTAGGTTCTATCTAGACCTAGCCCCACTTGTGTGGCCAAGGAACAGGAAACAAGGATTCAGGTTTCCTGTTCCTTGGCCACACAAGTGGGGCTAATCTAGACCCAGTACGTAGTAACTGGGGCACTCTACTCCTTATTGACAAAATTTTGACATCTGCGGTCGTACTACAGATGTCAAAATTTTTTTAAAAAGGGGAATATGTTAGCACCTGCCCAAGTTACTGGGTCTAGGTTTCATTCT
This sequence comes from Pisaster brevispinus, assembly GCA_023634235.1. NCBI lineage: Eukaryota > Metazoa > Echinodermata > Asteroidea > Forcipulatida > Asteriidae > Pisaster > Pisaster brevispinus. The sequence continues at coordinate 2,507,258 of JAMKCF010000002.1, read as the reverse complement.
ATTCCTAGTTACTGTAATTGGGAGGATCGAGGGTTACGATTATCGCAACAAACTAGTAAAAGTAGTAGTTCTTTTCGGCCCTTCCATGGCAAAACAGACTCAAAAATTGACATTTTGAAAAAAACAAAAAAGCAAGTACAGAGATAAGCTGTTTTGCCATTAAAATGGGACGAAAGTGTTAAAAGAGGCTGAGATAGGACATGTTATTTATTCAGAAACCATACAGAGTATGCCTTTAAAACTTTGAAAAGGGAAAAAAAGCACCCTCAATTTACCCAGAAATGATTTGATGTAAAAACCAAAACATTTTGAGTTTGGCTGTTTTGCCATGGAAGGGGCGATTTGTGGTCAGCCTGCAAGACAAAGTGGTATTATACAAACACATTAAAACTAAAAGGACAGAGCGATTAGGGTCAAAGTGTCTTGCTCAAGGACACGAAATGTCATAACTTGGACATGAATCCACACTCTGGCACAACTTGAGTCCAGTGGGACCACTAGACACTCCAAACATTTCTAAATTTGTTAAAGAAGCATAAGAGCACGGGTTCAGTAGCAAAAATGAAGTCTCAAAACCTAAATCATATATTTTCTGTGTTTCTCTTTTATTAGGGGAGAAAGACTTGATTCTCTTAGCAATGTTTCACACATCGATGAACATGAGCGAGATGATCTACTACAAGGGCAAAACGAGAAGTGAGAAGAAAGAGCGCATAAGAACAAGAAGTATATACCTCGTCAAAAGCATGAGAGTTTGTGCAAGCACCTTCAGATTTCTTCATGTGTGAGTACAGAGCATCAATCAAGATTGACACATAAAAACTGGCGTGTCGTGGCCGAGCGGATAAGATCACTGGACTCAAGCTCTGGTGTTTCTGATCAGCAGAGTGTGGGTTCGAGTCCCGGTCGTGACACTTGTGTCCTTAAGCAAGACACTTAACCATGATTGATTCGTCCTTCGGATGGGACGTAAAGCCGTTGGTCCCGTGTGTTGTGTAACGCACGTAAAAGAACCCAGTGCACTTATCGAAAAGAGAAGGGGTCCGCCCCGGTGTTCCTGGTTTGATTGGCAGCCTGCAACACAGCACCTTGTAAACCATTACATGGTGCTATATAAAGGAGTAGGTCTCATACTTCAAATGTAGCCCCCAAATACCTTGCAGGAAAATACTTAATGTTGAAGCGCCTTGAGCGTCACTGAGTGACGGATATGAGCGCTATATAAATAGCCATCATTATTATTATTATTATTATAATTGCTTGTCTGAATAGATGTTAGTATTTGGATCGGGGATAAAGAGTTAATTTGGTATTTACCCTTACACCGATGTGTATTAAGCACTGTATACTCAGTGCTCTCCAGAGCTCTGTGAAAAAAATCCACAGGCAAACCCACGACCTTCGAATCCCACCCGAGTGATTGCCTGTGGATTTTTTTCACAGAGCTCGGGAGAGCACTGAGTATACAGTGCTTAATACACATCGGTGTAAGGGTATTTAAACCAAACTAATGCTTGTCTGAACTTTCAAAGTATGAAAGTATGAAGTTGGAAGTGCATTGCCTATTAAAGAATGTATTCTTTAATAGACAACGCACTCATGGTCCAGTGGTCTAGTGCATCGTACTCAACAGGTTTTGGTGGCTAAGTCATAGGGGTGTGGGTTCGAATCCAGGTCATGACACTTGAGTAAGATAGTTGCTTCTCTTTTGATACGATGGAAAATTTCATTTGCTGAAATGAGAATACAATAAGAAAACTTTTGCTTGCCAGGAAACGCCCTGCAGGTTATTCGTTTTTGGGGAAAAAATAAGACATGGTGTGTTTGAAGAGATTATTTTCCCTTCCAAAAGTAGCTCTTTACTTAGTAAGGTTTGCGGTAACACCATCTGAAAATCTCTTTTGAGTAGTGTAGGTTCTGAAAAGAACCAGTGGAGTCGTTAACCACCGGTTCTTTTCAGAACCTACACTACTCAAAAGAGATTTTCACATGGTGTTACCGCAAACCTTACTTAGTTATACTACCACCATGCAAAGTTTCAAATCCTAGCTCAGTTCTTCTTCTTCTTTTTTTCGTCTTCTTGTTGTGTGTGTTGCCATTCACATTTCCTTCAGTGGCCCTAGGGCTTTCTAAGAGAATTTTGCCCAAATTATCTTCACTTTGTTTGTTTGATTTTGTTCTTCCGTATCCTTCAGCGTAAGCAAGAACAAAGTGAGCGCAGTCCAGCAGTGGTACAGGGAGCATGGGCTGACTCCACGCAGGAAGAAGTCTGGTGGCCGAGTAGTCGGTCCGAAAACGCTAAGATTCGAGGACATCACAAGGATTTTCCACTTCATCCAGAATTTTGCGGAGGAGAACGCACTTGTACTCCCTGGTCGGGTACCTGGCTATAAGAGATCAGACCTTCGCTTGTTGCCGTCCACTTACTCTAAGTCATCCATTTGGAGAGATTACTACAAAGAGGCTTTGCAAACAACTGGTACTAAACAACAACTTTTTTCAAAAACCTTGTTCCAAAAATACAATCATCACAGACATTTACACTAGTTCTAACTCGCATTTAAATACTTCTGAAAACACTGGGGAAATAAGTACTTCTGTATCCCATATAAAAAAAGTTCTTGATTGGAAACAACCTTTCCTTCCCTTTGCATCTTGGATGAATAGCATTAGTCTCTATTGAGTAGATGTTTTGGGCTTTATTCTCACAAGAAAATATATTTGTTAGAATTACATTGATAATTGATTTTTTGTTTGTGCGTTTTTGTGTTTCTATTTAGAGTTCAGAGCAGCTGCACTCACTACCTTCAGAAAGTTATGGCAACAGCTCTGTCCTCATATCGTCTGTTGCCGTCCAATGACTGACCTCTGCTGGGAGTGTCAACAAAATAACAATCTCATTAACAGGACGGTCAACTGCGATGAAGCCAACAAATCGGCCACCTTGAAAAAGCAGGAGGCCCACCTTCAACATGTCAAAGACGAGCGGGACTTGTACAGGAGCCAGGTTAATGATGCCAAGCTAGTCATCACGAAGGGCGACATGAACTTGGGCCGCAATGCCCCTTGTTCAAAACAGTGTGTCATGCATTATTCTTTCGATTTTGCGCAACAGATACATTACCCTTCCAATCCTCTCCAGCCGGGTCCCATATACTTCCTGACGCCGCGAAAATGCGGCATCTTTGGTGTCTGCTGTGAGGGCGTTCCCCAACAGGTCAACTACTTGATTGACGAGGGTATGACATCAACACGGGGAAGCAACGCTGTCATCAGCTACCTTCACCACTTCTTTGAAACGTATGGCCTCGGCGAGGAAAGCCTTCATCTGCATTGCGACAACTGCGCAGGGCAGAACAAAAACAGGTAAAATGTCATAGCTGTTATGTCATAATAAGGTAGCCATCTTGTTTTCCCAATTCAAGTCTATGTAACCAAACTGAGGCCAGAAAGTAAAAAAAGGTCTGGTCCCTTTTCATTTGATAGCAGTTGCCTGCAGTCGCACACGCAAGGAGCTAGGCGTGATACCTGCAGCAGCATGAAAATGTCTATTATGATTGAGGCTTCTCTCACCAGATTGAAGAAATGTATTATCAAAAATCTTAAATTCTGTTTATTATTCAGATATCTGATTTTCTACCTCATCTGGAGAACCATCCATGGACTACACAAGAACATCTCTCTGAACTTTATGGTCGCTGGCCACACCAAATTCAGCCCCGATTGGTGTTTTGGTTTACTGAAGCAGAAGTACCGCCGCACCCCGGTGTCGTGCCTTAAAGACATCGCTCGCGTGACCAACCAGAGCACAGCGTCGGGCGTGAACATGGCCCACCTCGTTGGCAGCGAATCACAAGAAGTTTACGTCCCGTTATACAACTGGCAAAGTTTCTTGGGCGAGTACTTTAATCCACTCGTTGGAATCAAAGAGCATCACCACTTCAGGTTAGACTTCGCTTCCCCCTGTTTTACTTAATGATAATAGTAACTAAGTTTTAAATCACACTTTGTCTACAGGAATCTCAAAGCGCTTTTCATTATTATTTCTAGACAGGCTTTTGACATTTTTTTACTATGAGACCCAACCTTGTTCCCAGTATGGTGTACGATCTGGACGCGCCATTTTGGTTTTTTTCCCAGAATGCCTTGCTCGATCATTACCCCTGGAAGTGTGACTTTAAAATATCCAAATATATTGGATATTTTAATTAGTCCTGTGGTTGATCCATTCTGTGTTAGAGACTTCGCAGAGTGCACTGTCAAAGGATGCATCAAGACATGGAGCAACTGGCCCCCTCTCATTCTTTTTTGATCTTGTGATGCGTCTAATACATCTAACTGTATGCAGTTTAGGGTGACCATGTAAAAACATGATTTATTTGAAATGTATTGCGTCAAAATATGTGCATTTTTACACACGCGTACTAAGTGCCCGACAAGCGCCCTACAATCGCTCGAATGTTTTTAACAAGCGTGCACGCAAAGCAGAACATTTTGGTTAGCCAATCAGCATTGATTTTCAGTGTTTCCCTACCAGGGGTTTAGCGACGAGAGGTATTAATACGGCACGCTGCCCATGGTAGCGAGGCTGATATGAGACCCATTTATGTAACACCTCGTAAGGGTTGACATGGTGCTTTGGCGCATTCAGCAGCCACTGCCCAAAACACCGGAGCAGCCCCCTTGTCTTAGCGATAAGTGTAACTAGGTTCTTCTTCATGCATTACACAACTCTCGGGACCTACAGCTTTACGTCCTACCCAAAGGACGAAGCAATAATGGTCAAGTGTCTTGCTTAAGAACACAAGTGTCAAGACCAGGACTCAAGCAAATTTTGGTGACGCAATAATCGGTACCCACTGTTTTTCCATTGTGACCCAAGAAAATTTGCTTTGCACTAAGCATTCTCAGGAAACATGATCCAAGCTTTACTCATTTTAACATTGTCTCTACTTGCAGAATTTCATCGGAGGAACCTGGTGTGGTTTATGCATCTAAATGCTCAACAGATCAAGAGCAACACTTCAATCTCCTCCGTACACCAGACACGTACCCACCTCTGGAGCTGCCACAGCAGACACCACCGCCCGGACTGGATGCAAGACGACAGTGGTATTTATATGAAAAAATCAGAGAATTCTGCAGCGAGGAAGGGGCAGATCTTACCTGCCCAAGACCCACTGTCCCAAACCCTGACTTCTGTGCTGGTAACGATGAAGTCAACTCCTCACCACGAAAGAAACAAAAACGCAAATTGTGATAGGATCAGTAGAGCTGACAAAAATAGTCGCAGACAGTGTTCATGTTTTATGTGATCAACCATATGCATGAAATAACAAACCTGTGAAAATTTGGGCTTAAACCGCTGTGTGAGTCAGGAGAAAATAGTCTTGTAAAACATGCACAATTTTCAGCATGTAAATATATTGTCCTTATTTTGGATACAACAAACAAAATCAGCTGTTGCCTTATTAAAAGTTTTCAGGTACAGTTTTCTAGAATACGACTTCATTTCAGAGGGAAATATTTCACAGGAAAAAAATGGTTCTAGTATGAACTTTATAATCAGTAAGCGTTCAGACTGAAATTGAAGAATGCTGTTTTTAACCCTTACAATTACAATCTTTAAATTGGGGAATTTGAATTATTTGTTCTTAATTAATAAATTTGTTAGTGAAATAAACATTTTTTCCATATCATATTTACTTTTTTTTTAATGAAAGCAAACAAAACTATAATCTTGGTACTCTCTAACATTAGCTGAAGACAACTATTGACATTTATTTTTCTGTTTGATAGCCTTTTTTATTAACATTGTATTTTTGCTAAGCTTAACTGATTTTACTAAAAAATAAATTTTGAACAGTATATTTTTGAAAGATGCTTTGTATTCCGCTATTTTTGCCAAGCCTATGTTCCGAAAAACCTTCTCGTGATTTACACGCTAGAGTTAGGGTTAGGAATTAGGAAAAAATACTAGGGTATCGGATACTGTCGGAACTTAGGGGTGTAAACCTTTTAACAGTACTAGCAATCATGGCATACTTGCCAAACCAGTAGCATTGCAAGAAATTCTGGCTCTAAAGCTGGCATACGCTATATGTAATTTTACCAAGCATCACCTATTATCGGTCAGAAGCATTTCTTATTACAGAAACTTTTAAATTCTTAGAGCACCATAGTCTTTTATTTAAAAGCAAAAATTCAATGATTAAACTTTGCTTGCAGTAATCTCAGGCCCGAAATTAGCACAGAGGTCATGGAGGTCATGACCTCTGTTGCCCTGGTCTTGCCCTTGTTGCCCTTTCAAAAGTTCCCCATAGATAGGTTGCAGTATGACGTAAATCAGCCATCTTTGCGGGCAATTTTGAACACACAGTCATGCGTTTCGCATGAAAGTGGCGTGCAGCACGCGCACACTTCACAAAACTCATTGCGCGATTGGTTAATAGTGAACAGCGCGGCTGCGTTAATAATGTGAGCACTTGACGCCTGCAAGCCAAAATGCAATTATGCCCGTAAAGATGGCATCTATCGGGAACTATCTATAGGTTTTCAAATGGAAGTGCCCTTTGAAAAATGAAAATGGCCTTGCCCTTTCAAAGGTCACATTCCAGGCCTAAAATCATCAAAGAAAAACTAACTCAAGGCAACTTCTGCTGGTAACAGGGTTTGTCTTTAAAATTTTTAGGGACCGGCCAGCAAGACAAGTTAGCTTGTCAGATCAGTTGTCCACTAGCTTTTTCACTAGTCCATACTTCAATTGAAATAGGGATGCTTCACAACACTGAACTAGCCAGCCGAACTACTTGGAGAGAAGTTTGACTGGTCCTCGGGTGTTTTAACTGGTATGTGGCCAGCGGACCACTATTAAGGGAGAACGCTGCGGTAATCAGTGGAGCCAGTTTGTGTGAAGTGGGCGTGGCTTGCAGTGGTATTATGAACAAGCTACCCAGAATGTGAACCTGCATGGTAAACACTTGATAATACACTAAAAGATGTCGGGTCAGGTTTTTCATATTCCCCATCGCATTCACAATGGTTTTCTTTATTATAAAAGTTTACGTAAAACATATTTTAATGTACATTATCAACAATAAATTTTGTAATAAATGCGAACTATACAAGTTTTCTCATTGTACAAGTATTCGTGTTTATTAATGATTTAGACCAGCAATTTGCAATACTTTTCTGTTTGTTTTGTTTTGTTTTTCTTCACACAGTCTTGTTTATGTGAGACTCATGTCTCTTGTGTTTATGACACTCCAGGCATGATATTCTTCCTACTTTAATCTTATTTCCTATTTTCTTTTGCCTACGGGAAAACTGAAAATCAGCAAGTTTGTAATTGCATGGCCTGGAAAAGCCTACCAAAGCCTACACCATAATGTAGGTCAGCTTTTCTCTATAACATTTTCCTTCTGTTTTTGTTTTCACCCAACGGCCGAATGTCCTGTCTGCCATGAGTACAGTTTCTAAACCAGAGCTTCCATTTCTAATCATCATAGAAAATGGAGATCATTTTATTTTGAAAGTTGAATAACTTGGATGGTGGAGTTTGAAAATCTGTTGAAAATACATGTTGTCACAGAATATTCAGAGTATTGAAATTCATTCAAAAGCATTGAAATAAACAACATTAAAATATTACTCCCACTATTTTCTTTGTGTTTGTTTTATTCTGATCTTCAACGCCTCCAATTATACAAATCTTTGATGTGCTGCAAGAAGAATGCTTTACTTAAATAATCAGTAATTTTATCCTGATTTTGTTTCCGTAAATGTTTAAGAAAACTAAAGATGCTTTTAAAAGTTCAAAAGAAAAGTCGGTTAATGTTGCAACGTTGCAACGTTGACATTGGCTGTCACTTATGAAGAAAAACAAATTCTTTTAAGACCCTCTTCAAAATAGTTCAAGATTTAATTTAATATGTTACATGTAAAGACACTTAATTATCTCAAGTTATGGTTTAACGTCTTGCAACGTTTATTTGGGGGCTATTTGGTACAAAATAAGTGCTTTGCCGCATGTAGTAAATAATAAGTAGTTTTTTACAAGTTTATGTAACTCTCTCTCGTCATACTTTCATCAAACCATAAAGTTGCGTACTTTAATACTTGTCATTAAAAAAAATATTCATAAAATGTTCTAAATAGTAAAAACATGCAAGATGTGCTTTTAAGTTATCCATTTTATAATTACTCGTCTGAGAAAGTCCGAGCGCTTCAGCCCGTCATTACTCGTTAAATTACAACAGCGCCCTCTATTCACAAGCGCTCTCACTTCGCCAAGTCCACCTGTGGCTTAAGGGCTGTTCAATGATAAGGTCTTGAATGGTTATAGCACGGTGTGCCGTTTTCCTGACACAATTACAAGAATCACGGTGAACAGCTTGTGCTGCTGTTGACACAAATAGGATTACCAGAAAGAAATAATAAACTATTGCCCCAACTCAAATAATTTTTCGTTTTGTTTCACTATAAATGCACATTTTTGAAGATAAATATGGAATTAGTTTAAAATTCAGCCCCGTTTCGGCATGGTCACGTAAGCTCAGCAACTTTTAAGGTTCTGAAAAACTTAGCGAAATGTCCTTGAGCACAAGATGGTGGGTTGTTTTTCTGGCCCAAATAAGCAGGGTTTGAGAATTGAGACCGGGGAATAAAAAGTAGTTATAAGTAATATTTTAGACTTCGAGAAAGACGCTGCTAGGATCGAAACGTCAGGCCACTAACTGTTGTTTTGCATATATACCACAAGGCCTTATGGTTGGTAAGCAGTTTGCAGCAGATGAAATTCTACTTTCTTGACGAGTTAATCATGACACACTTTCAGGACATGCAACCAAGAAGTTCTTAAAGTCATTCCCGGGGGCAGGGGGAGCTTTTCCCCCCAGCCCCTTTACCGCTGGATACGCCAGTGGTCCCTTCTAACGCAGTTGGTAATCTCACACCCTAGTACGAAAAAGCGAAACCACCAAGTTAAGAATGCATCTAGCATTTGCTCAGGTGTCACTTTTCACAGTATGGGCCGAAAATCACGTCACCTCAAAACAAGAGGAAGCTTGATCACACTGTTTGTTTCAACTTAAATCTCTATCCACATAAAAATGTATAGACAGAGACACTTCAATGGGTTTGTAAATAGTTCATTGTGTAACAAGGGAGAAAGAAACAACAGGTTGTCATTTTTGATGTTGTTAAAAGAAAACAACCATAGGCTTCGAATGAGCTCTGAGGGTAAAGCTGCTAACGTTTGGTCGCGAAAAGACAGTGGAGTGGAAAAGATGCGGCAAGCGATGCACGTGCACGACACTCGAATCAAAAAATGTGATGGCATTCTTGTTGTCGATTGCTCAAGGATGAACGGACTTATTGATGTGTACTGAGAAAGAAAGCGAACAATTGCGATGAGCCGAAGATGTGTTTATGTGTCCTCGTAAAACACCAGTCATCAAGGAAACCATGGTGTATACCTCTGGTTCCCGCCTCGGGGTGCACCAGACTAAATAAACTCTCCCTATCATCAACCAATGCTAAATGTTAAATACCCAGAAATACTCAAAACAATTATTTAAACGGTTTTCAGTCTCTTGAAAAAAACCACATACATTTTCTGACAACTAAACTTCATTTTGTTTTCAATTTTTTTTATAGGTTAGCCGTTTTTGAGCTATAGGCTCATCCAAAATAAAAACACAATTTGAACGAACTTGCAAGACTCCATCTTGAGACCCTAAGCCTGCACCTTTTAGCAAAATATGGTCATTTTTAGAGGGCTAATGTGGCCCCAAATGCCCCAGCTGAAAGTCAGCAACCACAGGGGCACAATATTGGACAATTTTCAACAATCCATAAAAGCCACGACCTTCAATGTAATTTTTGATTTAAAGAAACAGTCGTGGGTTTATATTTTATGATTGTGGCTCTGCGCATGAGTTTCTCTATATTTAGTGTGGTGCACCCTTCGAACCAAACCGTCAGCCATTTCGAAGCCGAGGACGATTTTGGACGGCGTCCAGTCCGGCTTAAAAACAGCAGCATTTCAAGTATATATCACGTCCTGTGGAACCCATGCCAAAGATTGGAGTGGTGGGGAGGATTTAAAAGATACCAAAAGCTTGGCTCTATAGTCAATACTATGTTGATAATTGTACCCAGGGTGTAGGGTCAAGAACGATGCTTGTCTATTCGCTGTCTTTACCGGTTTCAGACGGATACAACGAAGACAGACGTTCAGCAGCGCCGTCTAGGGTAAAACTTCAGGGGCGCAAGAGGGTGCCCCAGTTTAGGGGGACACTTCTGGCCAAGTTTTCGTTTGCCTTTTTGTTAGAAGCCTCTGTTCGGCGAACTTTTTATTTAATTTAATATATTGTTTATAAAATAACATGGCGTAAGTGTAAAAACAAATACACTGTCTGCGTGTATGTTTTACTCTGGAAACTTTTAATCCCCAAAGTTCAAATTTCAAACAGGGGGCACTGAGCACGGACATCGATTGGGGTGGGGGAAGGTGCCCCCATGCCCCCTTTAATTACGCCACTGACGTGCAGGCTAGAGTATAATCACAGAGCAAGGGTATAATCTTATGCATAGTGCTCTTTGACATCTTGATTCGTTTTATATTTTTTGATCGCGATATGAGAACGCTCCCACGGGTCAAACAAACTTCCTAGCTAAGGCAACACATCTCAAAAGCCGATAATAAAAGACACAAAAAGTGACTCAATATTTGCACGAGGGCTTGAAAAGACGTCCCAGAGTAAACAATGAATGCATAAGACTGGTAAATAAAATATACCAGACAGGGGGCTTCGATCTACAGAAACGACTACGATGCGTTGACCGATCTTGTCACCCCCACGTCAGTAGTTACTCCCTTGTGTTTAATAGTAGCGCCTCCACGCAATATAGTATTTACAGTTGAACAAATATTTAGTCCCGAGAGCGTATTCAGTGTGGAGATGTTTTTTCGTATTGACACGCAATAAATGACACATACGCTATGAAAACTGCAGTGTGTTCGTAACAAAGTATCACATCGACATATCGTAGAGCAATGAACAAATCAATGCATCAGACTTCGCGATCGAATTGATGCACGTATATAAAATTGAGACCGCACTCTAAAAAACCTCCCCAGTCAAAATTGACCCGTACTTCATGTCCCACGAGGAGCATGATACAATTTCCGGGTCAAGCTCCGGGTCGGAAAGTGGTTAAAAGATGACTTTTTAACCCAGACTCTCCGTCATTTTGATTCAATTTGTGGGTCATTCTTACACAGATCCCGGGTCATAAATGGGTCATGACCCCACGGGACCCAGATCCGGGTCACTTCTGACCTGGAAGTGTTTTCGAGTGTGACGTAACGCAGGTCGTTCGAACACGAGAAAGGGGTGATAAACCTGATGAGAACTTTCTTTCAGCAAGACTGCTCTCCCAATCAGACGATAAGTAAATTGCTTGAAAGCATGCTGTAAATCACAGCATTCTGTCTCGTTCCAAAACCAGACCAGGATTGAACTTTTACACCGATCGAAGTCAAGAGTTTCATTTCAGCATCGATAACTTCCTCGTATTGAAACCTTTTAACTGCAATCAAACCCGGAAAGGTTATCAATAAAGTGCACAATTGCCCAGAAGCACCGCCACTAGATTGGTTTTTCCCACGCTTTTGAACGATTGTTATCCCTGATATGCTTTCCAGGACAATTAATTTGGTGTCGCCAAATATCATTCCGATAGTGGAAGAATGTTTCCCCTCAGATCATTAATTATAAAAGGTGTGTAAAGGTCGAAGTGTCTCACTAATGGTGTCGGAATGAAAAAGATAAACACGGCAGCGTGGTTTAAAGTGTGCATTCATCATTGAAAACACGGGCACGAAAAAACCCCAATTCTGACGGCGATTTCTCATTCAAATTTTGAGTGACAAATTTGCACTTAGCGTTCTAAAAGATGTCTCGATCAGAATTGACACTGGTTCAAGGATGGCAAGACACAAAATGTTTGGTTCAAAATGTCACTTAACTTGAATTAAACGAAAACAATCAACTGGCCTAGTTAATCGTCCAATACCTGATACGGTTTACATCTAGCTTTATTTGGTGCTCGATGTGATGAGGAGCGTGTTAAAGTATGGGACAATTGTTATTGGGTCTTCAATGTCTTCTGAATCTCAAAAATTCTGTAGAGGATTTGTTCCTCTTTCTTTCTATCCTTCTTTCTTTCTTTTCCCCTTTTTTTTTAGGGGGGGGGGGTTACAAGAGAAGCGTGTTCAAGACAGGGGGCTCAATGTCACATTTTACAAGCTTTAATGTGATAATTTCTATGTTTTAAAACTATATTTACGTTTACACGCAGACAATGCATCAGTTTTTGCCTTCACGTCAGATTATCGTATATATATATATATTTAAATGGCATAACAAGAGCGTTGAAAAGGGGGCTTTATAAGAAATAATCAAACGGAAACTACAGTTTTAATTGGCCAAGAGTACCCCCTAGAAAAATGTTGCACCCTTTTGTGCCCCCACCCCCTAAAATGTTACCCCAGTTTCGGCGGTGGCAGTTAATGGTGCCAAATAATACACTTTGTAAGTAAATCTCTCTACATCAATGTTCAGATTAGCACAATGTATTAAGGAGAACAAAGGCACAGACGTCCTTGATAATGTTGCTTGTTTTACATTTTAAAAAAAATCTTCGTGCACTATTTCAGCGCAAGGCTAAAACAAGAAAATTTGCGAAGGTTTTCTGGAGAAACAAGTAAAAACATCAGCGTTATGCTGAAATTGCTACACAGGAACTCTGGATGACCCCTGCTCGAAAACCCAAAGTCTCATAAAATAATGAATGGGGTAATCGCAAATAAAAACGAAACTACGAGAAAAAAAAACTAATATGACTGAGTAACAGCCAACAGGTAGCCGTAATGTTTGCCTTTCCCACGCTATTGTTAGTCGTTAGTTAAGATAAGTAAAGGGTCCTTCGAGGGCACGCGCAGTATGTTGTACATACACAGGTGTGTAAAGTGATCTACCCGTCGAGGCGGGGCCTTGATCCGATTCGCCTTCTACCCGTAGCTACCTGGTGCCGGGTTAGTAACGTGGTAACAGAAAGACTAAATAAACAATGGCCGTCACTTAAAGTGACACTCAGTTCGAACCAGTTTGATTTCAAAACCATTCCTAAACTTACCATGAAAACTAAGCAGGAGAAGGGGTGGGAAAGGAGTATAATGATAATAAGGGGATTTTTATTTTAGTGCAGTCATAGAGCAAGGGACAGACACACTATAGGCATGTGTGGGGGCATACATGTACATGTACTTCAAAAGTTTTGAGTATTTTGCATTTTGCTACCTTGATTTGGTTACATTAATTTAGTTGACTAAGTTAAAATTGTGTGTTCTTATTTGTCGAAAACTTTGCAGTTCACATTTACAGGGATGTGATAGGCTGTTGAAAAACAAAAACATGAACTGTGAGCGCAAGACGCGAAAGCTTGTGATCCCGAAGCCTACTTATATACATTTATCTTTGGTTTTAAAAGCCCTAATACTCTGCAATGGGGGCGTTCTATTTGGTTTTGTCTTCACATTTGTATGAATCTGATTTTAATTTTTGCTTAAATTAATAAAAAATCACATCCCTGACACGAGAGAAGTAAGGATAAATCACTGCTTAATTTTGGTAACTGTAATTTTAACAATTTGGATTTTGCTATTATATTATGATTATTAAGCAAGCTATCAGGAAAAAGTTATTGTCAAAACGAAACTAAAACTTGCGTAATCAATCGTTAAAAGTGACAGCAAAAACACCTCGTGGAATTTCAGCCATAAATTCCTTTACATGGGAAAAATCAGAGCCCTCGCTCTCTTGCCGTGTACCGCATAACCTTTCCTCCAGAACGATTACTTCGCTCTCACAGGGATTAAGGAAGCAGACCTCCGATTTTAATCCCCCGGATTTGCGAAGTTTATCTCGTTTCCAACTGTTGACAGTTTGTCTGCCTGGGGTTAGAGAATACCCCTACAGTCTGTACATGGAGTAAGGACCAAGCCACATTGGTGCCACGGGCCGGTTAACTCCAAAGACTTTGGCTGACACGCTCGAACGGTCCTGACAATAGCCCCGGCGCGTGCATTACCACAGGTACACGGCTAACGGACCAAGGACTAACACCTGGGCCGAGACAAACAACACGGCATTGTTATACGGCCATTGATAAACCATGTCGCCACAAAAACCTTGGGCGAATCAGAAGCGGCGTTGCAGCACCACTTGGAGACACGCTACAAGAGGCCTGATCCACTATTGGCCAATCACGAGGGGCGACTCTTGCACGTGCGGTTGAGAAGGGACGCTTTTTTTTTTCTTCTTTCTTTTTCGGCTGCTCTTGTTTCGGCCTTGCGTGTGGCCAAATCAGCCCTGATACCGTGAATGCGTAGGAATTCAGGTAGAGCGAAGCGTGGGAAAACTCGTCAGCCTGACTTCACACGGGCAAGATTTGGAAAGACAGGGGCTTATGAAAGAACCTTTGGTTTTAGGGGAGGCCGTCGTGTGGGCCAACGGCACGCACTCTTTTATTCGCACCGCTCACCCGTGGTAGATCCTGTGGCCACATTCCGATACATTGCGGCAGGGACAGGTGAATCACTTTCAAGTAAATAAGACATCGGCACAAATTATGTTTTGAGAACCGAGTGTTAATATTTATTCAGGGAAATCAACTAGATGACAACTCGTGGAGTTGAACGATGGCAGCGGACAAGACGTCGAAAAGTCAAGAGAAACGAAAGGTAACTTCAATCAAATCCTACTTCTCTTCTGGTTCAAAAATTAAACATAAATTATTTCCATTCAATTTGGGGAAGGGGAGACAGCATTTTGAAGCTTGTTTAATTATTAAATCTCATTCCAACACATGGACTCGAATAACCTAGCATTAGTACTTGGAAATTGTTAAAATGTTAATTTGCAAAATGAACGGAAATTGCACAAGACAACTTTTTAAACAGCTGTAGGTTGTGTAGAGACGGGCGTCAGTCGCGTGCTCGAATTACGAATCTTGTTCGAGATACATTTGAGCGATTTAACAGTCCTATTATTCCCGAAATGGCTTCAGCAGCCACCCGATTTTTGTGTAAAAGGACCCTGCATCAGAAAGTCAGAAGTTCCATGAGAATATTTTTAGGGGCCCCCAAGGCCAAGCCCTGGGCAGGGCAACCGTGAGAGAGAGGTAAGTGGCCTTTTGGGTCCGATTGCTCGATGGTCCGATCCCACAGCGCGTTCCCAGCTGGGAACGTCACTTGCTTCTTTTGAGCCAGTGTAAGCCACCCTGTTAATAATACATGTATCTTTGACTATTTAATCTAAAACTCACCAAATGAAATAACTGAACTTTTGATATTACTGGCAGAGTTTAGCATGCCTGGCAATCTCGTCTAGAGTATTTATAGACCGGCACTCAAAATGCAAATATATGTTCTGTCAAAACATACAATAAACTATGTGTTGATACATATAACTTTTGTGTTAATTAATTTTTGTATAATATCTTCAAAATTTGTTTACATATTTTTAGTAACTAATTTATAATTAATTCATAAATGCTTGTTGATCATAATTTCACAATACGACAAACTTAATTAGTTATTGTTTTTTAAATTTCAGTTGTTGTTTTTCTCATTGACTTAAAACCTAATTTTGGTTGGGTGATATAATAATACCAGAGGTCAGTTTAGTTTGAGAGGATTAAAACTGCCTTCGTATCTTCTTAAACCCTCTTCTTAAACCCAAAGATTGTTCCCACTCCGGGAGGCCAGTGTCTGGAGCACAGAAGAGCAGAGTTCCTGCTCTATTGTATGAGTTAATTGTGTTTATCTCTATTTGTTTTGTAGTCCTCCAAACCGTTGATGGAGAAACGGAGACGGGCTCGCATCAACGAGTGCCTGTCGAAGCTTCAATCCATACTCGAGGTGGTCAACGGTCATTCCGAGGTAATCGCATTCAGTATGCATACTACCATAAATAATTGTATTCAATAAATAGCTGATTATTTACTTGAGTATACAAGAAATACCAGGGGCCAATTTCATAGAGCTGCTTAAGCAGAAAATGTTGCTTAACAGTTGCCTGCTAAGCAGAAATGAGCAGCATACCAGTCATAACTTGTACATGTGACATGGTAGTTTAGCTGGTAACCTTATTCTAGTAAGCATAATTTTGTTGTGCTTAGCTACTCCTTGTGCTTAAGCAGCTGTATGAAATTGGGTCCAGCAGGGACCAATTTAATAGAGCTGCTTAAGCACAACAAGTAGCTAAGCGCAACAAAAGTATTCTTACCATAATAAGGCTACCGGCCAGAATACCATGTCACATGTTCAATCTGTGATTGATACCCTGCTTATTTCGACTAAGCTTAAGCAGCTCCCTAAATTTTGACCACGGTCCAATGTAATAGATCCACGTATGCAGAAAATACTGCTTAACAACTTTCTGCTAAGCAAAAATGAGCAGAATACAAGTCAAGGATGGTACACGTGAAATTTAATTTTGGCTGGTGATATTAATCTTGTAAGCCTAATTTTGTGCTTAGAAGCAGCTCTGTGAAATTGTGCACTAGGCTGCAAAGACCTCGGCACATCTTCATAAAGCTGTTAAGAAAAAAACATCAAACTTTTTTTTTGGGGGGGGAGGCTAAGCAAAAACTTATCTACAATGTAATTAAAAATCAAAGTTATGTAAGCTTTATATAAAACTATCATGGCTGTATTTACAAAATGTTACGAGGGCATAATACTGCTTAGAAAATGTCTACAGTCTTTGCTAAGCACAGAAAAAATAACTGCAATAACCTAACACTTGATGACATTTCTGCTATGAAAAGTAGTTTTCTGTGCTCAGCTTTTGTCCTTCCTTATCACGGTCAGCGAATATCTACCAAGTCCAAGTGTAGGCCCTATACGTTCCCTTTAGAATGGAGTCGTGTTGTTAACCTTTACACGACATGTTGATTTATATAGAAGTATCTATTTTGGGGTCATTAAAAAAAAAGTATACAATCACTTTAAAGTGTATTCGTGTAGTTTATTCACCTTTGCGGCTTGTTGATTTTACACTTCACCTTATGAGGCCATGTACATGCCTCTCGAAACGACCATCCTACTGTTGTTGGAGTCAAGGCCTGGTGCATATAAATCGATAACCCTTGCCACTCTAACGTAGAACGAGTTCACGGAGGTTGAACAAAGATTCGATTTGGTGGTTCAAGATTTGGATTCATTTCAATTCTCTAGATACAGTCACCAGAAAATGAATTCAATTTTTCAGTTCATGAATATTGCATTGCATGTAACTGAAATTTAGTAAAAGTGGGTCAAAGGTGAATTATTTCAATGACTGTAATTTTTTAAATACTGTGCTTCTGGAATTATTGTGAGTCGGTGTTCTTCGTCATAACTGCCTAATAGCTACAATCTTACCAAAGTGTAGGCCTAATAAAAGAGTATATTTGGACTTTGTGCAGTTTTGTGCTTACATTTCCTTCCGTCAATTATTTTGTGAACAGAAGAGACCAGTTCAACTAACGTTCGGAAATAAGCTTTCAAAATTATCACAGGAGACGAAACCAACCTGCAGAACACCTTTTTAGATTTACCAAATGGCACTACTTTATTAATCAGCGTTTCAGAGATTAGCATATTCAAATTTACTTGAAGCCTAATTGGTTCATAGTGCTCCACCCTCATGATTTATTCATTATGTCTCTATATCAGACGCCTGGTGGCCATTCGAAAAGAGAGAAGGCCGAAATTCTGGAGCAGACTGTTCAACTGGTGAAACATCTTCGACACCAAGAACAAGGAGGTACGTGTGTTTTTTTGTCACAGTTGCCGTGTTAACTTTCTTCCAATGAAACACATTTGATAATTAAAAGGGGAAATATCTGCGTTTTTAATATTGAAAAACATTGGTATTTTTTGCGAGAACAACGATATACGTTACTCATAAGGCGGTTTAAAAGACTATTAATGCAGAACAATGGTAAGATTTGAAATATAACTGTTCACAGATTTACCCAACAGTAAATGTGGTATGAAGCTGGTCATGGTGGACAACTTCTGGCTTCTCTTGAAATATGTTTGCGTGAAATACAGGAGTTTTGTGAATTGGGTGAAACAATTATAGGTTTGGTCTCACGAGTCCGAAATTTGGTGTTTGAAAACAGTGATGTTGTTCTACTTCGCTATTTTTCGTGTGTCTGAAGACAGACCGATTGAGCTTAAACTGTCTGAGGTTTGTTATTTAATGTGTGTTTTGGGTCATCACACAAAGTGCGGATACTCTATTATGACAAGCACCCGTGTTGGCAGCGTGCTTGAAACAAGGTTTTTACGAATTACACGGAGGCCATGGCTTCTGTTGCCTGTGCTTGGGTGCCCCTTCGTATACTTTCAGGTTTTCCAATGGAAGTGCCCTTTGCGAAATGAAAATGGCCTTGCCCTCTCAAAGATGAAATTCCCGGCCTGTGTGTAATGACAAATCACACGATACTGTACATTACAGAACTACCTTTTGCTCTTGCCAGGGGGGGGGGGGGGGTCGGCTAAATCTAAATCACGAGCCTCGCTCAAAATGACCAACACGAGCCTCGCAGTACTAAACGACACACTGGGATTTAACTGGTATTAAATTGATCAAGTACTGAATCGAGGGACCATCGTTTTGTTTGCCTAACATTTCTTGATTACAAACCCTTAAGTTGGGATTAGTAGACAACACAATGTTCTACACACCTGATATTGAAGATACGCCCTAACCCTCTACACGATTTCAGAACAAAATCAAAGTCGTTGTGTATCTTTAGTTATAGGATACGGAACTTGTCGTCATGTTTGTCGCGCTCAGTCCAATTGCATTTACTTTTTTTCTTTCTAGCAGCGAATAACTTATTACAAGAATTTAAAAAGGTCATTTTGGACAGGTCATTGTATGATATAATATTTGTACGAATGATACTGTCGAACAATCCGACATCGATTAAGAGATATAGATAAGACCAATCTTTGTTTTCCCTCCATATAACAATAGTCTGGTAAACGTGCCCCGCTGGTGTTTTGCGATACATATTTGTTATATCCTACTGTCGCAAGCAACACTCAAGCCCGGTTCATACTTCCTGCGAATGCCAAGTGAATTTGACGTCACAACTCTGTTTTCGCTGCGAATATTCGTTGCGAATTTATGACTTCAACATTCGCTTCGCATTCGCATTCGCAGGAAGTATGAACCGGGCTTCACTTGTCCAGCGGACGAATGGGTGGGGCGGGGAGGAGGGGGGCATCAGTGAATTCAAAGCAACGTTTATTTCCACATATCATCATCAAGAAAATAAAGTACAGTCAATATTGTGTAGGCTGGTTCCAAAAAGTGGGGCTTGTCAAAGAACAGCCTACAAAAACGAAACAAAACAACAGCTTTACAATAGACGAATAATTTTTTTAAAAACATGTACAACACTGCCTTTCTCTGCGGTACAACAAGTAACAATAACAAGGTGTGTTTACGTGTACGACGACTAGCAACAGCAGTCAGTTGAGATATAATACAATAGCGGGAAAAGACAAGTAACAGTAAAGTAGGTTAGAGATTGCTGAAATGGCTGACGGATTAAAGCAGATTTCAGTTTGTGTTTGAAAAAGAGCGAGTGGCTTACATTCACAGTGATACAGGGAAACTGTGCCTTGTTCAATTCTCAATGTGTTTTTCTATGATTTTTATTTGACACAGGGCAAACACGCGAGGTCCTCCCACTAGCACAATACAGGGCTGGATTCAACGAGTGCCTCAATGAAGTAAGTCGATTTATGGACGTCAACGAGCGCGCCCTCAATGCCGAAACACGAGCAGGGCTTCTCAGCCACCTTGCCTCGTCAATGCGGACGCCGGTGTCGCCGAGCAGCGGTGTCGGCACGGGTAGCGGCGGGTGGAACACTGGACAGTTTGTGCAGAGTCCGAGGAAAGCTACACTACCAGAGGAACGGACAGATGGCCGGGGCGTGCCAGTAAATATGGACCGCCGTGGATGCACGGTGGTCCAACCGGTGAACCCCATGCCACCACCTGCCCCTGTGACGCCCTCCCACGCAAGTGCGGCGTCAGCTTCAAACTTTCCAACGCGAATTTCTTCTTCGGTTAATATAAACCCAACATCACCACCAACGCAGCACTCTCTCAGGTTGGTCCAGCCGCAGAAATCACCCATTATCATACCTGCAACTGCCTCACACGGGGTGGCACTACCGATAAATCTACAGTCGCCACCAGCGGGTCACGTCGCTGTCGTCCTACCGGCGCACTTATTGGGTTCTTTCGTCGGGGGGCAGGTCGCCACTGGTCAACTTATTCCCTTATATCAGCAACAGGGTAGCACCCCCGTCGCCAGTCAACGAGCACCGAGCTCAGAGTTTGTGACCATTCCGCAAGGGTCAAGTGCAATGTTCGTTCCTGCCCCTGGGAACAGTCGCGATGTAAATCACGTCGATCACCCCATCGGCTCTTCTTCAAACAACAGGGGAGGTCGTGTGTTCATAGCGCCCAGCCCAGTTCCCGGATGTTCTCCCAACATGGGGTCGACCAGTGTAAGAATTGAGTCCTCGTCCACGGCGAACCCAGAGAGACGGGTACCAGCTACAAATCCCCCGATTGCGCCACCGGCAGTGGAAACAATGGACATATCGGCCTCGGCCGCCAAAGGCACACCTGAGCACGGCATCATTTACGCTCCAGCATCACTACCCATGCAGTTCTACGTTGCACCCTCTGCTTACGGTGGGGTAAATGGCCCATTCCCGAATGGGCTTGCCTTAGCGAGTCCACCGTCTTTGGCTTTGGATGCTGTTGGAGCTCATTGGCGGCCATGGGGCTTAGAGCAGAATCAAAGATAAACGAGGCGGTCGAGAGAAAAAATGCAAAACTCGAAAAAGTTCAAAATTTGAAATCAGTCTATTAATCCGTCCATTGCATACGATTGTTTCAAATTTAACTAAGGAAGGCATTGCCGAAAATTCCACATTATAAAATAATTGATTCCGTTATTATAGTTTTATATAATAATGATACCGTGGTGTGATAAAGACAACCTGTAAACTGACAACATTTTAGCGATGGTTATTTGTTATCATAAAGTCATGTCTGCAAGCTTTCGTTTGAAAGAGGAATGTGGTTTTCCGAATTCGCCAATTTCCAAGGGAAGAAAGTGGGTATATTATGTAGTTTGGAAATTAGTGCAGTTTTTGTTTTATTCTTGCTTAAAAAAGGGATCTTTTCCATGATGCATCACTTTTGATATGAAATTTATAATAATGAAAGCAACACATTCCGCACTCTATGCAATTTCAAGATTTCTTAAAGTGGTTATAGGTTAAATAAAAACCAAATTTGTCTCCTTGTTCTCAAGGTTTAATTCGACCAGTACTGAAGAAAAAAAAGGGGACAAAACCCACAAACAGTGTGGTCAATTTCGCGTGTTAAGGGAAAATGTATGTAACGAGAAGTATTGTCAACAGAGGGCGTTTCTTAAGCAACCGACTCAAACATGGGAACTTTGTGGACTCTAAATACCGACTTTACACACGAAAAAAACACAACAAATGTTAAGTTTCACTTGCGTAACATTTACGATAATTTACAACTAACTTTTCCTTTTATTACTTTTTAGAGATAATTCCAAGAGTTGAAAGTACACTCATTTAACCTTTACTAATTAAGTTAAATCAACCGGACGCTGATTCGAAAATGGTGTTTGAAAACGAAAAACGCCCTGTATGTTTTTATGTCAAAAATGATTGTTCCAAGGCTTGCTGTGGTTGACTGAAGTGCAGTGAAATGTTTTCGTATTTTTATCAAATCTTTATAACTTTACGCAACTCAGTTACTTTCTATTTCAGATAATTTATCAGATCGTTCTATTTTTTTCTGTAATACCATATCATTATAAAAAAAGAGACACTAACAAACGACAAAAATATAAATAAACTTATATACAAATCAGAGGAGCTGTGTAGTTCTGTGTCAGTGATTTGCGTATAGACCGTATTGAATATGACGTCACCATTCCAATATCTGCCCTACAATATGGCGTCTAGCGCGTGCGTGCGCATGTGCCGTAGAAATCAAACCGGGAACGCTGCGTGCTTCATTGATGTACGCGGCCGTTTAGACGCGCATACGGTTCTCCCTACAAGATGGCAACTTTCATAGCAACAAAGGGGTTATTCAATATACAAATATTGACTGCTTCGAGTGGCGTAGTAAAACTAGTCACTCGAGGTGATCCCCGGAGCAACCTATCTTCCCGAGTGACTAGTTTTACTACGCCATGAGACAAAGCAGTCAATATTTGTTTTATAACACCTCCTCCATTTTTCTGGTAGAACCAATCGTCAAACAACTTTACGTACGTAAACAAGAACTGTAAAATCTTACGTTGAAATACCGAGTTTTGACAAAATAAGAGGGCATACCAGACTACTGCTATTACGTTCGTTCTCTAAACCGTATTTAAAATGCACACATTCTGTTCATTACACCGGGTTCGAGGTTGTCAAGCAGCTCGTTTAAATCAATGTTCGAAGTCAATGTAGTCAGGGTACCAGGGTATCCATGCACTAGTACATCGGTCGCTAGGCTGTCGTTGAATAGTTCCGTTGAATAGTTCGCGTTGCGTTCGTGGCACGCACTAGTAAAACTAAGGCATATCATGTGACGCGCTCTAAACCAATCACAACGCAGAAAATATGTATGAGGTGTTATAATACGGTCTATACCAGAGCTGTCAACAATTGCATCGTGCAATCAGGAATAGAACTTACAACAATCAGGATATTTAGAATTATAGTCAACATAATAGGGAAAGGGTTTCCATAATCTGGGAGATTTTCAAATGAGTTGATCAGAACATGGGCAGAGTGGTTTATTTTTTAGTGAACTTTCTGCAGAATCGTGGTAGAGTTGGCAGCTCTAGTATACACATGCAATGTCATGTGTCTACCTCGACAACAGGGTTGCAAGAACTTGGTGCAAATTAACCCCCAACCGACCCCGCCCAAAGATACTGAATAGCAAAGAGGGGGCTTCTCGATTGTTTCTAGCTCCATGCTCCAATGGCCAATGCAGTGTAAAGAGGATCCCTCTTGAGGAAGGGGAGTGGCGAACAAAGAGAACGCAAAAATGATTCCAATATTTGGCAAATCATAGATTACGGATAGATCACCAATCATACACATACACCTGTCCTACTGTGATCCATTGACACGCCCCCAAAATAGTTCCTCTACCTCCCACACCCCACACAACCTTAACAACTACCCAAATGGTAACTCTTATCGTTGAGCATGTGAAAGCTGTAATTTTGGTTGTCATATAACTTTGTTTCAAAATTACTTTGAAGAGTTCGCCCGTCAAACGGACCGCTGCCCCCGCTGCTGTTAGCCTTTCCCTTGCCCCCTTTCCATTCCCGCGCCCCATGATATCCGGCCGTTCACACGCCGAATTCCTATACGTCGTCCACACTAAATCAGTCCATCGACCTCTTGCTGTTTCCACAATAAAAGGACGTCTTCTTTATCAGGTGTTACGCTTGTAAAACTCCCTCGATGTTAATGATCCAGGCTCTATCAAAAGATCACCAATCAATGATGCTTGTATCTCTCTCATTGATATTGCCAAACCCCTCTTTTTCCAGGGGGATTGTCTTGCTGGAGTTTCCCAACGGCCCACAGCAAGCCGCTCTCTTATCAACGTACATGTATCTTTTATTCCTTTCTGAGGAAAAATCGTTTTTTGATGTAGGTGATAAGAGGCGCTTAAGGAGGAGTCAAGATGCAGTTCCGGTTGCTTCCATTTCCAGGGGGTGATGGTAAAATGTTCAATCCTGACATCGTAAGGCTACCCATATTTGACTTAAAACAGAATATTGAGTGTAACGTCAAAACATGATAAGTTTTATTCCTTATTCACTCACTAGTGACATTAGTTTATACGTGAATAAATAACCAGTTCCTGGTTGGCTTTATCGCATCTCTCAACAATACATAACCAATTGATTAACACCATAGGGTCAGCATACGGGAACTTTCATCTTGGGTACAAATAAGCGAAGGGGGTCGACATTAATGCAACGACGTTCCCTCAACTATCCTCGTAGCATTACATTGGAAATGCCAACCTTTAAATAAATGTATAGAGAGTTGATTGATGAATTATTCATGGTTTCGAAGAGACATAGAAAACATGCAGATGGTGGTATTTGATGACATCTTGAGGTTTTGTACGTAGGCCTACGTAGCTTTCATGAATCGACGTGTGAAGACAACACACGATCAACTACCACGTGACAGTCTGGTGCTTTTTTTGGAGGCTTTGAGCTCAACTCAAAGAAATAACGAGCATTTACAGATCTAGTTGCATAACTTATTTTTTAAATGATAGATGCGCTTAACACACACCAGCCAAGATCATTCTGTTAATTGTTCGAGATAGCAATGGCTGGAAAAGTCAAGTTACACGTTTATATTTAGCTGGGCCTAACAGTAACGCATATTGGGTCAGTTTTGAAAATATTCATTAGGCATGTACAAGTATAACCATAGAGAAAGGACTCAGAGAAAAGACTTTCAGCAGAGGGGGACATGTTGTTTTCATAATTAAAATGAATGCATGTTTACTGTTGTTACGATTACAATCTCATACAGTGTTCAGCGGTCCGATGGCCAAATGCCAGTTAAAACACCCCAGGACCAGTCAGAATTCCGTCCAACTGGTCCGGCTCGCTAGTTTATTGCTGAAGTCCCATCACTACATGTAAACCACGTCAAAGTAGTTCAAGTCCCATGCTAAAGACAATGTTGAAACACTCGAGGAAACAAATACAGGTTGAAAGAAAACCTTTAGAAAGTGGAACAGTGAAAAAGCTGGCGATACCAGTGAATCGACAAGCTAACTGGTCCTGCTTGCTAGTCACTGAAAAAGTTAAGAGCAAACACTGATAAAGGAAAAGAGATACCTAGTCAATTGCCAGAGTTACCCACTGGATTGGTAACGGCAGGGTGGATGGCACTCACTCTCATCCTTGGTTTAATTGTAAATAATTAAGTAGACGAGAGCTTGCATTCAACTGGATTGGTCGAACAAGATATTAGTCTCATTCAAGATGCCTAAACCCAATACACCGACAACTAACCGCAACAAGTACACTTTCCGGCTTGGGGGAAATTGAGTCCCCAGTCCCGCGTTAATTGGTTAAGGGTAGGGATCAGCCTGAATAATGAAAGGAGGGGCGGAGCTCCCCCCCCCGGCCACCCTCCGAGGAGAACAAATGATAATTTTTACGAAGGAAATAATTTATTTTGGGAAACACTGAGAAAGGACCAGACATCTATTGGTTTTGCAAGACCCACTTGTTATTGTTTTGTGTGTGTGTGTGTTTTTTTTCTTCTCTTTTTTCTAAGGAAACTCTCGTACATGTGTTTTGAGGCATTACA
This sequence comes from Pisaster brevispinus, assembly GCA_023634235.1. Taxonomy (NCBI): domain Eukaryota; kingdom Metazoa; phylum Echinodermata; class Asteroidea; order Forcipulatida; family Asteriidae; genus Pisaster; species Pisaster brevispinus. Next base: position 2,481,703 of record JAMKCF010000002.1, on the reverse strand, counting down.
TGTTGAGGCATCAATGTATATTCAGTTTGCGGTAACACCATGCTTATTATATCTACTTCGCCGTATAGATTTGCGAAAGTATAGTAGTCCCGGCCGATTTCCTACCTCCCCAGGCAAGTACGGTTCTTTTCTGCCCGTGGCAGTATACTAAATAGCAAGACAATTTCAAAGAACAAATCTTCGCAGCGAAGTGCACCCTTCGTTCCTTTTTAAGATACTCAAAAAGTATATCCCAATGCAATTATAGGCCCCACCCTGCATAAGGAATCTTCCAGTCTGAAACAGTGTAGGATAAGAAGATTTCTATGCCTATTGTTTTGCTCATCACCTGTGCGAAGCCCCAAACCAATCGAACAAGATATCGGTCTAAGTCCGGCCGTATTGGCAAAACAAAGCCCTCCGGCAGACCAGCGGATCGAACCCGAGACTAAAGACCAAATTGACTCGTTTGGGCGGGCGATGGGTAATCCGACGCGGGTGGCAACATTTCCCACTGAGTTTTCCCGCTTAAAAAAAAAAAAAAAAACGTCGATCACATTGGGATGCCTCCATGTTGATTTGTGAAACGATGTACACAAACATCACATGAAATTAGTTTAAAGGCAGTGTATACTTTTGGTAATTGTCAAAGGCTATCATTATAACTTGGTGTATCCCAACATTATTCATAACATAACGAACCTGTAAAAAAATTGGGCTCAATTAGTCATCGAAGTTACAAGAAAATAATGAAAGAGGAAAAACACCCTTGTTGTATTGAATTGTGTGCTTCCAGATGCCTGAGAAAAGCTTCATGCCTAAAGATTTTCTCAGATTCAAATTTGGGGAGTGGAAACATATTTTTTCTCTAAAACTACATTCCTTCAAAGGGGTCGTTTCTAGCAACGTTTTATAATATCAACAGCTCTCCATGTGCGCTTTACCAAGTAAGTTTCTGTGGTCATTATTTTTAGTTACCAAAGGTATACCCGTCCTTATTATAAGCATGAAGCAGAGCCTATAGCCGAGAGCTGTTGAAAACACGGGGCAGGGCAAAGTAGAACAATTTGCAGAATAAAAGGGAGAATGAAAATGAAATGACTTCAAATGAGTACATCTTGCTACAGATGTACTGTATGCTACAGGTCTGAAAGCATTTTACACCGCCTCGCAATTGCCAGTTTCACACACGGTTATAACCGTGTGTGAAACTGGGATCACACACTCACCACCCCAAAATAGATGCAACGGACAGTGACTCTCGATTTGCTTTTTGTATAATATTCTTTTAAATGATGAGAGAAGAGTCTTCCTGGTGTTTGATATAAATTGGGAGATTATCCCCATTCGGGCCCAGAATTTCATGTCTGAAAGGGTGAGGCCATTTTCATTTTGCAAAGGACACTTCCACTGGAAAACGTTCGAAGGGGCACCAAGGCCAAGACCAGGGGCAACAGAGGCCATTGCCTCTGAGGCCTCCGTGTAACTCTAGGCCTTGCCCATTCTACAACAAAACGTACCAGACAATAAATGGCGGCCAACAAAAACGCAAACTAAATCATTTGGTTAACTTTAAGGATCTCAAAGTATATTCCAATTTACCCCATCGATGTTTTGTGAACGATCTATTCATTGTTTGTTTGTTTTTATCACAGATCACCCTGTAACAAAATTCGTATGTATTACACAAACACTTCACTTTGGGGTTTATATGGCGTTGCCCAAGCACCAATTAAACCAATTTCGGTCACATAAGAAGAGAAGCACTTTGATCTTTGTGGCTCTACTTCGGTTCTCTATTGTGACCCATTAGCAATAAAATGCGAACGTCTTCAATTTCGTGTAATCAGCCTTGATAAAGACACAATCAGATTAATTGGGGACGTCTTGTAATTCCATCTTCTTCGGATTCCCAATGCGATAGCTGTTGCTGCACTCTAGAGGGATGTATATCCTTTAATCAATAAGGTTTTTGACATGGGGATTTGGGATTAAGTCACTCCAGCCCGATGTATGCCTAATCCATTGTTGCGGTTTTCTTTTCCTATCAAGGTTCGAGTTGTTGGAACTTAGTGCAGAAGTTTGGCTTACTATAGGTAGGGTATACTTTTGGTAATTGTCAAAGACTATTCCTCACTTGGTGTATCACAGCATCAATGCTTAAAATAACAAACATGTGATAATTTGGGCTCAATAAATGGTCATGGAAGTTGCAAGAAAATAATGAAGGTAAAAACACCCTTGTTCCATTTAAGTGTGTGCTTTCAGATGCCTGAGAAAGGTTTCATGCCCGAAGGCTTTCTTTTTGGGGGCGACAAATTACCTCTTTCTCTAAAACTACATAAAAGGAGTTATTTCTAACAATGTTTTATAACATCAACAATGCGCTTTACCAAGTAAATTTTCATGGTCATTTAATTGTGGAGTAATTTTCAAAATCACACCCTGCCTTTTAACCATTAGAAGTAAATAGATTGCGGATGACAAACAAAATGCAAACCTGGTACTTTCTTATCCTTCAAAACTTCAAATCTGAATAATGATGATAATGAATTTTCAAACGCTCTAATCTAAAAAGAGTCTTGTTAGGCGTAAAGAAATAAGAAAGATTCCGCGACAGAGGTGAAATGTTAAATTTGAAAAAAAATTGACCAGGCGTTTTAATTCAATTAAAAATAAGTGAATAAATAATTTCCATTACAGTTAGATGTTTAAACTGATAACAAGTGGGCATTACATGTATACAGTTACAGTATGGAAACACGTGCAGCATGGCTGGCGTGAAGGAAAAAGTAAGTGGCCGGACGGACACAGAAAGAACACTTGATTTTGAGTTGGCAAAAACACCAAAATTAGAACAAGGTCACCCTAACTTAAGATTGTGTCAATTTATTTTAGTTTTCATTAAAGCACACCACTTAATTTAAACAAAACGGATTGTTGATTTGAACATTTTGTCATGGTAGTTTTAACGAAAATCGTATAAGAAAGTATCAAATACACAGCTGGCTACCGATATCGTGATATATCATGCTCAATATTGCAGTCATCATTGAGATATGACTTGCAAGGCGATTAGAAATGAGTCCGTAAGTAACAATAATTAATATTGTTTGGTTCACCCATACACCAATGTGTGTAAAGCACTGTATACTCAGTCCTGTGACAAAAATCCACGGGCATATTACTCGGGTGGGATTCGAACCCATGACCTTTGCCATTCAGAGCGAACTGTCTTACCAACTATGACCACCGAGATTGCCCGGTAGCTAGAGGCAATGCGAACCCAATGCAAATTTAACATCTATCAATACTTGCTACTATAAACAAAAAAGGTACAGCTTTCTCGAGAAAATGAGCACATTATGTTCAATGAAATGTCCACTGATGGATTCATGGTCTTGTGAAAGGTCAATGAATGTAGTCTCCTTCCTCCACTACAGCGATGGAGTCCAATACAATATACATATACTAAGTCTATATAAAATTAGTAGGGAGAATTGGCCTTAGCTTTCGATCCAAACCGGACCTTCGTCAGAGGCATAAACAAGAACAAACACAAACATATCCATTTATAGCAAGGGGAAGAGTAGGGAAATAAAAAAGGATACAGTAAAAACAAATAAAAACAAAATACAAGCAACTCAGAGGGATCACCACGAAGGGATACCACAACAGCAAATTAAGTTTCTTACTACGAAGTCTATATTATATGAAAAGGTTCTTCAATATTTGGTAGACACGAGAAGAACCAAAATGTAGATGAAAACAGGCCGAATTTCGTTCAATGATCGCCACCATAATAATTTGCAGCCTTCGGAATATCGACGTAATGAGTTAAGCCACAGGTGCCGAGTTTTTTAATCCAGGGCCCGTGACCACAACCGGTCAATCAAGGGCATTGAATTTCGGTTCGATCCGTGTGCCTGCCCGCGGCCTTGTTTTGGGGCCCCCAAAATGAACATGTTGTAACCACAACATAATCCTTAACAAACGACACACTTTTACTTCGATTAGTGGGAGGCGGGAATTGGGGGTATGACGCGATATCAACAGGACCACAATGCATTGGTTTCTATACTTCCAGGTAAAGCTTATAAGGGATGGGAGTGGTCCAGGGTTGTTTAAAAAGGGGGTTACTTACACAGGTAACGAAGGGAAGGGGACGATGCAATGGAAAGTGTGAAATTTTCAGGGGAAATTGGCAAACAATTTCAGTCATAACGATGCACACAACCGTCTATCAGTTTTAATTTTCGTTCAATGACAGCTATGAACAAACGATATGTAGTATGGACGTTTGAACAACTTAATGTACCAAAGAGAACAACCGATTCTGGAGTCTGTAACAAAATAAAGTCTCCAGTTAGCCCTTTTGAGATAGTAGGGTGGACACTATAGCAGGGCTCAAATTTGGGAGGAAAACCCACAAAACTGCAGGGCTTGTAGCTAGAAATTTTTACTGGACCAGAAGTTATTTTACAAGACCAGAATGATCAAAATGAGTTGAACAAGCGCTAGGAGAAGATCTATCTCGTTTGTCTTATCTGTATGTACTTAGATACTCAACAGAATTGAAAGAAATTGATCAGATTCATAGCCAACATTTGTCCACAACGATATTGCACAATGAGGTAGCCTATCAGTATTCACTTGAAGAGCACAAGACCACCAGGCTTGTCCGGTTGTGAGTTTACTGGCCCCCATGCTAAAATCACTGGCCTCGGGCCTGCGGTCCAGTGTTAATTTCAAGCCACAAAAGGACCTCTTCTTTACCTGGTGTTACGCTTGTAAAACTCCCTCGATGTTGATGATCCAGGTTCTATCAAAAGATCACCAATCAATGATGCTTGTATCTCTCTCATTGATATTGTCAATGTATAGGAGTGCACTGTTTGGTTTGGGTGTAATGTACATGTAAATGTGTACGGACAAATTTTACCCAACCCATAGTATTGTGTTCACCATATTATCTCAAAATGGCTGAATATACGCCATCTTTTATTTATTTATTTATTTATTATTATTATTTTATTTAGTTTATTATTATTTGTTTCCCTTTGGGGGGGGGGGGGGGGCTTTGAGCTTCTTGAAGCATTCTAACTTCTCAACAAGGCCAAGTGGTTTACTGACAAATATCATGCAATGAATCAAGTTTAAAACTCCCGCGTGGCACAGCACGCGGTATTTACGCAAAACGCCAAGTTGTGAGTTAAAAAAGAAGAAGATTAATTTACCCTTAAAGATGGCCGACTTTACACCGTGTGTGACATCTCAAGGGGAACTATCGAGGCGACCAATGTGAACTATCTAGAACAATACACCTGCACTAGTAGTATTACACGGATGTATGCATTCCGTGTTTTATTTTCCAAAACATGGGTTTATCAGGTTTGTCATGAGCTACTTATTATCAGGACCCTGCCGAGCGAGGTCATCAATAAGGAAGCACTTGCTAAATTCTTAGGGTGGTAAAAGACAGAGCCCAGGGGATTTGGGCGGGAATTTTGTTGAACTCCCCATCTATGTTGGCCCTGATGGAACATCACATATCGCAAATATGTGCGAATATTATGCAATATCGTGACACTGATCGCAAATAGGTGCGCTTACGTACGCGATCCCGTGAAATTAATTGTGTGAGTACATGGCAATTCAGCAGGAAAGTATAGTCAGGCCACTGTAAGCATTACTATTACAAAATGTGTACGCAGGAACTTCAAAGAAAGCAAGCTTACCAGTGGTTGTTTGAAAACAATGCTGAGCTTGGGCCAATTTTATATTAGAGGTGCTTATTGCACACAATATTGCTCAAGAAGTTTCTGTTAAGCGCAATTTAGAAAAAAAAAAACAAGACAGTCAAAAATTGTACACGTTAAATTGCTATTCGGCTGGTAACCCAAATGGTATTTTGCTTGGCCACTTTTTGTGCTTAAGCAGCTCTCAGAAAGTGTGCCTTGAACTTTTACTTGATTCAAAGCATGTCTGAATACAAGTTTTGCCAATTGTTGATGTTAAAAAGGTACACATTTGCTGACAGTATAGGTGTCAAGCCGAAAAAGATATGAATATAACTTGCAATTTTCTACACATTTTCTGTCAAGAAATGTGTAAAAAATTGCAAAACAAATTCCTATTGCTCAACAAGTTTCTGCTTAGCGCAGTAAAAAAATATGAATTTAATTTGCAATTTTCTCTCCAACAAGGAAGGTAGTGGTAGCACTATGTAATTAGTTAGTCTTTAAGTGCTACCGGTACTTTCCTTGTTTTATCTATCAGACTAACTCGGCTTTTTTTTTTTAGTAATGTCTATACATGTACATCCATCACACTGCTTTATGTCTCACGTAAGGTTTTCTAAGCACGCAGAATCATGCCAAGAATTGTGTTCCCTCTTCCCAATGACGTATCCTTTGTTCCCGCCGGAAGATGGCACAGGTCCAACACACGCGAAGACGGATTAAGGCGACAGGTACATCAAAAGAAACCTTTGGGTTTGATCCACGTGAGAACATATCCGAGTTGAATAGGGATTATTGATCGCCGTGAATGGCGGACACATGGGTCGATTCAGCCTCATTAATATTGACGGGGTTGTAGATACACAACAAGGTTGACTTCGTTCAATTCTGCCGGCTGCGCAGCGGGGATACCGTGTTTGTTCTCACCCATGGGAGAGGCCTTTTCGTACCGTCTAAAAGGCTCGATTTTCCCAGGTTCAGTTCAGGGACAGCTGATCAAAAATTAAATATCTCCGTCTTTTGAAAAAACAACAAGTTTTAACTTTCACGCGCATAAATTATATGTATGCTTGTTTGTTTGATTAGATGATCATCCCAACAAGGTGTCTCGACAAAGCTCCCACAAAATGATATAAACTGGTCTGCAAAACGCATCTCCCAAGTGTTAATAACCATTATTGCCTCGAATTCACCGAGTGAAAAAAAAAGAACAACCTAAAAAAAAAATACATCAGTAAGGCCGTCCAAGTGGTACAGCCCTAATGAACTGGGCAAGCAGTGTTGGAAAAACAAAGTGTTGAATTTTAAGTAAGCAACAAAATTTTGAAGTTTTGGTGAGCAGCCTCCCAAAGTTTTTGTTAACTTAAATAAGAATAACCTTTTGGCCGGCACGTGTATGCAGAGTCCCAATTATTTTAAGTCAACCCGAAGCCTGTTGGGGAGGGGCGGAGTTCAATTGGGAACGAGAGACGGAAAAAAGAAGAAGAAGGGCGCCACCACTTGTCGACTTTGATAATGTACGTGTACTTCGATGTACAGGCAGTTGCTTGGAAACAAACAACACTATAGTGACACCAAACGAGTTTTTCGCGGGAAATCTCTAAGCATGACGAGTGAATCTGAGAACACACTATAATTGACGTTTCATTGGGGTGCAGTGAGCGTTACCATAACAAGGCAGACCGATCAAAGTAGTCCGTCTGTCGTGACAGTGGCCATGACTTGGGTCCCTACCCTAGCTGGGAGCCAAAGAAATTCTTAGAGCATAGAAAGTCCAATTACATATCTTTGGGTCAATCCTTAGCTTAAAAACCCTGAAGCAAATATTACCAGTAAAAATTATTACAAAAACAGACAAAATAAACATCTCTTGTTATTTTTCTCATTTCTATTTTATTTCAAGAACTTTAACCATCGACCAGCGACAAGCCCTCTCACACGCAATTCAAGCGGTAAAGTCACACAAAAAATTGTTATACAAAAATATCTGTTATTAGAATACCAATTTACATATCTTGAAAAAATAATATCAGCAAAGCAGAGGTTGATGTTTAAGAACTATGATTTTAGTCGTTTATGCCCATTAGTGTTTACGGAAACGACGAGAAGAAACACAAATTGCGGATAGAGATCTGACGTTATTTTGTGATAAGCAAGCTCATTCAAAAGGTGTTATTTGTTTTATCTACTTATTGTGTGATTGCTGTTATCAATTTGAAAAAAGAAGTGCTTAAACTTGTTCAATTTATAAAATCTTTAGGGGAAAACATTATTCAATGAATACAAATTGGCAAAAAATATACTTTAAAGTTCGAGGAAAATGGAGCACCAATATAAATCTGAGAAACGACAGTCTTAATGTCTACCAGGGTCGCCATACATTCTCCTGTGGAACTGCATGTTGGTTGACGGCTTTGTGACGTCTGCATGACGTGGCGATGGCTGACTTGGCTTTTGATTTATACTGATGAGACTGAACGGGAGATGGCAGCCGGGTGTATTGCTTCTGCTCAACGGGGGACGGTGGGGGCGTTGGGAAGATAATTGAAGAGTGGGTGCTGGATTGGCTAAGAAGGGATGGGTTGGTATGGGCAACAAAGTCAGATGGGATGCACAGCATCAGTTGGTTCTGTTGTTGTTGTTGGACTGGCATGTATGTGCTGCAGGTTGTTGTCTTGGGCACAGGGCTGGCAGCAGGTGATGTGACACTTGGTTTAAGTGCTGCAGGGTTCGGTTGCTGGCGGTAACTGTAGCTACCCTGAGGTGTTGCTTGGGCAGGCTCGTTCAGGCTGCTGCACCGGTCAGCTAAGTGGTTCATGATTCTCAATCGGGTCTCCAAGTCGATTGATTCGCAGTTGGAGAGAAAGCTGGAAGCCTCGCCGAGGCACTCGCTGTATCCAGCGTGGTATTGGCTGATCTGTGCGGATGGGGAGCTACGTCCATCTTTGGATGTCGACTGGACCTCTTTGAGATACCGCACGGTCATCTCCAAAATATCTGCCTTTTCCATTTTAGGTTGGCGGGAGATCTGTGATAAGACAAACAAAAAAAGTGAGAGAAATTAAGTACAAATTCAAAAACATTGAAGTGGAACAATATTCAAGGGTAAATAAACACGTTTGGGTAACAACACGGGGGCATTTTAAACAGGCTTTAGACATCAAGGCCCAAGTGATGATCCGGGCATGGTTATTACAAAAGGCCTCTCAAACTTTCCCACGATCGTGTATCATTCTATCCTCGCAGACTCTATTGTATTGCACCAGAAGTCGTTAGCACGTCGACTTGCTAACAATAAAGCTGTGGTGCTGCGTCACTGGCTCGCATTCAGCGTGGGTTGGCAGCGTGAACAACGGACCACTCGCGCGCCCTTCACCAAAGCCCCTTTGACAATCGCTGGGGCTCATGCGGTTTGGTTATGTCCATAAGCCTATTAACCCAGCTGGGTGTCCCATTGAGAGGGACCGTGGGAATGCCTTGGGATCCTGGAGTGATGAAGCCCAACTGGACAATGGGGGGAATACCTCGAAATAATGGGTTCGATTCGAACGAGGGCAGATGAACTGACACACTTCCCTGTTGACAGTTTTCGTGATATGTCAGTGTGAGTTACTGAACATGTACACTGACCTTGATGTATAGCATTATTTGTATGATTGTTCAGAATTTGATTGTAAACCGCAAAAAAAAATCCAGAAAATACAGGACAAATGTTAGACAACACTCAAAAGACTCAATAGTCAATAGCCAAAACAGAACAACAATACAGCATATTTTCTTACTGCATGTATGTATTTTTTCGCTTCAATTGTATTCTGCAACTTAAAATCATTATAAGGAATCCCGTAGTTCACACTTTGTATCGCCAATTTGTGATGGTAATGTAAAACAAAATACATGTTTGATTACTTTCAATTGCTGTACATACCTCTTTGCGTATGGCGGGGAAGACCAGACTCTTCAATTGCAACAGGCTGTCGTTGATACGAGCTCTTCTCTTTCGCTCCATCATGTGTTTTGATGTCTGTTGAAAGAAGATAAACAAAACAGTTTTAATTAATGATTATCAATGTAGTCTATTGAAGTATACAGTCAGTCACAATGATTTGAATCTCAAATACTAGTAAAAGTAGTTTCAATTTTTTAGCCAAAAAATAAGCACATGCTTATTGAGATAAATTTATTGTGATAAGATAAAATTCCATGTTTGGTCTGCAAAATTGATGTTACGGTTACATCTGAACAAGAGTTTACTATATAAAGCAATGCTTATGATTTGAATTTGACAGGCAGACAAAATATCAAATATCAGAGACATTTTTGGTGAAATACTATCAATGTTGAATGAGTTTGGTGTATCAATAACGTACCTTAGGCCTGTCAATGGCCGATGTGGGATCGTGGGTCATTGCGTTGGCAAACATCTTGAAATTCACGAAATGCTGACGAAAAATGTTTCCAAAGATAAATGTGGACTCTCGTGAGCGTGGGAAACGTCTCTGTGGAAGGTCGGGTTTAGAATGATCTGATCTACAACACGAGAGTCCTATTTATCCCTCACACGTGCCGGTCAGAGGGGAGTGCCCTCGGCAGTCCATTCAAGTGTGAAATTCCCTCACAACTGGCCAATCCTCGCACGCGTCTCATTGTGCCCAGTAGTAACCCACTGCAGTCCGCCACGCGAGTAAGTGGTGCACAGTCATTGGCCGAAGTGCATTACCTCATCTTAATACGCAACTCTGATTGGTTCGCACGGTCTTGGATTAGCATAAACCGTGATGTTGCTGGCTTTCAAGATGCCAAACAACCCGTGTACGCGTCGGGGTTGTATTGTTTGCGTCTATTGACTGTAGTCGTTAGGGCCGCTAATCGGCACTCAACACGTGCGTGGCCTGTTGTTCCCAGCGACCGGTGCAGCAACCGAAAGCGGTGGGAAAACTCCACCCCTTGGCTTCTTCGTGTGAGGGTAAACAATTGGCATTTGGTGGGCCAACATTCACCAACCAGCTGGTCCTTCGTGCCCCCATCATAGTTGTCACACACTGGCAACCAGCAATTTAATAGCGCGTGGAACGTGCATAAATCCTAATCTTTCACAAGACGCATGTTTGGCACGCGCTGATTCTTCGGGCAGGCAATTGTTCCCGAAATTGGAACATTGTTTGGGGGTTCACAATAATTTCGCTTGGATAAAAATTTTATTTCAAAGTTTTTAACTGAGACTTATTTGTTCACACGTGACACATTCGCGTGTCGGCAGGTGCCCATGTACAGGCACTGGTAATTAAGTAACCGCCTTTCTGAACCATCTCCACCAACACAATGTGAATAGGATCATTGCATTTTAATACTGCCAAATTGATAACTTTTAAAGCCAGTCTGTGTATCATTTTGAAAAGAAAAGAACAAGTTTCTAAAAAGTAACCTGCGAGTTGAAGACCAATAACTTTCGATTATATAGCAAACTTTAAAACTTAAATCATTTTTGCAATAGCGTTTCTAAAATAAGAGTTAATAAATATCATTTCAAAAAATATGTAAATAAGCATAACTGTCTTAAGACATAGGATAATTCTGTCCAACTTAATTTGAATATTTAAAAAATGATGTCTAGTGAATTAAAACAAATTACTTTAAGATCACTGCTATTGGATATGCTCAAACACGAAAAGGATGGAAAGTTCAATGGTGGAACTTTGTGCTGGGTTTGCAATAATTTGCAGGGAATGTTGCCGTAAGTTGACTGTTATTTAGTTTCTAAACACATTGTATTGACGATTATTTTGTTTACTATAGTTAAATGGTCCGTCAGTCACCGAAGAAAAAATAACACTTCCAAGTTTTCAAGGAAACGGGGAAAGGGCAACTTTAGCAAATAGGATAGAATCATACACAATCAGAACTTACTGGGTTTTTTAACGGACCCTTTTCTTTTAAGACTTTTAGAAATAAATCATCAGAAATGTTCATTTCTATGACGCGTTAAAATATTCAATGTGAGAAAGTAAAGAGTAAGTTACAACTTGTATATCGTTGTTTTGTTTATTTTTTGTCCCGATGGCACACTTAGTCTTCGGTTTCTTAAAAAAAAATTGATAACTAAAACTAATGTTTAGTTTAAAATATAATTTTTTCTTAAGTTACACGGAAATAGCACGATAAGTGGAATCAAAAACTGGAAGAAAGAACCCAAACACCCCATGAAAAAAAAAAAGTAAATTTGAGATTTAGCTATAATCATTTTTGTGTTTGTTGATGTGCACCATAATAAAAGTTGTTAATGAAAGTTTATTTTTCTCTTGAAAATTTAATTGCGCCCATCTTTAAAAAAAACGGCGAAAAATAAACATTTCAAGGCCGCACAAAACTTTTGAACATTGTGTGGAGCCAATATATTTTGAAATAAAAAATAAAATGGAGTAATTTTTAAAATTGAAGGTTTTTTTTTTTTTTTTAAGAAGGAAAAGTATTTTTCTATCGAAATTGTGAAATCGAAACCATTATTTTCAAAGATAAAAAAACCCCAAACCATTATACAAGCCACCGCCACAAGTTCCTGGACCGCGATCCCAGGCCGTGGGAACGGTGCTACGACGCTGTCAGCTTACGCTTAGCCCCGGGGGTTTATTACCGGCTCAGCGCGTTCAGGCGCAACACTTCCCTTTGTCTGCCGTATTTTTCCCACGACCGGGTTGAATGGAACACGGACAATTAACTGCGCGCGATATTACACGATTGTTTAGTAGGGGGGCTGTGATGGTGTGTACTAGGTATGGGCATGGGCAACAGACCCCCCCCCCCCCCCCCCAACCACCACCACCCACACAAAGCTGCAGACATGCCTTTCGTTCACACATGGTTTTAAACTATTAAGCACCTTGTTCAAACTATTATTAGACCACAAGACGGGAGGCATAGGGGGGGTTTATTTTGGTGTTTTGCGTGAAGGCTCTATTTTGGAATGGTCTTTATTTGCCACTGGGGCTCAATATTTGTTCACTTGTAGCGAGTCTGCCAGCCTGACCGTGAAATATCGGGCGGGTTCAACCCGTGCATGCATATTATAGCAACCAACTGGTGCGGGTATTTCGCGAATAAACAAATGCAAAACGTTCTTGTTAAAAAAAAAACCCATCACATTCATTGCAGAACTTTAGTGTCGAGTATGATTGATATATATATTACCCACACATAATAGTATATATAGATAGCTTTTGGGTAAAGGTGTAAAATGTGATATCACAACAACTCCATTGTAAAATATGGATATTAAATAAAAATCATTGCTCCTAAAACCAAAAGGAAGCCTCAGAAATAGTCAATAAAGCCGTGGATGCGTCAGAAGAGTCAACTCAAATAAGAAAAAAATTAATGCAAAAAAAAAAAAACATTTTTCATTCATACCATTATATAGATCATTTAGGTTTTTTTATAAGAAGTTTGCAAAAGCTAATTCTATTTTCTCAAAAAGAAGAAACACGTGCAGCGACAAATCATCACAGGATTGAAGTATAGTGGGATTTTGAGTAGCAACATGCTGAGTAGCGATCATAAAAAAGGGTCTAAGTATGAAATAACCGAATTAAAAACAGTGTATCAATAGATGGGTTGACTGTATTATGCTGCAAAAAGGCACAGTGTGATAGCGGGGGAGCGGGTGGGGGCAATCCCGTCATTACCACAGAAGCAATACAAGCATCCAGCATTGGTAACACCGTTCCAGGCCTGGAATTTAATACTCGTAGAACGCCGTGGCCTCGGTTGCCCTGGCCCCTTCAGAAGTTTTCCCTTGACTTTAAGATATTGCCAACGAAAGTGCCCCTTGCAAAATGAAACCCGCCTTGCCCTCTCAAAGATGAAATTCAAGGCCTGCGTTTGGGTCTTCTCAAAGCCACCTCAACCCTGGCTAGACATGAGATTTGTTATAATGGTATTGGCCAATGCCACAAACTTGAATAATACAATTAGTTAAGCCCTCACTGTAATTTACTGCATGACCAACACGTGCTGCGGGTTTGTGGTCGAGTCAATTCCGAAAAAGCTTCTCTACAACAAACCAACAACCATAATAACTTGTGTAAATGTTTCGGATGATAAAAATGGAGATTATAAAAAAACTATGTTTTATTTACACTTTGTTAAGGTTCTTATTATTGGGACTGACTCGTTACCAGCTGTCGTAAACACCACATGATCTGATTAAAGTGCAGTTTCTCACGCTGGAAGTTTAGACTTTGGCCTTTATGTTTGGGGTTTATTAAAAAAACATGCACCATCGGTATCCACAATGTTCAATCCTAAATCGTCTAGTTACCAATTAGAGCTTAAGCACAAAACATAACTAAGCACAAATCAATTTTGCTTACCAGAATAAAGTTACCAGCCACAATACTACTGTATATCGCATGTACCATTCTGACCGGTGTCCTGTTTATTTTTGCTCAGCAAAAACTGTTTAAGCATTTTTTCTGCTTACCAGCTCCATGAAATTGGGCCCTGTAAAAGTTACATGGCAAATCGGGTGGTCACGTCGTGTTCGATGCCAGAAACTGTATACCAATTTAATATTTATAATTGTTATATTAAATTTGGCACATCGCAATAAGAACTTGGGTGTCAGTAACAGTATTCATGCCAGTATTTAAGACGTTAATATGTTTTTATTATTTATATCATTCGGGCCTGGAAATGCATATTTGAGAGGGAAAGGCAATTTTCATTTTGTAAAGAAACTTCCGGAAATAAGAAAAACTTATAAGTCTATGTGAAACTCTGAAGTGAAGTAATCTTCAAGAATCCGATTCGATCTGAGGATCACACAGAATGCACTCTTTCACTTTAGTTCTAGTTTTATTTCCGAGAGCTGCTTTGGTATTACTTTTATACAAACCTCACGTAACTTCCAGAAATAAAGAAATCGATCATTTCCAATCAAGTGGGCCTATCCTCCGTTTTATAACAAAAAGCGGGACATAAGTCCGGCAGCGATTGACGCGTGCGTAGTCTATTCAGTAATTCAAAGGGACGGTCGAATCGATTTCAGCGTCGTTGTTCTTTTTCGACCCATGTCGAAGATACGGAATTAAAAGCAAGGAATCAAATTCCCACAAATCATCAGAATAACTTACACTACCGCTGGATCATGGAGATCATCGGAGATCATCGCGTGGAATGAGTCACGGAACTTCTTGATTTAATTGTTAAGATAGTACCACTTAAAATTAGGGACACGGATTGGTCTTTGCCAAAGTAGTGCTGATTATAGACCAAATTATCAAGAAAGATACAATAAAAGTCACATGTGAAAGTTTCAGCCGAATACAATGTCTATGTTGACAAAACACAAACAGAAATGTCACTGTATTTTCACCAAGAACGTCGAATCCAGCGAGGTGAAAGCGGGTACCAATCGTATGTCTGATCGGCAAGCATTCACAAACGGACACCACGGAAATTCGAAACTACAAAACTCGCCTTGAGGTGAGATTTTGGAGATTCCAAAATTGTCGACATACTTTTATTGATTTCTAATCAACGGAGGTATATTCAGGCGAAATAATTTCGCAGGATGCTTACTACAATTATAATATTTATAAAGTAAGCTTTCGGATAAAAATTACGCAATTTATTTTTGGGAGTCATTACATATGTAATACATACATTGTATGATCAACCCTCAATATTACCACATGGATGACGTACTTATCTGAAGTGCACAGCATCCATTGTCTTATTATAGTACAGGTGAATTAAGTGTCTTGGCTGAAACTTTGGGTTAAAAAAGGTGTATGCCAGAGCCGACTATGTTATTGGGTTTTTTTGCTAAAATTTTTCATTACTATTATCTTTTTTTTTTTCTTCTTTTTTTTAAAATTATTATTACTAGTATTATTATTATTGTAGCCTGGAGTGATAATGGGCACACGACATAATAGCATATGGTTAATACATACGTGCTATGGTTAATGGGTACTTATTCTACACTCCAATGCTTACGGGAGAGGACGCTCTCCAATTTCGTGAAAGGGTTGCGCGTGGGCGCAGCCGAACCACTCGCGGTTCCGGGGAGGGAAATTGAGTGATTGAAGTACAGCACGAGTCACGCGAGTGGCGTTTACAGTGCCATGTGTCACACAACAGCAGGTTTTTCTGGCGGCACGCTCCACGTATGTTGAGGTCGCGCGCTCTAGTTTGCCCCCGGTCGCCTTGTTGTTTCTTGACCAGGAAAATATCAACAATGATGGTGCTGGGATCCAATTTCACCGCAAGTTAATAAGCTGGAAGTGGCGTGTTGTGCCGTATGGCTATTTTCAGCCGACCAGAATGGGGCGGCGGTGAGTGGGTTGGGGTGGGGGGGGGGGGGGGCTGGGGTAGTACTGGTCCTACGATTTCCGTTGTTGAATAATTGATGTCCATCTCGCTAAAGGTGCGCTGTCTACAAAGACAGATCGAGGCTTCAAATAAGCAAAAGAATTGTACCGATGAAACTGCAAGGATCCCGTGTGCGCAGCCAGGGTGACCAAAGTACCAGAATGATTGTCAAACTTCAAGCCATCTTGAAGGCCACGCTGTACTTTTTATCACCACAACACACAGACAAATTTCACTTGACTGTCGTCAACCAACTTATGGAAACATGAACTGAACACTGTTTTGACAGAACACCCGCCGAAACACATTTGAACAATATAGCTCAATCACACGAGGGCGCCCTCGTCTGGAGGTCAAAAGGAGATTTAACAATAATTGCTTCCCCCAAACCAGGTGTATAAATGGGAACCTGAGAGGGCTGAGACAGCATCTTGTTGGTTTAACCCCTTAGCACTAATTTAAGCAGCTTGTGGTTGCATTCCCCTATCAAAGGGAGCTGTGAAAGTTGGATGAAAACGGTCCAAAAGTATGATGAACTGTGGTAATATTGTGAGCACGCCAGCCTCTCTCAGCTATAGGTCATGTGGCCATTTAAAGAACCAATTATGTTTTATTATCAGAGTGTACTTTCCCAAATCCCTTGGTTTGTCTCTGTGTCCGTATAACTCAAGCTGCACCTTTTACTATCTCAATAAAAAAAACTCAGTGGGGTTTGCCCACGGTGTGAACTACAGCACAACACAACGGCGTATGTAGACGGCCTGATTAACACTCATCCCACTTTCAAAGGATCGGCAAGTTTTATTACGGGCAAGCGAAAAAGCACAATCGATCAAAAAACACTCGCGCTAAAAATGTGCCAGTAGGACTCATTTATCTTTGCGTAGGGTTTGCATATATATCTTTCAACAAGACCATGATGTCAAACAGTCTCTGAGCTGATTAAACTGTTTTGGGCAATAGTTTCTTCTGGTTGTACTCTCTTAAAGTTTTAGGCTGAAATTCACTCTAATCGATTGAAACTAGTGACAACTGCAGATGACTTTGTCACTAGTTTCAACTGAATAGATTGAATTTCAGTCTAACAGAGAGTGAGCATATTGCAACAGCTAATTCTCAATAGTAGGCCTACGTAAAATTAATCACAGCCACGACCATATCTACGCGTTATAAAACAAACACACACACAAACAAAAACAAACAGCAAACAAACAACCAAACAAACAAACAAACAAAAACAAAACCAAAATTGTGACTAAGAATGAAATGCCCTTCTGATGTATAGTCTAAATATATTTATAGCGATAACCGCTAGGGGATGGAGACAATATGAACACTTTTTATGAACTCAATATCAATGGTTGTTGGCATGACAAATCACCGCCTTAAATATTGCTGTTGAAGAAAACGTCTCTAGAAACTCAGTTATTTCAAGCATGGGGTAAGATTTTTCGAGTCTGATTTGATCTTTCGGCATTTTGCAACAAATCCTGGGCTAAGAAAACATGTCTTTGCTGTGCCGATACGGGACCTAAATATGAGTTGTCAGTTTTGTAAATATTGATGTGTCCCCCAACAACAATGTATCAAGTATGAATAATATAGGCTGTTTCGCTTGGGTAGCAAGTGAACGGGAATAATGAGTTTGCTTAAATGAGGCTTCTGGGTCCATTGTAACCATTGTTATTGTGAACTATTAATAAACGTTTTGGTGCTGCATTGCGACAACAATAAGTAGCAGTTGTTAGGCAACTGCTAAACATGTCTGCGACTGTTGTATGTCCTTTGTAGCATCGACAAGGTACTGACAAAAGCAGCGTGTTTGCGTACGTGTGAAGAAAAGAACATGTAACAGTTTCTGTGGCTCGTGACTGAAAATCATCACGTAGACGCATTAGTAACCAATGAATGGGCTTATAAATATTGTTAAATTGAAAAACATTAATTATCAAGTCAGTTATTTTGAATAGAACCATAACTCATAAAATGGTATTTCCAATTTGTTTAGAATGTTTACACTGGAGGCATGGGTTGACTTATTCAAGTCTATGCTGATACCAACCACCTGGGCACAGAAAGGTGCTAAGCACAACAATATTATGCTTACCAGAGTAAGTTTACCAGCCAAAATACCATGTCATATGTACAATCTCTGACTGGTTTCCTGCTTATTTCTGCTTAGAAGCACATTTTTAAGCAACATTTTCTGTCAAGCAGCTCAATGAAAATGGGCCCTGCAGCTGTGTCAGTGACTGTTTCTGACATTGGCACAGTCAAACAAAAGTGCGCCACCAACGATATAGATCATGGTTTTAATAACTCCTTTACATTACAACTCTTCGTTGCTCCTGCGAGGAGAATTTGTCCAGCAACTTTGGGTCCAAGTCCGACGATGGTCCAACCATAGAGGAAGGTCCTCTATGGCCCAATGAAACAAACCATAATTCCATAAGTCTAAAAAATGCGGTTTGACATATTAACACTGCCGTTTGCATCCAATTTATACATGAATTATTGGTGTTCCGTTAGCTCCATCGAGGATCTAAAGTACGATTTAACTGCCTGAACTGTATTTCTTCAAAGTGTTTTTGATGGGGTGTGCAGACCACCGATCTCTATTATACTGGCAGTATAATAGAGATCAGTGGTGCAGACACGCGCATGTGTTGTTCAAACAATGTCTTTGGTTACTCCTCATGTAATTCGATAGTACGTTACATCAACATCCTCTCTGACTCTTTATAAATATGTTTGTTCAGATTACTTTCCCACCTGTACATACTACTTGTACATGTAAATTATGCATGAAGTAAACATGAAATTATTCTGTAAAATTGTATGCAGGGCCCCATGCACCAGTTCAAACTGTTAAGTGGGTATACCCTGTGTAAAGAAATGAAACAATAGTATTAGTAACAATAGAATGCTACTAACTGTCACTCATATGGAGGCAGATGAGTGAGAGCTCCATCAAAAGTTGTACCGTCTAAAATGTAGGCTAGCTGGGTTAGTACTACTTCTACCTGTCTCCACGAAGCAAAACCCCATGACTCTTTTCTAAGGCCATAGCTCTTCCAAGATGATGTGGCCAAATGTAGCAACATGTTTACCAACATCATAAATTATTGAACACGCACCAAGTGATTTGTGAGCTCAATATACAACCGTCTGCGTCTGCTGTGCACGCCCTCTATGTCAGGTGGGGGACATCATGACATGCCTGTATGGCAAATTCAGGGTCGAGTCATTGCTGACCAAACGTCTGAAACTAGGATTTAAATTTTAGGAGGTATGTTTAAAATGATGGCATTTCCCCCTTTTTTGTTGGTCATCCTCGGAGTCATTATATTTCTATATAGATTTCAAGGACCGTCTGGTAACGCTGAGTATCCTCAGTGCTAAAGAAGTAGATCTACTAAAGAAAATTATTTCTGAAGAGAGAGACAAAAATTGTTCTCAACAGGAAGACAAAACAAGTCTAAATTCAGATAAAAGTCTGGAATTTCTCAACCCTAAATTATAGAACCAGATTGACCAATAGTAAAACTTCCAGACTCCCCAAAATTAGACTACCCAATAAGTCCCCTTGATACTTTTTACATATTTATATACACCTGCTGATAACTGGACATTATGCATATCATATTTATTATACAGAGTTGAAAACAAACAAAAAACAAAAACTTAAGTATAAGTTAAGTGTGTTACAAAATAACTTTTCAGGATTTGCTATACCTGTGTTAATACAAGTTTTTGATTTTATGCATTAAAAAAAAAATTATTTGCGATTTTGACAGCTGCTTGAAATTCTCCACCCAAGTCCCAACCGTCAACTTGTCAACATCGTGCCTGAAATAGAAATAGAAATGAGATTAACCACTGAGAAACAAAAACTGGCCAAGAGTTCCACTATTGGTGACTAACCCACTGCTACAGCACAAAATGTTGAAAATAAAGCATGAATTAAAATTGTACTTGGCTCCTATTTGTTCACAGCTTGACATTAATGATAAACTCCCTTTTTCATTCTAGAAACTAATTCGGAACAAGTTCCTGTACTGGTGGTCAATTGCGAATATTGGAAAACATCTCACATCAGAGAAAATACTTTCTGGAAAAAAATTAGCCAGGGGCACCCCTATGGGTGGTTTGCACATTGCTACTGGTACAGAATGATCTCAAAAACAAAGACAGTACAAGCAGGGGCTACACATCCTAATGAAGCAAAAGTTACTGAACAACAGACAGGGGTACAGCATGGGTCTGTTCCCCTACCCAACTCATCCTCATCTCAGTAAGAACGAACACATTAATAAACTAAATACATGTACAGTCTAATAGGTAGAGTAGTTTATCACTTGAAGATAACTAGGGCTATGTTTACCTTTTTAAAAAACAGTTAATTATTGAAATAGAAATGATTGCACATTGCAGGCATACCACAAATAAATAATAACTAGGCCTAGCTTATCAGTATTATGTTCTTCATCAAAATCAAAGTGTGTGGAATGATCTTGTAATTTCTTAAAATCCAATCAATATTTTATTTTACATTTTGGTAAAAGAACTCCTCTCCCACTTGGCCTGCTGGCATTGTCTTTTTCTAGTCTCAGTTTCTCTGCTAGCCCAGATTAATAAAATAGGCCTAGGCCCAACTCAAACAAGCTTTAAAAGGTCACTATCAATATCATCACAATCAAACTGTGGCTGTGCATGGAATTATGAAGTCTCAACCAGTTACTCCCTATCATGGAGGGTGCGTATACGTGCAGTAACACTAACACTACAGGGTGGTGATAGTGTCCCTTCTTGGTTATTTACTTACTGAACTCTATCATGTTTGTACTTTAAGTTTATTAATAACCAAGTTTTTAAACTGCCATAATTAGAAGCAAACACATTTTGTAAAACAGTTTTTCTTACCAAGTTTGTTGTAATGTGTAGTCTTCGGACAAAGTTGTTCTTGAGTTTGGACATCACAAAGATGGTACGTCCAAAGTACGATAGGAATTCTGCGCACCGCGGCGTTAAATGTATTCCATACCGGTTGTCGCTCCGTAAACCCCGACCAAATGAAAGTTGAACACCCCATGCCCAGAGCTCAGCCCTGTACGCACACGTGTTTGTTTTCACCCTGTATTCGGTCTCAATGCAATTTTCATATGAATGACATTTTCTTGAAGAACTATTTTAAATTAATAAGGTATAGTTAATGTAATTGTAAGAAAGGTTCAACTTACTTTCGAAAACGTCCCTTAAAGTTAGACATTTTCCCCTCAAAGTCGTCTGCTTCCAGTTCCACTTTTGCTGCACCGCCCTTTTTTGAAAGAGAATTAACCCAAGGAGGTTTGACCTCTTTCCCATAGGCGTTTCAACCCACTACTACGCTACATTTCCCCAGATTCTTGTTTGGGGAAGCGATACGGCGCACTGACTATGGGCACGAGGCTGATGTTAATACAGACTGGTACCAAAAATAAAATGTTGTATAAAACAGCTCTTAGATAAGAGGGATACCAGACCATTTCATCACAGCTAAAAAGCAGAGAAAGTAGCCGAGCACAACAAAAATGCAGCTCACCAGAGTAAGGTTACCAACCAAAATAACAAAGCCATACCATCTGTGACTGGTATCCTGCTCATTTTTGATGAGCAGAAAATTGTTCAGCAATATTTTGGTTCTACAGAGCAGCTTAAGAAAATGGTTAAGAAAATGGTTGCTGAGCACAAAACAAATTTTGCTTACCAGAATAAGCTTAAAAACCACAAAACCACTTGTTTCCTGCTGATATTAGCCAAGCAGGAGACCTATTGCATTGGTTTTTCACTTTGTTCAAAAACAGCACTTTCTCTGCAACCGATTCTTAATCGGAAAGAAAGAAGTAAATTAGTGAATGGACAAGCTGAAATTGTTATTGAAAGCAGGGCAGTTACAGATCATTATTCACACACCGCATTCACCAGTGGAGTGCCCAATTTCATGGCGCTGCTCCATGTGGAATTCTGCGCTTACAGACAATAGAATTACGTGCTTTACAGGGCACTACAAGTGTAGAATTCCACGCCAAGCAATGCCACGACACCTATGTTCCAACACCCCTATGTTCTGAAACACCTAATATTTTCCTAATCCTAACCTTAACCCTAGCCCTAGCCCTAGCCCTAACCCTAACCCTAACGTGTAAATCAAAAGGAGGTTTTCGGAACATAAGTTTTCCGGAACATAGGGGTGTCAGAATATAGAGAAGTCACCATTTCTATAGTTACCAATCATCGATCTACTCTGTGCAAATAAGAAACCAAATCCATAAGAATTCTGGTTCAATACCCCCAGCAGACGGGTATCGCAAAATTGTAGTACTATTTTATTTTATTTGTATATCTATAAACATTTGATATAAAATTGTCTGAATATTTCTACCACATTATATATAAATAAAAACAATCCAGGAAGAATCAAATTTATAATACCAAACAAATCTTTATAATGGGCAAACAAACAACATTTCAGGGTGCTCTTGATTAAACACGTTTAAAAGGGAGTCGTACAGCATTGAAAACTAAGTCATTAACAATAATAAATCAAACAAATTCAATTTAAGTTCAGTTGGTGTAAGCCTAGTGGAATCTCACTTCTAAAATACCTATCTGCAAGTGAGAGGACCTATGTCATGCATTGAGCGAATCAATTTTCATCTGTCATTTTCGTTTGTAATGTTGACGGTTTTCAAATCATTTTGATGATAGCTTCTTCTCTCTTTGAAAACTTTATGGTAGGAAATTTGAATGTATGTGTCTTTCAAATACAAATGTTGTACCATCCCTTTATTATGTGCAAACATTTCTTGTAACCAGTGGTGTAACTAAACATTTTTATTTATTTATATTTTTTTTGGGGGGGGGGGGCAAGCAGGGGCAAAGAGTATTTTTTTTAAGGAGGACTAGTTAATGGATGGAAACCTTCATTTGTGTATTCTTTCAAACTTATTTGGGGGGAAGTGGGAAGGGGTAAGGTTTTAGAGCAGGGGGTTACGTCACTGGTTACACCACTATTTGTATTGGTTACGCCAATGTGTGTAAGAGAACTTCACAAAATTACTGACAAAACCGTTTGGTTTTTTTTCTTCTCTGAAACATGAACAGCGAGTCTGATTAAATATTCAGTTTCATTGTATTGAAAACTGCAAGATAGGAATGAATTGACTCTTTCCAAAACCAATTCCTTATCAATTTAAGGGCATGCTGTATTTGCTTACCCTAAAAACAAAAGGTTAAATTTTCAACCCCCCAAAAAACCACAAATATGAGAGGAACAAAAAAAAGAAAAAAGCTACTAACAAAAATATATAAATAAATACATTTTGTTAAAAAATCCAGCACTCTGTGCTGAGAAACCAGAAAAATACCTTAGGAATACAGGTTTATATATAAACAAGAAAAGTCGTGTTTGTTAAACACAAATGCCCCGCAAGCCAGTTCGTTTCACAACATTTGACCTATGTGGTCTAAAAATAGGAGGTGTCTGTATCTCGAGACCAAGCCACACACCAGTTCATATGCCAAGTCCTTTTAAAATTATCACTGGACCACATTTTTTTTGTAGGCATAAAATAATTTAATTTTTGCCATAATACATTGAACATACAATTGACCTTGGGAGGCGGAGGCGGAGGCAGGGGGGGGGGAACAATATACTTCTAAGGGATTTGAAACAATTTACATGTGAAATGAAACATAGAAAAGAATGCAATGCTGTAGTAAGTTGCACAAGAATAGTTGCATGTTAGATTGTTACTGGTTTGGATGAACTAGTGGTGCAGATGGAACATTTAAATTTAAACCTGCCAGAAAAGAAAACCATGAAAGAAAGTTGCAATTAGGGGAAGGGGTGGGGAGGGTTGGGTTTGGTTGGAACAGGAGGAGAAGATGCTGGGTGGGGAGGAGGGGTGGGGACGGCAGGGGTCCCCATACATGAAAGTGGCAACACACTAAGTTTGGAGATAATATGCCACGTCCTTCAAACAAAGTTTGGAGTTGATATGACAAGTCCTAGTCGAGGTATTGCTCAGACAGCATTTCTTTTGTTTTAGCCATAATGACCTTGACATTTGACTGGGGGGGGGGGGTCCACAAACAATAGACTTTTGAGGGACCCAAAGACCAATCCACAAACCAAGTTTGCAGTTAATATGCAAAGTTCATCTCAAGTTATCAAGTGTTTTAGCCATAATGACCCCGACATTTGACCTAAGGGGTATCAATAACAACAGGCTTCTGGGGGGAATCCCATGACCAATCCAAACACCAAGTTTTGAGTTGACATTTGAGTCCTCCTTGAGTTACAATTTGCATGCAAGCACACACACACACACACACAAGTGTGTAAACACCTCCAATCGGGGACCTCCTATTGTCCCTCTTTTGTTTGGACTCTAACTTTTTGGCAACAGCTCCCATTGGTTTTGTACACAATTTCTAACTGGGGACCTTTACCCAACCGGGGACCCTATTGTCCTCTTTTGTTATAGGTCCCCGGTTTGAATGTGAAAACAAACTCACACACACGCAAACACACACACACAGCCATACAACACTATAACACATATTCACGCATACACGAACACGCACACACGCACACAAACACACACCCACACACACACACACACTCGGAAGGACATGTCGGAAACAGTATGCCCCTTCGGTGGCTTCGCCAACCGCGGGGCATAAAAAAAAAAATTCTTTCTCCCTTACAAAGTACGGACAACTTGTTACTCCATGTAAAACAAATAGTTGCTTTAAATTCATTCAATGTACTGCTCAATTGCCCGTTCAAAATATCTATGCACATAATAATACACGTACTGTCAACTTTATATAAATAACTTTACAAACCGATTTTGTAATGCAAACTTCACCTAAAGGACCTATTTTGATACTTCCAGGTCCTTTCCGGGGTGCGGGATCACATTCCCCACTCCTGCCTCCCCTGCCCCCCCCAACCCCACCCCACACACCCCCCTGCTGCAGCCTCTTCAATGTTTACAGCAATTCCCAACTTATTTAAAATTTACCCAGTCAGTTTAACCTTGTGGTTTATCACCCGAGCATTCCGTTTGGTAACAATTCCCTTCCTGTTTTACAATTCTCCTTGGACAAAAAGGCCCCAAAAGTCAACCCACAGGCCCAGCCCTCCCCTCCCACCCCACCCTTGGTTATCCGGCTACAATGCAGTTATGTTAAGTTTAGCGACAATACTCTTTATAACTGAGCACAGTTGATATTATATAAATACATTCTTCTGTTGATTGAGAAGCAGATATTTTAGACAATCAGAACTTTTTAATAGCATGTTTAAATTCATCATAGTAGCAGCTTTAGCATTATTCATCAATCGCTCTCAACTACTTTCATCCTCAAAGAACCGAGAACTTCTTGTAACAATATGAATGGCTCGAAGGGGCACTGTCGTCATCATCACAAAGAGTCTGTGGTCAGACATTCAACTCTGAACTCTCACCCAGTTACTGCACACGCGTGTGCGGTAATGATGACAGTGCCCTGTAAAGTATTTGTTTTTGTGAGGTGACGGTCAATGCGCAAACACGTATAGTACCTGGGTGACAGTGCATGTTTCCAAGCAGACTACGATCACGACGACAGCGCCACCTTTGACCTACCTCATACAAGAGTGCACAGATAGCGTTCTCTCTTAACAGTGGTCCGCTGGTAAAAAGCCAGTTAAAACACCCGAAGACCGGCCGGAATCACATTCAACATATCGATGAAAATAGTTTCCATAATCAACGAGATTTTCCAAGTTTGTTCAACCAGAACATGAAAAGATTTTTTTATTTTCAGGTAAGTTTCTGCAGACACAGGGAGAGTTGCCGCCAGCTCAGGGTCGATTGACCCAGGTTATTCGTGTCTATCCTGAATACAGTGCGATCTTCTTGGTGATGGCTTTCCGGCAGATAGGGCAATGCTTGAGGGGCTTGGAACATTTCTTACACGTGCTGTGTCCACACAGGAACGCTGTGTCCTTTTTCTTCTCCATGCAGATGTTACACATCTGGGCGTCCTCCAGCTCCTGCATTTTCTGCCTCAGCTCCTGGATCTCCTTGCTGGAGGAAGGAAGTGGGGATGAGGACAAGCCTGAATCCGATGAAGCACCTGAGATGGAAAGAGAATCAAATTCAGTGCGTAACAGATGGATCGACTGCATTGGGAATACTTTGGGGTCGAACCAAGAAAAGAAAAATTGACTAGAGCGGGATTTGGAACAACGACCTCCACTAACATGCAGGCGTTCTACCAACTGAGCTTATCCAGCCCAATGTTGGCAGTCTCCCTCTTTTGTCAACATCTTTGTAAGCAAAGCCATGAAATAACGACTTAGTTAAACAATGACAACGATTTGCTTCGTCACAAGTTATCACTTAAATTTGAAGTCTGTAGAGACAGTTGCTACATCACATAATTCGGGGCAAGCTTTTGCGTAGTTATGTCTCCGAGATGGCGAAAGATCCATACACAACTTTAAATGAATGTGTACGGCACAATGGTACCAGGGTTTGCTCATCTGGAGGTTGCTGTACAAAAGCTTTCCCCGACCCATTTGACATAGCAATTGTTTCTATACTTTAAGGAATTCAAATTGAAGTGGTAACTTGTGACTAAAGCGAGTCACTGTGCCAGACATTATTCAAACCGAGCTCGCTAATGGCTCATTGAGCCCCGGTCTGTACATATTACTGTGCACACATACAAGCATGGCAGTGAGCTGAAACAGACAAACACTAATTTGATCGGCAGCTGAATGCGCCACAGCACCTTGTAAACCATCACATGGTGCTATGTAAAAGAGTAGGTCTCATACTTCAAACGTAGCCCCCAAAATACCTTGCAGGAAAATACTTAATTTTGAAGCGCCTTGAGCCTCACTGAGTGACGGATATGAGCGCTATATAAGAAGCCACTATTATTATTATTATTATTAATTTGATCAACTAGGACCATTTTACACGCTCTGTGAAACATCTCAGACAAGAAATACCGCACACTCAAACTTCCCTCAAAACACTTGTCAGTGGAAACACACAAAAATTAAGACACATCACAACACCTTTGCGCTTGGTCTTCAAAGGTGGGGTTCCCTTCTGAGTAACGGCGGGCGCCACAGCGGGGGTCACCCCTCGAGGAGTGACTTGATGACCGTCTTTATCGGCAGGCAAGACGTGACAATTCATGCAGGGTGAGATGGGTGAGGATGATCAAGGGTGTAATGTGCATGGGTGGATGATCAGACATAATCACGGAGAGGAAACAAAAACAAAAGGGGAAGAAAACACTGGGATAGGATTAAGATTATCTGGAAACTTTTGCACATTTACAGGATTAGTAGAGCTGACAAAATAGTCACAGACTGTTCATGTTTTGTGTAACCAACCATTTACATGAAATAACAAACCTGTGAAAATTTGGGCTTCATCTGTTGTGTGAGTCAGGAGAAACTAGTGAAAAACCATGCACACTTCTCAGCATGTAAACACAATGCTCTTAATTTTGGTTGTAACAACCGAAATCAGCCGTCGAGTTTGTGTAGGTTTTCAGATACAGTTTTCTCGAACACGACTTCATTTCAGAGGGAATGTTTCACACCCAAAAATGGTTCTAGTATGAACTCCATAATCGGTAAGCTTTCAGACTAAGATTAAATAATGATGTTTTTTCATCACTACCAATCCTGTACAATATCTTTAAAAGACCTACAGTCTGTATACTTTTAGAGGCTTTGCATGGTGAGGTATCAATATATATTCAGTTTGCGGTAACACCATGTGTATATCTACTAGCTGTGTAGATTTGTTCTTAGGGAACTAGGTCTTGCTTTTTAATTCTACTGCCGGAATTTTGGAATCGGGAGACTCCCGACGATGACTAGAGCAAGCTAGTCGAAACGTTGAGACCAAATTTAAGAACTCACTCCGCGGCAGTGAAGTTTATAACGAGAAGTCCCCTCGATCCGATCCACTCTTAAGCTAAAGTAGTAGTCTAGGCCGATTTCCTACCCTCCGCCCAGGTAGTAGCTAATAAGTTGGACAGTTCTTTTCAGAACTAAGTAGTCTCCCGAAGTAGTCTCCCGATTCCAAATCTACTCCGCGGCAGTAGAATTAAAAAGCAAGGCCTAGTTCTCAAAGAACAAATCTACACAGCTAGTAGATATACACATGGTGTTACCGCAAACAGAATATATAACCTACAGTCTGGCCATTCAATATCATTGGCATTAATTTCCATGAATGATTGATGCACTAAAGCAGTCTGCAATAACGGTGATTGCATCCACACAGCACACGGATCATTCTGTGCATAGTTGTTCCACCATACAAAACAAGTGCAGTTGAATGGTTTTGGATGGTTGGTCAACTTAACTAGCACATGTTATGGTAAGTACCAGGGTAGAATCAAACTGGATTAGATTATGTCATGGGAGGAACGTTTGATTTCATGTTCACTTTTCGGGTCGCTTCCAAGTCAAAAGTATCAGTCAGGCCGTATACTAATTTGCGGCTACAGCTACGGCTCCAACTGTTGCTAAGGGTTTTGCTAAGGTTGTACTATACTTCAACGTATGACGACGTAGAAATCTAGCCGTAGCCGTGGCCACCAGTTCAGACACGGCCTTTGTTCTACCTGGCTTAGGTCAAAGGTGAACAGGTAATGAGTGGAAACATACATTCAACAACAGCCAAACAGCGAGTTAACACAGCAAAACACACAAGAGAGAACAGTGATTTTTTTTTTTTTTTAATCTAGAATTGTGAATACATTTATGCAACAAATTGAAAAAAAAAAGACAGAACTGAAAATCGAGCCTGTTACTCACCTTTTCCTAGTTTTTCTTCAATGGTTCGGCGACAAACAGTACATTCCTTGATGCTCACTGAACACTCTGCCAAAAGACAAAAATAGAGAATAATATTTACGAGTAAAAGAGTATCTGGGAAGGTTTAGATTTTTATGGCGATTGATCAATTGGTCAGCTACATGTGTGCCGATTTGGTTACTGGGGCTTGCATACTCCTGGGGAGTTAACACCCGATTCAGACAGGCGCTCTAGAGTTGCGCGGAACCAAATTATTGAATTAAGTACATGGAAAGTTTGACGTCTGAAACAGTTAGGAGCAACTGGACGGGCTGGAAGTCGAAAGAACGACTGTTGCAGTTGTTCGGAACGGCTCTGGAGTGTCTTAGTTTCAGGCGTAGATCTTGTCAAGAGCCAAACCTTATGTAAGTAAATAATATGTTAAGTTCTCCTGTCTGAAACAAAACTTTATTTGGGTCGACCTAGAGTCGCTCTTAATCTATTTGGTTCAGCTTGACTCGGGAGCAACTGTCTGAACCGGATGTTAGATGGTTTGAGAAATGTGTTTGACCCGATGCACAAGGATAGTGAGTGCAAGGCGCCTTGATCCTTGGTTCATAATCTGTCAACATTTGCATCTTGCAACCAGGGAGATTTCATTCAACATAAAAGGGAAACAGTTTCTATAATCAGGGAGATTTTCAAATTTGTTCATCAGAACATGGAAAGATTGGTTTATTTTCAAGGAACTTTCTGCAGATTCAGGGAGAGTTGGCAGCTCTCTGCTATTGCTCGCTTTACCTGTACAGACAACTTTGTGTCCACAAGGCCGAAAGGTGATATCTGCACTCCTCGAATTACACTTGGAACACTTGGTGACCCCTTCTACTCTCTCAACTGTCGTCACAGATACCTGTGTTAATAAACAAGCATAAATCAATCAAAGAAATCAACTTTATAATGGTACACAACTACTTTTTGGAGTAAAACAGAAGAAACTACGATTTGAAACTTTCCTTTCAAATACAAATTCAGGCCTAATACTTCACAAAGGTACCGCAGCCTAATTCCATTGCCTTGGTGCCCCTTGAAATGTTGCAGCAGAAATTGACAAACATTTTCCTCCCTTGCGACGATAAAACTACTTTGCCCTTTCAAGAATGAAGTATCAGGAAAGCGTCTGATCGGCAGGTGGCAAAAAGTCCTGCGCTTGTATCTCCAAAAGTAAAAGAGGAGTACGGCCTTCCATTTTCAACTCAGCATTTCCTTCGACCAAACCTCTTAAACACTTCAATTATAAACTCCTCTTTCGCATTTGACTTCAATATCGGAAAGGTCTTGGCAATAATTGGCATGAGGGTCGTTCATAGAAATATTTGATTTGCATTTGGGTGCCCAAGTTAAACTAGACGGTCAGTAGAGAAAAAAAGTTGGAAAAAAAACAAATAAAAAGGTAACTCATGCAAATCCTCAACACCAAATGCTAAAACATTTTACACTTAAGCCCCTTTCACACGAGAGCAAATTAGCAAGGGTCCCTTGCTAAATTGTAGCATGGTTGTAACATTTTACAAAATGTACCTCGTGTGAAAGGACAACAATTTTTTGTACTGTCCAGGGTCCCTTGTAAAATCTTGCCAAACATTGCTACATTTTGTCAGAGGTCCGGACCTACGACAAAAATCTTCTGCATAGCGCACAATGGATGTTAGTTTTTTAGTTTGGCCGTGTGAAAGCTTGCAAAATCAGTCATGCACGGTGACAACAAATGAACAATCAGCGCTTGTAAAATTTGCAGCAAGGGACCATGGTAATTTTGCTGTCGTGTAAAAAGGGCTTTAAACGCCAATGAGATTGAAAACACCAACTTCTATAACTACAGAAATTGAAACAAATTGCATATACATATGCTACATTATGTTACTGTTCACGAGTTAATAAACATATAAGCACAACCAGGGGGGGAAAGCTGTCCATTTAATCATAAAGAATACTCCTAGATGTGAGCTGAGGGATTTTTTTATATTTTTAAATTTTTATTACACGTCCAACAGCACAATGATGCCAATAAAAGGATGAAAAGGAAACGAGAAGAAACATTCAGTTTTAAGATGTGGGAGGAAAACCCCAATGGGAAAAAAACCCAACACAATCAGGTAGGGACTGATAACCCAATCCACATGCAAGGCTCCGGTCTGAGGTGGGACTCGAACCAGGGTCCAAAGAGGTCAAAGAGAGGGAAAGTAACCACTGAGCTAACCAGATACCTGTCAGTTAAGTGGGGAGATGCAGCTTCTATGAAAAAAAACCCCCACTGGTTTCTGTTGGATAGATGTGGCACAATTTCAACATCAAAACTGTTGTGTGTTTTAATGTTTAAGGTGTGTTTTTTTGTAAAAGGCCAAAGAAATTTCCCATACAGGGACAATAAAGTTTTATTGTATTGTATTGTATTGTATTGTATTGTATTGTAAAACTGGATCAAAACTTTCAGCCTAGTTCGTACCCTAATCATGCTGCTTTTCCGATTGTGTCACCCAGAAATTGACTTCACCTTGGCAATGATTCAGTCAGATTCGCTAGATATCTTTTTCAAAACCAAACAATCTACGAAGTCCGATTTTGAAACTTTGCATTGATGGGGAATACTATCTAGTAAGGTTTGATCAGACCAAACTCTTTCAGCACTGTCACAGCTCATTCGCAAGATTACTGCAAACTTTCCTACCACAACTGACGGTCAAATTTAAACAACTTACAATAGTAATAATATTTCCGGAGGCTAATCATCCTTACTCGCAGCTGCGAAGCCAAATTGCGAAGGTCACGGCTACAATGTGGTCAAGCCATAGGCATGTTAATTGGCAGCCAGCCACATCGGCCCATATTATGATCACGAAGGACAGCCAGGGATCAGAAGTGTTTGATTTTTTTCCGGAGGGAGGGAAATCAGAGGGCCAGGAGAAAAACCCTTGTGGCATAGGAGAGAACCAATGCACAACTCTACTCCCATAAGACCCTAGCCGGGAATCGAACCAGGGGCCACACTAGCCAAACTCATGCCTTACAAAATATGTCAGAAAACAATCACGTGGTTAAATTTTAACACTGAAATTACAAACCAAACTTTGCATGCAACAACAAATTACAGCTGAAAGTTTTCTCATTGATTGTCTTACCTCAAGATCAACCTTAGAGTTTACAAGAAGCAAAGAATAGAAAAAGATCATACAGACAACAACAAAACCTTTTGATACAATTTTGAATAGTATTAATAATAATCTAGGAATTTATATCAAGGTGGGTTTTAAGAGCTCTCTTGTCAAGGGTTTGAGGCAGAGGAAGCTCATGTTGGACGCTGGTTCCGAAGCTTAGGCGTGAGTGACTGAGAGGTTTTGAAAACCTGGGCCCAATTTCATAGTGCTACTTAAGTAGAACATAATGCTTAACGATTGTCTGCAAAGCAGAAGTGAGCAGGATACCAGTCAAAAATTGTACACGTGACATGGTAGTTTGGCTGGTAACCTTATTCTGGTAAGCATAATTGTGTTGTGCTTATAGCTACTTTTTGTGCTTAAGCAGCTCTATGAAATGGGCCCTGGGCTCAATGTCGTAAAGCTGTTTACTGGTAAGTACATTTTGTGTGCTTACTACAGCAGAAAAATATCCATAAGCAAAAGTATATCTCATAAAAGATTGAGATGATTTGACGATGAGTAAGCACTTTCACAATGGATTTGCATTGCTGCGTCACACATTTGCTTACAAGAATCGCCGGCAAGTTAGCGTGCATTTTACTCTGCTTACGATAAGCAGTGGTTGTAAAATAGAAATTCTGCTAATGGCCGCTCTGTAAGTGGAAAAAGTCTGCTTCCAGGCTTTATGAAATTGGGCCCTAGGCCTAGCACCAATTAGCTTCTACTAAATTAACTCCTACATTAACACCCAAATATCACAAAACAATTATCAGACTTGTCAATATTTCAAAATGCTTGATAGAAACACCAGTGCCTTGTGATCTAGCTATAGAATAATTAATCATTGGTCATTTTTTAAATACAAACATCATCCAAACAAGCTAGTATTTCTAAAACCAAGAGTGGCAACACAGGCTATTTTTGCAACATTGTTTTGAACTATGACCCACATACCAAACATTTGGTGCTCAATATGGGTGGGGCATGGTGTACCCCCCCTACTGTGTCTTAATAATAATAATAATACAGCATTTGTAAGGCGCACTTTCCTGTAAACCATTCAAAGGCGCCAGTCTAGTAGAAGCAGGGATGTGATAGGCTGTTGAGAAAAAAACCTGAACTCTGAGCGCAAAGAGCGAAAGCATGCGAGCTCGAAAACTTGCGAGCATGAAGCCCAATTTTAACATTTATCTTTGGTTTTAAAAGCCCTACTCTGCAATCTGTGCATTATTATATGGTTTTATCTTCATTTTTTTATGAATTTGATCTTTAAAAAAAAAATAAATAATAATATTTTTTTTTTTTTTGGGGGGGGGGCAAAAAAAACAGAACTTTTTTTTTTAGGGCAAAAAAAACGAAATTCCGGTTAAAAACGGAGAAATCACATCCCTGTAGAAGCTTAAGTTAAGTTAAAGTAATATCAAATTGTTGGGAAAGCAAGCATAAACAAGTGTAGTTTCTGCTGGAAGAGAGTGATGCCGTGCATTTGTCTGAGGTCTACAGGAAGTGAATTCCAAAGACTTTGTGCTATGTTGGAATCTCAGGAATTCTTCCGAGGATTTTTTGTCGTTGAGGGGAGTACTTCTTTACGAGAGGAAAATGGTGTGTCGGGAACATCAGGGGATACCATCTTCCCTATTATCGGACGTGGTATAAGACCGAAGGAATACAAATTAAATTAAAATCCACACTTTCATGAATCGTCTGTACCTACACACCTTGCATATGCAGCATTTCTGGAACAGCTTAGCACAGTCCGTACAAACAACCTGGTGCCCACAAGGTTTGAAGCGACAGTTGGCGGGCATCTGGCACAACTGACACTGCGTCATGATGGCATGGAGGTTGCCACCGTCCGTCTGGGCAATGGCCTTGGGGTCTGGTGCCTTGCTGGCTCCATTTTCTCCCGATGAAGAAGGGACGGCAGAGGTGGGCGCCTGGCTACGCGGGATTTTTTGTTTAGTGGAGGGTTGAGAGTTGCGCTCTCTCGATGACTCGCATAGCCTTTGTCTGTTTGACAAAAACAGAAATGTAAAACTTTATTCCCAGCAGTCCTTTGTAATAGTAAAGCCATCTTGTTTTGATCCCAGACTCAAACTAATGGAGCCTAAACCAGAGCCTAAGCTGGAGCCCAACCCTGAAGCCGTTTGTTTTTCGTGAAAAGTGAAACTTTGATTGTGATGTGGCCATGTTGCAATTGATGCAAGTTCTGGTGTTGTCAGAGTGAGGCGTTGGGTCACAGTCATGTCGTTTAGGTCCTTTAGCACGACACTCAAAGTGAACGTAAACCTTTGGTGTTTGGAACACTTCGATTGTTGTAAACCTCCGTAAATTTTAAAAAATGACCAATTTGCCTGTAAAGATGGCCGACTTAACGCCGTGTGACTTCAAGTGGGAACTATCGATACAAACCAGTCTCATAATTGGACAAAATGTCTTTCTTTCTACTAACTGCCTGAGGTCTGCACATTGCTGTAGGAGACTATCCATTTGGAGAGCTGCGGCAAGAACCAACGGCGTCTTGCCCTGAGTATTCCGCTGATTCAGGCTAGCACCCTGTATGGTTAGGTAACAAGCAACTGCTGTCCCTGTGCCAATGTTGTTGTTGCTTGGCGGTAAGGAAGAACGAATCTGGAAAAAAAAAAAAAAAACATGGGAAGTTCGTGTTCACTTCTTTTGAAAATTAATATCCATTCTGAAGAATGTGCGTAGACAGGATAAGCCTTCAATAAATATGTCCCCAGTACATCTGTAATAATATTTGTGAAATAGAAACTCCAAGATACTTACAAATATATTCAAGAAAGAATACATAAAAGTACAAACCTAACATCAAGTAATAGTAATAATACTTTCTTTAAAAGAATTTTTTTTTAATGAGATACCGCCCAACATCACAAGGCCAGACGGCCACTTCAAGGTGAGGGCTACACTGATTTGGGCTGTCGCTCCAAATCAACTGTCGCCAGGGGCACGTTGCCACCTACTCCTGGGGCTGAAACAGGGTTACCCCCTTCACAATCAATAAGAATATAGGCATGGGTATCATCCACTAGGAGCCTGGCTGGTAGAGCAGAATGCACTACCTTTCCAACTGCCTTGCTCAAGGGCAAAACTGTCACTACCGGGATTCGAACCCACACTCTGCTGCTGACAACACCAGAGCTTGGGACCGGTGAACTAAACCACTTGACCACGACACTTCACTAACACTACCAATAATACTGACTAGTTCTTATAAAGCGCATTTTACAATAACTTATCAATGAGCTTTACATTAGTGCACTAGTCATTGGGCCAATAACGAAAAGGGAGGGAAAATGTCAAGTTTATGATGGATGCATACATACACAGCAGTGGGGTGTCATGTGGCCGAGTGGTTTAGAGCCTCGAATTCAAGTTTCGATGGTTAAGTCATCGGAGTGTGGGTTCGAATCCCGGTCATGACACTTGTGTCCTTGAGCAAGATACTTTACTATAATTGCTTCTCTTCACCCAGGGGGTATAAATGGGTACCTGCGAGGGTAGAGGTTGATATTGTGTTTGAAAAAGCCTTCGGAGCGCCACGGCAGCCCGGGCTGTATACTCCCCAGGGAGCTGAGAAAGATTACAGGAATGTTATTGGCCCAATGACCAGGGCACTAATGTAAAGCGCATTGAGACGTTATTGTGAAATGCGCTTTATAAGAACTAGTTATTATTATTATTATTGTTATTAAATCATTTTTTAAGTGTCTGGTGTACATGAACCAGCATTCAATTTCCCAATGGGAGTGCAAGACACCCAGCATAGATTAAAGAATGCAACGGCAAGCGTCCTGGCGAACAACTCCCAGGCCGATATCTGGGTGTATTTCATGAACCTTAAGACACATCAGATGCTATGGATTGCTTCATTGCACCAGTCTGGTGAAACTATTTTACTCTCTACACCACATTAGCATGTATCGTGCTGCCTCCATCTTTGTCATGTCATGTCATGTCCCCCGTCTACAACAGCAATGATGAATACTGATTCTCATGTTCACCAAACTGGTATCAGACTAAATCTGACTTGCAGCCTCGGTTTGATTACACTGAATTGAATAGGAGAAGAAAAAACAACGAAGCGACTGCACTGAGATAAAAGTCTCTCCTACCTTTGACAGAATGGGAGTACTGTCGGCGGTTGCGTAGACACTCTGCCTCATCAAGGCAAGGTGCAGGCAGGTGTCGCCGTCCTCATCTACTGCGTTGACTCCACCTCCCTTGGAGACGAGAAGCTCAATGACGTTGGTGTGACCCTGACCGACCGAGAGAAGCAGTGGTGTCTGCTTGCGGTTGTTTTGGATGTCAATGTCTGCCAGGCCCTAAAAGGTTCAAGAAACAAAACAAATAATAGTCTAGTCGTCAAGATATCTACTCCAGAATGCCATAGTTATGGGTTCGAATCCCACCTGAAAAGTATGCCTATGGAATTTTGTCCACTGCTTATACGGCAGTCCAGTACATTGCCTAATCAGGGAACATTTATTTTGTCACCAGATCAGGCAACACATTTTCAAAACAGGATACAAAATCACAAAAACCAAGTTTAGCGGATAACTTTTTAATTAGTATTATTTTTAAATTTGTTTAAGGTGAATTACCTTTAATGACACTCATTAAAATAACCAAACACATTTTCAATACATGTTATTAATTTTACATGCATTTTTTTCAAAAGAGAAAAGTTTAAAATCTTAGTCTGCCAGAGGCTTACCGCTTAGGGGCTTTGAAAAATTATTCGGTCATTCATTAAAAACAAAATCTGAATTGTCTTGTTATCGTTACCTTAAGTTATAGATCATCAAAAAATTGCAAGTCAAAATAATCGGGTAGAAGAAAATAAATGCTTCCTGCGTACAGGAAACACTCATGTATGTTGCCTGTGTTGGGAAAATTGTAACATGTCTCCGTGTTTGGAGACACCCTAATTGGAGCTTGTCACACATCGGTGTAGTGTAATCTCAAAAATATTATTCTGCATCTCCGATGTAAGTTATTACATCTATTCAAAAATTGTAACCTCTTAGTGAAAACTGAGTACCTGTGAACACTAAGCCGCTACTCATTGTAAATAAAGTCCACACTTAATTCCTTTTAAAATTGATTGAACAGATATCCAACTGTTCACAGGTAAAAACACTTCGGATGGGACGTAAAGTCGTTGACCCCGTGTGTTGTGTAACGCACGTAAAAGAACCCAGTGCACTTATTGTAAAGAGAAGGGGTTCGCCCCGGTGTTCCTGGTTTGATTGGCTGCATATTGCGCCACAGCACCTTGTAAACCATTACATGGTGCTATGTAAAGGAATAGGTCTCATATTACAACATGTGGCTCCGCATACCTTGCAGGAAAATACTTAATGTTGAAGCGCCTTGAGCGTTACTGAGTGACGGATATGAGCGCTACATAAGAAGCCATTATTATTATTATTATTAATGAAACTCCAATTGAAAGTTGATCCCGATGAATGAACACAGGCTGGAAGCCTCTTATTTCCCAAAAACCACGTGGACAAAAATTTCATATCCGAGAAAACATGGAACACGAATCCAACCCGTCAAATGAAATACAGATAGTACGGTCCATCCCCCAGCAGACCCGTTGCATATGATGTCACAAGCTCAAACAGCGCCCTCACTGACGTCAAAGGAGGACCTGGAGAGTTGTGTGTGGCGTGTACACATGTGTACGTTTCCAGAGTTTGACCTCGGCGGTGGCGACCTTTGCAAGAGGTCGCTCGCCATTTGACAAAATGTCTATCAAGCTGAAATAGTTTTTGAGGCATTGCACGGTGGGGTATCAATGTGTATTCGGTTTACGGTAACACCATGTGTACAACTACTTTGCTGTGTAGATTTGTTCTTTGTGAACTAGGTCGAAACATTGAGACCAATTAAAAACTCACTCCGCGGCAGTGGAGTTAATAACGAGAAGTCCCCTCGGTCCACTAAGCGAAAGTAGTAGTCCCGGCCAATTTCCTACCTTGCGCCCAGGTAGTATTTAATAAGCTGGACAGTTCTTTTCAGAACTAAGAAGTCTCCCGAATCTACTCCGCGGCAGTAGAATAAAGCAAGACCAGCTTCACAAAGAACAAATCTACACAGCAAAGTAGATATGCACATGGTGTTACCGTAAACCGAATATACAACGTCTATCAAGCTTCTCTTCATAATGAAAGACAATTAGAGAACCAAAAACCCCGA
The DNA here is from genome assembly GCA_023634235.1 of Pisaster brevispinus. NCBI lineage: Eukaryota > Metazoa > Echinodermata > Asteroidea > Forcipulatida > Asteriidae > Pisaster > Pisaster brevispinus. Next base: position 2,443,319 of record JAMKCF010000002.1, on the reverse strand, counting down.
AGCAAAATTGCTCAGCCCAAACCTTTGTAATGAGGACCTCTGCGACGTCCCTGTGACCATTCAGTGCGGATAGATGGAGGGCTGAGAACCCGTCGTCTTTCTTGACGTTGACCAGCTCTCTGGCTCGTGTAACCAGCTTCTCAGTTGCACTGAAGATGCAAGTGAAGGAAAAAAAAAAAAAAAATCCTTCAAACAGTGCCACAAGAATATTGAATCAGAGCAGCCCAAGAACTCCAGGGCCAAATTTCATTGTCGTACTCACCAGCAAAGAAATTTAGCGAATGAACACATGTGCTTAAAGGGACAGTGTCAACATGATCAAAGCGGGAATTATGAACTCTCACCTAGTTCCAATCTGAGTGTTAACTTGTGACCAATCAAGTCACTGTACCAGACTTTACTCAAAATCTAACTCGCAAATGACGCCAAGGATGCCAAAGTGAGACTTTTGAGGACACTAGGTGGCAGCAGACTTACCAGGTAAATTTCCATCGCTTACGTAGTTCTGAGCATGCGCACAATTCTGAGTACAATGGATTTACCTGGCAAGTCTGCTGCCACCTAGTGTCCACTCAAGTCTCACATTATCCTCTTACTATTCTATATCATTGTTATGATGATTTTTTTTTTACTCTGTTGGAGTGGAAATAAATTTCTTGGAATGAAATGAAATGCTACTTACTAGTGGTTTCCTTTTAAGGCAGCATGGTGTAGTACGTTGAACCCTCGTTGATTTTTTAGCGTGAAATCTGCTCCGCTGGCCTCTGCCAGCATATCTATTATATCTTTACAGTTCTTGGCTATTGCATCGTGCAGGGCCGTGTCTCCATACGAATCCTGTAGTCAGGAGAAATACCAGAGCAAGTAATAGTTAATGGCCTGACGTTTCGACCCTAGCAGAGTCTTTCTCGAAGGCTAAATGACAACACAACACACATGAACAGGTAAACTGGTGTAACAGAAGCAGTCAAATGGACAGATGAAAACGGAGAAAGGCAGAAAGCACACAGAAATGAACAATGATGGAACCAAATGGAGGGTGGAGGAAAGGGGCTGTTGGAAACAAAAAAGAACAAAATGAAAGGAGAGAAGAGGCAGGAATACCGGAGTTAAGGAATTTGAGCATTTCATACTGAAATAAAAAAAATTCTGGCTCAGCTAGGAGCAACACATCTCAGAGTCTTTCCACACAATAATAAAACTAGTTTTCATATAGCGCATTTTACAATAACAAGACAATGCGCTTTACATTAGTGCCCTGGTCATTGGGCCAACAACACTCATTTAATCTTTCTCAGCTCCCTGGGGAGTGTACAGGCCCCGGGCTGCCGTAGCACTGCGAAGACTTTTTCTCAAGGCACTTCCGTAACCTTCAAATGGTACCAAGGTACCGAGGAAAGTGTTTTTTTTACCTGTAGGTTAGAGTTGCATCTGTGTCTGAGAAGCACTCGTACACAGGCGGTGAAGCTCTTGTTGACTGCAACATGGAGACTGCTGCACTGGCCGTTGTTGACAGCGTCCATCTTGGCTTTCTTCTTGAGGAGGTATTCTGCTACATCCGGCTGGTTCCTAGACGGTAAAGTAAAGGACATCTCATTATGACGAGTTGGCCCTCCGCTAACGATGCAGGCAATTTGCATTACAGAGCGCCCTCTACAGAAGAAAGCTTTTTTCACATCGGAAACAGTTCAAGGAGATTTGGGTCCTCAAGTAACGCCCGCCACACCACCCAAAATGTTTAAGTTTATAAACGTACCCAAAGACGGCATAATGCAGTGCAGTATCCCCTTCCTGATCCTGTATCTCCAGACTGGCCTTGTTCATCAGCAGCACTTTGATGACCTCTAGGTGACCTTGGTGGCTCGCAACCTGGAGCGCCGTCTTCCCAGAGTTCTTTGAGTTTACCTACATGATAAATGGGAGAGTCGTAGTGGAGTAATTCTTAAATACCGTATGCTCGGATGAATCTACACTCAATCCAGAAAAAAGACAGTTTTGAGGTCACTCACATCACTCCGTTGGAAACCGATCTTTCTCCGGATCCTGTCCTTCCCTAAACAACCCACAGGGCTCGAATGTGACACCGGACCGCTGGCCCGCTGGCCAGTGATTTTAGCCTCGGGCCAGTAAACTCATGACCTGACAAGTCCGGCGGTCTTGTGCCATTCTGTACGACTCGACTCGCATGCGTGATAACTATTATTGATATTATTATTATTATTAAAGTTTCTGCTATTCCTACCCAGTCGGGATGCTTGACTAGTAGTTCAGCAACTGCACTCTTATTGCCTTGTGCCGCTTCACTGACCAACTTGGCAGGGGCGTCGCTGTTTTGCGAAGCGATGATTTGCTCCAGTGCCAATCCAAGATGACCTTCAGGAAGGAACCACGAATACAAAATACAATATCAAGTTTCCAGTAGATACACAAAATATTTGAAAAGAGACGAGATATATTCGTGTTCGGCATTGGGTTGGTTCAGTGGTATCTTTCCCTGCCTTTCACCTCTGTGGACCCTGGTTCGAATCCCACCTCAGCACAGAGCCTTGCATGTGGATTGGGTTTTTCAGTCTCTACCTGCTTGTGTGGGTTTTCCTCCAACGTCTTAATACTGAACATTTCTTTTCATTCCTTAATCATCCTGTTGTAGGCACTTGCGCTGCTGAATGTGTATTGAAATAAATACAACAACAAAAATTTGAGATTTTTCCAAACTTGCAAAATGAGGCAAGACGTTACCTGACTGCTCCTCGTCTCTTTCTGAGACCAGGGTGTTGTTCAGATCGGGAGCGTTAGGCTCAACCTGTGTGACGCAGGAGGGATTGAAGGTCCAGGCTTGATCCTGGATTGAGATTCTCAGGTCCCCGTCCGGATAAACTTTGAGAATCTTTCCAGTTTTGCCTAGAACCTGCAAAGAAATACATAGCGATAAACAGTACCAAGCATTTTTCAATACGCTATATTTTGTCCACAACAGCGCTAACAATAAGCGAAACAGAAAGAAAAAACACAGAGACATGACAAACGATTAATTCGGGAAAAGGTTAGTTTTCAGTAGTTTCACAATTGGGCTAGCCGACTTAATGTGAGTGGGAAGTATTGCTCCGTTCCTTAGCAGCGAAGACCGTGAAGGTTCTGTCTTTCAGCACCGTTGTGAGTTCTTGGGTTTGTTAAACGGAAAGGATCCAAATTGGAGCTGAGATTATGTCCAGATCCAGGCCAGTTCTAGAGCAAATTTTTGTTTGGGGGGGGGGGGGGCTAGACCCTCCACACGAGACGTCACCCTCTAACTTTTGCTATTTCATTTTGGGAGTAAAAAAGGAACCTATACAGCGCATTTTTCATGTAGTTGGCGCGTAATAAGTAAAAAAGTTACAACAACCATACAATACATGATGCAGTTGCATGCAAGTTGCCGACTCCTAAACTCGTGGACAGAACAAAAGCTTGCAATGGTGTAACTATTGGTGACTTTGAATAAAAAAATATATTGGGCTAGGCATATAATTACGTTGTCTAAAAAAGCTCACGTCTACTTCGTTAATGACATACGGCACCCTTTTTCTGACAAACTCATCGCCGTTTTTGTCGGGATGTCAGAGTAGCTCCTGGGTCAAGTCCAGTTCAGCATGTTTCATCTTTTTTTCTTTTTTCCCTTGCATTTTTTTTGTTTTTTTGAGGGAGGGGCTAGACAAGAGTTTGGGGGGCTTATCCCTCTCTCTCTATAACCCGATCCTTAGAATGGAATCGTTTCTCAACATGACATGCATTATCAACAGCTGCAGTGTTTCTTACCAAGTCACTTTTTATGGTCATCAATTTTTGGAGTAATTACCAAACGCATACCCTCCCTGTTAAAAGGAAGTGTTTACAACTCTACTTACTGCAAAAAAATAGTTAGTGGCCTGACGTTTCGACCCTAGCAGAGTCTTTCTCGAAGGCTAAATGACAATACTACAAACATAAACAGGTACATGTATACATTACTGACGTAACAAAAGCAGTCAAGTGGAAATAGGTGATGGAGAGGAAAATACACAGAGAAAGCAGGAGGCTGAACAGAAAGGAGGGTAACAACCAAGGAGGGTACCACAAGAGGTGGGGAACACAAAGGACAAAATCAATGATGGGGAGAGGGAGAGAAAAGTAGTTTATTGGTGAACTACTTACTACTTGCATATTGTCGCTCCACTCTCCATGACCGACTTGTAGTTTCCGTACCTTGGCGATGTCAGAACTAACTCGTACCTTGTCACCCTGAGCATAAACATCCACCTGTAAACCGTGGAGTCGAGGAAAGTTCGTACAGGTTTTGTTTTACAAACAATGAGTAGCGATTTTTCAGGATGGGGATAAAGTTTTATTGTTCGGTGCAAAAAATTAACATGATTTGAAGGCGCGAATGGTGGCGTGTCACGGCCGAGCGGCCAAGTGAAATGGACTCGAGCCCTTGTGTTTCTGATCAGCAGAGTGTGGGTTCGAGTCCCGGTCGTGGCACTTGTGCCCCTTAAGCAAGACACTTAAAACCACAATTGCTTCGTCCTTAGGATGCGAGGTAAAGCTGTAGGTCACACGTGTTGTGCAATGCATGTTAAAAAACTCAGTTACACTAAAAGAAGAGGTTTGCCCCGGTGTTTCTGGCAGTGGCAGCTAAATTTGCCGCAGCACCTTGTAAGCCCCTACACTGTCCTTTATAAATGGGTCTCGTACTTCAAACTTAGTACAATCCCGGTAATGACACTTGAGCAAGGCACTTAAGCAAGGCACTTAACTATAATTGCTTCGTAAAAAGTTGGGAAGGTTGCGCATTCTGCTCTACCAGCCAGGCTCCTAGTGGATGATACCCATGCCTACATTCTGACGGACTGTGAAGGGAGTAACCCTGTTTCAGCCCCAGGAGTAGGTGGCAACATGCCCCTGGTGACAGTTGATCTGGGTCGACAGCCCAAATCAGTAAAGTGTAGCCCTAGCCTTGAAGTGGCCGTCCGGCCTTGTGAGTTGGACGATGACTCATTAAAACAATACATTTTAAAAATCTGGCTTTAACATACAATGTAATAAGTACTTTGAGACTCCCTCAGATAAAAAGCTTTAAGAACTGAGTATCATTAAATTATGAAAATTAAGTTCTATAGATAGATTGCAAAATTATGTAAATCGGCCATCTTTACTGGCAAATTGGAACACACAACGGCGTGAGAACGGCGTGCGGCAGGTGCACATTTCACAAAACTCATTGCATGACTGGTTGGTGAACAACGCAGCTGCGTTAATAATTTGCGTGCTTGACGCGCCTGCAAGCCAAAATGCAAATTGCCCATAAAGACGGCGTCTACTTGGAACTATCTACTAGTGGTGTCGTCTTCACCTTGTTCAATGATCCCGGATGGAAGGTCCACCGGATTTTATTCGTGGGATACTGTACTCTGATGTCGCCTCGTTCCGTTACTCTGTGCACGAAGCCCAACTTGCCGATGTACTGTGAAAACAGATCAAGTAAAATGGTTTTTATGATGCATTTAATGTATGCTCCGAGCTCATACAGTCCAGGGGCAGATTTCACAAAAAGATAAGATTCACCTTAAGATGAGTTGTCAGTATTACCATATTGATTTGTATTTTGACATCACACTTTGCTTAGCAATTAAGATCAATTGGCATTTAAGATCATTCTTAGCTCTCTGTGAAATATTAGGCTGTGTATCAATCTTAATTGCTAAGCAAAGTGTGATGTCACAATACAAATCACTATTCTGACAACTCATCTTAAGATGAATCTTATCTCTTTGTGAAATCGGCCCCTGGGGCAGAGGAAGAGCTAAGACTGTTCTTGTATCTTATAATGATGTGTATCAGTCATAACTGCTAAACAAAGTGTGATGTGACGATACATATCACAATTATCAACTCGTCTTAAGATGATGTTTAGGCGGTCAGGTTGGTGTAGTGGTATCTTGCCTTGCCTTCTACCTATGGGACCCCGGTTCAAATCCCACCGGGGGCACTATGTGGATTGGGTTTTCAGTCCTTGTCTGATTGTGTGGGTTTTCCCTGGAATAATTCTCAGGGGTTTTCCTCCCACATCTAAAACTGAAACTTTCTTCATTGTCTTCTCTCCATGGGGTTCTTGGCTAGTATAGTGATTATAAGTTCGCTTTTCTGAGAGTCCTTGGCTTCACAACCAAAATTACATAAATGAAAATGAACCGAAATGATCATACAAAGGAAATGTATCCATGCACATCTCTCAGCCATCGATGGGTCGTCCTTGAACCTCAAGTGAGTGTGCTGATTGAGCCTGTGACATCACTAGCGTGTCACGGCCGAGGTGGGTTTGCACATCAAACTCACGTCCTGACGGCTGATTCATCAGACTGTGATTTTGATTTCCGGTCATGATACTAATGTGCCTGAGCAAGGCACCAGACCACAATTGCTTCTCCTACCCCAGGTGTACGGGAACCTGACAGCTCAAGGACAGTATTGTGTTGGATACCCACTTGGCGCTAATTTCAGCAAGGGAGGTGAGAAAGTTTGAGGAATGGTCCAAGTATGCCTGATAAACAGGTATGGTAATATTGTGAAGTGCCTTGAATTGTAGCTACTCGGGTATGTGCGCCATATACACAAGCATAATATTTTACCCTTGGAAAAAAAGTAGGAACATTTTATTGAGAACAAGGGCAGACCTAAATGTGAACATGGTGTAGGCTTTAATAGACTTTTTTAATCACAATTTTTCAGATTTTTCCTATGGGCAACAAAAATAAAAACGGAAATGAGACCAAAGTAGGGAGAATTTCTTACCTATATATAACAACAAATATTTATTTATCCATTTTATTTCCCTGCTATAAATGGATATGTTTGTGTTTGTTCTTGTTTCTGCCTCTGACGAAGGTTCGGTTTGGATCGAAAGCTAAGGCCATCTCCCCTACTAATTTTATATACGACAAGAAATATATCAAATTAGTAGGGGAGATGGCCTTAGCTTTCGATCCAAACCGGACCTTCGTCAGAGGCAAAAAAATATATAAATATACTTTTTGATGCTTTGCAAGGTGAGGTATCAATGTATATTTGGTTTGCGGTAACACCATGTGTATATCTACTAGCTGTGTAGATTTGTTCTTAGGGAACTAGGTCTTGCTTTTTATTCTACTGCCGCGAAGTAGATTTTGGAAATCGGTAGACTACTTCGAGAGACTACTTAGTTCTGAAAAGAACTGTCCAGCTTATTGGCTACTACCTGGGCGGAGGGTAGGAAATCGGCCGGGACTACTACTTTAGCTTAATAGTGGATCGGATCGAGGGGACTTCTAGTTATTAACTTCACTGCCGCGGAGTGAGTTCTTAATTATATATATTATTGTTATTATTACTACTACGTGCCAAGGGTCTGTACAATTCTAGACAGTCAAAATTGTCAACTTTCAGGGCACTGTCTGCACATAATAAAGAGTATGCCTGACAAGGAACAGGTCCTACCTCTGCCATCTTGGGGTTCCATCCTCCATGTCCCTCTTGCATAGCTTTCAGCACCTCCTGCTCCAGGATAACCTTGACCTTATCGCCAACGGTGAACGTCATCAGAGCCTTCCCGCTTAGCATGGGTAACGTCTCCAAGTTGTCACCTTTGGGAATGATCAGCATAATCAGAACAAAATACTTCGTACAAATCGAAAGTTTAACGCGACTTATACATCCGTTTCGGCCCAAAGTGAACATGTAACACGTATCTCCTTGGACGTTTCTTTTCAACCCCCATGTGACATATGTACAAAAACAATGCACAACAAATTGATACAAAATAATTTGTGCATAAAAATAGACCCACCGAGACCTATAGTGGCATGTTGCTTTTGCTCTACACTTTGGGCTATGAGTTCCATTTTGCGAGTCACACACTGCTGTTGGGAGACACAAGGGGGTGTGTTTATGTGTATAGGCGTATATTGACGAAATCACCCGTGTTGTTTTTTTAGAACTGTCCAACTGAAACAGTTACCAGGAAGAGAATGTTCAGCACTAGAGCACTGAGTAGAATGATCTGGACAAGTACATAGTTGGGTGTAGAAAACATTGAAGCAGTGACGTGTCCATACATGTAGTTCAGACTGACACATAGAGCAGGAAATCACCGAGGAAACTTAGTCATCCACCAAGGGAATTTGAGTTTACCTTGACAAAAAAAATTGTTTGTGATAACAAAAACACTTCTCCATGTTAGGACTAATCCCATGAGAGAAATAGAATTTTAGATCTGTGTTAGATCTGGGCCTAATTTCATCCAGCCTGTAAGCACGAAAAGTTGCTAAGCACAGAAAAATCTTGCTCAGCAGAAACTGGTAACCAGCCAGAATACCATAAAGTTGACATCGTTACAACTGGTGCCCCTCTCATTTTTTTGCTTAGCAAAGAAATTTGGTAAGCCGTGTTTTCTGCTAAACAACTTTGTGAAATTGGGTCCCGTTTGTTGGAAGTACGGTACCATGTAGGGATGGGGTTTAGAGATGGGAAGTTAGGGAGGGTTGAGATGGGTGTCACGGTTTAGGGACCTTAAAAGTCTTGCAATTAAGGCACTTATAAAGGCCAAATCGAGAACATACACCATGGTGACATCATGGTGACACTGGGATGACACCTTGGTGAAATGACATCACTGTGGTGAGAGCCTTGTCCTAGTGTGGTGACAACACGGTGACATCATGGTGACACCTTGGCAACATCATGATAACACTGAAGTGACACCGCTGTAAAACTGTGGTGACACCGCTGTAAAACTGTGGCGACACCATGACGACACCTTGAGGACACCCTTGTGACATCCAGGTGACACCTTGTTGCCCAACATGATTACATTATGGCGACACCACTATAAAACTGAGGTGACACCCCAATGACACCTTGGTGACATCATGTTGACACTGTAGCGACACCATTGTAAAAAACTGTGGCGACACCATGGTGACACCAAGGTTGCATCATAGTGACACTGTGAGGACACTATGGTGTAACACCTACCTAACTTCGGCAGACTCTCCTTGTAGTAATAGCCCCCAATAGCATCCTGGGTGTACTTCAGGTCTACTTTGCCCTTGTGGCCGACCCTGTATACATTAGTCCCCCCACCTGACCACAAGACGTTGGCTACACTCCGGCCAGACTCCACGTCCCAGCCCCTGATGTCTGTGATCTTCCCCATTTTACCTTCACCACCTATGAATAAAAAAATGGAATTAAGAAATATGGAACGGGTACCGTCAAAGCTAGAAGCACCGAAATGCTAAAGACTTCAACCAACAAAGCAACATTAACATTGGCGTACCAACAGGCTTACAGTTTTGTAGGAAGTCAGTAGAAACCACAAAAATTTGAACTTGAAATTGCCGCAGCAATGTCTGGCTTTGTAGACTAGCTTTGCGTTAAAAAAAAGTCCACGATCTTACCATCCTGATTGGCCCAGTCCCAGTCTGGGCCCCTGATGACCTTTGCCCCTGGAAATAACCCCCTCAGAGTGACCTTGGTAGAGCTAATCCGCTTGCAGACCCTTACTCTGTTGGGAGAAGGAAGAGGAAAGCAAACATTCTTTCAGTAGTTCTCTTTATTTATTACCCAGGCAGGCTGAGCGTTACTCTCATGGCGTAAATGAGGCCAAGTCCGAAACGACCATGTACTTTTGTTGCAGAAGGTCAAAAGCAAATTAGGGCAAGACTGTTATTATATTTAATGCTTGAATCAGTTCTAAGACTTCTAGTGTTTTTTTTTCATCCGTGTGGAATTTAACTTTCCTGCAATGACTTGTGAATGGCAGAAAAACGACTTTACTTTCACACCCAGTTTTCTTGAAATGCAATTTTGGACAGTGATTGCTCGCAACTTTTTGCCAGTCATTTTCGCTACGACCTTCTTCCATACATGACGATATGAATTGCATGCCTGTGGAATTTTTCCCAACAAGACTCAGGAAAGCACCAAGTATAAAGTGCTTATCACACATAATAAGGTGAAGGGTAAAAAAACAACAAATAATATTCTCCATCACAATTGAAATTATTTTAAATTTGTTAAACACAAGGTTAAACAAATGTTACACATGTTAAACACATGATATGCAAATAGCTATTCAACTGTTTGTGGAGCATCGTGGCCGAGCGGTCTGGTTCACCGTTTTCAAATTCTGTCATTCACAATAAAAAGTGGGTTCGAATCCCGGCCTGGCTGGTCACGTAGCTTGTGTCCTTCAGCAAGAAACTGTACCGTAATTGCTGTGTCCTTTGGATTGAATGAGAAGCCGTAGATCCTGTGAACCAGGGGTGGATTTCACAAAGAGTAAAGACTAGTCTTATCTCGGTGTTAGGACGAGTTACTCGTCCTAACTTAGGACTAGCCTTAAGTTTTTAATAACTCCTAGGACTAGTCCTAAGTTAGGACTATCTTTGTGAAATCGAACCCCAGGCTACATAATGTACTGCAGGTGGTGCACGTACAAGAACCCAGAACCTTTTCATGGAAGAGTAGGGGTTAACCTCGGTGTTTCTGGTTCACATAGCAAGTACCTTTGTTCACAACTTTCCTTAGGCTTCCAAGTTACAGTGCTTAAAACACTCAATGACACTATCGCTCACTTATTGAGTAACAGTTTTTAATTAAAAAGTCGGTACTCCGCCATTTTGTTTTTTAAATCTAAAAAATTCCAAGTTCTACGACTGCACTTAGCCAAATAGCATGCCAAATGTCTTATCACTATCCGGGTTTGTTTTTCACTAACACAATCCAACAACGACCCGCTCTCCAGGAATTCCCACAGGAAATGTACAGCAATTACTCAGCCTTGCTAAGTTGTGTAAACAGAGGGCGTTATTCAAAGAAATGGTTGATTGAGCAGAACGAGACATGTGGGCTCATCTCAAAATACAATTTTGCTTGAATTGATTTTATTTAGTCAAAAGGGTCTATATCTAATGCTTTGGGTGATTTAAAAGTGATTTGGTTCTTCACAGAAATGTATTCCCTGCTAAAATCAAACTGTTACTCAAAAAGTAAGGCAGGGTGAAATGGTGTGATTCTTTTTTTATGGTGTCACACAGACTTAAAATCATCTTTGGGGCATCCTTGGTTTCATTACCAGAAATTAATAATAATAACAACCAATTGTTCATTGTTCAATAATAATGCTGACGATGGGTAGATTTTTTTAAGGAGGGTAGGAGGGGCACAAAAACTCACCCTATTGAGCTCTGGGATACAAATCTCATGAAGGAATGAGACAACTCGTGTTTGTCGCTCATGTAGCAGATTGTACAAAGGTCGTAGTCATGGCAATCCATGCATTTCCACCTCATGCCTTTGATCCCGTGGCGTTTGCAGGCATCACATATGATGTTGGGGTGTTTGACACCTGAACATAAATATTAATAGTGAAACAAAACTTAGGGGTTGTGCCTCTACATTTGTTGTCCTTTAAGTTCAACAGAACTTGTGAGTTCCTTGTGATCAACCCTCCAAATTCAAACGATATGAGGTTAAAAATTTGCAACTTTTCCCCCCGACTCCATCTAATGAAAAATGGGTGCATCACAAAACCAAACTTGACCTTGGGACCCCCTCTTTATGTAACATGTTCATGTACATTGTACATCAATATTTACATATTTGTATTTGTTATTTTAACCCCAACCCCCATTAGGGTCTCTCTACATAGCCTGCCAAGTACAACAGAATGCAACACAGTTGAAATGAGAACCATGCCAAATGCAACAAAATGCAACAAGGGATATTGTTGCAATGTGCAGGCATGCTGTTTGGGAAAGGACTGAGCAAGGGTGTTTGCCCAGCTAAATGCAACAGTATGCACACGTGTAGTGGTGACTTGTAACTGTTAACTGTTATTATACAGTCTTTTGAATATGATTTGAATTATGATTCTTACCTAACATTACATCATACTTCTCAATACTTTTCCCATAAAAAATATTTTGAAATACCCATTATAAGTTGTTCAGATACAATAGAAGCACCCAAACCTATATGAGGTCACTTCACTGCTGAATGCAACAAATTCAGTCAAAGAATGACATCTGAGTTGACTGCCAAATGCAACAGATCACAACAACTATTACCATTTGGTGCATATTGTTGCATTTAGCATGGTTAGGGTTAAAGGGAACATATACCTCTTATTTATAGAACTGTTTGATTGTTTTAAATCCAACATAATTGTAGGTATATACATGTACAATCTAACTAACTTGTGAAAATTTGTTTTCAAAGGTGGTTGCGTTTTTGAGATATCACCGAAAATACGGAGTGGTTATGACCACGCAGAAAGAATAATCCCTAATTGTAAATTATACACAATCTGAGAAATGTATCTGACAGTAATGTTTCTCAGACTCAAACTTTGCGAGATGAAAACTGATTTCTTTTTCCATGACCACATTAATTGAAAGTGAAACAATTCTCAAACTGCTTTATACTATCAAATGCTGCTGTATTTCTAACCAGGTAAGTTTTTAATGCCATTATTTTTAAGAGTGATTACCAAACGTAACCCTTCCCTTTAAAAAAGTGAATTATAACCACTGAAGAGCTGGTCCTTTTAGAATTTATGACAAACGGAAAATCTAAAACATCCCTCTCATTTCCTAGATTTGAAAATCTAGTTCTCACACAATCCCCCCCCCCCCATCAGTACATAAACACATACCTACTACAGCGTTATCATATAGTGCAAGATCATGCGCTCCCTGGTACCCCGTCCTGTAGTTCGTCCTGGTTCCGCTGTCCCACAGAACAACAACTGTCTTGTTCGGGGATGTCGCGCTTCCCGCTTTACCGATTTCTACGACGGTTCCGACGTGGCCCTCCCCGTCATCCTGATTGGACCATTTCCAGTCTGGGCCACGGACTACACGCAGACCAACTTCCATGGCGAATGTGTCCCACTCAGACAAATAAAGAGCTGCCTTTTTGCAATCACTGTTCTGTGACACAAAGAAAGAGACAAGAGAGAAGATTCAGAATGTTATCATTTTGTGTCTGGTGGGCAACAATGCTTTCTAATTAGCTACCACAGAGCACTCAGACCAGCATGTTGTAACAGTTTTGACCAATACACTGTAGGTCGCTGTCACCGAGGCAATCTCAGTACCAGCAGGCCTGAAATTTCATCTTCGAGAGGGCAAGGCCATTTTCATTTTGCAAAGGGCACTTCCATTGGAAACTCTTAAAGTTTATGGGAAACTTTTGAAGGGGCACCATGGGCAAGATCAAGGGGCAACAGAGGCCATGGCCTCGATGGCCTCTGTCAAAAATGTAATTCCAAGCCTGGTACAAACAGAAGGTCTCTTGTTGTGCACTGGTCTTGTACATTTGCATATTGTACATGTATATACAACAATGATCCTAACTCTACCACCAGCAACTAAAATCTTGCAGCAGTCAGCAATCCCACTAATCGCTACAACAACAGTGGTCTGCCGACCAAATGCTGGTCAAAACACCTCAGGGCCGGTTAAGGAAACAACTGACACAGGAAAACCGAAATGGCACAACACAAATTCATTGTGGTGATGATGTCAAGGTGAATTTGGTCTATTACCGCAAAACACAGTAAATATTCTCATTAAAAAAAAATAGCATGATTCAAACTGCCTCTGTCCATGTAGCTACCAGGCAATCTCGGTCTAGTGGCAAGACATCTGCTCTAGAATAGCAAAGGTCATGGGTTCCAATCCATTCCGAGTAATATGCAAATACGTGGAATTTGTTAACAGGAAACGGAAAAGCACAAAGCATACAGTACTTAACACACATCTGTGTTGGGGTAAAACCAAATAATATCCCTGATGGTGTTTAACACACTATTAACACAAAACAGGTTCAGACTAGTTTGCCCTTCTAACTTTAATTTGATTACATTGATTTTATAAAGAGACTCAGACATTTTCTATTCAGCACCATGTCCGTGGTTCAAGCTCTTAATGGGTTTATACATGTTGAGCAAACTGTTCTCAAGCTTAATGTTTTTGATCATTATACCTACAGTTAAGTCTGATTGTCCCCTTTATATTTACAATGTGTTTTATAAGCAGAGTTGTTAAACGTCTGGCTTCTTCAATGCCTTGACAAGGCCCGATTTAATAAACCTGTTGGGCGCAATCTTTGAAGATGGCCTTTTTTTAAATTCGCGCAAGCCAATTATAAAAATTTGCGTGCGCGCAATTTTTGAACTGAAGTTTGTCCACACAAATAAAAATTGCGCAGCTGGGACACGAAATTGACACGAACTACATGGTTTGCATAAACAATTTCCTTCCGAACAAGCGTCCTATCGCGGTTGTTCATGAGTCGACAAGCTGAATAACTGCAAATATGGAGGAAGCCTTTGAGGAGTTTTGCAAGGGAAATTACCGATCAGATTCCACAACAAGCTTGACAATAAGACAAGAAAAAGGGGAGAGGATTATTAATTATCTTAAAGGAATTTCCCTGCAAGAGGCTCCTTCGGCGACATTTAGAAATTTCGTGAAAAGGAGAGCCTTCCAAGTGTTGAACTTTCCACTACTGGAGTTACACGAAATTTTTAAAAAGGCCATCTTCAAAAATTGCGCCCAACTGAGCTACTGAAGCACATCAAGTAACTAAGCACAAAAAGGTTAAGCTTACCAGAATGAGATTACCAGCTAAAATCCAATGTACAATATGTGACTGGTATCCTGCTTATTCTTGCTCAGCAGTTTTTAAGCAATATTTTCGGCTGAAACATCTCTATGAAATTAGACCCAGCTCTTAATTAGTGTACAGCATACACTCAAGAGTCCCTTGTAGTCATTTATGCCCAGTTCCCATCTATGTACTTTATTGATTTCCAATAATATAAATTACTCAGTCTCAGTCTGGTAAGTACAGGCAGACCAATTAGTTCAAACATCTGGCCCATGGTACACTGGGCAATTTCCTGGATTATGAGCACGGGTTCAACTATAATTTCCCGATGAAACAGCATACTACTGTACATCAACAGGGTTCTTCCCAGGTTTTGTCAAAATTGTGACAAAAATTCGTGCTAAATTGAAACAAAGTTTTCGGAATGTTTTCTACTTGGTGTTTATTTTTAGATTGTTTATTTTTTATTTTTTATTTTTATTTATTTTATTTTATTTTATTTATTTATTTATTTATTTGTATTTATTTTTATTTATTTTTATTTATTTATTTATTTATTTTTATTTTTTTTCTTCTATTTTTTTTTTTTTTTGGGGGGGGGCGTTTCGGCCTAAATTTGCGCATATCAACACGCAATTCACACGTATCAGCCCGGTACACTACCTTGTGCATATGGGGAGAACCCTAATCAAGTACATACTGTAGTACCAGCTCTATTGTACTCCAAATCGTGAAATTTACACTGGAAAGCAGACCCAAGGCCAGTTATTCCAGCATAGGGCTATTAAATGATAAACTTATGACTGGAAAAGTCCGGTGGGCTTGTGTTTTTGCTCAAATTTTCTCTTTTAGCCCGATCAATATCTTTCAATTCTGTTGAATACTGAAGATTACTTAATACCCATTGTACAAATGAGATACATCTTCTCGGGTCGTAGTATTCACTCAAATCAAAACAGTTCAAATGTTAAACTGGTTCAGGTATGAAAAATATCATCAAAATTAGGCCAATGATAATTAATAGACATACATGTAATTAAACCCCAAAAAAATTAATAGAATCTTAGTTGAAATCCTATTTACATCTGATTCTGTGAAGTGGGGCCATGTTTGGTTTGGTTTGGGATTGTTTTTCTTTTAAATAAGATGTGAATAACATTCGGAAAGAACCAAAAGAAAAACATGATTTCCTACAATGTTTTTGCAATTTTGATTGGAAAGTACACATATTTGGTTTTAAATGACAATAACAAACAATAATTTGTGAATTAGAAATAGCTAACCAAAGGTTTTTGGCAAAAGAATTTGCCGTTTTTTAATTATTAAAAAAGTTGCTTACTTCTTTACGAAACAGCCCACCAAAGTTGATTTTTTTAAAGAACTCAACGTGTTGTTGAGTTTCCGGGCCAGGCAGGTAACTATTTGGCACAATTTTATTGGGCTACCTAACTCATAAATAAATCAGTCATAAAACAGCGACCATGAAGTACCTACACGATGTACTATGTGTAAATAAGTATTACATTTAATTAACTTTATAATTAAGGCCTAATTAAATTCAAATTGTAAAGCATAAATGGTAAAATAAAAATGTAAATAAAACTGAATTTTTGCAAACTGCTTTTACCAACCAAAATGACCCATGGTAAAATTGCAAAAAATAATACTATTTAGTACTTTAGTAGCCTGACGTTTCGACCCTAGCACTGGTAGGTAGCACAGTCTTTCTCAAAGACTGAATTACTTTATGGAATTGCCAGTAACTAAAAAAGTTTGTAACTCTGTACGACTGTACTCACCTTCTTCTTGCTGTTGCCTTAGTTTACATTGGATTGATTAATCGGTCTTCTTGACCAAGTCAAATGATAAAAAACTTTCAACCGAAACAATTCTTGCCACCTTTTAAATTCTGAAACATCTGCGATGAACTACCAATTTGTCACCCGTGTTCTGAAGAGTGAAATGACTTGGGTGTGTTGACACATTTTTTTTAATTCAGCACATCCATATTTCCCATTAATTTAGCCATGATTTATACAGCGACAATGTAGTGTGTGTAGAAAGTATTCCCGAGCTATATGAGTCAGATTCCCTTTTCATTGTAAACTTTTCACACAACCGAGAGGGACAGGAAACCAGACTACTAATCCGCTGCTCCCGAACAACTATCTATTAGGTTTTCACTATGGTGCCGGATACCAGTAAAAAACCAAACTTCCGGGTATTTTGCTAAACTTGCTGAAGTCGTTTTAATTCTCTCTTGTCAGTCAGAGCTGCGCGCCCACGCACGCGTGCATCGGGTCGGCCATTGCGGGGGGCATGGCAAGCCCGGTTCCTGACGAACCAGTTTTATATAAATTCTCTGGAAGCTAGATAGTGCCGAACAAATTTGTGCTTGCCCCATGTCCAATGATTGCAATGCATTTATTACTGAGTAAAACCTTTTGAAAATAGGCCCCAGTTCGCGCCAGGACTTCGGGGTATGCACGTGCGCGCAGTAGGCCCTAAAGTGTGCAAAGATATACTGCTGCCGTGCATAATTATTTTCGTATCATCTTGTTTGTTCTTGTTGGGGTGCTACGCATGAAAACACTAACATTGAATCAGCTAGGGCCTTCTTTAAATTACATTATTGTTGATGGTTCTTCGGTAAGGCCCGGCCCCTACTTTATTCTATTTTTCTAGCTGTCGTTGCCGTATCTTGTATAGCTTTGTGGTAATGTGATGCATGTTAAAACCACCATTTATGGAAGTGCGGCCCACTCGTAGTAGTAGAGACTATGGACGCAGGAACCTTCCTCCATGTAGAGACTACCTGAACTAGTAGACAGTATTTAAGTGACGAGGTTACCCTTTTTTACAGCGACTGATTTTAATAAAAACGACATCGATTTCCGTGCAACCTGTTTTCGACCAATTCGTATTGTCCCTTGGTGTTATGTGTTTCTCCCTTGATTTAGTAAAATACTCGAGATACCGAAGAGAGAGAATCAAAATTAACACCATAGGGTGTTAAAATAACACAAATGCAATTGTTTTGACAAAAAAATAGTGTGATTTTAATAACCTATAGTGTAAATTTTGATTCTTTTTTTGGGTATCTATAATATGAGACAACACCCATGGTGTCAATTATCACACCAGTTTTTGCAGTGTTCAAGCGACGAATTTTTCCTTCCTATGTTGACTGTATGGCGAATTCATGACGGCACGGGTATGCGGAGAATATATAGACAGACATATGTTTTTATTACGGTGAATAATAGAGTTAGTCTCAGTGCGTGGTGAGTGAAAACTTCCCAGCGAGAAAAATGAAAGTGTTTGTGACGGCGCTCAAAGGGAAAAGCATATCGCAAACCGAATGCCCAGATTTATTTTTGCAATGTTGCACCATGGAGCAATAAATCTAGTTTATTGCTCCATGGTTGCACTTTCTTGATTTTGGAAATTTCGATTCAGCACTGGTGGAAGAAGGATCTAGTCGACCACGTATTCTCATTGGAAATAAGGGCGCCCTCTTGTGAAAAACGAAACAAAGCAACAACAAACATTCGCACGGTCAGATCGGACGGTCCGAAGATCAGTGATCGGGCCGGGCCCGTACCCCTTGATCAAAGTTAAGTTGCAGAGAGGGGGATCGAGAGCAACTGGTGCCTGGTGGGCCGAGCAATGACAAACATGGCAGCGCCCATCAAACTTTTCGAAGGAGTCGTCCACGCTAGTCTGTATCAAAAGTTTCGCCCCACTGTACCTCAGACAGTTTTAAAGAGAGTATTGCGCCATTTGAAAGAGAAGGTGGGCGTAGAAAACGTACGTATGGCATGTTTGAATCGTTTCTAAAAAAAAACACCACCCCAGGCACGACCGTACCACCACTGTGAATAACATCAATCATACTCAGTGTAGCAAATTAGCACTATTTGCCATTGGTCGTTGGTGGTGCTATTAAATAATTGCAATTGCGGTCAATCTTGATCCCGGTTTTCGATCTTTATGATACTGTGTCTCTTTATATTTTAAATCATTATATTTTATATAGATTGTGAAGAATACTTTTTTAAAATATTAATGAATTTGCCTACAGTACAAATACAAATTGTTAAGTTATGCCAAGTTCTACCATCTACAACAAGCCTTGTGTCTATCAGTGTGATAATCAGGGGAAGAAAACCCCCCATCATCCATTACTCCTAGAACTATTCACCCTCCATCATCAATCCTCCACCCTCCGCTTTCCACCCTCCATCCTCCACCCTCCACCCTCCACCCTCCACCCTCCATCCTCCAACCTCCACCCTCCAACCTCCACCCTCCACCCTCCACCCTTCACCCTTCACCCTCCATCCTCCCCCCTCCACCCTCAAATCTCCAACCTCCACCCTCCACCCTCCATCCTCAATCATCTACCCTCCATCGTCCACCCTTCACCCTCCACCCTCAATCCTCCAACCTCCACCCTCCATCCTCAATCATCTACCCTCCATCCACCACCCTCCACCATCCACCCTCTGAACTCCATCTTCCATCGACCACCCATCACCCTCCACCCATCACTCTCCACGACCACCCATCACCCTCCACCCATCACCCTCCACCCCCTACCTTCACCTCCATCCTCCATCCTCCACCATCCATCCACCATCCTCCACCCTCCATCCTCCACCCTCCACCATCCACCCTCCGAACTCCATCTTCCATCGTTACAATTGGGAAAACTGCTTACGAGGCTAATGCACATAGTGGTACCCTTTATTGTGCTTCCTGTCATTTACATACGTATTTCATAATGGATACAAATATTCCAATATCTTTTTGAAATTCAATTCCAGACCTCACAGCCCTTCAAGCTTGCTATCGATGTAGGATGCGGGTCAGGTCAAATAACACAACCTTTAGCCTCACATTTTGAAAAGGTCATCGGTGTTGATGTGAGTGAGTCCCAGCTGGAAACTGCAAGGAAGATTAGTAGCTCACCCAACATTGAATATAGGTTAGTACGGTGCTCTGGAAATGCCATCCGACATGTTGAGATCCTGAGATAACTTACTGGGGGAATGATGGCATCATAAACACAAGATGACGACATCCTCAAGCAAGATGTAATTTTCCCAATATATTTTGTAATAGGGTGTTGACATCATGAAAGTAAGATGTCTAAATCTCAAGATAATCTCGAGTTGTCGAAATCCTGGAAAGTAGGTTGTCGACTTCCCGAGATAAATCTTTCAGAATGTCATCTTCCCAAGATGCAATAATATTTTGAAGATGACATTCTACTTTCAAGATGTCGTCACCTCGAGATAAATCATCTCAGAATGTCGCCATCTTACAGCTATGATGTCATCATCCTGCAGTAAATTATCTCAGGATCTCAATAAAGAGGATGGTACTTCCAGAGCTCTGTAGATTAGAGACTGAACAACAACAAATAATTACATCAAAGGGTAAATAAGTAAACAGGGTAGAGACGCTAACAAGTTGTTTATTGAACATGCCCGGAAGTCTTCTCCTAAATTAAATCAACAAAGAAAACTCAAGAATAAGGCCGTGTCCGAAACGGAGACTTCGGCTACAGCTACGGCTAGATCGCGCACGTCTGCCTATTCTTCAACACTGGCAGACGCGCTGATCTAGCTGTAGCTGTAGCCGAAGTTGCCGTTTCGGACACGGCCAAAGACTTGACCTCCGTTTTCTGGCTGTTTGTAAAAATTTTAGAATTTTGCCAACTGACATTCCTGTTGTCATTTAACTGAGCTATGGTCACTTAAATTCGGGCATGACTGGCAAATGGGGTCTCTGGAAAACAAGCATCATTGTCCCAAGTTTTAGGGTTTTTTTCAACGT
Organism: Pisaster brevispinus; assembly: GCA_023634235.1. Taxonomy (NCBI): domain Eukaryota; kingdom Metazoa; phylum Echinodermata; class Asteroidea; order Forcipulatida; family Asteriidae; genus Pisaster; species Pisaster brevispinus. The sequence continues at coordinate 2,422,805 of JAMKCF010000002.1, read as the reverse complement.
TAATTTGAAGAAATCATTTGTAGAATAAAAGAGTTACAATTCTATTTATAACAAAGTTCTGTGGGTATTATATTTTCAAGATTTGTTTCTATATAAATAGAGTTTTAAAATAAGATTTGATATCATCAGGCCATGAACTTCGCTCGGCAATTTTCCACTGGTGAGGGGCACTTCTATGAGGAATATTTAACTTTGTATTGGAATTTTGCAAAGGGCACCACAGTAAAAGCACAGGGCACTACGGCAATTTCTGTGGGTGCCGTGGGTTATTTCGAAGCCTGTTTCATAGAAAAAATGTAGTCTTTATTTGAGTTGTTTTCTCGTTTTCGATACGTGCGAGACTTGCACACAGTCTAGTCCAGTCTTTGAATGATTGACAGGATAGGAACTGCTGAAAAGATTCCAGTTCCGGACGGTGCTGTTGATCTTGTTACATGCTGCCAGGCTGTCCACTGGTTTGACTATGCAGCATTCTTGAAGGAGGTTGACCGTGTGTTGCGCCCTCATGGTTGCTTAGCCATTATTGCCCATGGACATCGCATGCCACAGACGTGCAAGGAGAAGGACGGGTCAAAAGACGAGAAACTGGAGAGACTCTACACAGATGTGAGTTTCACAAAGCTAGGGGAACATCAACTTTAACTTCACAACTATTAATCAAGTGAAAATAATGCTCATACATAAAATACCTGTCGACTTCCATAGAGCTTCTCACAAGCACAAAAAGTAGCTAACCCCAAAACAATTTGGGTGGTAAGAAATAGATTACCAGCCAAAAATGCGATTTCACATGTACAATTTGTGACTGGTGTCCTGCTAAATTGCACTTTAAGGCAGAAATTTGTTAAGCAAAAATGTTCTGCTTTTAAGCAGCTCTATGAAATTGGCCTAGGGCATTCAGTTCAGAATTTCGTTATTTTAAATTTACCCAGTCAGTTTCCCTTGTGGTTTATTACTTGACTTTTAGTATTACGAGAGATCAGCTATTTCGCCATATTGGAGTGACCGGCGGAAACACATTGACAACTTGTATTCTGACTTCACCATACCCTACGTAGGGAGTGTAAGGTAAAACCCTGTTTTTATCAGAATGTTGGAGTGCCATGAGCGTCACTGAGTGATGGCTTTGAGCGCTATATAAGAAGCCATAATTATTATTATTATTATCTCATAGAACTGCTGAACAATTTTGTGCTATTAAGCAAAACAAGCAGGATTACAATAACAGATGATACATGTGACATGGGATTGTCACCTTGTTCTGGTAAGCTTCAATTTTGATGTGTTTAGCTAGTTTTGAAATCAAGTCCAAACCTCAAGTCTTAGACCACTCAGCCAATACACTCAACAAATGTTTTATAATAATTGATATCGCTTGAATATTTACAGAGATGATACCATCGAAATGATTGAAGAAGTAACCGTGGCTTCATTTGTGGGATATCTACGTTCCTGGTCAGCGTATCAAATATTCGTAGCACAGAACCCAGAGGCCCCTGATCCCTTGACTGAGTTTTCTCAAAGGTAGGTAGGCAGAACATACCTCTTTAACCTTAGAAGTCTTGGCTCTAGACTTTGCTCCTGTTTTTGGGTCAATATCTTTGTTCGGGGGTGCCAGTATGAAGCCATACAAAGTGGCATCACTATTTTATAGTGACGAAATAGGGAGACTGCCAACATAGAAGTAGATAGCTGTTGGTAGAGTGCCGGCATATTAATCTAGAGGTCACAGGTTCAAGTCCTGCTCTAGTCTGTAAACATTCGGTAAACGGCTCATACGAATATTAACATGCTGCTTGTCAAAGATTATAACTCGAATTTCTTTGTCGAACTTTTGACCACAGATTGCTGGAAATCCTTGATGCGGACAAGGAAGATGATCAAACAATCATAAGAGTCAAAGCTCCCGTCGTTTTACTTCTCGGGAGGAAACCTTCAGCATAAAACGAGCGACATATGACACGCCTTGTGGCTGGGCATGGTGGAGGGCTTACTGATGGGTCCTTATGGAGTCTTTTACACAGTGGACCAATGGACCCCACAAGGGAGTTCTTTGTTTAACTTGGACCCCACAGAGGAATTCTTTAGAAAAGGGAATAATAGAGCAACAATAGCAGGACCTTGCAAATCTGTGAGGTTGTGTGTGTATGGACATGGGTTTGGATAATTGGATGAATAACATATCATTATAGCTTTGTATCCTTGCTCTATGGTATAATGGTGGTAGCATTTATATCAATATTTTTCTAAACAGACAATCTTTGCTAAATTTACCACTCTGCGTAGTTTTATATTTTTAATATCTTGAAAAAAAACCCGATTGAAAACAAATACTAGGATGTAACACTGAATGAAACTATGCACTGTACAAACCTTTGTGAATGTCCAATGCCCAATGTTGAAATAGCAAAGTAGACATTCGCTGTACAAACCTTTGTGAATGTCCAATGCCTAATATTGAAAAAGCAAAGCAGACATTCGCTGTACAAACCTATGTAAATGTCCAATAAGGAAATAGCAAAGTAGACATATATAAATGTCCAATATGGAAATAGCAAAGAAGACATTCGCTGTACAAACCTATGTAAATGTCCAATGTGGAAACAGCAAAGTATACATTCGCTGTACAAACCTATATAAATGTTCAATATGGAAATAGCAAAGTAGACATTCACTGTAGGATGAATAAAATATCTTTTTATGTATAATGGTGGTAGCATTTATATCAATATTTTTTAAAACAGACATATAAAATCTTTGCTAAATTTACCACTAGTTTTATATTTTTAATTTCCGGGAAAAAAAACTATTAAAAAGAAATGTGTAACACTGAATGAAACTATGCACTGTACAAACCTGTGTGAATGTCCAATGCCCAATGTTGAAATAGCAAAGTAGACAATCGTCCAATATCGAAATGGCAAAGTAGACATTCGCTGTACAAACCTATGTGAATGTCCAATATGGAAAAAGCAAAGTAGACATTCGCTGTACAAACCTATGTGAATGTCCAATATGGAAAAAGCAAAGTAGACATTCGCTGTACGAACCTATAGGAATGTCCAATGTCCAATAGCAAACTAAGTTAACTTTCTAGTTATGAAAGCATACTGAGCATTTGTATGTAGACATTCCAAAGAAATGTTTTCTGATTTTAATTATTTAAAAAAAGATGATCTGTTGAGCCACTCCCTGGAAGAAACAAAAACACAATAAACAAAAACAAAAACAAAAAAACACCAAAAGACAAGGCATGAATTCTGTACAGAAAACAATTCCAGTAGTTTATTTAATGCAGCCACTTGTAAAATCCCCATATGGTTTGTTGGTTTGTAATAATTCGATTGAAATACGATGGTTTCACAAAACGACAAACAAATTATTTCTTTATGTACAAAAATGAAAACGCACAAACTGACTGTTTCCCATACACATAACAACAATCACTTTTGCATAATTTCTTTTCTGTGGTTAATACATGGAGAATGAGACAAACCGATCATTAAAATATCCACGAAACAATATGAAATCACACAATATTTTTGTTTAAATAGCTTACATAATTAGTATATCAATATTGCCGTGACAGCCAATGTGAATCAAGTCCACTTACAAGATCTCTTGGTATCTATATATCGGCCTATTCAAAAACTGCATAGTAGGGTTTGGGGGGTAAGCAAGTCTGGTAAACAAATATTGGACCCCAAGTCATAATCCTGCTTTGAAACATATTATAGCTTAGCAAAAGTCTTCCGTACGGAGGCAGGCCCCTTTGAAATTATAATTCTGCTTACCTTCCACAGATTATTGACAGCAAATTAATGTTAACTGCACAAATGCACCCACCATTGACTTGTTTAACAAAAAAATCATCTTGAGAAAATTTGCACACATTATAAACTTGGGTCCTAGAATAAACGTGCGATAAAGCCCGAATTTACAAGAAAATTAGAGATGATTTTTATAAAAAAAACCATACAGAATTGACTAGCCTGATACTTGATAATTTCCAGCGTCTTAAAGGTATTATACAGGATTGGTGGAGCTGACAAAATAGTCGCAGACAGTGTTCATGTTTTGTGTGATCAATTAAATACATGAAATAACAAACCTGTGAAAATTTGGGCTTAATCTGTTGTGCGAGTCAGGAGAAATGATGAAAAACCATGCACAATTATCAGCATGCAAGCACTTTGTCCTAAATTTGGGTTGAAACAACTAACATCAGCTCTTTTTTTTTAAAGGTTTTTAGATTAAGTTTTCTGGAATATGAATTCATTTCAGAGGGAAATAGTTCCCAGAATAGTTCTAGTACGAACTTCATGATCAGTAAGTTTTCAGACTAAAACTAAACAATGTTTTTTTTTATCCTTGCCAATCCTGTATAACACTTCTTAGCTGTGACCTTAAAGGTGCTGTGGGTCCCACACAAACCTAGTGCGATCAGTAGTTGCTTCTGACATCACTAGAACCAGCTGCATATCTAATGAGCTGTGTGTAACCAATCACAAAGACACGCTCGCTTCGCAAGTGAATTATTCAAAGTTCCGAGGCGACACTTTCAACATGCTCACAGTTCTCACTCGTGGTGTCACTACAGTTCTAAAAGCTATATCATCGTGGGTGGTTTCTTATTTTTTATTTTTTTTTTGTTTATTTTTACAAAATATTATAATAAATATATAAACCTATTGTGTACATAATTGAATAGAGACAAACAACACCTACATGCACCTATGGCTGAAAAATCTAACTTACAGATAAAACAAACGTTATTAGGACTGTACAAGTCTGGACAAATTGGTGCATTATTCTTATAACTTGTTTAAGGTGAAACGTTAACAATAATAAATCTATGTATTTCTGCAATTTACCAGTTCAATAACCCACTTGTCGGAGACCAGTGGTTCCATAGTCATAAAGCCATGCCAACCTGTTGTAATTGTTGGCGTCAAAAATGCTTTAGAGAACAAATTATTTTCATATCCTACTATCCCCAAGGAGCAGGAAATGCGAAGTATACATGACATTAAAACGCATTATATTATATGACATTTAAAGAGTCGTACTGTACAATTGTGTAAAAGAGGTTTTTGTTTTGAAACTGTTTTTAATCGATAAAACAAAATTATTCTATCGAACTGTATGATTTCTTTCGCCAATTACAAAAGTTGATTTCGAATGAACAAAAAGAAAGAAGAAAAAAAAACACTGAAGTGTAACTGAAATTTATTTTCTGAAACCAAATCTTAAAAAGTAATTTTTACTCAATTAAAAAAAACATCAATTACATAACAATGCAAATTATTTCTAGTTATTAAAACACAAGGAATAGATTTTTTATAACTATTGCTTGTGCAGGTGGTAATAATACTTCATAAACAACCAAAACAGTTTCTAAAAAAACACTCAAACCAAAATCAAACTAATAATTTTGTGGATTTCGGAAGTCATTCCTGTTTTGTAAAGAATAAAGCAATCATTGGTTAAAGCAAATATTTGGGAATATTGATCATGTAAAAATGGATGACAGTTTTGCGAAGAACAATTTCAATCATTCATGTCATAAGAAAGGATTATAAAAACCATTCAAAAATTATTTGATTCTGTGGTTTTCTGAACAGTTACTAAAATTTGTGTGAAAGAATATATTTTTATTATACTTCCGATGGTTGAGAAAAATCCACATTATTGGTAAAAATAACCATTTCCAAAAATTAGAAATATTAATAAGTAAAAACAGCAGTATAGTTTTTAAAAAGAAGCAGGTTCAATTTGTGTACACAAAAATGTTATAAAGCATTCTTTACACAATTAGATAAGACCAATTAAGCACCAAAAGTCATGAATTAAATACAAATGATTATAATAATTTAATAGCTTGAAATAAGTTTTCCTTTTGGTTACTCGGTCACGTTGAACCAACAAGACGGAGAAAAACCCACAACGGCAGACACTCCACGAAGTAGCCGACCAAAATATGTTCAAGCTTAGAATTAAAAATGCAGGCTGGGGAATGTACAAGATATCCCCACCAGCCCAACTGAAACAAAATGTGACCTGCAGACACAGACTGCGAGTAAAATGTGCTCTCTTTCTTGCCTCTTTTTTGTAGCGGAGACTTAAGTTAGTCATGGGGGAAAAGCTTCCCATCGACATCTGCAATGAGGGGGTGCAAACATCACTTAAAATATACTGGCATCTGGGAAAGTCAAATCCACAATGAAAAGTCGTTTCCAATAACCTCTCCAGCTTCACCTTTATCTTGTGGGGCACAGGTCACATTATAATTGTGTCGTCTATACACATTGGTCAATATAAAATAAGTCAACATAAATAAGCTAAGTCGTGAAAAAAAAGTGCACCATTAAAATTCATTCTACATTCCCGTTGCTGCAAATCCAGCCCTCTTAACTTGTGACTCTGCTTGTCATCTACACATATTTTATACATCGGTTCGAGTGCAGGCATTTTGAACTTCCGACAATAAACCTCTATCGAGTGGGTGGCCATCTTGGTCATGTTCCTGGAATCACAGGAGGAGAGTTGCCTCTCAAACATCACACAGTACCAGACTCCTTTTTTCTTTGTTTCCAGCATCAGGCCTTTTTTTTCGAATCCGAGGCTTAGGTTTTTGGCTCCAGCTTACTCACCATCCACCTGTTTTGAAGTCCTGTACCAAAGCCGCGGTTTCAAAAAACGGGCTTAGATTGTCAACAAACCAAGATGGTCGCTGCGGACATGGTCGACTGTTTCTCTTCATCTCACAGTTTTAATGATGTATTTCATGTAGTTGGGGGTGTTCCTATCACTTCATCCACCCTCTTTGGGGAGGTTCCACCCCCTTCCTTCCACATTTGGTTTTGATATACCTATATACACCCATAGACAGCCCCCTCCCCCTCAATTCACAGAGTGCATCCCTTGGCCTGGGTTACGCTGTTCTGAATTTGTTTACATAGTCGTCAGATACCCAGGCTAGCTTCAGTTTCATATCGTGTATATACATAAAAGTCAAGTCACCGACGTGATACCAAATTAATGTCCAATATCTGCTAAGTTTAGTGCTCTGTCAACAAATCCTCATGGATGTGCCAAGTGGAGAAAATAAGAAAAAACCATCGTTGAGATTAAGAGTGGGAGTGTACTTCACTCGCCAGGAACGCTTTCCCCCGGCACCGTTCTTGAGGGGAAATTCACCCAAAGTGGAGCGGGGGATAATGTGGTGGGTTTGTGACGGTTTCCGAAAGGCCTTCAGAGTTGACGAGGTGGAAGAAAAACGGGTTAATATACTGTCGTTTTGCAACTGTGCACGTTCTATTTACATTAAAGCTGTTCTTAAAATTGGATTTTCTGGAGGAGAGGGAAGTTTATACGAATGTGTTGGGGGGGGGGGGGGGGAGGAAATGCATGTTAAATTTTAAAACTTCTCACCCTAAACTGATCAAGCGGCAACACGGTGAAGCAGTTAAATGGAATGTGACCATTTCAAACCTACCATCTAACATTTCATTTATTTGAGGCTCATATAGTTGTGGTGATATCGACACTTCAATCAACCAATCACAAGGCTCGTAGACGACCATAAGTATTAAAGCAATATGATTGGTCGGTATTCAGGACGGTTTAAAAACATTTAAAATGCAAAAGTAAGAAGGACTATGAACTTTAAAAAAAAAAAACCCATGAAAATGGGTCTTGCTTCTGCCATCTCGTTGTGATTTTTTTTGAGTGGAAGAGATCGAGACTTGGTGTAGATATTAGCACGGTTCCACATCTGCAACTACAATCTGTAAAACACCTCATCTATTTGCAACTTCGCCCATCCCTTTCTCATGATAAGTCTAGGTGCTATGCATCTGGGTAACCGCAGAACGCCGAAGGCCTTTCTTCTCTTGCGTCGTCGTATAGATGTAGAGTATTTTCTTCAAGTTCGACGTCAGCTATGCAGCCCACAAAGGCTCGTCTGAAGTCAAACGGCACGTTAGATTGAAGATTTGAATGTCCACCTGTCAATGAGAAATTGAAAAAATAAAATAAAAACAAAATTCATCACCCGAGATTTTACTTAAGAACAAGATGTCGTCACAACCTAAAGAGACCCACGACATCCTCATTGGGATGTTCTGAGCCTGGACGCCAGGAGATCGTGTTCGTTCGGTAGGACTCATTCACTGGCCGGACAAGATCAACTGTCGAACCGTCTGAAACTTAACCTCCTTCATGGTATACAAGTTAGCTTTGTTTTGATCTGCCTGTCATTTGCCAGGCAGCTCTGCCAAGTTTGTCATAACGCTATTATTGACGCCAGATTCGCAGACTTGCCCAGTCCCTCCCAGTCAGTCGATGATGCGCCCTCTATCGGTGACTAATACAAAACTAGCGTTACCAATCAAGACTACCTATAAACCTATCTTGACAGACACTTAGCATCACAGAACTTGGCCTTGGGCTCCTTTGTTTTCCCTTACTTAAAGTTTGAAGACAAAAAGGTAATACACTGTATATTAATTTGTGATGTATTGACCCCTTGACCCTACAAACTCTGCCCTCAAACTACCTCCTTCTGCATTATACTTACCAATCCACATGATGCCATCTGTGTTTAAGAATGATGCCCCTGGCTTGGAGGTTGCCAATGAGGGCGCTTCATCATCTACTTGAATACTGCCCTCACGCTGAGCTCTGAAACAAACCACAAAAAAAATGTTGCAAAACTATTAATGACAATTCTATCAGAAGTTCTAAAGCATTGAGGTATGGTTTGAGCAACAAGGCATTCATTCCGACATCTCATTTAAATTTGACTAAACTTGCGAAAGTCAGGACCAAAATGTTCCAACAGTTTTTTGTACAAATCTTGGGCAGAAACCAATGTTCAAGATACAAACTCATGGGTTACGCAGTAGACAAGACAACCATGTCGCCCATAAGCAATTTCTTTGTAAAAGGACGATTGAGTGAGACAGCTGAGGTTGCTTCTTTATATATGGCGCGTCATGGCAGCGCATTTTAAGAGCACCGGACTCAAGCTCTGGTGTTTCTGATCAGCAGAGTGTGGGCTCGAGTACCGGTCTTGACACTTGTGTCCTTAAGCAAGGCACATACCATTGTTGCTTTGCCCTTCGGATGGGACATAAAGCGGTAGGTCTTGTGTATTGTGTAATGCATGTAAAAGAACCCAGTTACATTTATTGATAAGAGAAGGGGGTTTGCCCCGGTGTTTCTGGCAGTGGCTGCTGAATGCGCCGCAGCACCTTGTAAACCATTGCAAGGTTCTACATAAATTGATAACATAATTACTTTTAAAAAAAATCAAAAACCTGTCTTAAAATGTTTGGGTTTGAACAAAGAAAAATTGACTGAAGCGGGACTTGAACCAACGACCTCCAGATTAACGTTCCGGCACTCTACCAACTGAGCTATCCAGCCCTATGTTGGCGGTCTCCCTATTAGTCAATATCTTTGTTCGGGGGTGCCAGTCAGAAGCCATTCAACCGTTAGCTGGCGTGTAGCCAGGGATCACACCCAAGTTTACGATAATCGGAGGTCGTTGGTTCAAGTCCCGCTCCAGTCAATTTTTCTTTGTTCAAACCCACATATTTAAAAAAGTTACCCAGTCAGTTTCTCTTGTGGTTTATTACTTGATATTTAAAATGTTTCTGTACCTTATTTGGTAGATACGGGTGCTATAAAATATTCAACAATTAATGAATAATTTAAATGAACAGCCTCGCATCCTTTGCCGTTTCCTGACTACCTACCTGGATATGGTGACTGTGTGCCACCGGTCGTCGCTGACTGTTCCCGGTGCTCTTATTCTCTTAACACCACTTCCTAAGTTATAACCAAACTCAACGCTGCCATCCACGACGGCCAGGGCGATGAAGTCGCCGCTCGCTTGATTGATGCTGTTGTAGAGCAGCAGACCGGACTGCTGCAGTGTCCGGAAACGTAGCTTGATGATGTTGGTCATCTGAGCTTTTTTACTGAAGTGGGAGAGACAGAGAGAGAGAGAACAAATTTAGACTATGTCCTCATCGACCCCTTCTTAGATCAAAGCATCCATTTGCTTGGCACCAATACTTGCAGCTCTGTCCTGCAGTCACTCTGTGGACATTCCTTTGTTCAACACTGTGTGGACGTGTTTAAGTCCACATAGTGAAGTCATTATATATCTCTGTTATTTCAACATGCAGAATTTTGCCTCATGGACTTAATGCCTTAATACTTGGAAAAAGTAGAAAAATCCCAGAGTTCTGCGAAAAACATCCACAGGCAAATCATTCGAACCCACAACCTTTGCATTGCTAGCATCGCAACGATGCAAAATTAACATCTATTAAATTGTTGCGGTACCCGTCGCTAAAACAGAGGAGTAAAGGCAAAAACATTATATTCTTTATTTACGATGCAAAATTAACATCTAGAAAAATCTTATCAAGTACAAGGGCTGACCTACATGTACACATGGTGTAGACTTTACTAGATTTTTCAGCCTATTTAATCAGAGTTTTCCTGATTTTTCCGAGGGGAGGAAAAAAAAAATCGGAAATCAGATGAAAGTAGGGCGAGTATCATGTCTAGTTAATACTTACATTTGTAGTGCTGTGTTTGGATAACTAAAGTAACTTCTCCCATCAAAGGACACCGGTGCGTTGGTGTCTGGCCGTTCAGTGACTGGCTGAAGACCGCCCTCATCTGCAAGACAAAATGAAAACAAAATATCCATGAAATTGTCCTATCCGGCCCTTTTCTGCCTCTAAACAAAAAGTGTTCTCCATAAAACAACTTAAGTCTATAACATTTTGACAAATCAAACCACTATCCTATTGACAATTGTTTTCTTATTTGTAAATAATAATAATAATAATAGAACGTTCTTATACAGCGCATTTCAGGACCGAAGGCGCTCTCAATGCGCTGAACAAATAAGTTAATAAACAACAGTTTGTACATGTGTGATGAAAGAGCAGTGTATTAGAAACTACTCTCAAATAAGTAGGTTTTCAGGCAGTTCTTAAATGATTCCAGTTTAGTATTAGAGCGCAGTGTTTCTTTAGTTATTGGTTTGTTTTATTTATATGCAAAATTTTTCAGCAAAGTGACAAACAATTTGCAGGCTGGGATAGTTTATCATTCAGCACGGGCCAGACAACGGCTCTTGTGGTGTGATGGACAGTGGGAGGGTTAACCTTGTTTCATCCAAATTGACTTTAACGCCTACCTCCACCGGATGTTGAGGCTTCGTTCGATACGCACTTGCTTCCTAAAATCTGGCTTCCTGGTAGGCATTCACATGTGTAGCGTTCCCCATTAGGTACACAGACAAAGGTGTGCATGCACGGTGCGCCGACACATGGGTGCTCCACGAATGCCTCGATGTTGACTTGGTTCAAGGCGGCCTGGATCAGGTCAGGAATTTCCTCACGGTCGACGGCAAACTACGACAGGAGGCAAAGAGTTCAAATTACAAGAGGATTTTGGAGTCACTATTGCCTTGTCTTATGGAACTTTCTTCTTAGAGAAATACAATCTGAAAAGACTACTGGGCGCTGAGGAGCTAAGGAGAGGTTTCAAAGTCAAATTAAGTTTTGTGATGCTCCCACTTTCCAATAGAAAGAGTCCTCATGAAGTATAACCAATAGTGTCTGTATGCATGTGTGAATGTAATTAGCATATTTCTAGGCCTACGAATACTTAAATTCAATGCATATTTATTCCATGTTGGGGATAACAATAACATATAGGCCTACAAGTTGATAACAATAAAAAATAAGTAGGAATGCAAGAAACAAATGTATATGTAAATAAACATGAAATCTACGGCTATTACAAATATCAAATGTAACATTATATATTATCATGGCCAACATATGAATTTGAAAACCAACATTGTGAAGACTCTGCCACAAGAGCAGAGCTGCCATTGTTTGCATCTTGCAATCAGGGAGATTTTGTACAACAATCAGGGAGATATTTAGAATTACATTCAACATAAATGGGGAAAAATTGTCCTCAATCACAGAGATTTTTAAGTTTGTTCATCAGACCATGGAAAGATTGGTTTATTTTTCAGTGAACTTTCTGCAGAATGAGGGAGTGTCGACACCTGTAAAAGAGCAGGAATTTAGCATTTAGTAATAACTTTAGAAACGGAACACAAGAATAACACCAAATAGGGTCCGACTACTACGATAAATGAAGAAAATTTTTCAATCCATCAGAGGTTCTCCTCTGTAGCTAAGATACTTCAAATTCAGATCTGCACTCCTTACCATTTTGATACCTCCAACAAAGCCGTCTGTGATGCCAGCCTTCCTGGAGAGGTGGGAATAGTTATCGGTTCCACCAATGAAGAGACTTTTCTTGAGGTTAAGCTGTTTCGCTGATCCCTGTCAAGTCAACGAGAGCACAACAAAATACTAGAATCAACTCAGTTTAACAAAATAAAGTCAACACTAACCAACTAAGAGCAAGTTCGAGTGCGCACCATGGTTAACTATTAACGGTCAACTATTTTGACTAGAACCTAGACTAGTTGACCATTGGTTGACTACTGTGGTCGACCATTTTGGAACCAGCCTCAGGACCACGGTTTCTTTCCTGGTCCAGGTAGCCTTGTTTTATGCTAACCCGTGTAAAGCACAGAAGGGAACCAGTGACACTATAGCGAAAAGGCGGAAGGCAATGAAAGTGTGGAATATCGTACCGATGGTTGGCTAGACCTCCAAATGAGTGGTTCGAGTGAGTATGTAACTGCGCATGTAACTGTGCAGGGGTAATACCCGTGTGTGCACTCTAAATTGCTCCAAGGGTCCAATACAGAATGATCAATGTTTTAAAATTTCAATAATTTTTACAAAATTGCTTTGAGAATAATGGAAAAGGACCAGCGAACGGGATGCCCACTATCGTCTCAAAAAATCTTCCGTTGCAAAAGTTTATGCAAAAATAATTGTTGGTTTTTTTATTTGGCTCATCATTGGGATCTGGGAAGTGGATTTTTAATTTTTTTGATTTGATGAATTGGAACCATTTTGGTTCCATTTATACAAAAACTTCTCTTTGGCATTGAAAAAACATCGAAGCATTAAACCAGGTAATAGTAAACACTGAATGTCCACTACTTCAACATGAAAACTGGATTAAGCAAAACTAAAGCATTGTACAAAATACAGAACAGTCACGAAGAAGACTGGAATGTTGGCTTACCAATGATTCTCCCATGGCAACCATGATGCCATCGATATACAGCATCCCATCAATCTTCATTCTGGTAGCTTCGACAATATGCCACTCATTCAGACTCACTTTCTCTGGGCTCCTGTAAAGAAAAAAACAAGCAATACCAAAAATCCTTAAGAGTGTGTCTGCCATCTTATACAGGGTATCTGCACACCACAAAAAGGACTCTTTTAAGACTCTTTTAAAGCCACCCTTAGCAACATTTAACACCAAAAGTAAGTGAATAAAGCAGGGGAAACAGCTATACCCTGTCACACTTTATGTTACTTTTTTACATGCAGCGAAATTAAGTTCTTTACGAGCTGAGAGGAAAATTCATTTCACGCTTAACACATTTTTTTTTAAAGACCTCAAATAACTGAATTAAATGATTGACAAGGCCTTAAATTTGGATAGTTCAATTTATGACTTAATAATACAATTTAAGGATCCACAAAAACCCTGTCATAGCACTTTGCCTTAATAAAATCCTTGAACAGAAATGAATTATAAAAAATAAAAAAATATTGTTTTCTCTCTTTCTGGAATTTTACAACAACAAAATATCAAATAGTGTTTCCAAACTACAGTCATTTTTTCATTTTGTTTTGTTGTGGAGGAGGGAGGAGATATCCGGACATTTTTCTAACATAACTACCTAAAAAGATCCTATTAAAAATATCGGCTCTTCTACTTTATTTAAGTTAAAGCAACGCCCACAGATTCACAGAATTAGAGCCTCACTTCCACTCCAGACTCTGCTGTAACATTAGGCTTTCAAGTAAAAAAACAAAACTGCTGGGAAAGATGGACGTAAGGTCAAATGTAAGGGATGAATAAAACAACGATGGTTTTCTTTACATTTGGGTAAACAACGCAAAAGAACACTAATGGCTAACAACGCAACATAAAAACTTCAAGCAAAGGATTTGTTGGCTTGCGCCGCCGATAATTGGATCAATTTTCTCGAAATGTAAGGGATGGATAACTGAACACAACAATTGTTTTGTTTTCATTTATTTGGGTGGGCAGCAGAAAATAACACTAATGGTTAACAATGCCACATAAAAACTTCAAAACCCAATAAAAGAATTTTGCTGGCTTGCGCCACCAACAATTGGTTTGGTTTTCTTGAAGAATGTTTCAAATCTTGTTCCTTCTGGATTGAATTTTGCAGAGTTGCCAAGCGCACTGACTTGCTTAGCACAGTCACGGTTTGCTAAGCAGCAAACGCAGATAATATTACCTGCATTTATCTCCAAGCAAGCTTGAATCCTCGATTCTGATTGGTCGACCCACAGCGACAAGAAGTGTGATATAAAGCTTTATTGGATGCCCCATATCGCATCCTGTGTATTGCGCTGCTCTAGCTCCGCGTATTGCGCTATTTTAAGTTGTTCGCAAAATGTACAGCTGTTCCAACACCGCGTAGTGCATTAAGCTGTGCGTCAAGTTTGCTTGAAGATAAATTTGTTATCACACCCGCGCTCCTGGAATAGGGAACAATATATCATATTTGCATTCAATATCCAACTTGGCCTTTGGCCTTGTCGGACGCAAAAGTGCTATATTTTTCCGCATTCCACGAGTGCCCGTTTGATAACTAATAACGTCATGTATACAGAGTCATGCAGTCAACCGACACAACAAATGGAATTTCAAACAAAACGCTTTTGACTGCACACACAAATACCTTAACACATGTAGCTCGCTGTCCAGTATATAGTTAGGACTAGCAGAGAGGATGAGAAGGTGCGATGAAATGGTACAATTTTGTTAGACAAAAAAGAAGAAGAAATGTTAGTAATATGAAACACATAAATGGTGACTGTAATGATTAAGAATGATCTTGCTAAATGTAGACAGAGAAAACATTCTGCACTCTAAACATTTCAAAATCAAGCACTTAAAACAGGTTACTCAAGTTCAGGGCTGAATAGAATGGGGAGGGGGATTAAGAGAAAAGAAAATTTAAAAAGTAGAAAGATGACTATTTAATATTGCATTTAAGTAATAATAATGACAGTACTGGTATTTTATATAGTGCTTTATCACACCCCTAGGGCATATCAAAGCGGGCAGAATTTTTTTCCTGCAAGGTATGCGGAGCTACGTTTTGAAGTATGAGACCTATTCCTTTATAGCACTATGTAATGGTTTACAAGGTGCTGTGGCGCAATATGCTGCCGATCAGACCGTGAACAACGGGGCGAACCACTTCTCTTTTCGATAAGTGCACTGGGCTCTTTTACGCGTATTACACAACACACAGGACCTACGGCTTTACGTCCCATCCAAAAGATGCAGCGATCATGGTTAAGTGCCTTGCTAAAGGTCCCAATTGTCAAGACCGGGACTCGAACCCACACTCTGCTGAGCAGAAACACCAGAGCTTGAGTCCGGTGTTCTCATCCGCTTGGCCACGACACGCCAGAATAAGGACAGGTTATAAGAAGTAGGGAAGCAGGGTATAGATAGTTAAGTCCAAAATAAGGCAGTACATGGGAAGAAGCTTGATGAGTACCACAGAGTATTGGGTTTGGGGACAGCTACAATATAATGATGTGAATGAGCAGAAAAACATGTGGTGTGACCAAAGGTACAGTAATGTGGGACAACCAGTGACAGTCCGTTGAAGCACCTATTCTACAACGAATATTTGAACACAATGAACGGATTTTATAAAATTATGCTGAATCTTGCATGGAGTAGACTGAACAAGTTAGTCATAACATGATGAAGGAAAAGAAGTGGTGAAAAGATTGTTTGTACCAAAAATGGAGTCTAAACAATTTATAATTATTTAATGGTTAAAGCTTTTGCACGGATCGAAAGAAAAACTTTAGTTGTAAACTTGCGGGTGCAATGATGTATAAAACTCTTTTGGGGGGAAATGTTGGTTCTGAAAAGAGACCACATCGGTTCTTCGAAGAACCAACACTCCTCCCTAAAGATTGTTATACATGGTTGTACCTGCAAGTTTACTACTATAGTTTTCCTTATAATGTTTCTTTTAGTTTTCCCCAAGATGTCATCTGCCTACCTGATTTCAGCAGTCCCCGAGCCCAAATTATAGCGGAACTCCAAATATCCGTCCACCAAGTTGAGCGAGATGAAATCCCCATTGCCGTTGGTGCTCTGCCCGTTGTAGAAGATCATCCCGTTGGGTTTGGTGGCAAGGAACTCCACCTCAATCGTTATGCTGGTCGGAGCTTTCAGTCCAGGCAACTCAATGAACGAGTTTCCGTTGAAGCCGGGAACGAAGGGGATCGCTGGTTCCGGAACTATTTCTATGGATAATACAAAATTAGGGGTTGAAAGAAAAAAAATTTGACTAGAGAGGAACTTGAACCTGCTACCTCCGGATTAATGCGCCAGCGCTCTACCAACTAAACTATCTACCCCTATGTTGGCGGTCTCCCTATTTTGTCAATATCTTTGTTTGGGGTGCCAGTCAGAAGCCATTCAACCTGTAAATGCCCTACAGCCAGGGATCACACCCAAGTTTACGATACAACCTGGGAAGCGGCAGCCACGGGATCACCTTAAGGGGATGCGACTTTTTACTATAAATATCAAGTAATAAACCACAAGGAAATATCTTTCTTTTTTTTATCAATCACATTCTAAGACAATCATTTTGTCAAGGGGCCTGAGATTTATTTTTCAGGGGGAGGCTGGACTTCCACTGGGGTCAATTTCACAAAACCCTTCCTAACTTAGGACTAGTCCTAGGCAATGCTAGGAGATAGGACTAGTCCTAAGTTAAGACCAGTTACTGGTCCTAACTTCAGATAAGACTAGTCTTATCTCTTTGTGAAATCGACCCCTGATACCATATTTCATCATACAAGCTGTCATTGAAATAATTATCTTACCTCTATCGCACATGTCACCCTTCCATCCTGTTGGACAATCACACCGGTACCCTCCCTCCGGCAGTGGTGTACACGTCGCTCCAGTGTGACACATGTTACCCTCACATGGGTCAACAAATACATCGCCACAGAGAGGACCTAAAGAAGTCAAATTCAAAAGCAAACCAGTTTCACGGTCAGGTAATTTTCATCACATACTGAACTTCTCTTTTAGAAGGAGTGTTGGCTCTAGGAAAAGCCACTGGTTTGTTATTGACTTTTCAAACAGTCAGGAATGTGACAGGCTGTTGAAAAAAAAAAGCCTGAACTGTGAGCGCAAAGCGTGAAAGCTTGCGAGGGTGAAAAACTTGCGAGCTCGAAGCCTACTTACATGCATTTACCTCTTGTTTTAAAAGCCCTATATCTCTGGGGCATTCTATTTGGTTTTATCTTCATGTTTTTATGGTCTTAAAAAATAAATAAATAAAAAATTATAATCATTATTTTATTTATTTTTATTTATTTATTTAATTTCTAATTTTTATTTTATTTAAAAAAATATATTTTTGGGGTTAAAAAAAAAACCCCAAAACAAAACGGATTTCCGGAAAAAACAAAGAAATCACATCCCTGAACAGTGTACTCAGCTCGCCTTCACAGGTTACCAGGATTTTTGCTTCTGCGACAGCAGAGCTCCAAACATTTCCATCGTGCAATCAGGGAGACTTTTAGAATTGCATTTAACATAATAGAGAGTTTCCATAATCAGGAAGTCTTTTTTAAATTTGTTAATCAGAACAAGGAATGATTAGGTTATTTTCAGAGAACTTTCTGAAGAATCAGGAAGAGTTGGCAGCTCTGCTGCATATCCGTACTTCAAGTTACTAAGCATTCTTTTAAACTCAAAGCTAGTGTAGAAATTCGGTGCTTACTCTGTAATCGGACAATGGTAACCTGAAGCCTAATGTTCTGTGGTAAACCGGTAAGCAGAGCCATTAAATGGTGCCCTGCTGCGTCAAATCACTCCAGGATACCAAATCAGGATATTAACTTCAGTTTAAGTCAGTCAGTCATAATAAATATACATCTTAGCAACCCCATTGTTTGTAAAGTTATAACTGGAAGTCAATGGCATATAAATATACATAAATAAAATATACTTATATAAAACTAGTAGGGGAGATGGCCTTTGCTTTCGATCCAAACTGGACCTTCGTCAGAGGCATAAACAAGAACAAACACAAACATATCCATTTATAGGAAAAAGAGGAGCAAAGGATTAAGGGAGAGTGTCCAAATAAATACACAAACAAAAACTGCTTTGAAATTTTTATTTTTTTTCTCTGAAGCTTTGTTAAATTGTCTCTTTGTGAAATATTTCGAGAAATACATACCAACAAATCCTTCCACACATTCACAGCTGAACTGCTCAGCAGTGGTGGGTGTACACGTAGCGTTGTTCAGGCATGGTTGTACAAGGCAGGGGTCGTTTCCGCACTCGCCGACGTTGGCCCCGTACAGGATGGCTCCCGCGGGATGGTAGACGTCCAGGGTTTTGCCGTTGACTTCCAGGTAGCCGATACACCCTACGAAACCCTTTGTGGCGCCAGCTACTCTGTAAATCCTACAGTTGACAGACAGAAACACATTCATCCATTCATTCAGGAATGGTAATTTTTCACATTCCCCAAAAATTTAAAACAGATATAAGGAGCACAATGTACATGAAACGGATCATGCACACAAAATTCCAAAGCTTGTGAAGGAAATGCCTCTTCAACATCAATTTCAGGCCTGGCATTGCATGGAGGCCATGGAGGCCATGGCCTCTGTTGCCCAGAGTCTTGGCCTTGGTGCCCCTTCAAAAGTTCCCACAGGCTTTAAGAATCTCCAATGGAAGTGCCCTTTGCAAAATGAAAATGGCCTTGCCCTCTCAAAGATGAAACTCCAGACCAGAAATCAAATAACTTATTTACAGAGAAGAAAAATTCTAACAACACAAGACAAGTCAAACAAGCACTCGCATGGATTCTCTGCTAGAATCAGCAGAGGAATCTTAGAAACTGAGATTAGGTAGTTGAGGTAAAACTGTCTATAGGAAGAACACTTACGCTTCTTTGTCTTGGGGAACATCGCCGATGAAGAGGTCGTTCGTAAGGGTCAGCCCAGAAGACCCGGCATTGCTGGATCCCTTAACCGGTGTCTCTCCATCCACGCTGATGCTGCCATCGCGCTTATCACGGCTCACGCGCACCGTGTACCAGTGAAGTGGTTGGATGGTAACCGTGCTCCGGATGACCACAGCGTCACTGGAGCCCAGGTCAAACCTCATGGAAGAAAGAGTGAAATCACAATTAGGGTTTTGAAAAAAAAATCAGAAGCTAAACGATATGGCTGGATGATGGAGCAGTTTGCTTTGGAAGTCTTGTTGGTATGCTTTAATGCAAGAAAATGTGAGGATATGCACCAAATAGCAATGCATACAAATCATAATACAAGTTTTGAAGCTATGATCAAAGTATGACAACAGTATGTGGGGCGACTCTAACAATCTGACACAAATCAGCCATCTTTACGGGCATTTTGGAACACACAGTCATGCGCTTGGCACGAGAACGGCGCAGCACGCCCACATTGCACAAATCTCATCGGACAATTGGTTAGTGCACAACTTTGAGCGCTTGATGTGCCTGCCAGCCAAAATGCAATTTGCCCATAAAGATGGCGTCTACTGGGAACTATCTATTGACTGAAAAATGGTATACATGTACTTTCAACAAAAGCACGAACAATCAAAGATGTGACCAAGACCTGTTTTTCTCTTACAATGGTACAATGTAAGCCGGTGGACCAATCTTTATTTCTAAGTAACATGGGATGTTTGCGCACAAGTCACAAGTGTAATCGTGTGGAACTCCAACAAAGTGAACGGAAACAGATGATCAAAGAATATTACGCTAATCTCAGCAGAGCAGAGCAGATTTGTGCAGAAATGATTTCTCAAACTTGACTTCAATATAAACAGGTTAGTAAAGACCTTATGCATATGACATCATTTGAGTAGGGCCCTCACGTTGAACAACAACGAGGTTGCTCATTGGCTCGTCCTGTGAGCTGCACGTACAAATGTACGCGTTTACCTCCAAGATGGCGGCGGGATGACGTCAACGCATAAGGTCTATTGTAATTCTGACATGTGCATACATTAATGTATCACTCTGTAGATAGAGGTCTATGTGGCCCTTCCATGGAAAAACAGCCTAACTCAAAAATTTGCTATTTTGAGAAAAGCAAGTACAGAGATAAGCTGTTTTGCCATTAAAATCCGACGAAAGTGTAAAAAGAGGCTGAGATAGGACATGTTATATTCAGAAACCATACAGAGTATGCCTTTAAAACTTTGAAATGGAAAAAGCACCCTCAATTTACCCGGAAATGATCTGATGTAAAAAGCAAAAAAAAAATTGAGTTGGGCTGTTTTGCTATGGAAGGGCAAGCAGGGGCACAAGACAAGATGGTACTATGTGGTGCGTAGAGACAAGCCATGCAAATTTGTGCTTTTTGTTGTTAGTGCAGTTTCAGAACCATTAAGCCCTAATGCTCAGATCAACAGGATTTGATCTTCTCAGACAACATGAGAAGTAATGAGCCCACAAGGCAAACTGACTGGGTAGATTTTCAAATAATTTCGGGTTGAAGCAAGACAAATTGACCAGAGCGGGATTTGAACCTGCGACCTCTGGGTTGTTTGTTTGTTTGTTGGGGTGTTGGGGTGTTTGTTTGTTTGTCTGTTTGTTTGTTTGTTTTGGAGGGGGCGGAGGTGGATACTTATGTACAAGAACAAAAAAAGCGTGCTAAAGTATGGGAACTCATCAGGCATGGTATATGGAGTCGAATAAGAGCAATAGGCTGACTTAATAGTTCTGAACAATGTTAGCAACATGGTTAATAGCAAACTAAAATGGTTGACTGAAACAGTTTACCTTGGGGTTACCTGGGGTTGTTTAAGTAGGCGTTTTAGGTTAGCTGTCAAGTTGCAGGAGTAGGGGGGAGGAAGCGCGTCATGCTTCATCACCACTTGGCAAAATCACAACAACAACAGAATTTCAATACTCACTCGGGTGCGACATTGTACCTTAGCTCCACGGAACCGTTGACGATCGCGAGCGAGATGTAGTCCCCGCTCTCGACGCTGTCTTGGCCGTTGAAGAGGAGCAGGCCCTCGGCCTCCTCCGTCTGGAACTCCAGGGTGATGTCGACACTGAAGAAGGCTCGCATCTTGGGGAAGGCGAGGTAGGAGAGCTCAGACAGAGACGGAGTCATGAAGGTCACCGCTGAAAACAGTAAGAATGTTTACGTCGCTTAACCCATTGTATTTAACATGATTTTACAAGGCACGTGTCCTTTTTAATAATTCAATTCAATTCAACATTAATCTACACTGGTGAAAAAGAAAGCAACATTTTGAACAATTATTTAAATCAAAGACAATCACGAACTGACCGCACAAAAGTATTAATAACAATGAAATGGATGAGGAGCAATCGAATATAGGGGCATTTTCAGAAGCCAAAAGGAGGCTTGTATTAAAATGCCCATTGACAGATACAAACCGACACAATGTACAGCAAAAACAAAAGCCACAAACAACAAAATACTGACAATTTAATCATCCTGGAGAGAGCTCGATATAAATTAGATAAATTATTATTATTACTAACGATCGTTTAATATACATGAAAGACCCCAAAAACCAGCTAACTACAAAGAAAGACAAGAGCACCAAGTGAAAAATACAACTTTATGCTTTCTTTACTCTCAATCATGATATCATTTTTGGTCATACCTTCTTCGCAGACGGGGCCGCCCCATCCGATGGGGCAGATGCACACGTAACCCTGGGATGAAGTTTCTTTCTCAAGACAAGTTCCTCCGTGAAGACACGGTATTCTATCGCAAACAGGCACCGGGGCGGGCTCAGTCGCTGGTGGAAAAAATGCAAAACAGTTACATACACGTAGAAAAAAACCCAATATTTAATCTTTATATTTTATGGAGATTGCACAGCCTATTTTTTTTTCAAAACTTGTTCAGCTGTAACTTTGATAACTCTTGAATTTACATAAAAAATTATGACACAAATTCGTAAAAAAAATTCCCATATGACCAAGGTATTTTCTTGCCTGCCCGAGATGCCCTGGAATGTACAAGGTCACTCTTTCTGTAAACTAAGGGCCTTGTCACACGAGGCAACTTTTACAGGCAACTTGGAGGCAACCAACTGCAGTGCACGCTACAGGACCACTTTGGTAGCACAAGAGTCATTTTTCAAACAATGTCTTACGACCCCCAAGAAAAATATATGAACATTGAAATGTGAATGACTTTTCTTCATGGAGATTGCCTGGAACTGGCTGCCTGAAAATTGCCTCGTGTGACATGGCCCTAAGGTTACACGGTCTATAAATCAGGGAAGAGATTGGACGAAAGTGAACATTCTTGAAAAATTGCTTATAGGTCTGGGTTACCCTTATTCTAGACCCGGCACCTCTCAAATGTTACCATTAAGTTGGAGGTTTTACAAACTCTGTGCATCACCGGAAATACAAAACTATAGGTTTGGACACTATTTGGACCCTACTTCTTTTTAATTGGCAAACGGCTGGCCTAATTCAGTGCAACTTACTTTGTACTGGTAGTTTTGTGGTCAACTCAGGCACAACTTGTGTTGTTGTCAAAGGCGTGACGGTTGTCGGATCCATAGAACTGGAGCGGAAAAATGTTGTCAAGGTGTCCGTTGGAGGCATTGCGGACGCTTTCGTTTCAAGCTGGATGGTCGTGGTTGAGGTTGTCATCGTGGGCGTAGGGGGGAGAGATGTTAAGGGAAGACTTTCACTGGGTGGGGTAGTCATGGCTGGCATGGTCTGAGAGTTTGAACGGGAAGCCATTGTTTGGGAAGTCATACTCGTACCGGAAGTCGGGCTGGTACGGGAAGTCATTGTAGTACCGGGAGTCATGCTGGTACTGGAAGTCGGTACGCTCGTTTCATCCACGACCCGCACAGTCGTCTGCGAGGGATTGGTGCTTGTCCGTGACAACGGGAAATTGTACTTCGTGGATGCTTCGTTCGTCTTAATAGACTCATTGCTGTCGACGGCGTTGGACGTGCTGTCGCTCATCACAGCGGTCCTAGGCGCCGTCTGACTTGCAATTTGTGGCCGGGTTATGGCTGGGTCGTCTGAAGGCGGAGACTGAATGGTCGTCGCATCGGGAGGCATTTCAGTGACTGGAGAAGATGCCATGGTCGGACTGGACCTTGGAGACGATGATCTCGTTGTGGACATTGTTGGGACAATTTTAGCAGCTGTGAAACAAATGATAGAAGTACTATTAGCACCATGAATGATGTTTGGCAAATTTTTACTGAGTACAATGGCTGACATTCGTGTGGTGTAGGATTCGTAGACTTTTCAGTCTATTTAGTAACAAATTTAGGGTGACAAATGAGGACTTAAGAAAGAAATCAAGACTGCAGGATATTACTATGACCAAAGATGTAGAGATGGGCAGGTCACCTAGCAAGGAGGTGTGACAACAGGTAGGCATACAAAACAATCAATTGGGCTCCCAGAAGACAAAACAGAAGATGGAGAGATGAAGTAAGAACATAGGGGCATTGCTTGGCAACAGACAGCTCAGGATAGAGTGAAATGGAGAATTGATGAAGAGGCTTTCCTCCTGCAGTGGAGTGAATTAGGCTAGAAAGAAGTAACAAGTGGCGTGTCATGGCCTATAGCGGTTAAGAGCACCGGATTCAAGCTCTGGTGTTTGATCAGCAGAGTGTGGGTTCAAGTCCCGGTCGTGACACTTGTGTCCTTATGCAAGACACTTAACCATGATTGCTTCGTAAAGTTGGGGAGGTAGTGCTTTCTGCTCTACCAGCCAGGCTTCTGATGGATGATACCAAAGCCTCCATCCGTATGGACTGTAAAGGGGGTAACCCTGTTTCAGCCCCAGGAGTAGGTGGCAACGACCCCTGGAAAAAATATTTGATTGTAGCCTACACCTTGAAGTGGCCTTCAGGCCTTGTATGTCTGGCGACTTGCATAAAATATTTATATAACAAAATAAATAAATAAAAAATTGCTGATTTTTCCGAGGGCAAGAAAATCGGAAACCAGACTAAAGTAGGAATAATAACATGCCTGCAGCACGCTGGAAACTACTTTCAACACCGCGATCAAACTTGGGTAAGAATACTTTGAACTTAAAGCAGACATTTACTCACTTGTCATGCCCGGCAATAGAGGGCAGCCTTCCCCTTCTGGGTTGGTCTTGGGGGTTTCCTCATCGTCGCAGCAACCAAACTCGGACTCCAGACATTCCAAAGACACAGTCCTGGGCGTCATGACAACAGCTAAAATAACCCCCAAATAGAAAAAAACAATCTTTGTAAATAGTGATGTTTACAACCTCATAAAGCTATTTGGCACAGCAACATTTTTTACATGAGCGAATTATTTTGTTTCTAAGTTTTCCTTAATCCAAACCGTGTCACCAATTTTCCAGAGAGCTGCTGCTCAAAAAAATTTGAACATCAAACAGTTTGACACAGAAGGGCCAGGTCACCATCCAAAATCCAGTGCATTTTACACAAGTCAATGCTGGCCCCGTGCAGTTTATCTTAAGCGTTGTTAATTTTTCATGCTACTTGGGTTTTTTCTTGCTACTCTGGCTTTCTTTTGTTGCACAGCAGAGCTATTAAAACCAAACATAAACATCAAGTAAACAACATTCAGAGGTTACTATTTTTTTTCAATTCAGTCGCTTTGGCTAAACTTGCAAAATTTGGGTCCCGAATTCCCCCCAAAGTTTGGTAACAAAACCTAAGAAGAACCCTGTCATCTCATTTTGGTAAAAAAAAAAAGTAATTTTATTTATTTATTTATTTCTTAATTCTGGTTGTGAAGCCAAGAATTCTCATAAAGGCGAACTTAATCTGGACAGTGGTTCATGCAGTATGGGGCATCTTAAAAGGTGTTCCTTGGTTTGTGGCTGATCTGTGCCACACTCACAGCAACAAAAGTACAACAAGACTTGTAGTTTGTTGTAGTTGTAGTTTTGTCTTTTAATGATGTATTATAGTTGCAATTCAGTTTTTATGCTGTGATGACTATTGTGAATAAACCTTTTATCTAACTATCTAAGACTTGGACTTACTCTCACAGACACCCCTGGCGTATAGTCGAAGATCTCTTTGCAGCCGGCAGGCGAAGACTTTCATCTGGCACTCATTGCCGTACGTCTGTCCGTCCGTGCCACACACCGGCTCGAACAGTGCCGGGCATTCTGAAGGACAGACACAGGTAGCTAGGCCGTCCATGAAGGTACAGGTGGCGTGGAAACGGCAGTTGAGTTGCTCGCAGAGATTAGAAGTGTCCTCCACTTGTGTCACAACTAGATTGGATACAGAAATGCTCGTTTACGAGAACATGGCAAGATGCCTAATCTGAAAGTCGGACAGGCCTCGAAATAACCCCACGGCACCCACAGCAATTGCCGTGGTGCCCTGTGCTTTTGCTGTGGTGCCCTTTGCAAAGTTCCAATACAAATTTACATTTTCCTCATAGAGTGCCCCTTACCAGAGGAAAATAGCCGTGCCCCTTCAAGAGCAAAGTTCAAGGCCTGGTTGGACAAGTTACCAATACCAATGACTCTACAATTACTTTGTTTTCAAATTTAGCCCTATGCCCAATTTCATCGAGCTGTCTAAGCAGAAAACAAGGGAAACCAGTCACAAATGGTACATATAATATGGTATTTTGGCTGGTAACCTACTTCTGGTAAGCACACTTGTTTGTTTGTTTTTTAGCTAAATTTTTGTCCTTAAGCAGCTCTATGAAATTGGTGCCTGGATTGGTCTATGGCTGCCCAGTGATGGCTGCCCAGTGATGGCTGCCTTATGGCGTGTCGTGGCCGAGCGGTTAAGAGCACCTGACTAAAGCTCTGGTGTTTATGATCAGCTGAGTGTGGGTCCGAGACCCAGTCTTGACACTTGTGTCCTTAAGCAAGAAACTCAACCACTACTGCTTCGTCCCTCAGATGGGACGTAAAGCTGTAGGTCCCAAGTGTTGTTGAAAAAATTATCAATGCATGTAAAAGACCCAAGTCAGACTCATCGTGAAGAGAAGGGGTTCATCCCGGTGTGTCTGGCAGTGAATTTATCTTTCAATCATGAAAGCTGCACTCAAAAGGAAGGAGGAAGATAAAGACCTACGATGTAATGTACCTACCTTTCTCACAGCCGGTAGCTCCCATGGTCATTCCCTTGGGGCACATGTTGCACTTGATACCCATGGCTTTGCCCTTGCACATACACGTCCCCATCATCTGCTCGCAATCGTCACGAGCCGAGCCTCCCTTGGAACAACCGCAAGCTGCAAACCAAATCATCACTACACTTAGCACCAGGGATGAATTTTTATGTAATCAGGGCATCACTATAAAAAGGTCAAATTTACGACTTTTTAAGACCCTTTTAAAGCCACCCTTAACAAAATTGAAGACGAAAAGTAAGTGAGTAAAGCAGGTGAAACAGCTTTACCAAATCACACTTTATATTACTTTTTTAACATGCAGCGTAATTCTTTTTTTTTACGAACCAATAGGAAAATTCATTTCAATCCTTTTTTTTTTAAGACCCCAAATAACTGAATTTAATACTTTTTAATGCTCTTTAAAGGCCTTAAAACTTTGATAGTTCAATTTAAGACTTTTTAAGGATCTACAGAAAACCTGGAAAATGAAAAATCCTGAAAATTTGATACCGATTTCCTCTTGGTGTGGAAATGAAACTCCCTGAATCTACAGAGTGTTACATTGCAGAAGTTTACAGACTCTCTACATCATTTCAAATAGATATCTACAGATCGGGGCCCAATTTCATAGAGCACAAAAATTTGTTAAGCACAATAAAATGTTGCTTACCAGAATAAAGTTACCAGCCAAACTACCATGTCCTGTGTACAATTTGTGACTGGTATCCTGCTCATTTCTGCTTAGCAGGAAATTGTTAAGCATTATTTTCTGCTTAAGCAGCTCTATGAAATTGGGCCAAGGTCATAACAAGGGTCAAGTATTTTTGTTTCTGTGATGGCACGTTTGCCTCTTTCAAGAAAAACTGAAGGTGCAGGGATATCAGAAAGAAATCCTGAAATCAAGAAAAATCACGACAAATCACGACAAATCACATGCCTGTAGTACTCTGTTCTTAGTTATTTTGATTCTGCTAACAAGAGTTGTGCCATACAAGTTCTACATTGTCCATATGCCAATGTAAAAATTTGAAACTGATAAAACATTAAGCCTGTTACAATCCCTCTTATGTGGTATACAATAAGGTGATCCCGTGGCTGCCGCTTCCCAGGTTGTATCGTAAACTTGGTACGGATCCCTGGCTACACGGCAGCTAACGGTTGCATGGCTTCTGACTGGCACCCCTGAACAAAGATATTGACAAAATAGGGAGACCGCCAACATAGGGCTGGATAGCTCAGTTGGTAGAGCGCCGGTATGTTAATCCGGAGGTCGTTGGTTCAAGTCCCGCTCCAGTCAATTTGTCTTTGTTCAAAACCCAAATTAACTTTGAAACAAGTTCACTTGTTCGAGACAAAAAACTCACGTCTGCAACCGATGTTGCCTGCCTGTATCTCACGGAAGTCCCAGAAGCCTGGCTCACAGCGGTCGCACTTCTTGCCCCCGACGCCTGGCTTGCACGGACACTGCTTGTTGCTTGGGTTACAGACTGGCGAATAGGAGCCCAGCTCATTGCAGTCACAGTGACCTTTAGATGGACAAGAGTAGTGTAGGGCCATCATCAATGAAGATTTGTAAAAACAGGTTTATATCTTTGAAGTTTGCCCTGGCGAAAAGGGCTGTAAATGTTTCAATAGCTCATATGCACAAGATGCTAAGATGGCCCCCATGCTGTAGTTTATAAGTGACTAATCAGCGCGTCTTGATGGTTGAGGCGGCAGGGTTTGCCCCTTAACTTTTTTAGTGACTGGCCAGCAGGACCAGCTTGTCATTTTACTAGTCCGTAAGCTTTTTCATAAGTCCACATTTCATATTAAATAAGGATGCTTTTCAAACTGAACTAGCCATCCGGACCACTTGGAGAGGATTTTGACTGGTCCTCAGGTGTTTTAACTGGTATGTGGCCAGCGGACCACTGTTAAGGGAGAACGCTACGCATGTTGCTTGGACTTGGATTTCACCCAGAAACCTTTGGGCACCAAGCTATAGTACAGCCATTGCAAACAGATCAAAATATAGCTTGGAAATTAGGAATTAATATGTTGCAACCTTTTTGCTTAACGTGAAAAAAGAAGAAGTTACTTTCAGTTTTCGTAAACTTCAGCTCATCATGAGGAAATTTCAACATATTAACGATATCAGTCATATACAGCGTAGTGCCTTGCCACAGTACTCAAAGTGTTCATCATGCTTAAGATAGGCATGCCAAGTTTTTTTTTACTATTTAGCACCTTTTCAACTTGTAACCATTCACTGTTTGTGTACTCTTTCCTACCATTGAAACACACCCCCAACTTACTTGGACAGCCGGCCTCGTTGAACCCTTGAGCTGGAGTGACACCGTCTGGGCAACAGCCGTACATCCCGTCTTCACAACTCGGTGGGGATGTTTGCTCTATGGGTACAAGGTTGTTAAAGTTCACATTTTTATCTAAACAGACTATGAATTAACAAACAAGCGCTTACAACCTCTTTTACATTTTCCCTCCACCCCTTACTATGCGCAATAAGCAGAAGATCAATATTTATCCGCCTGAACCCCAAAACATTATTCAGAAATCTAGGAAACAATGAACTTCTTCTCCTTGGGAATTTTCTTTTTATATATATAAGCACGGAAAGAATTTGTAAAAGATTGTACATGAAGATCGATTCCAATTCTGAAGGAAATGTTCCTGCATTGGTCATTTTTGACAAAGAAAACAATCTGTTGAACCTTTTTGAACAGCTGATTGTAGTTTTTTATTCTTTATTTTAAAACTGTTTTCTCTGAAAATGACTTTCGCCTCTCTTTACAATTCAAGTACGTGTCCCTCAAACCACAACAGTTCTAAGGATTTCACATCCAGAATCGATACCATACAGGCAATTTTTATTTTTATAGATTTCTCAAAGAAATAGTTCGGTTCACTAGATTTCAAAAAAGTTACTTCCCTTGTAGCCCTAACTAAAGACTAGTTCAATGTACCAGCAGCACCACTGCAAAATGATGTTGTATTTGAAAAAAGCCACCCAGCGAGAAAATGACCACAAAAAAAAGAAGCATAACTTTGCAGCACTTAAAACAAACTTAACACTCTTGGAACTACATCTTGCATTTGACAAAAACAGAAGAGACCCTCAACGGAGGGAGCTCTGTGGGTTTCAGAAAACACAACAAGTTGGTTTCTTTTTCTACGAACAGTCATTCCCAAACTTTTACTCCAAAATTTATCTTAAATGGGAACTCTAGGAAGTATTAATTGCATCAGTCAAAATCCTACAAAATTTTACACTTTATTTTTCATGTTGGGTATTCCAATGAAGTTGTTTGATGGAAACAAAACTGGGATAGGTAGGTTTTTGAAACTTTGCATGGTGGCGACACAATCTAAAACACCTGGAAAACTGGATTACTTTTAAGACAGGGGTGGTCTTTTGTGGTTAAGGAAACTGAGAACAAAACAATCTTTGGTGGGAGAGCATCTCTAGGTTTGACAAAAAGCACTACAGAGCAGGTACATGTTGCAATTTTAGTGGCTCCTTCCGATATATTAACCAAACCAGCCGATTGAACTTTGCGATTTTGCAGCCACACAAACACAACACCATTGCCTATCCACAAGCATAGTTTTAAATGCGATTATTTTCAACCCAGCCATGGCAGCCCTCGTTTTTGTTATTCAGTCACCGTGGCCAAGGTTTTGGGACTTACTTTATCATTTTGTTTTAACAGCTATTATTCAGGGTCTACTGACACAAAACAAATTTGGACTAAACAAATTTAATCAACCTTTACAGACCATGGGAAAGCAAATGTACCAAAATAACCATAGCGATTGCAAAAAGCTGCAAAATTTGAACTACTTCAAAACTCAAACAAAAAGGTCAAACTAAAGGTCAAATTAAAGGTCATGCACCAAATTGAAATTGTTCAGCGCTTCTCATAGTGACAAAGTATCTATAATTCTTGAACAAAACATCTTTTTTGTGCTACTTTTTCTGATATATTTACAATATTATATTTTGACAATATTAGCGATGTCCGGGATGATGTTGACAATTATACAGAAATTATTGGTCTCTCTCTCAAAAAAAAAAAAATAAGAAATATTGATCTTGAGATGTTAGTTTGCCTGGCATGTTCCTCATGTTCGGATTAATGATTGTCAATGGACGCTCTACCGGCCATGCATAATGGCCATTTACAACGAGCCACTATGCTTTTAAAAAAAACGCCATTACTACAAAAGCCAACGCAAACGTTAATTTCTACACCACGCACACAACACAAGATGAATGCAACAATGAAGAATGATGGTACACTGAGTTAACATGGCGTATGCAACAAATAAATGAATTAACGATCGCAAAATGGAAACTTGTGCTAAGGTTTTCAAATAAACTTGGTCTATCAGACAGAAACTTACACATAAAATGAAGTGTTTCTTTTATGTTTTTAACCCAACTTGTCAATTTGTTTGTGCACTCAGGAAGACTCAAAAAGGTATATGAAATAGCACTCTACACTGAAGCTAAAAATCGAAGCTCAATGGTGACATCACGCAAGTGCCCGGATCTCAGACAGCGTGTCAAATTTCACTGACGTACGTGAGCACACATGTCAAAGTCATTGTCAGTGTTTTATGTTTACTGGCGTGTACTGTTCTACTGCGGTCTGACGCACCGATGCGGTGATTGCGTGAGTGATGGAAAGTTTGTCTGACATCTGGGTATTTCGAGCAAAAAGGGGGTCATTTGTGCAGAGTGCTACAAAATTGTTCATGACAAATATTTTGTGGTTTTTTTTATTCCGATAAATGCCATCTTTATGGGCAACTTGGGTTTCTGCATCAAGCGTTCAAATTTTTTCTATGCACCCGAGTGGTTCATAGACCAATCATGCAAGGATTGCAGATGGTATACAGGCAAAAGTTGAGCAGTAAAAAAAATGATACATCATTGCCAATAAAGATGGCCCCTTTACAGAAAGATGGCCAACTTGTGTGTGTGTGACGTCAAGTGTGGGAACTATCTGTATCCAACTCGTTTGAAATATTGGATTTATTTATAATGGAGATAATCCAGTGCTGTCCCTTTGTTTCTCTGCCCCGATATATATTTTCATTCATATCCTTTCATTCACAAACAAATAAAAAAAACAAATCTATGCTATGAACTATAAAAAGTAAACACCAAAGCAGAACTATTTCAAAATAAAAACAAATCGCACAAGTTTCCATTTTGGATCTGACAAGTGTGACAACTTGTAAGACGAACCTCTGGTAACTATGGAAACAACATTAAGAACATGGGTCGGCCAACGGTGTGACAACATTCCAAATGATGTGATGGATGCAATACACGACACACAAAATGTCCACAGATAAAGGAGAGAGAGAGAGAGAGAGAAAACAAAGAAATGGGAGAAATCATTAATATTATTTTGGGTTAGTTCATCGAGTTATTGATATTATTTCTGAATGACGCTACGCAGTTTCATTCCATGGGGGGGGGGGGGGACATTAATGGCGTTAAGATTCTGACAAATGGAGGGAAATGCTGTTGTTAAGATATTATAGTTCTTTTAAAACCATTGGGCTACAATCGAACTTTTTTCAGTTATTGAGTAATGCCTTGTCAAGGAAATTTCTCTCAATGTTCATAAGCCATTTTCTTTTCTTCTTCTTTTTGTTTGTTTGTTTGTTTGTTTGTTTTTGGCATATGAAGGAACTGGGGCTGGTTGCAACGCTTTTTAAAAATCACATTTTATCTAAAACCGTTGGGCAATAAACAAACTTTTTTTTCGGTTACTAAGTAATCCCTAAATGAGGAGCATTTTGTCATCGTTCATAAAACCACTTAGTTTTTTTGTTTCTTTCTTTGGTTTCTGTGTTTTCCACCTACGATTTGGGTACAACTATATTTACTTTTTGCTGCTTCAGTTTTAGGTTTCCCCCCCAGGATTTAGGCGCAATGGACAAATCTGGAATGGAGTTGGCCGGGATTCAATTGTGATGGTATACATTCTTTGGGTAAATGGCAAACTGTAATAGCGTAAGATAAAAATGCTTGAAAATTGGACAGTACGAGTTTGTTGTGTAGTTTCGCTCAGGGCATCTTGATACCAATTCACACAGCAATCAAAGTTTAAAAAAAACAAATAATGTACATGTCAAAATAAACAACAACA
The DNA here is from genome assembly GCA_023634235.1 of Pisaster brevispinus. Lineage (NCBI taxonomy): Eukaryota > Metazoa > Echinodermata > Asteroidea > Forcipulatida > Asteriidae > Pisaster > Pisaster brevispinus. Next base: position 2,390,234 of record JAMKCF010000002.1, on the reverse strand, counting down.
ACAAAGGGTGTACAATGTGTGCTGTGCTGTGTAGTCAAGTGCTAAGCACTGCACACCATTGGCCTGAAGTCCATTTCGAAGTATCACATACAAAATACAAAATTCAATCAAGAAAAAGACAACAAAATGAAGAGAGAGAAAAAAAAGATGCATAAGAATATTGTGTGGTTCACTCGTTCAAGGAAACACTCGTTTGTGACGTCTGACAAGGTGATCAAATATGCAAAATCAAATAAAAAGAAAACAAGTTGAGACAATCATTATAGACCTTTCTCTTTTGTAAATGTATACTGGCGAGAAAGATGTTTGCAAGACATATTTTTCTTTTCTTGGAGGAGTGTGTGTGGGGAATTCTTTAGGTCTCTGTGTGTTACCATAACAATCGTGTCCCTTACAGTTCTTCTCAACTATTGCTTTTACTGTCCGAGATCAGGGAGGCTAACTGTGTCAATTCATTTCTGATAACCAGTGATGCATGGGCAAAGATTGAAACTTTCTTATTGGATTTCTTTCAATTAAGTTGAGATGAGTTATGGAGCATACCAAAGTGTTTGTTTAACAACTTCTTCTCGGGTTTACTCTTGAGTTGTGACTGAGAAAAAGTCATGGCTTTACATTTTTTTCGCGTATCAGCTTGAACTTTTGTACATATAGGCTATAAGCGGACAGCCAGAGTTTCCCGCCATTGCCGCCGTAATACCACCATCGCACACTCGTAAAAAAAAAATGCATCGCACTGGAATTTCATTCATAGGTTGAATAAGCATCACTGGTTGAAGAGCACTGAGATTTTGAAGTAAAGATTGCTTGATGCAGTATTTTGAATGGTACTGACTTGCAGTGGTCGACAAACAGATTAAGGCCAGATTTGCAAGTTTGAGCATGGGCCAAAACTTTGTCTCCCTTAATGCCACTTGTAGCGAAAGGGTTGGTACATGAATGTTTTTTTGCACAAGTTACATGTAAAAGGATGAACCATGACTTGATTAATAAATGTTGGTTAAGGCTTAGATTGATGAATATATTATCAGGTTTGTTATCATTTTTTTATTTTTCTGTCTCGAGGTTGCCAGTAATATCATGATCCGATCACAACAAAACCCCTCCACCTGACTCGATGCTCAAGTCGGAGTTAGGACCACCTACCTGGGCAGCAAACAGCAAACTTCCTGAGGGGGTGGATGTGACAGTAGCTACCGGAGGGGCACTCTTCCCCTTCCTCTGTGCAGGTGTATTCTTCCTGGGTGTTGGGAATGATGAGGGGGCTGTCTCCGTCACAAGGCTCCATCTCCACATCTTGGACAAAATCAAATGAGAAGAATGTTTCTCGTAAACTTTGCTCTCCATTCATAGGCCCCAAAGCAAAGAGTATGTACAGTGGAGAAAAAAAAAACAGGCGATGTAACAAATGCATAAAATTAAATAGAAAAATGTTTCAGAAGTTCCAGGTGCTTCCACATTGTGGGTTAAAGAGATATCCAAACTATTTGAGATAAGTTGTAATACTAAAAAGTCGCATCCCCTTCCCAGGTTGTATCGTAAACTTGGGTGTGATCCCTGACTACACGGCAGCTAACGGTTGAATGGCTTCTGACTGGCACCCCCGAACAAAGATATTAACTAATAGGGAGACCACCAACATAGGGCTGGATAGCTCAGTTGGTAGAGCGCCGGTACGTTAATCCGGAGGTCGTTGGTTCAAGTCCCGCTCCAGTCAATTTTTCTTTGTTCAAACCCAAATAATATTAATAACAGGGAGGCTGATCATCCTTACTCACAGCTGAGAAGCTGAATTGCGCAGGACGCAAAGACAACTTGCGAAAGACAACTTTTTATCTAAGACACCAAAGTTTAAAGCAGTGTTTTCTACCTAAGCTGAGCACAAAACTCATGCCTGAAAGACAGAATTTGAAAGATTCATTTTGGATACACTGTATGTTTAAACAATACAAAAGGACAAACAATGGTCCTACCTTCACATGATCCCTGGCTCTCAACATATATTGGCGCCTGTTGCTCACAGGACGCCTCTCTCAGCAGACACTCGCTGCCGTAAGTCACCTGGTTCGAGCCACACACCGGTAACCGCGTCGCGGGGCAGTTCATGATGCACGAGCAGTATGAGTTACCGTTGGGCATGTACTCGCACGTACCGCCATACTGGCAGAGGGCTTCGTCGCACTCTCTGGAGTAGTCCATCTTGTCGTCCCCGCCCTCTTGATCCACGTCGGTGTCGTTGCCCTGACCGGATCCAGACATTTCTGCAGTATATAAAATGGAATTTCAAATCCATTAGGAACTAAATCTTTGGAAAGCTCCCGACAGGTTTTCAAAATCTTAAGAAAGCTCTGTGCAGATTTTCTATAAAAAAAAAGGAAGCTCCGTACAGGTTTTCGAAAACTCTGTACGGGTTTTCAAAAATCTTAAGAAAGCATCGTACAGAATTTTTTTAATCTTAAGAAAGCTCCATACAGGTTTTCAAAATCTTAAGAAAGCTCCGTACAGGTTTTCAAAGCCCTAGCCAATGAAACAGTAGGTTGTTTCAAGCAAACACAGGGTGATGGAAAAGTGTTTTCCCAAGCTAGATTAGAATCGGTGTTAGTTTGTTTCAGTTTATCTCAAACAAAAGTACATGACGAAACAAATATCTAAAAGAGGTTAAACTTGCATTGAGGATAAAGAATATTGTTTGGTTTTACCCTTACACCGATGTATGTAAAGCACTGTATACTCAGTACTTTCCCCGAGTCCTGTGAACAAATTCACAGGCATATTACTTGGGTGGGATTCGAACCCACGATCCTTACCATTCTACAGCAGATGTCTTAACCACTAGACCACCGACACTGACGCTAGCTACCGGGCAATGTCGGTGGTCTAGTGGTAAGACTACTGCTCCAGATTCAAAAACCTCTACTGTAAGTGCCACACACTGACAAGCTTGGACAAATCCCATGGAGCTGTAGCAAACACAGATTTGTTGCAAAGAATATTTACCACCCCCCAAAAAAGACTAACATTCCCTAGGGAATGCTCAACACTGTTCTTTTGTGTAGTAGCTCTTTCAAATTAGGCCATAGTTTGTCAGCACTGGATGAGCTCAGTCATCAACTGGCTTGAGATATTTGCCTGGAATGTGCACAAGTTTTGGCTCTGATTCCCACTGGAGTCTCCCCCAACATTCTTTGTCCTTCTGGACTGGAATTATTCAATGCTTGATAAATGCACTGGTAAAAAGCACAACTGAAACAAACAACCAGCAAATCAGGGACAAATTTCATGGCTCTGCTTACCGCCGAATTCTGCGCTTGCGATTAAACATTCTCCGCTTACTGTGCAAGGGCCGAATTTCTGCGCTAGCTATGTAAGCAAAGAATGCCTAGTAACGTGGAATACGCACGCTAACGAGCAAAAATTCTCTGCTAACCCGTGAAATACGCTTGACATAAGCAAATAATTCCCTGCCTCCGTAAGCGCCGATTCTTTGCTTACGGTAAGCAGAGCCATGAAATTGGGCCCAGAACACCTCTTCCCACTTAAAGATTATACAAGATTGGTAAGGATAAAAAAAAAATCATTATTTAATTTTAGTCTGAAAGCTTTCTGATTTTGAAGTTTATACTAGAACCATATTTTTTCTGTGAAAAGCTTCCCTCTGAAAGGAAGTCATATTTGAGAAAACTGCATCTGAAAAGCTTTCAAAAAGCAACATTTGATTTCGGTTGATGCAACCAAAATTAAGGACAATGTGTTTACATGCTGACAATTGTGCATGGCTTTTCACTAATTTCTCCTGATTCACAAAACAGATAAAGCCATAACTTTCAGTTTTTTCAAAGGTGTGCATCTTGCTGCTAGTTTATTCTGGCAGATTCATTGCACATTGGATTTCTCCTGAAGATGAGCAAAGTATAATGTTCGAAACGCCGAGATCACAACAGCAGTTGTTTTCAGAACCCCAAAAGCTGCTCCCAAAAAGATTTATATAAGGTTTTACCCGCAAGATTTACTACCAGGATGAGAAATCTCAGGACTTTTATCCGAATTTCGACATTTTGTGTGACAGCCTCTTGACAAAAATAGCTGTTATTTTCTCCACATTATCAGAAAAAATCCTGCTCTTTTATCTACTTCTACTGCTGTTTCCAAAAGCACTTTGAAAGCTATAACTCCAGGGATTATCAAAAGCTGGACATGTCGTCAACCCCAGGAGTAATTCTCCGGTGCTTTCCTCCCACATATCAAACTGAAACTTCCTTCCTTGTCTTCTTCTCCATGGGGATTCTTGGCTAGCATAGTGATTAAGTTTGCTTTTTTCTGACAGTCCTTGGCTTCACAACCAGAGTTTAAGAAATAATTGTTTAGATAGAGCTTGATAAATGACTAGGTCTCACCGTTGGTATCACAGGGTCCTTCGAACGCCTGAGCTATCCTGATCCTCTCGGTGCACATCTCCGCTCGCAGATGACACAGGCTCTGATACGTGACCTGATTAGTGCCGCACACCGGCTGGTTGATGTTGGCGCAGGTCGGACAGGTGCACTGACCTCGGTTACAGATGGACCCGTACTCGCATTTCACTCCCTCGCACTCAGCTGTTCGGGGGAGAAAAGAAGATCGGTTTCTACTTTAAAGAGGGATGGTGGTGTGTGTAATTACATGAAATAATCGAGGTCGTTAAAACCTAAAATCGCTTGATGTAAAGTTACATCCACTGTCAGTCTCATCAGTCAGACGGCTCATGAAAGTAAAAAAAATAAAAAATAAAAAAATCATCAGGCATTTGTAGAGCGCCACCATTCTATAGTTGCCTATTCTGAGGCAAAGTGAAGGACAAATTTAATACAAAAGAGTTAGCGGAGTTTCATGTGAAGATGACAAGTGCAATAGACCCCTTGCAGTTATTTTCACCTTCAATATTTTCTTCTTGTAGCCCATTACCAAGAGTGGCTTTTAGCATTGTTTTTAGCGAACTTGCATAAAAAAAACCCAGTTTAAATTGATGAAAAGATAAACAAATGACAATCATTTTGTCGGGTGTTTTCAGTTTAACACGGCATTAACAAAAAGATGAAACTGGCAACTTTCTGCAGAATCAAGAAGAGTTGTTGAGAGCTACGCTACTGCTTGATTTCCAACGCATGACTTACTGCACTCTCCCTGCGACTCGACGGTGATGACCGCCTGCTTGCGACACGCCTGCACGTTCAGCTCGCACTCGTTGGGGTAGACGTTGTCGTCCGACCCGCAGATGGGCGAGTCAAACTTCACGCACTCCTCCGGACAGACGCACTTTGGCCCCTTCACGCTCATCTCGCAGATGGCGCCAAACTCACACGAGAACAACTCGCAACCATCTGTTGGGGGGAAAAAACAGTAATTTAAATCCTTATGCAAGCCACTCCATTAACTCATGCAGGTAGCACTGTGGTTATAACGCGTTAACAGGGCCCGATTTTGAAAAGCTGCTAAGCAGAAAATATTGCTTAAACATTTTCTTCTGAGCAAAAAATTTGCAAGGTACCAGTCACAGATTGTACGTGAGAAATGGCGTTTCGGCTGGTAACCGTATTCTGACATTTATATCCACCTGGACTTTCCAGTGTGTAGTGTGTTAAGGCAGGCACTTACAGTGATACACTCATTTCTGTACAAAGAGTGACAACAGGATCTGGAAAACATGCCTTGTAAAATCCCATTCCGGGTTTATTGTGTAACCCCCAGTTCCAGACCTTACTCCTGTTATTTGTACAAATGTGGCATACAAGAATGGACAGGCTGCCACCATTGTTCATCATCATAATCAGCTCAATGGGAGGTAAGTCCGAGCGTTCCCAGATTCCACCATACCGTGGCAGATTTTCGGCCATGTGCAGTTCTGCAAATCACAGTGAGTGCCCACTCAATTTTCTCAACTGACAACATCAAATTCCGGATCTAATTATAAGATCCTTTTGTCATCTTTCCTTTGTCAAGTCGGGGATGCAATGTGGCTACGATATTTTCAAAGGATAATGATTACTCAAGAAGCTCCAAAAAGGTAGGCACGATTTTGTTTCTTCTAAATACCAATGTGAAGTGAAAGAAACTACTAAAAGTGCAACACTTACTGCAGAGGCCCTCTAACTCCACTTGGATGTCCTTCTGTTGTTCGCACGCTGACTGTTTCAGCAGACACGCATTCCCGTAGGTGTTCTTGTCTGTTCCGCATACCGGGGCATCTTCATTGGTGCACATCATGTCACATGAACAGGTCGGGCTGCCGTTGACTTCCACGCACATGGCACCATAACCACAGCGTATGGTGCTGCACAAGCCCTCTGATTGGTTCACTGGAGAGTAAAAAAAGTTATTGGCTTTTTTTGTGATCATCAATGAATTTACAAATTTACATTTGCCTTGTTTTGCAAAACTTGACTTTGACACGAGACAAATTGTGGTTTAAAAAACAAAATGGCTTCCATTTTGACACACTGTGCCTTCTGCAAAAACTGCAAAACTTGACCCCAGACAAAGTTGTGGTTTAAAAAACAAAATGGCTTCCATTTTGCCCACTGTGCCTTCTGCAAAAACTGCAAAACTTGACCCCAGACAAAGTTGTGGTTTAAAAAACAAAATGGCCTCCATTTTGACACACTGTGCCATTGGCAAAAACTGCAACACTTGACTGAGACCAAAGGGCAAAGTTGTGGTTTAAAAAGCAAAACAGAAAATGAATATGTATGATTTGTGTTCGTCGTAAAAAAAACAGTAATACTTAGTGACACAATTTGCATGCGCAACAGATTGTTTGGTTTGTTTTATATGACAACTAGCCATGGTGAAAACAATGTACTCTGAAAAGATGGAAATACTTCAACAGTTTGCTTTGAATACATCTGCCAAACCTTACCAAAGGCTTTTTACACACAAACAAAATATTTAAGAGCAAACTATAAAAAACGAACAACAGTCCCTGCTAGATTTAAAGAGTGACCTTAAAATAACCTTGAGAACTTATGTTTATTTTAAAAACCAATTTCAGAAATGGTCACTTGTTTCAATTCTCTGTTCAGTGACCTCCAATCTCAACCCTTCTTGCAAATGGCTCGGGCCGGGCCGACAAACCCCTTCGAAAAACTTTCCAAAATAAATAAGAACAGTGTACCTGGATTGAAATACAAAGGTTTTGACAGCCCAATTTGAGTTAATGCTTCTAAGGTCGCAATGAGGTTGACCTCTTCAAGTAGGGTTTGAAATTTGTTGCTTTCTCTCAAGTGGGTTCAAAGGAGGTGATATGCGGTACATGTCAATGCCATGTGTTAAAAAAAAGCTTAAAGTGAAAGTAGATGAATAATAAATGGGTCTTTTTTTAACTTTGATTTTGTCATGAATTTTTGTTCAGAATTCAATCAAAAATTGAATTTTTTGGGGGGAGGTAAATGCCTTCAGGGCGGTAGTGATTCAGTTTATCTTTTTTTTTTTTTAAGTTCCTGTCTTCAGTTACTCTCTCTCTCTTGTATTGTTTGATTCTTGTTTTGTATGCTTATGTGTATGATGCCAAATAAAGAAAAATAATAATAATAATTATTATAACAGTAGCAGTTTAGTCTATTTTTATGTTTAAACTCTTCTTGATACTGTAAAAAAATAAGTCTCAATTCAGCCTGTAAAGTTTTTATGTCTGAAATTAACCAAGCAATAACAACAATGTTGATCTGGGGATCGCAGTTTCCAACCCTGCTCTAGTCAATGCTTCTTTGTTCAACCCCCAAATCATTTCAAATTTACTGAGTCAGTTTCCATTGCTTGAAGTTAAGTAATTTTGACTAACTTGTTTTATTCCAGATTCTGGGACATAATAGTTCACTTGACTACGACACCCATCAGTTTTCTGTAAGTGTGTATGCACAAGTATGCAAGACCTCCCACAAATGCGCCTCCAAGCATAACAAATTGGCCAGCAAACTATGACACATGAACATTTTTTGGAACAAATTTGAGACCACTTGAGAGCATTGCTCCCAACTGAACCTAGCTCTTACAAATGACACATTTTTTCTCACAAATTCTGGAAGCAAGCCACAATAGTGCATTGCCAAGTACACACATGTACAGAAATAGCTTCAATTCGGTAGGACTTTTCCTAAGGGAAAACAAAATAAAAAATGGCTACTTCTTAAAGAGTGGTCGTTTCTTTTGTTTCTATAAATCACTTTCAACTCGTTTATATATTTATATCTTCTGGACAAAAATACCACAAACCTGTAACAACTACAAGCTCTAATTTCTCCTGAGGGGACATTTTAGAAGTCACAATTTATGTGAAATCATTTCCTAATCATTTAAGAGTTAAAGAAACACAGATGCCAATTCCGTTGGCAAAGTATGCCCATAAAAAACCACGTACACTTATACACATGGGAGTGGCAAGTTAAACCACAATTTCTCCAATTTACAATGCTCTAGAGACGTAGAAACACAATCCTTTCAACACGAACATCAAAGTACAGGATGTTGACCCACTGGGGAGTCAAACGGGGTCACGGGGTCGGTCAACGAGGGTCAACTTACAACTATCGTTGATGTCTGTGTTAGCAAATTAAACGCCTCTTCCGTGTAGATAAACATTGTTTCAAAGTTTTTTTTTCTGGTGTTTTTTTTTTTTTTTTTTTTCCTCTCCATTATTTTTATGGCAGGGGAGGGGTGGTGATAAATTCACTTTGAATAAACATTTCAAGTAGGGCAAACTAAAGAGTACTACTTTCCTCATGGGAGCAGGCAAGCAATTCTGGTTTTTGATCCAAATGTTTCTGAACGCACATTGGTTTTATCAATTAAGCATTTAAAGCTGCTCATGCCACCAAAAATACAAAAACAAACAAACAAACAAACCTGGTGGTTTATTACTCGATCGTTGTGATTTACTTGCATATATTTTTAAAGTGAATAATTTAGTTTTTGTCCTTTGTTTTATTTGATTTGGCCCTTGGACCAGGATCTGTGATTTTATCGACGGACCATTTTATTCCACATTCAGGAACATACTCCCATATCCCCATGACAACAATGATACAGCCTAAAAGACAACATCGAATAATATGTATTCGATGATAAAACCATGGAAACATTGATTGATAAAAATACTCATTATAATAAAAAAAACACGTCAAAATAGACGAAGAAATCTTCACCACTTACAGCAGGGGCCGTTGGAGACAACCTGGATGGCCGTTTTACTGGTGCATTGTTCTCTCTGCAGGTGACACACGCTGTGATGGGAGACGCCGTCGGTCCCGCACACCGGCACGTACACATCCGGACAGCTGCTAATACACAGGCAGGTCGGGTTGCTTTCCAAGTCCAGGATACATTTCCCGAACTCGCACTGGAAGCTCTGACAGGGGGCTATCAAATTAAAAACCGGGTATACACAAAATCTGTAAAATGCATCATTGAAATCAAATATCGACTGGGAAATAGTTTTTTTGAAATGCCATAATGACTTGTAAAGAGAGCATTGTGGACATGTCAACCAAAGATGGGTTTGATTCATCCTCCACCATTCAACGCTGAAACGAAATATCCGAGGAAATTTTTGTTAAAGAGTGACATCTATAAATAAGACAAATAATTGTAGGTGAGTCGGTGATAAACAGAAAGTTCATGACCAGGCTGGCGGGTTCACAGCTGAAATTAAATATCAAGAACAAGTTCTGTATTAAGAAAATATAATAAAGAAAATATTTTGCGGTGTGTTGAGGTGAAGGAGGGGAGGGGGGGGGGGTTATAAAAAACTGTTTATTATTGAAACGAAATACCTCAGAAGGATTTCACAGGGGCTTTTGTAAAAAACTGATTGTACATATGAAGAAGGAGATAACCAACAACAAAAGAAAGGAAAAAAATCAGATTTTTGGGGGAACTGAAACCCAAATCCATGAATTGTTCAGCAAAATTCTATTTAAAAAACCAACGATTCGTCTGACTCAATAGGGTTGATCAGCTCATGAATGGAACTCAAAATCATGATGCTGAGACTGAACACAAAGTCGCTACGAAGAAGTATAACCGGTGAATTGTGTTATTGATACATCACGGCTCTGTGTGGTAGGGGAATCTTGCCGGCTACATTTGAAATTGAATACTGCGGCGCTCCGCATTTTCAAAAAAACTAAAAAGTGCAAAAGACACAGGGCTCTGGTTTTGAGATTTCAAGAAATGCAGTCACTGCAATGAAGCTCACAGGAAAGTGGTTTTATCAAATCCCAATCGTAATCAAAATAACATGATACTTTATAAGTAAGTTTTTTTAATAAATGAAGCAAGAACAAATAAACTTTCCTTATAGTGAGTGCATCAGCAACGAATAATATGTTACGAATTAACTGCCATATATTCTACTTAAAGGAATTATACAGGATTGGTAGTGATGACAAAATAGTTGCAGTGTTCATGTTTTGTGTGACCAACCATATACATGAAATAACAAACCTGTGAAAATTTGGGCTTAATCCGTTGTGTGAGTCAGGGAAAAATTGTGTAAAACCATGCAAAATTTTCAGCATGTAAACACATTGCCCTTAATTTTGGTTGTAACAACCGAAATTGGCTATTGGAGTATTTTTAGGTTTTCAGATACAGTTTTCTCAAATATGAATCATTTCAGCAAGAAATTTTTCACAGAAAAAAAAAAAATGGTTCTAGTATGGACTTCAGTTAGTTTTCAGACAAAAACTAAACAATAATGTTATTTATCCTTCTCAATCCAGTATAACACCTTTTAAAACAATTTTACTGCATGATATTGCTTAAGAAATTAAACTTACATGTTTCTGGTTTGCAGTTGCTTTCCTCGTGAGCAAAGAGCTCAAACCTGGACTGGCAGGCGACCCGTTTCATCAGGCACTCCGTGTCGTACATTTGTCCGTCCGAGGCACAGACGGGGTCGCTTGGTAACCCCTCACAGTCAAAGACGCAGCCTGCGATTGGCTGGCGTTCTCTGTTTAACTGGCAGACGACATTACTGTCCAAGTTGGCCGTCAAGCAGGGATCTATAGGGGATGTAAATTTTTCGCCGTGTTAAGATTATTATTATTATATATTTCTGGTAATGAAACCAAGGATGCTTCAGTGAACTTAATCACTGTAGCTGGCAAGCCTGAGGAGACCTGTAACCAAGGGTGCTTGCTATGTGAACCAGAAACACTGGGTTAATCCAGTGTTCTGGGCTCTTTTACGTACACCACCAATCCTTGTACATGGGACCTGCGGCTTAATGTCCCATCCGAAGGACGAAGCAATCATGGTAAAGAAGTATCTTGCTCAAGGAAACAAGTGTCATGACTGGGACTCAAACCCACACTCTGCTGATCAGAAACACCAGAGCTTGAGTCCAGCAGTGCTCTAACCTCACAGCCATGCCACGCCACACATTAACAGGGAAAAGGAGAGTGGGGGTGGGGGGCCAGGGAGAGAAATGAGATTTCTCGCCTCATAACTTGTGGCTACCTAATTCATTATTGAAGTACCAGTATCACTGTTCTGCTGCAAAGATTGGCCGCCAGAAATTTGCTGTGCGAAAACTTACAAAAGAAAAACCAAAGCAAACAAAAAGAGGGAATTCTTACATCCCACGAATAAAAAACAGAAATTCTGATTAACTTTTCATGGACCAATTCATTGTGGAGAGGTTTTTTTTGTGGTTTTGTTTGTGTTTTTTTTTTTTTCGGCCACAAAGTACACTTGTTACTTCATTTGCTTCAAGCAAACAGTACAGTTTGGACTGGCATTAGGAATTCACCAAGAAATGCCACAATGTGACCTCACTTGACCCCCATACTCAGTGACTCATTAAAATCTCAAGATATATATATAGTAGGGGAATAATGAAAGAATGCACAGTCAAACATAATGTCTCTTTGTGTTCCCATTTAACCATTTACTGATGAATGTATAATAATGGTGGCTTCACTGAGTCACAGCTACTTTTCTTTAAATCCGTACAATGATCCAGTTTTTCCCACGGCCTATGAACTAAGCCAGGAGGTAAAACTCAGGTGCTGTAATAAATACCTCCTCATATCCCTTACTTTTTCTACTCAATTTATTTCCTTATTTAGGTTTTTTAATATTTTTTTTTCATTCTTAAGGTAAAGTAAGAGAACTCTTTGTTATTTTTGTTTTATTAAAGCAGATCTCCAAGAACAAATTGAGTTTTTTGATGCACTCATGGGTAGAGTCCTCATGAAAGTCTGGGGGAAAAAAATTACACATTTCTAACCGCACGGTAAAATGGTGTAAAATGTCGATTGTTTGAGTACTCTTCCACAGTGAAATTTGAAAAGCCGTCATCAGACAACAAAAGCAAATCGGTCTGTACATTCCAGTAGAGGAATTTATGCATCAGTCAAAAGGTCATATTATTCAATGCCATTTTTTTATTGAATAACATCAAAAATTCAGAAAATGAACTGAAAGCTCTCTGTACAAAATTGCACAGACCCTAGGCCTATATATGAAATGTTTTGTGATCGTGTTTTGTTTTTTGTTGTTGTTTTTTTTTTACAAAAACTGCACTTGAACGGTATCAAACACATTGGCATTTTAACACCATTTTAAGCTGAGGTTAGAGGCTTGTAATTTGTCTTTCTACTGGAAAATGAGTGGATAAAAAAAACAACTGAATTTGAACTTGGAGTCCCTCTTGAATGTGGTTACTTTAAGTCAAGACTAAGAGGCGAGACTGTCTTCGGATTTCTGAAAATACTAACACAAAGCAGAGCGTCACGCTCTTCATGAGTCATCAATTTGACAGTACGTTTTATCCCCAGAATAAAGCGGTTGTGTAAAATGGTATGTATAAATCTGTATATTACATCTACCCATTCCAGCAAGCCAACTATCTTTGGCTGTCTCTGGTTGCAGGAATTCTCAATTGTAAAATGATTGACTTATTAGCTCTTTCAATGCTTGGAACATTAATTGAAATTTCTTGATCTTTTTTTCACATTCATTGTTATGCTTGTAATCGTTTTAGTAAAAATAGAACAGTTAGGAAATGTGCAGAAATATTAAAGGGGAATTTCTAGCTGTATTTTTTTGTTTATACATATATATGTATTTTTTGTTTTTGGTGAGAGAAAGACATCAACAAATAAAGTAAAAAGAAGACAATACTCACTGCATACTCCCTTGTATATGAGTTTGAGTTCTCGTCGCTGAAGGCAGCTCACACGCCTCATCTCACACTCATTAGCATAGTCCACCCCATCGCTCCCGCAGACAGGGTTGTACTCTACCTCCTCACACTCCTGCGAGCATACGCATTTGGCCGTCGCGCCGTCCGGCGTGACCATGCACTCCGCGCCGAACGGACACTCCTTGTCCTGGCAGAGACTCGTGGTATCTAGATTCAAAAGACAGAGGGCCGTGAAAACGCTTGCCGCTAGAGTTTCCATAGCTACTACAAGCGTGGAAGATGGATAAGGTATGGGTTAGGAATGTCGTGCAGATACTTGGTGAGTCATGTGAAGATGGAATTCGTCTCCGCACTGCAAACTCGGCACTCCTACAGCTTGTACGAAGATCAATATGTAAATATGTAGTCTAGTCTACTCACTGATTAAAGTTCAAACGTAAAGCAACCAATATCAAACGAGCTCACTACGTACAAGTCTAATTGTCACGTTACAAGTCTTGATTAACTTTTGGAGCGAAGACTAAGTGCAAGCCAAAGACTGGCTCATTAGCTCGTTAGTTTTATCACTCGGCAACTAATCACCCAATCAACGCTTTTTTATGGTGAAAGAGGACAGCTACTATTACAGAGGAATGCCAGTTATCTCAGGTAATGTATTCAAATATTCATCTACAAGACAATCACAATCCCTCGGTGCATCCAGTCAACACACCGCACCTGTGTCTTCACCAGCCGGGAACGGGGGAAAAAAAATTGTCTCACAGAATGCTACGGGGCACAGTATAATAAACTCCTTCTAGAATCTCCACGTATCGGTGGCTTACGATCGATGTTGACAGATATCGCACAAGGCAACGTCCCTCCTGATCTGGTCGATGAGGCGAGGCGAGGCGAGGCTCCAATACAGGAGGATAAGAGTATCTTCTGAGTGCAGACCACTCGTCTCCCTGGTGGGGTGGAAGGAACCCTTCTCCACCCCAGACAAACTGGTTTCGGTTACAGAGCTATTAATCCTCTGAACTCTGTGAAGGCTGCACATACGATCTTAACAGATGCTCCTGTTTTTTTTCAAACTGGCAATATCTCCCAGAGATTCCAACAAATCTGTTCCAATTGAATTTAGAAATCTTGCCAAATGGTCTCGTACTGAAAAGCAGTTATTGGAATATAGATAATTGCTCAATTTCCGCATGAAAAAAAAAAACCTGAGAGTGCAGAAAAGTTTACGCTTTAGGAAGAATGGTAGTCACTGCAATCACAGAGACAGCAGAAGTACAGCTTTTTTTAAGTACTTTTGAAGTGCTGGGTGTTCGGCAGGTGCACCTAAGCATCCAAAGTTTAATGCTTCTGCAGCACGTGGAACAACCAAAAATAAAACCATCACAGATTTGAAGAGAAGCAAGGTCCACTAATTGCGCCGTTATTTTTTCCCCCGCAGTCAAACTTGAACCTTTACCGGCGTCAAACTGAATGTCATCAACTGTGTGTAGCAGTGGAACAAAAGGCCTGGACGGGGCAGTGAAGTCGTGCTCTAACCAAAAATACACAACCCTGCTGCATTCGATTTGGGTTAATAATCACTGTTCAAACAAATGACTCCAAACTGAAAAACTCGTTCAGATAGAGTGAAGTCGGAATATCTCTGAAATTCATTACCGACAAAGCATTTAATTGTGGCGAAAATCCAGTGAAGAAGTCACACAGGAGTTAACGCAGATAATATTTCCCCTGAATTTCTTCACGCACTGTGAAATCACATTAACGAAAGCACATCAAACAGGTACAAACACCGAGTCAAAAGGTTTTTTCGGTGAAAAGATTGAGCTAGTGAAGACGAAACAACTTTTTTCATCATTGTTCAGAAAAATGGGTTCACTTGTAATTTCAACTCGGAAGAAAGTAATCCACACCAACGGACAGACTTTCCACTTGTGAAGCCTCGGTTAGTTTTTACACACAGATCTAAGAACACAGATTTTCCAAGACCATCCAATATTAATAACCGACTGTGAACTATCCAAACGGACTGGAACCAAATGCCACGGAAACTTCTTGACGACACCTAATGGCAATTCCAAATGTGAAATGCTGTCCTACGCATCCGAGCCAGCCTAATGTGTTTCACAAGTTATGCTCCGAAGAAGATCAGACTTCGCAATAAAGTTCTGGTAACATTTTCTAGTCGCATCACTGAACAGAATTTGTGTCCAGGAATCAGACGGCTTAGTACCAGTTGACGGTTAATACGAATAGCTCCTTTCAACACCCCGACGAGTTCATATTTAAGTTCATATTTTTCGATCTGCGGGTCTTGATGTGAAAAACACTCATCCATCAGGGGTCCCTTAAGAAGTTCGGCAAAGAGGATCAAGCCCTGATGAGAAAACCTTCTCGTTGTTGGACTTGCAGATCTGGGAATAAAGTCACCGGCACTAACCGTACGTGTGTGCTTTGGACTAAAACCGAAAGTAGACTCTTTTAACCGCACGGTGGTGACAAATAAAGCAGTTTAGCGTCAAAGAATAGGGGGATTGCTGGTACACGTTAACCTGTTGTATGGTCGGGTTTCTGAATTATGAAAACACTTCAGCCTTTTCCTATTCACTTACCGAAATCAAAAACGCAAATCGTCTGAACAATGAAACAGCAAACTGGCAATATAGCCGGGAACAATTGGCACCCTATAGATCGGGAAGTGTAAAACGTCGACGATCAGGCCGCCATGCGAACTTCTTTCTTGGCACCATAAGTGCTTTCTCTTGTTACAGGTGTGTGACAATGCCGCCCGTGGTTTGGTCATTGTCAACGTCAGCCGCGGTGCCCAGTGGTCCATAGCCGCTAATTCAAATGACCATGGCTAGTGTTTCATCACCATAAAAGCCACCTTTGGCACCCGGGTATTATGCCCGAGAATCAATCAGACACCCTAGAGGCCCCCCATTCTCTGCTCTGTGTGTATGCCCGCCCACACCTCAAACAAAGATAAGAAGCAATTTCTTCACCAAATCTGGCCGCATGCCACAAAGTTTCCGGAAGGGGAAAAAAAAAAAAAAGGTGTTACAATTTTGCACTTGAAAAATTTTCATAAATACCTTGAAAATTAATCATAGTTTACAATCAATAACAAAAAGCTTGAAGAAGAAAGGGGTAAGTACGAAGTATGTATTATTCTAGTACCCATAAAGGAAATTTTAAAGAAGATTTGCCGTTTTGTAGCGACGGTGTACAAAGTAAAGTTCTCAAAACTGAATTGTTTTGGATGTGTACAGGTACATGTACATGTACATGTACAGTGCATACTGTAACAATGGCAGAACTTTTTTTTTATGCAAGACACGCAGGGATCGCTTTTTCGGGATTAGAAAGAATTGTTCATACAATGGAACCTTTTGACATTATGCCTGAATGAACTAGTCAGACTACAAAAAGCCCCTCGATTAACTGAAAACTATAACCCCCTTTTTGAAAGATTGGGAAAGTCTATACAAAAAAATCTTTCGGAAGCCATCAGGCAAAGAGAACATTGCCACAAAGAAAAAATCAAAATGAGTTGAACTTTTTCCAGCAGAGTATGGGTGGGTGCACTGTGTCACACAAAACATCAAAGCAGACTTCAGCGTATGGGAAACTCCACCTCGAGAGAGAGAGAGAGAGAGAGGTTCATTTGTTCGTCATGCTTAAAAACACACACCCTTGAAAAACATGCTCCCACTGTATGTTAATGCATCGTTGAATATTTTAGAAAGAAATCCATTCAATGGTTTATTGTCACGCGAACATGGGTAATTAGCATGGCTTGAATTGAAAACCCCCACGCAATATGGCTGGAAAACCTTTTAAAAAACACATGTAACGTAAACTAGAACTCAAAGCTACTGACTCTGAGAGACAAGTGATGGTTGATACAGTCATATTGTACATCATCAAGAAAACATTGCCCCAAAGCGAGAACGGGCTAAAAGAGCTGCATGGGTGTTTGGGCGGGCGTCATCAGCCCACCACCCATCACCCAGCACAACATTGATAAATGTACTTTCCCCACCCTCCCTTACGAAAACAATTCCAGGTTTTGTCACTAGGAACAACCTCTTAACATGGACACAACTGACTGTTTATCTGCATTTTACAAGTAGCAAACAAAATGGCAGACGTTCAAACTCAGTTGAACTTATCGCTTTGTCATTCAAATCATTACTGATAGTGATGTGTGTTAAATTCACCACCAATGGAGTGTCTTACACCATTCTGCGATCAACGAGGCTTCAATTTCACCTCTGAAATATTTCCATTGTTGGGCTGGATTGTCCCGAAAGACAATTAGGTATTTGTAAAGAATAGGCACAATAGCTTTTGGAAATCTTTTCTTGCCTCTAAAATCCATCTGTCTGGTTTTTTAAAAATATTATAAATCAACGTAAAAAGTTGGGAAGGTAGTGCATTCTGCTCTACCAGCCAGGCTCCTAGTGGATGATACCCTTGCCTACATCCTTACGGACTGCGAAGGGGGTAACCCTGTTTCAGCCCCAGGAGTAGGTGGCAACAGGCCCCTGGTGGCAGTTGATTTGGGTTGACAGCCCAAATCAGTTAAGTGTAGCCCTCACCTTGAAGTGGCTGTGCGGCCTTGTAAATTTGGCGATATCTCATTAAAAAAAAAAAACATTAAAACAAACGTTAACTTGTGTAAATTTCATCAATCATGATCTATCCTTTTTCTACATGTTTTTCTGCTATTTCATCTGCTGAACTATGCTTCACAGGCGTTTCATGGGAGTTTCATTGCCCTTTTTTTTTTCTTTCCTTATTTGTTTTTTCACCCGTAAATGATGGCGTTTCATGTCAAAACATTTCCAGGATGATTGACACCTCACATATTTTTATAGCTACTTCAACTTCAGTGCGCTTTATTAAAAAAAAAGGCCTGTTCCCCCTGAAATGATTCTGAACAGGGGCAAAACAAGAGAGGGAGGGGGGCAGAAGGCGCCCCCCCCCCTCACTCAGAACCTTGCCCCTCCTCTTGCTGCCTCCATTGAGATAACCAAAAAAATGCACAAACGAATGGTTTGATACATTAAATAGCCCTCCACCATTTATGCCTCCCCCCCCCCCGAAGGAAAATAACTGTTTATGTCACTTTACATCCTGAAGACCTTCTCTGTCTGAAATAAAGTCGTATCCATGACAACCCTTTATAAATCCCTCTCTATGCCTTCTTGGCGTGCATAGCAAATGAGCTACGCCATTTGCATGATAGACCACCTAATTTAGAATCCATTTTTTACAAAATAGCTACTGCAAAAACCTTCCTTGAAAAGTTGACACTTTGAATAAAGGACATCTTCCCCCCCCCAAAAAAAAACCTTGTCTTCCTCTCAACAATCCTCTTGACAAAGCTTAGGCTTAAGTTTGACAAGAGCAGAAATGACAGCATGCGTTGAATTGTAATTTGTTTCTATCTTTTCAACCTCTAGACAAAGTCCTTAAAGCTGTTTTCTTTTTTCCCTCCTGTTCAGAAAAAGCCAGTTTTTCTTTCCAGCAAATCCTCCTCTCTGGGGGGGGGGGGGAGTATTCCTCAAGATGGCGACCTTGGCCAAATGGCTCTCTAATCTCCCATTTACATTTGCTAAGTTCAATGGACAAGAAATTAAGCGGATTATTTTAACACTATCAAAATACTATTAAGTTATGTGCCAAGGGCAAAGGTGTGATTGCATTTTGACAGGGAGGGAATTTTTTTTTTTAACAGTGTCAATCACGGTGACAAGGGCACTATGTTCCGGTAGACCAACAGCCTTCGTGGTACACGCTCATTGTGAAGTTCCTGAATAAAGTAGACTGTGAAAGTTTTTTTCTCCAATATTCCAAACGTTGGGTCCTGCAGCGTTAAGTGGATTGCATTGAAACATGGGGCTCTGTTTCAGGGAAAAAATTTTGTTGAGCCCCGTACAGGGGTGTTATAAGGCTGGTGAAGAAAACAAAAACTGAACTGTGAGTGCAAAACGAGAAAGCTGGCAAGCGTGAAAAGCTCACGAGCATGGAGCCTACTTGTATACGTTTATCTTCGGTTTTAAAAGCCCTACTTGGCAGTCTTGGGCATTCTATATGGTGTTATATTCATGTTTTAAGAATTTGATCTTAATCTTAAAAACTAATAATAACAATAATATTTTTTTAAATTTTTTAAAATTTATATTAAACATTTTTTATACTTTTATTTTTATTTTATTTTATTTATTTTTTTTGGGGGGGGGTCGATTTCTGGGGAAAAAATGGAGAAATCCATCCCTGATTCACGGTAAGCACAAAAACTTGCGTTTTTCCTCTCCATTTTCTGTGTTATATTATTCTTCACTGTATAATATCGTATTTTTAGTGGTTTCCATTTAAAATTGTATGTAAAGGGCTTCGATCATTGGGAGAGGCGCTATATAAATGTCGGTTAATAATAATAATAATGATAATAACGGTCAAATGGCTTTATGAAATTGACCACTGCATACAGAAGATTTGACTTCGATTTGTAATCCAAAGATATGATTTACCGAGTGTAGTTCACTTTCAAAAAGCCAAAACCAACACCCCCTCGAAGTTTCAAATGAACAATTCCATTAAACTCCCAGTAGTAAAGAAACACTTAAAATGCCAACGGCTTATTTATTAGAACAACAATGTGGCAATGTCCTAGGTCAACTGACCACACAAAGCTGACCGCAGGACTACAAACCTGTAAAGTGTAATACAACGGGATAATAAAGGAACCTTTTCCAACCACAAAAAGGAAAACAAATAATTGTCCCATTATGAAAATTCTGTTCTATGAGGTTTGTACAGTTGACTCCTGCTCGTTGCATTGAAGAAAGATGTTGAAAACTTTTGAAGGAATTTAAACTCTGAAGATCATAGCCTTTAACTGTAAGTGTTACAGTTTTTTTCCTAAGAACATCGGTACTGCGACAGAAAAGAAGAAGAACCAGCTTGTGTTTGATGCGGTGAGTTACCGGGAACCAGTGGTGAACGGAAACGCGGAGCGATGCGTTCCTGACGTTTGACCTGATAATGGTCGACAAAAGTTTCACATCGTTGCTTTTAAAACTGCAAAAAGAAAGGCGTGCCTGTGATTGCAGCTGTATGATTTGGGTCTACATCATAGAGCAAGTTCGAGCAAGGGACTATAGTTGACTATTGTCGACCATTTGGTGATTTTGCCTGGTACCCAGGATGTATTTCATGCATAGGTAACCATGGAACATTGACTAGTGGTTGACAAATGGTCGCTGCTCGAACTTGCCCATGAGTTTCATAAAATAAAAAAAATTTAAAATAAAACAAAAACAACTTACCACACGGTCCAGACAAAGCGACACTTATCTTCTTTCGTAACCTACAGGCAGTCGCCCGTAGGTAGCAGTTGTTGTTGTACGTGACGCTGTCGTCCCCGCACACTGGCGAGAAAATGTCCGGACACTCCTCCGGGCAGAAGCATTCTGCTTGGCTATCGCTCGTCTCTCTGCAAACAGACCCGTAGGCACACAGAATTGTGGCGCAGGGACCTACGTGTAGGGAAAAGAAGAGACTTGGTTTAGTACACAAAAGTGGCGCTATCAGCGTTTGATAAAAAAAAAGAATCCTTCGTTCACACACACCAGTTGCTTTTGGAAGATTGAGGCAGCAGAGATCCTACATGTACATTCACACATATCAGTTGATTTTGGTGGATTGAGGCAGTAGCAATCCTATATTCACACATATCAGTTGATTTTGGTGGATTGAGGCAGTAGGGATCCTATATTCACACATATCAGTTGATTTTGGTGGATTGAGGCACTAGGGATCCTATATTCACATATATCGGTTGATTTTGGTGGATTGAGGTAGTAGGGATCCTATATTCACATATATCGGTTGATTTTGGTGGATTGAGGTAGTAGGGATCCTATATTCACACATATCAGTTGATTTTGGTGGATTGAGGCACTAGGGATCCTATATTCACATATATCGGTTGATTTTGGTGGATTGAGGCAGTAGGGATCTTATATTCACACATATCGGTTGATTTTGGTGGATTGAGGCAGTAGCAATCCTATATTCACACATATCAGTTGATTTTGGTGGATTGAGGTAGTAGGGATCCTATATTCACATATATCGGTTGATTTTGGTGGATTGAGGCAGTAGCAATCCTATATTCACATATATCGGTTGATTTTGGTGGATTGAGGTAGTAGGGATCCTATATTCATACATATCAGTTGATTTTGGTGGATTGAGGCACTAGGGATCCTATATTCACATATATCGGTTGATTTTGGTGGATTGAGGCAGTAGGGATCCTATATTCACATATATCAGTTGATTTTGGTGGATTGAGGCAGTAGCAATCCTATATTCACACATATCAGTTGATTTTGGTGGATTGAGGCAGTAGGGATCCTATATTCACACATATCAGTTGATTTTGGTGGATTGAGGCACTAGGGATCCTATATTCACATATATCGGTTGATTTTGGTGGATTGAGGTAGTAGGGATCCTATATTCACATATATCGGTTGATTTTGGTGGATTGAGGCAGTAGGGATCCTATATTCACACATATCGGTTGATTTTGGTGGATTGAGGCAGTAGGGACCCTATATTCACACATATCGGTTGATTTTGATGGATTGAGGCAGTAGAGATCCTACATTCACATATATCAGTTGATTTTGGTGGATTTTCCAATGACCATCAAGGGGGATTGTGTTCCAATCTAATCTAAGTTTTTAGATAACTTAGTCCTGATACCAAATATCTTTTCTTTCTTTTTTATTACACCTAAAATGTGTCCATATAAACCAATTATGTGACACTTTCAATGTATTCAAAACCTTTATTATACAAGATTGGTAAGAATAAAAAACACTATTGTTCAAATTTAGTCTGAAAGCTAACAGATTATGAAGTTCATACCAGAACAATTTTGTCTTTGAAAAATTCCCCTCTATATGAAGTCATATTCAAGAAAACTGTACCTGAAAATCTACTATAAAAATGCGACACCTGACTTTGACTTTTACACCCCAAATCAAGGACAATGTGTTTACATGCTGGTATTTTTGCATGGTTTTTCACTACTTTCTCCAGACTCATATATTCCCAGGTTTGTTATTTCATGTAAATAATTGATCACACAAAAACATGAACACTATCTGCGACTATTTTGTCAGCTCTACCAATCCTGTACAATACATGCAATACCTTTAAGGGTTTATATTTTTGTAAGGGGGTCGTATGAAGTACCTCTTCCCCTCCCCCCCCCCCCCCATCATCCTTCGAATGCGCTGCAAACTAGGTTTCAATTAATCACCAGAGGGAAAAAAATGATGACATTCCTTCTTTCTGTCAACTGTGAAATCGAGACGGTATTGAGAGCAGAACTGTTGTGTTTGGTTCAAAAAAGAAGTTGGGAAAAAAGGAACAATTTCCACAAAAGTTTAATTGTAAGTCGGACCGGGATCTGTTCCAAGGCTGAACTTTACAGGTTCAAATCGATGTCAGTGTTCTGGTGGTGGTGGGGGTGTTCTTTGATGATGTTATGCATTGCCAGGGCTGTTGTGATATTGATACGACAACAAAACGTTTATAGGGTTTACCAAAAGGTCTGCTGTAGACCCGAGGGTGTTTATTATGCGTGTTAAGCCTAAACAATAGATATTTTCCCCCCCAAAATATGAGCTAAATATGGTTGTGTTGACAAGCAATTCTGCCGCCTATTCTTGTGACGCAGTGAGAATGATTTTTTAACATAGTGTTTCCTTTGGAATCGGCTTACATGTACAAGTAATGAATATGCGAACAATGATAACAGTGTACGTTATTAATGCGCCCTGTCTGTCATAAATGACACTCCTGGCGCCGAATTATCAAATTTGGTGAAGCTGGTTGAGAATTATCTTTCTGAGACGAAGCAAACATAACACAACACCTTGATCAAAGGAGAGGTGCCGCACATTGCTGCCCGACCATGCCAGGAACACCGGGGGGGGCGAACGCCTTCTCTTTACGATAAGTGTACTGGGTTCTTTTATGTGTATAGCACACTGGATCAACGGCTTTACGTCCCATCCAAAGAACAAAGCGATAGTGGTGAAGTGTCTTGCTTGAAGGACACAAGTGTCACGACCGGGACTCGAACCCACACTCTGCTGAGTCGGAAACACCAGAGCTTGAGTCCGGTGCTCTTATCCACCCTCGGCCACAAGATGCCAGAAGGTGTAAAAAATTAATAAACAAACTGTTGTCATTTCTGTTTCAGTTACTTGACAGGTTATCAACAAAATACCACATAAACTTTGCAATATTTTTAATGCTTATAGTTCACTGAAACATTTCCTTGCATGAAGTTCACTCAATATTCTGCAGTGAGAACTTCTCAGTCGCAAGAAGGGAGGGGGGGGGGGGAGATTTCATCAGAAAAATGATAATCAGCAGGGCAAGGGACTGTGTGAAAAAAGTAAACGGTCGATTGTAAAATTTAGGGGAGAAAAGGTGAATAAGTGAAGATTGTTCCGTAACAAAAGACAAATTTAGGGTCAGAAAGGACAGAAAGAAAATCAGCCATACCGTTTGGGTTTTTTTTCTTTCTACAAATCCGAACAACCAGGTGCCTTTTGACTTTTTACGAAGCAGCAGAGCCTTTATATGACCACTACTGCCCAGGTCAACTCCAAAACTGATCACTTCAGCTCCACGACCCCACTCAAAACACCAACCTTTTCAAGTCAAATCATGTGTGTAAAATAACCTCCGATTTAAAAGCTGATTCAAAAGCTGCCGCAAAACCTTGCCCAAAACCTTTTCAAAACGGAGTGGTTTTTTTCCCCTCCCAAACAGCCATGTTCTTTTTTGTTTTTAAAAGGAAAAAGGGTAGGGGTATATCGCTCGTGAAGTCATGAAAGGAACTCAGGGTAGCAACGGGGGCCAGGGTTTTTTCCCTCTTGCATCAGAGGTCAATTTGTCAACAGGATTCGCTTGACTTGTGTGTTGTACCGAGCATATTGACTTAACTGATTTTTTCGGGGTTTTGTCAGCACCTTGGCAGGATGCCCCATCACTGTGCAAACTGAATCGTCAAAGTCGGCTTTTTGATTCGGGGGGGGAAAAAAAAAAAACTTTCTCTTTTCATCTGCCCTTTTTTTTTCTTTGGTGGAAGCACTTCACCGCGGGGAAACTTCTCTCGACACTTTCCTGACAATTTCCTAAAGTGAAACTGATATTTGTCACACATAGGAGTGTTTAGTTAAGGCAGGAAGGATACGCCAACATCTACAATGATTAAAAAAATCATGCATCCGGATAATGATGTGTGGGGGTAGAGAATAAATACTGGCTCGATATCCATTCCCAGCAGGGTAACTTGACCCACTTTTTATTGAGCTGCTCCAAAAAATATATATATTTCTGAAAAGTACGATACCTTGTTGCTTTTTGGAAGAGTAAATTCACTCCAATCTTCTAGTTTTCAATAAACAAACCATTATATTGACCAAACTGTGGTGAATGCACCTGTGATAAAGTCACGTTTCTTTGATGAACCCAGAGGTGAGAGTCAGCTGATTCAACAAAGTCTGAAACTAGGATCCAAATTGGAGGAGTTTTGTTGAAATGGTGGCATTTCTACCTTTTTCGGTCAACCTCTGGGGTTAAGATTTCACAGAGCTTTTAGGAATATTGTCCTCAGCACTAGAGAAAAAGATCACAGAGCAGTATTTCTTGATATGTGGAATAAATAACGGCTCATTTTCTTCACCAAGCAGACTGAAAAAGTCTGTGTTTTTGATTTTATGTAATTTTTTTTAAATGGGGTATTGCCCAACATCATAAGGCCGGACAGCCACTTCAAGGTGAGGGCTACACTTTACTGATTTGGGCTGTCGACCCAAATCAACTGTCACCAGGGGCATGTTGCCACCTTACTCCTGAAACAGGGTTACCCCTACAGAATGTACGCATGGGTATCATCCACTAGGAGCCTGGCTGGTAAAGCAGAGTGCACTACCTTCCCAACTTTTTACGAAGCAACAAAGCGTAAGTGCCTAGCTTGCTCAAGGGCACAAGTGTCATGACTGGGATTCGAACCCACACTCTGCTGCTGACAGCACCGGAGCTTGGATCCAGTGCACTAGACTGCTCGGCCATGACACGCCGCAAAAAATCACGAAGCTTTTATTTTCAGATAAAAGTCTGTAATTTCTCATCCCAATGAAACATGAAATAGCTATTTATGTTAGTCAGTGGTTTCGGGCAAGTTCAGATGTGTTTATATCTCTATGGAACAGGAAAAAGAAAGTTGGTAACTTTTTTTTCCTTTCCACATTTCAGACTGATATATTTTTCAGGACAGTCAGCCATCTGTGAGTTGGTTCGAATTCGAACCAAGCGGCTTTGGCTACAGCTACGGCTATTAGCTGCAGAGACAAAGTTAGGCCTATTCAGTGACATGGATAGCCACTTTGCCATATAGCCATGTTTAGAATACTCCACTAAACAAAGTTTGTCCTTGATCAGCCAGCATTGGTAATTATTGTCAAAGACCACTATTGGCACTTCATGTGACCCAACATATGTAAAAGTTTCATCTCTCTCAGTCATCGGACTCACTAGAAGCTTAGTGGGAAAAACTTCTTATATGCTTTCATGATATTCGAGGTTTGGAACACGGAAGATCAAAACCAATTGTTTCACCCATTTCTCTCCACCCAGGGGTATAAAAGGGTACAAATGCGAGGGTAGAGACTGATATTGTGTTTGAAAAAGCCTTTGAAGTGCCACAGCAGTCCGAGGCTACAAGAAAAACATGTTTAAGATGAAAATAACTCAGGGGGAGCTGAAGGTAGGAATTGATATTCCTCTTAAAACAGTCTAGATTGTAGGATGTCGGGAAACATGCACCAAGCAATGAGCTCCAATAAGATGCAGTACATGGAAAAAAAACAAGGTTTTAGCCAGGATTTGGTAAAAGAGTGTCCAAATTTGCGGGAAATTAAAAAACTGGGTGTCCAAAATGCTCGCTTACAATACATTTACATGGAAATGACAGATAAAAAAAGGGTGTTCAAATTTAAAACAGGATGTCCAAAAGACACCCAGACACCCCTCTGGCTGACACTATGGGGGGAAAAAAACCCGTTGGAATGGCTCTTTGTTCAACATCTCAGCAAAGCAAGAGGTGAATGGGTGAGAAAGCCTGGTTTCCACGCTCGAACATCCTGATAGGAGGAACCAGGTCAGACACACTGGTGGCACATTTATACCAAGAAAATATCTGCAGCCATTTCCAAGTTGACATACAAGTTGCGAACTCTACATTACTGTATTCTCTTTTCGTTTTGTTTGGGGTTTTGGTTTTTTTAAATTTTATTTTTATACACCGAACACTGTGCCATGTCTGAAACATAAAAATAACTCACATGCCGACATACATGGGCCATCTGTCATGTATTCACCAAAACTGTACTTTGAACCCACTCGGGGAGAATTATTTTCCATGTCGTGAATTGTTGGGGCACAACATGTTGAGTTTCCTCAGCAGCACCGGCATGTAGGAGCCAGCCTGATCCAGGTCGAATCACTTCAAGTTCTGTTGATTTTGGGGCATGCACGGACCGCGAGGGGCTGATGGCGTAACAAGTTTATTTTTGAGGCACAGCTGTGGGACCGTTATGTGAAATCATTTTTAGCTTTTCAAGGATTATTTTTGGTACAAGTCAATAATACAATTTAATTTAATGTTTAACTCATCCACTGCAGTGCAATAGCTTTAACAGTTTTCAACTTATAGAGAGACTACAACAAGGTCAAATTCAATTTTGTAATTCTCTCATTTTCCACTAGATAGAGTCCTTATGAAAATGGGAAAAAACAAAATTACAAGTCTCTATACCTCAGTTTAAAATGGTGTAAAATGCCAACCGTGCTTGATACCCTTTAAGTTAAAATTTTGTACTAAAATCCCAAAACATCGATGACATCACATTATGGTCTGTACATTTTTGTGCAGACATCTTTTGGGTTATTTCTTAAAATGTTGATGACACTAAATTGAAATGGCTTTGAATTTGACCTTTTGACTGAGGCGCAAAAAAATGTCCTCTTTGGAATGTACAGATGACCTTATGTTTCGAATTTCACTGTGAAAGTGTATCAAACAAAATGACATCTGAAACCATTTTTAATGTGAGGTTATGAGAATTGGTTTTGTATTTCTCCATTTTCATGAGAACTCTATCTATTGAAAGAGGAGAGCATCACAAAACTCAATTTGACCTCGGAGACCCTCTTTAGAAGTGAACTCTGTTTAACCCTAACTTCACTGAGTGATAAACTAAGGATCCTCCCTCACTTCAACGAAATCCAACCCCATTCTGGTGACTCAGTACCCACAGTGTTGGACTCTGATTGTGGTGGTGTGGTATACCTGTGCTTGATCACGTAAGGCATAGTCAGTTTACCAGTGCAGTCCTCAGTCCAATAGAGTCAAGCAAAACATGCACTTGGATTTTGATAGTTTGGGGGTAGCTAGAGTTCAAGCATTGCGTAGTTTGAGAGAGTGTTACACTCCAATATGTTCACAGAACTTGAAAAATAGTATTAGCTGTTGCAAACTGCTTACCAACCAAAAGGACCTATGGTATAAATGCAAAAAAATAGTTAGTGGCCTGACGTTTCGACCCTAGCAGAGTCTTTCTCGAAGGCTAAAATGTTCACAGAACTTAGCGAATTTGAACTTGAACATCAAGTTATAAACTACAAGGAAAACTGTCTAGGTAAATTTTTAAATGATTTAGGGTTGAACAAAGAAAAAAAATGACAAGAGCGGGATTTGAACCAATGACCTCTGGTTTAACGTGCCAACTGAGCTATCTATCCATATCTCCCCGTTTGTTAATATCTTTGTTCGGGGAGTGCCAGTCAGAAGCCATGCAATCATTAAACTTGGATGTTACAAAGCCGTATCACCTTCATCATATTGCAACTTGATTTCTGGCAACAGCAAATAAATCCCGCTGGGAAAAAAAAATCATTTGATTGAAAAATTGGACAGATAGATATATATATATGTACAGTAGAACTTGCAGGTACAGGCCATGTATAAAACTCTTTGGGGGGAGGTGTTTGCTCTGAAATGAGCTGGTGTGGTCTCAGACTTTTTGAACTGTGTACTCTACCAGTCTTTAGGAGATAACAAAAAGAGTTCTTTTTTCAAAACGACGAGACCACACCAGCTCTTCTCAAAAGCCAACACCTATCCCCAAAGAGTTCTATACATGGTTGTACCCGCAAGTTTACTAATTATAGTCTCTCTTATGACCCATACTATGCAAAGCTTCAAATATCACTAAGTATAACATCCATTTTAAAATAATCTTTTTTGAGACTACATACAGTACAATGTAAACGTATCAGATACAAATTGTAAGATATCGTTTTTAAAATAAGAGAGTGGTTAAATGCTGTCTTCTTCCAGATACCCATGCTCTCCTTTGGATATGGTAAAGAAATAACCCCTGATAACAAATGGACGGCTTTTCCATCAACTGATGAAGACATTAAAGTGCCTGAAATTCTTGATTAGGAAGTCGGAAGATGGTGACATTCTGTGAGCTCGTCACAAGGTCTATTTAAAGGTGTTACAACTCATATCGCCAGATGGGTAAATTATTCCATGAGTCATTTACGAGTTGGATTTGAAAAATGTCTGATACAACGACTTGCTTAGTAACAACTTTACAGCTTAAATTTGAATTCCTCAGACTATAGAGTTGCTATGTCACATGATTTGGGGCAAGCTTTTGAGTAGTTATGTATTGAGATGACGAACACCCATGTACAATTCTGAATGAATGTGTATGGCACAATGGTACCAGGGTTTGCTCATCTGGAGGTTGCTATACAAAAGCTTGCCTCGAAACATTTGACATAGCAACTGTCTCTATAGTCTCCCGAAATTTAAATTTTAACCGGTAACTTGTGACTAATCGAGCATAGTGTCCGCAATTCGCGTGATACCGGCACGCAATTTGGCCCGGTACTCTAGCTTGTGCAAGGAGGAAACCCTGCCCTTTGACAGTTTTGTCATCTACAGCAGTTACATTATTTACAGATTTTTGTCAGCAGTCACACCACATGCACACCTTTTTCCCCCTACACTCTATCCATCCCTCACCATTTCTACAGATGGCATTCCAATGTTTCCATTATTAAGTTAAGGTATTTCCCCCCAAAAATGTCTACAACCCGAGTTAATCGAGTTACGTTCCCCCCCGACTTCAACGAAGTCTCAAATGGAACATGTCAGACCTGGGGCAGGTGGGATCAGAGGGAACGGACCCTCTCTATATCTCATCTCGTCAGGCAATTTATTTTGTTTCGCATTGTCTCTTGGATAAGTTCTGGTGTCGACAAGTCCGCAGTCCGACCCCTGGACTATAAGTTGTCACAAAACACTGAATTTCCCGCACGTATACATGCACTGACTGCAGGCCCACTACAAAAAATACATTGGTTAGCGTCTTTTTTATCCTTTTTTTTCCCCAGAACTTTCAGAAAGTTTTGTATTCTGTTTTCTTGCAAGAAAACACATAACACAGCAACCGAGAAGCTATGATACAGATATAGTCCTTACTAAAATATTTCCTTTTTGGGGTGAACAAATTGACTAGAGCAGAATTATAAACTGCCGCCTCCGTGTTTACACGCCGGTGCTCTACCAACTGAGCTATCAAGCCCTAATATTGGTTCAGGGGCACTAGTCAGAAGTCATACAACCAAATCAGCCAGAGACCACGCCCAGAAAACTTGGAGGCTGCAGGTTCAAATCCCACTTCAGTCAGTTTTTCATCGCTCACCCCAAAATTGATTTATAGTTACCCAGTCAGTTCCCCGTATGGTTTATTACTTAAAACATTTCAAACAAGGCGTTGAGTTTTACGACTAAGTTGTGTATATCCAGTGAAATATCCTGAAGTTTGATTTTGCAGATCCAGCATGTACTTTAAAAAATTGTATGCAGTATATGTGTGCACTGTCAGTTGGCTGGAAAAAAAGGGGGAGTTTTTGGACTTTATTGTTATTTAATGTTCCCAATTCGAGGTTCTACATGCAAATGGCTGACTGTGCAAAGGGCGAACAGTGACCAGAGCCCTAAAATTTGGCCCAGCATTCAATAACATTTTCCAAGAAGCAACTATAACTAGTATAACTATAGTATAACTATAACTTGCTGGTAAAACCATGTGTTAACCTCTTTTGGTTGGAGTGTTGGCTCCTGTTGTTTTTTACCCCACCATCTAAAGCCTCAGACAACACTGACATTCTCCAAGTTTGGTTTATAACCAACCTGGTCTCGAAACCTCTCCAAAAATTGATTTAAATCTACTTGTAAAGTTTTAGAAAAAAAAACACAAACTTGGGTACGGCCGTTAATACAGCAGGACTTACACGCCAACCATGTATTAGTTTTGTCGTGGCCCCACTGGACTTTTTGCATGAGAAAGACGGAACAGAAAAAGACAAATTGATCACATCGAGTGAAGTCCAGGTCACGGAAAGTCAATGCGTTCATTCCAAAGTTTAAATGCCTTGAAACTAAAAAAGATTAATGTGGCAACGAGAGGGTTGGGAAATTACAAAGTACACCTCAACCTTTGACAGCATGCTGTCAGAAAACTCCCAGGTGTGTGTGTGTGGATCAGCAAGAACATTGCCATGATGGAAAGTTTGGCAACTTTATAAGACCTATAAAAAAAAAAAGGCATGATTTTTTTTTGGGTGGTACTGTTAAATGTTTCAGCTAGAGCTTTAAAATTGGGTGTCCAAATTTGCCGTAAATCAAACAAGCAGGGAGTCATAATTCCTCCCGAACAACGGTGTTTAAAAGCTAACGACGCTCAAAATACGAACACCAGGCCATCCAATTATGATAAACCCATGCTACAATTACATGCACATGTAAATATGCGTGAACACTGCTTGCTAAAAAAAAAACGGAACGTCCTGCCGTAACTCAAATTTGGGTTCATTTTCGAGAAGTTCCTGATGGTAGAGTGGGGGCTTCACATTTCTTAAGTTCGTTCCTCTGAAGATGCATAACTGAAATTTGAATTTGGTTTGAAAACTGTGTTTGCATAAGCAGGGCTCGAACTTCAGGTGGTCGGGCGATTTAGTTCATCAGACCCAAGCTCTGGTGTTGTCAGCAGCAGAGTGTGGGTTCGAATCCCGGTAATGACACTTGGTCCTTGAGCAAGGCACTTAAACATAATTGCTTCGTAAAAAGTTGGGAAGGTAGTGCACTCTGCTCTGCCAACCAAGCTCATAGTGGATGATACCAATGCCTACATCCTTACGGACTGTGAAGGGGTAACCCTGTTTCAGCCCCAGGAGTAGGTGGCAACGTGCCCCTGGTGACAGTTGATCTGGGTCAACAGCCCAAATCAGTTAAGTGTATCCTTCACCAGCCGTCCAGCCTTGTGAGTTGGGCGATATCTCTTTTCTTTTTTTTATCCCACAAGACCGCAAGGGCTTGTAGCTCAAAATGTTTACTGGATCAGAATCAATTTTACAAGACCAGAATCTTCAAGAGAAAGAGCTTTCTATACAGTTTCACTTGTAAATTGTTTTGATTTGAACAAGCACTCAGAGAAGGTGTATCTCATTTGTCTTATGGGTTAGTATATGTTGATACTCAACGGAAAACCTGGCAGACTCAAAGTCAACATTTGAACATCAGTTCTTACTGTCAAAGTTTTTCTCCCAGTGAGGCACAATTTCAATTGAAAAACACAAGACTGCTGGACTTGTCAGCTCCTGAGTTTACTGGCTCGGGGTTAAAATCGCTGGCCTCGGACTTGAAGTCCAGTGTCAAAACTTTGAGCCCTGATAAGTTCTCAAAAGTATTGTTAAAGCCTCACGTCTTGTTCTTGAATGTGACGATATATTGTTTAGTTTGATGAAATATGCAGTAAAGTATGTTATGGCCACCGACAAAAAAACCAACAACAAAAACATTGTACCATGGAGGTGATTGTACCATACTTACGAAGGTCATTTTTGTTCTGTTTTCTGTTAAAAAGTAATCACGCTGTCTGAGTCACATTTTGGTGTGTCATGGCTGAGCAGTTAAGAGCACCAGACTCAAGCTCTGGTGTCTCTGATCAGCAGAGTGTGGGTTCTAGTCCCGGTCGCGGCACGTGTGCCCTTAAAGCAAGATACTGCACTATAAATGCTTTGTCCTTCGGATGGGACATTATAAGCCGTAGGTCCTGGGTACTAGGATTAGTTGTGCATGTAAAAGAACCCAGAACACTCATCGAGGAAGAGTAGGAGTTAACCTTGGTGTTTCTGGTTCACATAGCAAGCACTCTCGCTTACTGGTTTTCTCAGAATTGTGAGCTAAAGTTCACTTATGACGCCTCCTTGATTTCATTACCAGAAATATATAACACCAGATATATAAAATAATAACAAAATTCTATATACTGTTCCTTGTTCTTCTATATAAAAAAAAAAGTTGATATTTTCTGATTTTAAAGAGCCCAGTGTGTTCAAGCTGATTGAACATGGACTGTACACCTTCTGTATGCACGCTCCTTTCAAACGTTTTTAAGGACACAAATTTTTACCATAAAATAGTTCGATAGAAACTCTATGCCGAGCGTTAACGATTTGGGTATTCACTTCAGCCGCACTAAAAACTTTTGAGTTTCTTTCACAAAGGGGGAGACTTTAATCTTCAATTTCATGTCTCACTGCAAATAAGTTTGAGTTTGATTGTTGCTATTCAGTAGAGAGTGTAGATCACCCGCAACAAAAATTTATTGGGATTTTATCATAAAATGCTGGGGAAGTTAAATGATCGCACATAAACATCAAGCCTTGAAATCAATACAGCTTAAAAGTCCAGGGTTTCAGCATAAAGACCAATGAATTAAGAGTTCTTTGTCCGAACAAACATTTTCACAGATGCTGATGTTTCAAAATGAAAAAGACAGAAAAATTCTTTCGCATATGCCATGCAGGATGCACGAAAATACCTGTAACATAGACCTTGTTGATATACAGCTTTGATAACATGAGACAATGTTAGGACCTGGCAAAACTCCTACACATCTTTTTAACTAAGTTTTAACTATTTCAAATCTGTTATTTGTTTTTCTCTCACTGTTGTGAAGCCGATTAGCATTTCAAATGGTTCCCTTGCACTAAATAATCATTTTGAGGCATTTGGCAAAACAAGGTGATAACAATTATTTATGTTTAGAATGGACACATAAAATAAACATTTGCAAACATACTATGCTGGACGCCGTCTTTAACTCGCAACAATTTTTACAGTCATGAGAAGTATGTTGATTTAAAAAATCATCGTGGGAAATATCGTCTTAAAGAGAACAAAAAGACAACAAAAGCAGATGATGTAAGGTTTGCGGTAACACCGTGTTATAATCTGGGTACAAGTTGTGGTGGTTCTGAAGAAAAAAAAACGGTGGTGTAACAACCCGTTTCGATCAGTGCGCTCTGATCACATTCTCCTGATGACGATCAGAGCATACTGAGCAAACATTAAGTTGCCAAACCACAAGTTCTTTTCAGAGCCCCACCACAGCTCACACACACAAAAATTGAATGGTGTTACCGCAAACCTTACTAGATTGTACTCCTCCACCAACCATGTCAAGTTTTCACATCCGATCTGATTTAAATGTAATTTCCGTCCATGGTGTAATGTTTTTTTAGGAAAAGGGTCCTCAAAACAATCATTTTAACATCAATCAGCTCTTACCTTCAGTTATAGGCTCTCTTGTCACATATGGAACATCTGAAAGAAACAAAAAAAGAAAAACAGAAAATCAATTTACAAATTATTTACCAACGGGTTTTTTTTCCGCAGTATTTATGGAAACCTGAGCTTACAAGTGCCGTAAGCAAATCTGACACAATTTCCTAAAAGAGGTCTCCATCATGTTTGGACAATTTTTTAAATTAGTTGTGCATAAATAAAAACCATTAACTCATTGACCACTTTTTTACCAGCATGCAAAACTGAACAAATGTTTGTTTTTTGGTTTTTGGTTTTGGTTTTGGTTTTGGGTGTTCTTTTTTTCTTTTATGATGGGCAGCAACCTAAAGGGCTGAGATAATGTCTCAATGGCGACCCAGAGCAGCACTGGCCGTTCGATGAATCACCTTAATGCCAAATATGAAGATATATGCCATACATCACGACATATCAATGATCTCCCCCAGCAGAGGTCCGCTGGCAAAATGCTAACAAAAAACAACTAAGGACCAGTCAAAATCCTCTGAAAGTGGTCCGGCTGGCTAGTTCAGTGTTGGAAAGCATCCCTATTTAACATGAAATATGGACCAGTGAAAAAGCTGATGGACCAGTGAAATGACAAGATAACAACTGGTCCTGCTAGCCAGTCACTAAAAAATTTAAAGGCAAACCCTGCATGATTGGACATTAATTTTTTGTACAACTTTCTATCAACAGTGATTTCAAGTTAACCAAATAAGACTGCTCCACACCCTGCCTAATTTACAAGTTGAAAGAACATACTTTCTATAATCGTACATATAAAGACAAAACCCTAAGTTACAACTTGGTTTGGCCATTAATCTCAGCCAAGCTCTGTCAGTGTCACACCTTTTTGAAAAATAAATTTAGAAATTAAAGCAAACAACAGGTTAAAGCTACAGACAGTAAAAGACTGGTGATGTTTTGGTTTTTTTATAAATTGAAGACATACAGACCAAAAACATCACGGCAAATTAACAAGTACAAGGTTGTTTATTCTGTGGCAAAAATATTTAAAAAGAGCTTTTGATTTATTTGTAATTTTCTCGCAGGGATTTTTCCCAATCGAAAATTCAAATTTAGCTTTAATCATTTTTTCCTTAAAAACACGGCAAATTTGACACTTTTAATATTCTTAAGATATCTTCCGACTGACATGCTCATCTGAACAGAAGATAGTTTGATTTTAAAAATTTGACCTGGAAAAAAAAAAGTAATCTTTTAAAAAAACAAAAAAATTTCAGGTCATATCTTTAAAGCAAATTTGCAGAGAGGGGAAAGAGAGAATAAAAGTACACAAACATACATCTGATAAGTGCAACAAGAGAGAATATGACACAGATGAAGGCTACAGCCAACACCAGAATATGAATCCGTTTGGGTCCTCGCCGCTGTCGCAAAATCGCTACAGTTTCACATTTTATCTTCTCCATTGTCCGGGCTGGGTCTGCTGGGGTGTGCTGAGCCGATGAGGTGCTGGATTTTGACCGACTACCATCCACGAAGATTTCAAACGTGCCGGGTTTTCCATGGTAGAGCGTGTATAAATCCTGGCCGTGCAGAGTTACCATTGGATGGCACTGAGAGGGTTTCCATTGCAAGTTCACATACAACTATTGACTCAATGGGATGACAACAAAAGTTGGCAGCCGTTCGGCTCGAGCTGCCTCTCTGTAAAAATCAAGGCAAGGGCTGTACCATTCCAGTCCACGGGGGAGACCCCAAAGTCAATGACACCCTGGGAAATGGGCGATGCTTCCAATCGATCACCTCGCTCCACTCAGTACAAAGAAGAATGCCTAATGACCGAAATTAAATTACCTAATCACCTCTCACAGCGGCCAAACTATTTTTCTTTTGCAGATTCAAGTATTTTAAATTCCCCAGGTACAATTGTGCTCGTATTGACGGAGGGGACATCTAGTATTACAGTTCAAATAAATGGGACTGCCAATTCCACTTTTCAGTACAGCGTACATGTGGGGACTAAGGACGGTGGTGGATTTAAACACAGGACAATACAGGTTCAGGCAGAGTCCCCAGCACCTATTGACAATTCTCCGGTGGTGATTTTCATAAAAGCACTAAGGCCAGTAACTAAGGGGTTTATAATGCAAAGTGAATTGGCATCAATCAGCACTCCATGAATGGGCTATATCAAAACCCATCATGGCCAACTTTTTTTTTTTTTTTTTTTTTTTTTTTTCCTTCTTCTCTTCTCTGCAAAAGGTCTATTTCGCCTTTTCAATGAATTCTTTTATTCCGATCAAACTTGATCTTGGCTCCAGGCACCCTTGGTGAAGTGTGGGAACCCATCGGGTATTTGACAAAGTCATTGTCAACTCTCAGCCGGGTTCAGCCTTTACTTTGAAGGCTTAAGCCGTGAAAAAATGAACGAAAAACTCGTCTGGCGGGGGGGGGGGAAGTTAAGGGATTTTGGCGGAGCTCAGGCGCGGTAGGTGTCATTTCCGATTCGTCAGCGTGCCTTTCCCTTTTGTGGGTGTGACGGCGCTGACAAGGTTTCGTGAGAAACTTTTCCAGTTAGGGTTAGATGCTGGGTTTCTTCTGTGTTGGGGAAGTCAGGGAAACTGTGATTTTTGTCGAAATGGAGAATAGCCCTTTGTACTCCTATATATTATCCACGGAAGGACGTTGCAATCGGAATGTGAATATGGACACTAACAACTCCCATCCTGTCTTTTGTTTCAGTTTTTAAAATAATAAACCCTGACACCATTCTGAATTTCCTTTTCTTTCACGTACCAAATCCGAATCAGCAATCTTTGTGCTAAGGACCCAATTTCACAGCAGCTAATATTGCTTTAAAATTGTCTGCTAAGCAAAAATAAGCAGGATACCAGTCACAGATGGTACACGTGACACTGTATTTTGGCTGGTAAATTATTTTGGTCAGCATGTTTTTAGTTGTGCTTAGCTATTTTTCAGGCTTTTGCAGCTCTATGAAAATGCACCCAGGTGATGCAATCTATATCTAATAAGAAACTGTAGCTTACTGATTTTGAAACAAGCTTTAAATTTTCTCTATTTTCCTTGGGCGAGGGTGGA
Organism: Pisaster brevispinus; assembly: GCA_023634235.1. Lineage (NCBI taxonomy): Eukaryota > Metazoa > Echinodermata > Asteroidea > Forcipulatida > Asteriidae > Pisaster > Pisaster brevispinus. Next base: position 2,353,152 of record JAMKCF010000002.1, on the reverse strand, counting down.
GTACACGGTGTGGTAAAGGGCGTATAGTTAATTACCAATAAACGCAGTTCGTCATCCTTCCTACACAAGTTCAATCATAGAGCACTATAGTAACTGCCTCGAAGCCAAAGTCACCTGACCACAAATCAGCGAAGCAAGATAAAGTGGTTATAAGACTCTGGTCAGCACACAATTACTCCTGCATTATACCCCCACAATGCAGTCAAAATCAACCGGTTATAAAGAACTCTTTCACTTTCACTTTCTGACTAAAGAAATGACTTTGTAACTATTTGAGTTAAAGAGAAGGCAATGTACTGCATTAGTTTAAGAAACAAATATGAAAATTATGAAATAATAGTTTTTAAAGGTAACAAAAGGCGTTATTTTAATGATGTCAGGCCGTGAAATTGGCTTTTCCTCTGAACAAAGCACCTCTTGGAATACTCTGATCAAAATTTCCTTTCATTTCATTTCATTTCATTTATTAATTTTGGTTGTGAAGCCAAGGACTCTCAGAAAAGCGAACTTATAATCACTATACTAGCCAAGAACCCCATGGAGAGAAGACAATGACAAAAGTTTCAGTTTTAGATGTGGGAGGAAAACCCCAAAGAATTATTCCAGGGAAAACCCACGCAATCTGGTAAGGACTGAAACCCCAATCCACAGGGTGCTCCCAATGGGAATCGAACAGGGTCCCAGCATGCCCAGGGTGGAAGGCCAGGAAAGATATCACAACGCCACCCCGACCGCCTAAAATAGAAAAGCAGCTAAGCTACTTTTGCTTAGCTACTTTTTTTTTACAATGGGAATCGAACAGGGGTCCCAGCATGCCCAGGGTGGAAGGCCAGGAAAGATATCACAACGCCACCCCGACCGCCTAAAATAGAAAAGCAGCTAAGCTACTTTTGCTTAGCTACTTTTTTTTTACAATGGGAATCGAACAGGGGTCCCAGCATGCCCAGGGTGGAAGGCCAGGAAATATATCACAACGCCACCCCGACCGCCTAAAATAGAAAAGCAGTTGCGTCTTAAGAGAGCGTGACCACAGATTTGCACACACACCTTGAACTCATGCCTACTTGAAGTGGGGACTAAGCCTTGGGCAACAGACACGGAATGTTTGCCTTACCCTCTCTCCTTCAGCCTTGCAAAAGCATCGAGTGTGAATTACACACTGTTTGTATTAGCTCTGCTTATAAAATTTACCAATTCCATTTATTTGTTGAAACTTGTTTGTTGTTGTTCATGGCCCAAAGGCACATCTCTTTCAGTTTAAGCAGCCACACTATAATTTTGTGCAATGCAAAGTACAAATATACAACCAAATAAGTGGGGTCAAAATTTACGGAATATTTCCTTCTGAATTGCCCTTTGTAAATCTGCACCTTTCTTTGACTCGTCTTCTGTGTGCATCTTTAAATATGGATTCTGATTATAATAAAATGAGATCAGACTGTTTTCATCAGTTTTGAGCTGGGCTGTGTCCAAATCAAGTGACTTTGACTCCGAAAACGTCAAAAATAGCCCTATTTCAGCGATGCCAAAGTCACTATTTCAGACACAACTTTACAGGGCCAGATTACATATTCCATAGGCCCTAGGTACCAATGCTCCTAGGTCCTAGGCACCAATGTTCCTAGAACCTAGGCACCAGTAGTGTGAACGCCCTAGGCACAAGTGTTCTGTGGGAACTAGGTACCAGTGTTCCATAGGTCCTACAATGTAGGTACCAGTGTTCCATAAGTTCTAGGTACCAGTGTTCCAAAGGTCCTAGATACCAGTGTTTCATAGGCCCTAAGCTCCAGTGTTCCATAGGTCCCAGGTACCAGTGTTCCATATGTCCTAGGTACCAGTGTTCCATAGGTCCTAGGTACCAATGTTCCATAGGTCCTAGGTACCATTGTTCTATAGTCCTAAGTACCAGTAATCCATAGGTCTTAAGTACCAGTGTTCCTTTGGCCCTAGGCTCCACGGCCAATTTCATGGTGCTTTTAAAATGCTCGATTTTACTACAAAGTATTACATGCATTGAGGTACCTTCTATGTTACATTTTCAGAGGCAATATATATATTTTTAGTAGGCCCCAATTTTTTTTCCCGGAGGCCCTGGGCACATTGCCAAGTGCTGTATCAGATGGATAATCCAGCCCTGGGCATTACATAGAACGAATGTGGAAAAAGATACAAAGGCTGCACTGTGCCATACATTCTATAAAAGACGTTGATAATACTGACCTGGAATTGAGCAATTTAAATGTGCAAATATATGGCATGGAGTTCCAGGGGTAAGTGACCAAGAACAAAGTACAAAGATTTCACTTGCATGAGTAAATCAGCATGTGTATAAAAAAAAACAGACAATAACTTTAAACTTCTTATACAAGTCAAAACTTTTTCAAGCTAGAAACACAAGGTGGCAGCATTTGACTATTACACTGATGCATTATTGTGCTGAAACTAATAATCTCTTCATGACCACAAGAGGGCGCTATTACTCCTCACCACTAAATTCCTTTAATATCAACTGAAGGACTCCTTACCATAACAGTTATTACAACTTGTGTGTGAAATCAAACAAAACAAAGTTGTCAAGCATGCCCAGCATGCAGTTTCTATAACTAGGTGGATAAATGACTTGTTCTTAGTGACCCATAAAAGACACCAGTAAGTTCAAACAAAGTCAAAAATTATGTCAGCTTTGAATCCTGATCATATATACATTTTCCCTCATGAGTTAGCTATGCCAAGAAATGAGCAGGATACCAGTCACAAATTGTACACGTGACATGGTAGTTTGGCTGGTAATCTTATTCTGGTGAGCATAATTTTGTTGTGCTTAGCTACTTTTTGTGCTTAAGCAGCTCTATGAAATTGGGCCCTGGCTTATTTTAAATGGCTGCAACCTTCAGTGTAGAAAAGTAGCCGGCCTGGAATTACATGGAGGTCACGGAAGCCACGGCCTCTGTTGCCCCTAGTCTTGGCCTTGGTGCCCTTCCAAAAGATACCCATAGACTTTAAGATTTTCCAATGGAAGTGCCCTTTGCAAAATGAAAATGGTCTTGCCCTCTCAAAGATGAAATGCCAGGCCTAAAGTAGGGGGTCTTCAAATGACATTTCCTTGACTTTTTTTTTACAGTATCACAGACAGAACTATTTCTATGGAGGATCAGTGCTAGTGTGACCTTCTAATCAGTCAGCGACCTTCCACCTTGAAACTAAGCATTATCTCCCCCCCCCCTGAACTTTGTTCCAGTGAGTTTTAAATCCATGAACAAAAGGTTCTGATCAGTGGTAACTTGGCAGAGACAAATCAGGCATCCCAAGTTCCCCAATTAAAAACAAACTACATGTAACAAACAGTTCAGCTCATTACTGTGTAACAAATACACATTGAAAATGAATTGAATTAGAATTTAGGGAGAAAAGGACATAAAGAATTACGATTTCAAAACCATGAGAGGAACATTGTTATCTTTCCCGAGAAATCACAAATTATCATAATTCTGTCGATAAAATATTACGGAATGCAATCATTTGTCTCTTTTAATGAGGGGGTTCACTTAGTCAATATATGGAGTGCCACACCCAGCAATACTGGTCCCCTGTAGGTTTTAGTTTTGCCGAACAGTAAGATGTTTTCCTATGGGTTGGAGACAATCAATAACATAGTCCTCTAAATTCAACTTTGGGCATTCTCAAAAAGAAACAAAAAACAGGAACACAAGAAATAATGTTAGCCTAATTCAACACAATTTCTTGTTGTACTTGTCGTTATCTTTTACCTGGTGAGTAATTAATCCTTGGGCCAGCCTGCACAGTCTGTGTCACACATGGCATGGTGACACCAATACCAAGTCACACAGCGCATGGACGGTGTACATAATGTATGCTGTACACATTTATAACCCCAAAGGAATTTTTTATTTTCGGCATTAATCCAAAAACCACACATACCAACTTGCATCAGTGCATAATCTACCACACCCACACACCCATTGCAATTATTAAAGGGAGACAGCGAAACTTGGGTCGGCAAACTAGATTTCTCTGTGGGTTGTTTTGTTTAAAGTCTACTAACCTTGTAAATTTTCTGTATATAGCTTAGAAGGTATGTTTTCCGATTGTATTATTTGTTTGTTGTTTTTTTTCCCCGGAAGGAATCCTGTCTGAAAATGTCTATGACCCGTTACAAAATAATTTTAAGAATTTGATTTCACCCCTTTGTTTTCTCTTATCTGGTACAAATGAAACTTAAGGCTTTTATTGTCGTATTGAGGTTTTTGTTTTGATAATATTTTGAATTAACGTCAAGGTAAAGTACTGGATTGGTTTTTGCTTGGAATTAGTTTGTAAGTTCCATTCCCAATTACTGTTAAGTTTGTACCATTACTAATTCTCAATAGAAATTTTCCATCTGAAATACTGTAAAGTCAAGAAAAAAGGCATCTGATGGATGGAAGTAAATAATAATTATAATAATGGTTTCTTATATAGCGTTCAAATCCATCACTCAGTGACGCTCATGGCGCTCCAACATTTACTGTTTTTCCTGCAAGGTATGTGGAGCTACGTTTCTGAAGTATGAGACCTATTCCTTTACATAACACCAGGTAATGGTTTACAAGGTGCTGTGGCGCAACGTATGCAGCCAATCAAACCAGGAACACCGGGGCGAACCCCTTCTCTTTACGAAAGTGCACTGGGTTCTTTTACATACAATAAACAATACACAGAACTAACGGCTTTACATCCAATCCGAAGGACGCAGCAATAATGGTGAAGTGTCTTGCTTACGGACACAAGTGTCTTGCTTAAGGACACAAGTGTCACGACCGGGACTCAAACCCACACTCTGCTGATCAGAAACACCAGAGCTAGAGTCCGGTGCTCTTATCCACCCTCGGCCACGACACGCCATCCGAACACACTCTTTTGAAAAAACCTACGATAAAATATATACCGTTAAGCTCAACACACTGTAAATAGGAAGCAAGATAGCTCTAGTAAACAGGATCAAGCCCAGCTATAAAGGAGATTACTACACTATCATAACAAATGTGCTGATTTAAAGAGATTGCTTCAATTGTCTGTTCCTCTCGTGCTGAATAGAGTTTCATTACTGGCCCAATTCAGCTGACGTCATCGTCACAATAATCTTGGTAGCACAATTTTTTTTTAGTCAATGTCCCTGTGCGTTCGCCATTGACTGTTAAAATTGGCCTTTGGCGAGTGTGTCAGACAGTCGCTGAGGCCCGTAACCAGGAATTATATATACAATTTATTAACTCTTTTTTTTTGGGGGGGGGGGGCCGCAAATATGACAGAAAAGGTACATCAGCACGTTAGGGGGGAGTTGGAAAAGTTTTGAAAATGAAGGCCCAATTCAAGCCATTTGGTCCCAAAATGTTTGGAAATGAAGGCCAGATTCAACCCATTTTGGTCCATTTTTGCGCTTATTTTTTTTGTGAGCACCATTTTTAAAAACTTGTGGTGGACTTTTTCTCCTTTTTTGTTTTCCTTTTTCAGGGACTTGAAACTCAAATATCTGCATTCTGAATGGATAGGGCATACTGTCATAAAGCTGCAATAGTTAGCTTGCTAGAGAAAAGACACTTGGGAAACTTATCGTAAGAACTTCATCCTATGATAATTCGGCTGATTATCCTGTTTCTGCAACCAATATAATTTGTTTCTTCTCTTATTATGAAATTACTACCCAACAGTTTAAGTAAATAACTTTTTTTCTACATGCTTTCTCTTTCTAGAAAAGAGGGTGTTTTTTTGCAGTCAAAATCTTTTTGACTTGTTCATTTGGTAGTATGCTGCCCTCTATTGTCCAGTACTTACTAACTTTTATATGCCTAAGTAAACTGCAGTTGGCCTTTTGTTGCACCTGATCCTTACTCTATAGTTGCACTCCCTATTGTGGCCTCTGTGACACCCTGAGGCAGTGCCCAGCTACAGCTACGGCTACGGCTGGAGCACCATGCCATCATGCGTTGAAGTATAGGACGTCCTTAGCAACACCTTTAGCAACAGGCGTAGCCGCAGCTATAGCCGCCATACGGCCTAACTCTCAAAAATATTGCATAATCAAGAGCTGATTACACAACACTCAGAATTTATCGACTATTGACCTTTCACAATGCAGAACGCACCTCCAAACAATGCGCGCCTACCATTTCCACCATTTTGGCAGTCGATTCCTTTGCGTACATTCTGACTCCCAAAATAACAGACAGGATAGGTGCGTGTAAGCGCGCTCTGGGTTGTGCAAGGGGGGGGGGTCAATATTTTGACAAATCTCACTTGATGTTGGTACAATCACAAATAAACCCAAGGATTGCTCTGCATAAATTGTTTCCCCATCCATACTTGATTTATGACGAATTAAAAAAGCAGCCTGCCGGGTAACTTCCTTTCACTTAAGAACGGAAAAAACACCCACTGTGGAGAAGTTTATTAAACCCTCTATTTTGATGTGACTTGAAAACTAGACGAATGGACTTTTCCCCTCCCACAAACTAATGTTGTATAAACTTCCTTTTCATGGGGTTTCTGAATAAAAAGTTCATTCAAAGTTTGCATGCACGTCAAACAATCATAAAGACGTGGTGCCAGAGACGTGGTGCCATAGTGCCAGCATGCTACCGCCATGAAAACATCCGAGTTTACTTCTGATGCGATTCTATTGAAAACCATTTGTTTCCCTTTCAGAGTGGAAAAACATCACTCATAACTCATTGAAGAAGGAAAAAGAATTGTCACCGAGCGCCCCACAGACCTCTTGAGCGTCCAGCACGTAAAGCTTAGAACTTCCAACATCAAACAAATTGGCATGATCAGTCCACACTGTACATATATAATGACACGTCAAACAGTACACTACTCGCAGTCACCTACATGTTTTGGTGAATACACGTGCTCTCTATAAATACCTTGACAATGCTGGCCGGTCCTCAATGCTTTGCTAAGCATGCAGAGTGGGGCTCCATTATTCAACAATATTTGTCCCCCATAGGTTTGGCATAACAATAATGCAAACATTCAACAACCAAGAGTGCCATTAGTCCACTAGTAGCTTCAGTCGTCTAAACAAAGTTGCAAGGAAAGCATAAGAGGTCGATCGGGGAATAACGTTGTAGAAAGGAAAAAAACAAAACAGTGTGCCATACATGTACATGCACACTGAGTCAATATTTGTACTGGTGGTGAAAAATAGCACTCACTGCTTGTAATTTAAGTCACTACTTGTTTTGTAGCTGAAAAGACAGATTCCTGCATTGTAACATTCCTTAAAAATGACCCATCCTCTCGTTTATAAGTCACTGCAAACATTTTTATATCCAGTGTTTAGAAGACAAATAAAACAAGCGTTTTACTGAGGCACGATGATTGTACTTGTTGGGACAGCAAAAGAACTTTCCTGTAAGGGTTTTGAGCTGGGGGTGGTGAACAAACTCACAGGCAAATATTGGACAGACAAACAATTAGAGCTTGAGTTAGGTAGGTCGTCAAATATTACACATCGGTCTTAACAGGACCTCTTCCTCATTAGAAGACGTAGTAGAAAACCCTAAGGTGGACAGAAAAACCTACACACTTCTTACATTTACCAAAAGCAATCCATGACTGACAACAATGGACAAACAAACTCCTTTGGGAAAGGACCATCCTGCCATCTTATTTCTCTTGCCATTTATAACAAAAAATAAGCATATTGTTATAATGTACAGCAAATATTTATTGTTTGTTTTATTTAGCCGCGTATCAGTTAGTTATTACTATTATTGTAATTATATCTTTTCATTTAAATTATTTTATTGTCAATTTCTAATTTGACATGAATGGAAAAAAAGAAGAAAAAAAATTGAAAAATGAGGCCATTAAAAAAAAATAATAATTTTTTTTTTTTTTAATTCTTTTTTTAAATTATTATTTATATATATATTTGTTATGGGAGCGGGGGGCCATTTATACCATAGGTCATTTTGGTTGGTAAGCAGTTTGCAACACCTAATTCCATCTTTTTTTCATTTACATTAATGAATCTACTTATCTCTCGGTACTTTTGTAAAAACAGCATTTCACTCGGGTTTCCCCAGGATAAATAAGAAATAAATACAAAAATAAATAAATAATCTGCACATTGCTGTCTTTGGGGCCTTCTTCATTTCAATGAAATTATCATCGTCAAGTCGACAACCCTGTTTAGATAATTTCCTCTTCAAAAAACCATCGCTGTACCTCCCCTCTAGATGTTTCACTTGGTTCGTTAAAAGTCACCAAGCGTCGCTTGAAACTTTCACATCCTTCACTAGCGACATCTTGTGAAGTAGACCGCCATCATTATCAATTAAAACAACTACTTAGGCTAATTGTTTGCACGCAGCCGACTGTGATTAAGTTTTCTATGGAGATAAATGAATTATTTTATTTGTTGACAAGAAAGCATTCGTCATATATTGGCTGGACAGCGTCAGACTGTTGTTGCCCTGGAACATGGCCGACCTCCTTTTTCAAAATCAAGAGTGTAAAACACAGGTTTGTGATCAATATGCAAACAACGTCCCTGATGCTTAAGAAACAATGGTCTGCTCTAGGGAACTTCAAGAGTTGCATTTATTCAACAAAGCCTAGTTTTAGAAAAATATCAAGCCTTTTTTTTTAAGGAAACTAGTCTATTTTAAAGGAAACTTGAGGGACGACCCTATTTTTATATTTTTTAAAAAATTCATGACCTTTTACTACACTGTTGAGTTACACCTAAGGAATTCTACCCAATAAAATATCCAAACATTTAGCCTACTCTAGTCTGGCGAAACCTACATTGGAATTCCCTCAAATTATAACTTCCCCCAGCAGTCTATTAAACACCAAACACTTTCTGTTCAAAGGTGACCGGGTCAAGAAGTGAAGCAATCCCGATAGGGCCCGGGCTTGGTGAGGATACAATTGGCATCAAATAAAACATCCTAGGTGCCCCATGAGCTTGCACCTTCTGATATGATATTATTACTGGTACTTGTATATATCTGTCACTTGCGGCATGTGGTGTAATCTACACAGGGACCCGAGAAGTAGAGCTTTGTGGACAATTATTGGGTTACTCTGGGTTCAAGTCAAGGTCCCATGGGGTGGAATCGGGATAAGGCGTACTGCTAAGTGGGATACCAAACCGACCTATCAACATCAACTGAAACTGTGTTGACAGAAAAAGGGTATTGACAATTTTTTTAATTTTGATCTGGAAATCTCAATGAAGAAGTCATGACAATGTAAAAAATAAGGTACATTTACAATCATTGATAATACCCATGTACTGGTACAACATTTTTAGCATAAATATCATTAGCAAGTTGAAAATGAGAACTGTATGACGACCATAAACTATAAGAGGAAGAATCAAGATAAGGTATAGTGCTTTTGCCAGAACTGCTGCCATTTTGCTCACTGACCTAAATACTGATAAAATGAGTTCAAATAAGCGGCACAAACTGGTACTACTCGATCCCTTCCTTGAATCAAGATTCAGCACTACTACTGGAGGGTGTTTACTCTCTTTGAATCAATATAAAGTACACAAATTGTTAGAACTTGTAGGAGTAAAGCTGACAGCATTTGAGATTAGGAAATGTTGATACAATTGAAGCTTGACAAATTACACTGCAGTTTTACACCAAATTATTTATACACTACAATATTCAATATGCTACAGCCATTACACTGCCATCTCTGAAACGGGGTAAAACTGTGAAGTACACAAGTACGTTAATCCTGAGGTCCTTGGTTCAAGTCCCGCTTCAGTTAATTTCTCTTTGTTCACACCCAAATTATTCAAAATTTATCCTGTCAAGTTTCCCTTGTGGTTTATTACTTGACATACACAAATAAAGTGACGCAAAATACTTGAGTTTGCATGTGAAGAGACTATTTTTACTTGACCTGCCCTGTTGCCGGTATTCATTCTCACATATTGATGTGCTGGCAAAACTTATTCATAAAAGAAAATCGATCTCAGTCTGTAACCTTTTCAAACTGAACAAAATTCGTCAACAAAGGACGCTTAAGACCTGCATATCCCACTTCATCAATCCTTCAATACTAGGCACTATCTCTGTATTGATCCGACAAGGCGCCCAAACAAAAGATAAGCCGTCCTTAAGAAAGGTTCTGCGACTATCAATCTATAATCGGAAATCGTACAGACACTGACTTATTCTATGGCCGAGGGTTAGGACAGGGGCAATGAACGAGGCTGGCTGCCATATTGATTCTAGCAGTCAGCTACAGTATGTGACAGCTCTCAACATGGACGAAAACCTTGAGCAACAAGTTTCCGTCTTGCATTTCGGATGTTCTCTCGACCTCAGCCAACCCAAACGACAAGGTTTCCGCTGGGAGCCCAATTTGGTCATCCCTCCGCCATCAGCCCCATGGTTCTTCCACTGTAGGTCCTGCAGCCGATTTCACGAAACGCTAGGATTAATCCTATCTCGAGTTAGGACGAGTAACTAGTCCTAACTTAGGATTACTCTTAAGGTTTACATGTTACAGTGCAAGGCTGGGACTCGTCCTAAGTCCTAAGATTAATCCTAAGTTAGGAAGAGTTTGGTGAAATCGACGGCTGGAACTTAAAGTTCTCTACCTATCTCTATCCCAAATGTATCATCTCATGAACAGTTCAAGGGACTCTACAAAACCTATTTGTTTTGATTTCTGTTGTTTTGCTCACGGCACTTGGAATCCTTTGGCAAAGGTGCTCTTTAAATTCTTGTTATTAGTATTATTATTATTATGGAGGCCTGGAGTTCCATCTTTGAGAGGGCAAGGCCATTTTCATGCTGAAAAAGGGGCACTTCCATTGGAAAATCTTAAAAGTCTATGAGAACATTTTGAAGGGGCACCAAGGCCAAGACCAGGGGCAACAGAGACCATGGCCTCCGTGGCCTCCATGTAATTACAGGCCTGTTATGGCATTAGAGATGATACCCTAGATGTAATCAGTTCAATAAAATCAAGCCAATGACGGCTGCATCACAGCCACATTCAGAAAAAGAACTGCAACATAGGAGTTCTGGCACAACTGTCATCCCATCCTCTTGAGTTTTTAAGAAACGTTTACTATTAAAAACAAATCTGGATATACACAGCTACAAGGAAACTGCCTGGGTACATTTATATTTACAAATCGATTTTGGGTGAACAAAGAGATTTTGACCAGAGTTCTTGCTCCGAATTTACGTTCCTGTGCTTCACCATCTATTTTCTCAATGTTTTTGTTCGCAGGGAAGGAAAGGGGGGGGGGGGTCGAAAGACATTCAACCTTATACTGCCTTCTAGACAGTGATCCCACTCAGGTTATGAAACAACTTAAGAAGTTTCATCAAAGGACTCTCAGCTTTTTGAGGACAAAAACTTAAAAAGAGCTGAAGCCTGAGAAAATCTACGTTCATAAATTTATTGAACTGCAGTATAGTTTTTACATTTTTAACCCTCATCGTTCGCGACCAGGTCACCACAGTTTTCCCCAAAAAGAAATTGAGAATGAATCTTTAACACCACCATTCAGTTCAGTGAACCCACTCAAAAATAACCCAAAGTTATCAAATATATTAAAAAAAACGTTCATTAGCAGATTTTATTAGAGGGAGAGAGAAGGAGAAAAAAAAAATGGGGCTCAGAGAAAATTTATTACAATCCCAACAAGAAACCCCTCTGTGACCCACAGACGGGACCATGAAGGATACCTTAAAACGACAGCCCAAAGGAATAGACTTATCAAATGAACAAGAAAGGGCCTGCAAGCACCCGAACAAAACAACCGCAGCAGTACTTAAGAGTTGGAGATATACACAGTCGAGTACTTTGGTTTAGGTTTATAGTGAATGCCTAAATACAAACACAAAAAAACATTCAGAAGAACTGTCAAGTCTTGGACAATTCCAGTGTGGGGGCAGACGGCTAATCTCTCTTCGGTGCGCTAAGATGGGGTTCCAATTCTTTAAGACCTCATATCTTCCGGTGGGGGGGCTTAGGTTTCTCATCGCGGTAAAGAAAGCGTCTAAGAATGATGATGTAATCAAAAGCGAGACCTTGGGATGGCAAATGACCCGAAATGGAAGCTTGTATTGTGATGAAAATGCATAACATTAGAGAACACAGATTCGGCGAGTCAACTTTATACGCTCTCATAATCACACACTTTAAAGGGATGGTTCCATCTCGGTGAACAACAAAATTACCCCCTCTCGATTGTTATCTCGGAACTTTCTTTGTGTAAAATCAGCCATCCTCCTGAGAAATTCCTTCCAGGCTATAGGTTTTTTTTTCACGCTTTATTTGGGAGAGAAAACCTTTTTTTACAGCCGAAATCAAATGTGGAGTGTCCTCTTTGTTGTTGGTATGTAGTTAGCCCATCCATTACAAGTGGCCCCTCCTCCCTCTCCCAGTTTGGTGGGAATTGAGCTAAACGGAGCAACAACATTTTGCTGCTTAACATGAGTGGGAATTTAACGCCTACAGAAGCTGACAATTTTTGTGCTAAAGGAAGCAATTCCACAACGGTTCGCGACTAGTACATTTTTGGACTGAATTTAACTCGGCAGTCCTTGCACACATAACTTAAAGGTACATGGATTATACAGGATTTGTAGAGCTGACAAAATAGTCGCAGTGTTCATGTTCTGGTTATCAACCATATACAGCAAACAAGCCTGTAAAAACCAATGAGATCGGGTAGGGACTGAACGCCCAATCTACATAGTGCCCTCAGCAGGATTCGAACCAGGGCCCTTAAAGGTGGAAGGCGAAGAAAAATACCACTACACCAACATGACTGCCTTATTGGAGCTATACCAACATTTATAAATACTTTCACAACCCAGCTTTATATCCAACGACAATGTTCTGACGTGGCAATTGAGTACTTGACCGTTAAAACAGGACCTTTGGCAACACCGAGCAGCAGGGTACCGGCCAAGTCAACGTTTTGAGTTTCTCCACTCAATGCCAACACCCACACCACCCCAAAAAAAAAAAACCTAAAGCACCAAAACAATAGAAACCAACCTTGACTGGAGTCTAGCGCCAAGTGTGTTTTCACAAAATTGAATAACGCTATGTATTTCTTATTAAATATTGCATCTTGCCGACACCTGTAAAACATCAGAGGTCCTGTTAAGGCAGGCAACGTGATACCTCTTCCCTTTCAAACCTGCTGGCCAATCAATTAGCGTTAATTGAGAAAGTATGGTCAAACTGTGGTTAACGCAAACAAAGGACGCTGATTCAGATCTGGACCACCAGAGAAAACAAATACATACCAACACACACACACATAAAACAATTTCAATTTTTGTGTCGGAAAGACAAAAGAAAACATCATTTGACATTGAAAAAAAAGGGCCCCCTTAGCTATGGTTTACATCAACATGTATGATTGCACATCAGTAACCTTGTTCATTTATATCCAAAAATAAAACGCCTTGGCATTTCTATAAAATGGTCGTCGTCGCCACCTCACTTATTTCTATTTTTATTTTCCATATATGGAATAATAATCAAATTAATCTGGTGTCGACTCATGTGGTTCAATGAAACGACTCAGAAGAAATATTGATTTTTAGATGGATCCATGTTTTTTTGTGCTTCAACGACAGTTTGCATGCATAATTTTGATTCAGTCATGAGTTGTGCATTTTTATTTTTTACCACTCTACCCAGCACCTTGTACCAAGTTCCTCAACATAATTTTTTTTAAACTGGTGAGCATACATGCAATTTACACAAAATTTACTCATAAAAACATGCTGGAAAAATTTTTAACCATTCTAATGGCTATGTGTAAAAGAAAACCAACTTGGGGTTGAACAAACTAAAGAAAAATTGACTCGAGCAAGATTTGAACCGGAATAACAAGCCGACACTCTACCAACTGAGCTGTCTATAACCCTAATGTTGGCGGTTTTCCAATGTTGTCAATATCTTTGCTCCCTTGTGGTTTATTACTTGGTTTATTACTTAAAGAAAAGAAAACTAATCCAATCAGTCAATTCAAGAGAGGGTATACCTTTGGTAATTACTCCAAAAAATTACGACGATATAAACTTTAATACTTGGTAAGAAGCACTGCAGCTGTTGATAATGCAGAACATTTTGAGAACAAATTCCCTTCAAAGGAATGTGGTTATAGAGAAAGGGAGTCAACAACATTTCAATATGAGAAAACGTTTCAATATGAAACGTTTTTCAGATTGTGTATTCCAATTACAAATTATTTTTCCCACGTGAACATAACACATTACCACCTTTTTGAAATGCAATTTTCACAGGTTAGTTTTACTGTATATATCTACATTTATATAGGATTAAAACAATCAAATGGATCCCAAAACCAAAGGTATACTTTGCCTTTAAGAAACACACGTAAACAATTTAACCTGCACACTTTCTTTGCGTCAATCTTCATTTTTTTCACAAACATGTGTAAATCTGCTCTCAAGTCTGGCGGTGTCCACGTTTATTTCCCAAACACATGTCAACTAAACAGTGTCAAACTGTCCCAGCAAGACTTAAACAACATTCACTACGGCTAATAAACTCCAAATTAGTCCGACCTTTAAAAGAAAGAAAAACATTGCGCTTCCGGTCTTCCACTGAGCCAATTAAACCAAACAGCAAGGAAGCAATTTAATTAATGAATTGTATCTTCTTAATTACTTGGCTCACGTGAGATGCAGAGACGCAGTACACAGGGGAGAGAGAGAGCTTAAAATAAAAGCAATAAACGCTTACAGGGCAAAAGAATTCAATTAAAATTGCAAGCAATTATGACGTTAAGAAAGTACGTAACTTGGTTTTTTTTTCCCTTCTTCTTTTAACTCTACTACTACTACTCTACTCAGTCGACCCAAGTTGTCGCGTTGCCGCATGTTTGAGTCGGGCTAAAGAAGGGGTTATCTTTTGGTTCTTGTTAACATAATACTGATTTATAGGCAAAATTATCCAGAAAGATACAATAACAGTCACCCGTGTTATTGCTGGGCGCCGTCACCTAACTCAATGTGGATGGAAGCGGCTTTCCTAGGAAAATACGGGGACAGTTTTTTTGCTGTTTTCTCACCAAGTAGACACTGTATTCAGCTGAAACTTTCCCATGTGACTCTCACAGTGTCTTCCTTTATCTTTGCCTATAACATGCATTACAAATTGACAAAACCAATCTATAACCTGTTTGCCTGTTTGAAGTCCTGTATCAAAAATTTTTCTAAATAACTGAGGAAGACGAATCAACATCCGAAGCCATTGCGTTGAAAAGGACCTGTGAACTGTGTTATTCCTATTGTTCAGACACTCAAAATTATACCAACCAGAATACAGTTACCAGCCACAATACCATACTACATGTACCATCTGTAACTGGTATCCTGCTCATTTTCTGCTAAGCAGGAAACTGTAAAGCAAAAGTTTCCACTTAAGCAGCTCTATGAAATTAGGCCCTGATTTGTCCCTCACTTTCTTTAGCAACTGTCCTGGAATAAAAACAACAAATTTCAGCCGCGACAAAAATGTAGCGTTTTTTTTTTTTAAACAAACCCCAGAGCATTCACTTCGGGTGTGTATTTTTTCAAGCGGCTCAACATTGATTTAGGACAGCCGAGTGGACCAATGCAGCTTTGGCTTTTTTTTCTTTTTTTTTGGACATCAGACGACCCGGTCAGATGGTAGGGGTCCGTGATTTGCAGTGGTCCAGACACTAAGACCTGCCCTGACTGGTTTAATTGATCCCCTGCCTTGCTAAATATTTACTGTGCCCGCTTGAAAATGGATTTATACAAACTCGCTGGCGGAGCTAACTTGGAGTTTGCCAATGAAAATATTGGCGAGGTCAGCTGGAGGTCACTTCACAAAAATGTGTGTGTATTGTGTTTTAAAAAATGACGGCTATGAATTCCATCTTGTATGTTTTGATAATCACGGGTTCCTTTTAGTCCTTCGTTGGTTTTGGATATTTAAATTGAGCCCTGAGGGCGACTGTCATAGAAACTAGAACTGCTAAAAAAAGAAATCTGTTAAGCTTTAAAAAAAATCACTGAGCAAAAGCTCGTGATTACCCCCCCCCTCCAAAAAAATAAATAAATAAATAAATAAATAAATAAATAAATAAATAAATAAATAAATAAATTGTAGGCCTACACAGTTTGTGACTGGTAGGCAATTTAATGAGCAATAATTCTACGCTAAGCAGTGCTCCACTGAAGTTGGTAGAGGGCCAAAATTCATAAAGCTTCAAAGCAGAATGTACTGCTTGATAAATGTGCATACTGCGAAGACAAACACAGGGGACCGGTCACAATCTATGGTACTCAACATGTCATTTTGGCTGGTAACCTGTTTCACCGCAGCAAGATTTTTTTAATGCGCCGTGGACATGTCACTTATGTGTTAGTAATAGAGCCATATCTTGTCTAGACGCCCCTCCTACTTTCAGGTTCCCCTCGCTCCTGGCCCCTGATGAGACACGCCCTTCCTTCACCCTGTCTTCAAAGTGTCTTCAACCTCTTGAAGAAGATGGTTTCATTTTTGTTTCCCCCGACAAAAAAAAAAACTACTTGAACATCTTGACCGTGGTTACAGTGTATAGGCTGTCTGTATGTATGCACGCATTCAAGGCTAAATACAAATATGTAACTGGTTACTATGCTTGGGACTTGCACAATGTGAGGTAAATCAGTTATTGTAATGGTTTTAACAGTCTGTTCGTAACTGGACATCATATGGCTTTTTTATAAACTAATACAAATTACAAAAAGAGATTTAATGTCAGTACAAATACAGCTGTATCATGGGTATTCAAGGAATGCATAAACTTCTATGACAAGTTGGGTAGATCACATCACTGAATCCGAAAATCATTTCACACAAAATATCTACCTTTTCAGCTTTCTTGATTAATAGTTGAAATAGAAGTTAATTTTGCATCGGGAGATAAAGAATACGATTTGTTTTTACCCTTACACTGATGTGTATTTAGCACTGTATACTCAGTACTTTCCCAAGTTCTGTGGTAAAAAAAAGGTCTTATGAATGCTGGGCTTATGGGCACTGGATATCACTGGACAACCGAGGGAGCTGTGACGTCAGTAAAAGTTTTGTTGGCTTCACTTGACTTGTGGCCATGGATTTATACGCAAGGACTTAGCTTCCTCGTTGCCACAAACCCACAATAGAGTCGAATTTGCACAGAGCCCTCTTTAAGAGACTGGCACATTTTGAGCACAAGAGGGATCCCACAACGAGCACCGGATATGGACGGCATTCGCAGTGTTGATACCATCTGGCCTTCTGGTGCACCCAATTATTTTGACAGAAGAAAAGAGAATGCGAACACAATCCCCAATTTTTCAATTCAACGAAACCTCAATGCCTAGTTCACAAAAGGATTGCAAAAGATAACCATCAAATTTTGTTCACCGGAGTTTCTCCCCATTCTGTCATCTCATTAAGCCACATAAATACATCCCTTTAATCAGCCATTCATGGTGGGATTAAAAGATGAGTAAATCCCTTTCATTTTCGACAGGAAAACCCCTTGAAATGCATTTTTTTTCCAACTGTAATTACTAATAGGTGAAAACCCACACAGAGATATTTCAGCGAAGGATCCTTTGCTTTTTTTTTCTTTCCTTTTATCTTTTCTTTTCACAGTTGAAGAGGTTTGGCTTTTGTGTTGGAAGTGGTGGACACCAGACCATGTACCCCTGCAGCAAGGTTGAGTGCCTTGTTTGATAATGGTTAGGACTGTCACAGGAATCCAGTATAAAGACATCATTTTTCATTAAATTGGAAGAGGGGAAAGTGCCTCTGGCAGTCTTGGCATTGTAACACCTTCATGTTCCGCTCCTTTCAGTGGAAGAAAAGGTGCAGATCCCTAATTGTACACAGTATATTGCGTCCGACTGCAGTTCTTTTCAGTGGTCACATGACACCTCCGGTCATTAAACCCATGACTGGTCCCCCTCCGTCTGTAGACTTTGTGTAATTGCGATACAAATCACCAAACGTGTTTTCCGACTGCCTCGCCTTTAGCAAACGCACACAACGGCCGGGGGCTTTGTGCAAAGTTTGGAGTGTTTCCACGGATGACGCCGCCAGGATTTCCTTTCTTCATAAAAGGAAGTCACACCAACTAATGAAAACCAACGACAGCTACAAAAACTAACAGAGCAGTATTGAGAATCCATGGGGATCTGGATGGCTCAGTGGTTTCTTTCCCTGCTTTTCACCTTTGTGGACCCCCAGTTCGAATCCCACCTCAGACCGGAGCCTTGCATGTGGATTGGTTTTTTTAGTTCTTACCAAATTGCATGGGTTTTTTTTCATTTGGAATTTCCCTCCCACTTCTTAAAATGACTGTTTCTTCTTGTTTCCTATTCATAGGCCTAGAACTTCATCTTTGAGAGGGCAAGGCCGTTTTCATTTTGCAAAGGCCACCCACATCCATTGGAAAATCTTAAAGTCTACGGGAAACTTTTGAAGGGGCACCAAGGCCAAGACCAGGGTGACAAAGGCCATGGCCTCCGTTGCCTCCATGTAATTCCCGACCTGTTTTCATCCTGTTATTGGCACTAATTTGCGATGTTGGATGTGTAATAAATAAATACATTTTCAATTTTTATTTTATAATTATTTTTTTTACCCACCCACCCACCCCAATTTGATTCTTAAATATTGAATGGCTTCGCTGAAGAACAAAATAATGCCTCAAATGAACCAGATATTTTAGACCAAAAGTCTCCAACATCAGCAGTTTTTGATGGATTTTTTTCTGGGTTAAACAAACAACTTTGTAGTTTATCAGGAATTAAATTCACGATCTTGGCTTGCTGAATACTTTTTCTTCTTCTTTTTCAATTGTTTAATTTCCATACTTTTTTTTTTTTTTGATTTTCAGTTATTTCTTGTGACCCAACCACCCACAATTTCTGGGAAAAAAGTATAAATTTTTTAACATTGACTATTCTGAATGGCCCGTAAGCCAAAACCCAAGCTAGCAAGTTTTACATCAGAAAATTGCAACACTTGGTGTGACTGTAGGTTTCAGACAATCAAGATCCTCCAAAATCAACCAGTGTGTGTATATTGGCACCCTACAGTCTCGAATCCTTTACATAAATCAACTGGTCTGCGCATCCATTAGTTAATTCATAAACCTACTTCAATCCTACAAAATAAATATCCAGATCTACAGAGGAGGGTTAGGGTTAAAAAAAAAAACCTTAATCCCTGTGATTACCTGAATGATTACACTGATAAGCAATGACTGATTTGATAAACACAAGTCTAGACTAATCTTTTCTTGTCTTATCTCTGCACCCTGACTACAACTACTACCCCAGTGACCTTGAAATCCCACCCACATAGGAACCACAAAATGCAATCTGCAATCGGCTTACTTCTTGTGGTTGCGGACAACAAGCTCTGGAACATTGGGATTGTTTCATTCACTGACCCGATAAGCCGTTTGCGAGTTAGATTTGAATAAAGTCTGGTACAATGACTCTCTGAGTCACAACTTACCGCTTATACTTGAGTTCCTCAGACTATAGAGACAGTTGCTATGTCAAACGGTTCGGGGCAAGCTTTTGTATAGCAACCTCCAGATGAGCAAACCCTGGTACCATTGTGCCATACACATTCATTCAGAATTGTGCATATGGTTTCGCCGTCTCTTATGTAATTACGCAAAAAAACTGACCTTGAATCATGTGACGTAGCAACCTTCTTGATAGTCTGAGGAATTCAAATTTAAGCAGTAACTTGTGACAAGCAAGTCCTTGTACCAGACATTATTCAAATCTAACTCGCAAACGGATTAATCCCTACAATAAAACTCTACTTAGCCATTTTAGGAGTCATTCTCCCTGTGTGTGTTACAGTGTAGTGAGCATTTTGAGCGGCACACTCACATTTACAAATTTACCATATTTTTTCATGCAATTTGACAAATGCAAATGGCAGATCATTGGCAGACAATATAGTGACGTTAGTTCAATGGGTCTGTATTCAAAACAGCACTTGAATTGCACACAGCAAGAAGCAGAGCTGCCGGCATTTGCATCTTGCAATCAGGGAGATTTCGTACAGCAATCTGGGAGATATTTAGAATTACATTCAACATAATAGGGACAAAGTTTCCATAATCAGGGAGATTTTCAAGTTTGTTCATCAGAACATGGAAAGATTGGTTTATTTTCAGGGAGCTTTCTGCCCAATCAAGGGAGAGATGGCAGCTCTGTGAAGAAGACACACCTCTACCTTCAGTTTACACCAGCCCAGCATACATTGTTTATTAAAAACTGCCAAGTCAAGAAACTTAAAGCCCAGATTTCTGATTCGGAATTCCCCATCTAAAAAAAAAAAGAAAAAAAAAAAGCCACAGTCTGACAGTGACAGAAGTTGTCAAAACAGTCCCACCAACTTGTCACGTTAAGAATACAGTGGCCTTGAGATGGCAGCGCTGTACATGACCCCTGTCACAGAGTCACTGAAACACATTTCATGGTTGGATGTATCCTTCAACAGCCACGGGTAACAGTGTCATCTAAAAAAGCCACTGCACACAACCGTCCAATAAAAACAGAACGGGTTTTATCAAAACACGTTTGAACTTCAAATGATTCCGCCTGTATTCATTCTGGATGTATGATAATTACTTTATAGATTCACACGACCATTTACAGCATTTTTAAATCAGGTTTTTATTTTTTTTTACTTGGTAAAACATTAGATTTTAACTGCCTTTAGTTATCGGGTATTCTCGGTGGTCGAATGGTAAGAGATCTGCTCTAGCATGGCAAAGGTCATGGGTTACAATCCCACTCGAGTAAATATGCCTGTGGATTCTTTTCACAAGACTCAGAAGTACCGAGTACACAGTGCTTTACACACATCAGTGTATGAGTAAAACCAAAGAATATTCCTTATCTCTGATGCAAATATTACAAGGGTGAAACATTGTGAGTGAGGACCTGGGGCCAAGTTTATTAAGCACAAAACATTGCTAAGCACATAAGAGTACTGCTTAGCAGAAACAGGGATACCGGCCAAAATTACAATAAAGTTAGCATTGTCAGGGCTCAAATTTGGGGTAAAATTCCACAAGACCCCAGGGCTTGTAGTTAAAAGTGTTTACCGGACCAGAATTTATTTTACAAGACCAGAATCTTTATGAGAAAGAGCTTTCTACACAGTTTAACATGTAAATTGTTTTTGTTTGAACAAGCACTAGGATAAGATTGTTCTCATTCGTCTTAATGGGTTGGTATATTTTGATACACAATAGAACCAGAGTCAAGGTCACCATTTGAACATGATTTCTCTCTGTTAAAGATATTACACAGTGGCTATTATTCAATTGAAAAACACAAGACCATCGGACTTGTCCGGTCATGAGTTTACTGGCCCAAGGCCAAAATGACTGGCCTGGGGCCGGCGGTCCAGTGTCAAATTCGAACCCTGATTGTGGTTAATGGTGCCCCCTTTCACCATATCAAAAGTTGATACAAATCACAGTATAATCTCTATCAAATATGATAAGATTTGATATTTTCTTCCGTTGGGCTTTTGTACATTGTACAAATCAGTCCTTTTGTAAGCAAGCGATGTCACAGGTTAAATGGTTGATATATATGAACTAAGAATAAACTCCAGCAATTTTTATTGATCACAGGTTTACTTTAATTCTTAACCACGCTGTGTTTAGCATAAAACGGAACCAGGCTGCACTGAAGATGTGCCGTGTCGCGCCACATCGCCGTCTTCATCAACACATCCTACATGACTTGCATAATAATCAAATGAATCACATTCCAATGCCACTGTTTTTTTTTATTGCCAGTCTTAAGAACCCAACAGGATAACTGTCAGTTCAATGATGGGGGGGGGGGGGGGGGGGCAAGGAGTACACTTCAGTGTCTTATGGCTTGCTCCGTAAATTCTTCCCCATCGATCGATGCGGGAAGAGTGTTTATAAACCAAGGTACATTACTCGCTGCACAGTGTGTGTCCCGTAAAAGAAGGTTTAATAACGGCGAAGGTCGAGGCTTAATCAAATTACAGGCTACTGTTTTTATCTGGACAAGTAAATATTTAGATAAAATTGTAAGTTGTTTGAATAGATCTTCCCCTCGGGAGCTTGGCAACCTTCAGCAGCATCTAGAGAAGGTGGTTCAAATGCCGCGTTAGCAACCACCCAATCTCTTTCCTACAAACAATGGTTTAACGTTGTGATAATAAAACCGCACTAAGCGTACTTACTATAAAATATAAAATTCAGCAGCTATTAATCGAAGCTCTGTAAAAGGCGGTTAGCCTGTGGTTTGAACCCACGATGATTAAAAGCGTTTAAGTTGTGGCTTGTGGGTTGGGTCCAAATTTCAGGGATCGTAATTGTGCCAGAGGGCTGTAAAAAATATGTTTATGGACAACCATGGAGGTAGAATGCTTTCGTGGAACAACATCATCAGGGCATCTTGCAAGCAATCAGATTTTGTACAACAATCAGGGAGATATTTAGAAAATGACATTCAACATTACAAGGAAAAACTTTCCATCATCAGGGAGATTTTTAAAATTTGTTCATCCGACCATTGCTCCATGATCAGACCATGATTGATTTACTTTCAGGGAACTTCCTGCAGAATCCGGGAGAGTTGTCAGCTCTGTAAAGGGTTAACATCGCACTCTTGTTGCTACGGATTGACCAATCACAATCAGGGACTCAAGTTTGCTTGAAGATAAAGGGCAACATTTTGCAGCAACATGTATCACTGAAGAACATTTCCTCTCACACTGTCGATTTCAGTGTTTCAGAAAATCCAGTGTTAACGTATGCATGGTTTTTTTTATTGGGTTGACATACTTTGCATATATACTGTAAAGAAAAACATATTACACACCCAGTGCACAAGTTCAGCAGTTTAAGGTGACAGTGCGGTTGAATGCAGCAGTAAGCAACAAGGCAATGTTAAGCCCAGTTTTAACGCCCCCCCCCCCCTATAAAGCTGTTCTCACTTCAGCGCGAGAACTTCATAATAACTGATAAGTGGAGCTTGACATTGGGTATCTGGGTTACTCCATAAACAGTTACTACACTTCTTTGGTCGACATTACATAATTGTCCCCTTGAACAAATGTTCAACCATGTTAGTTGTGTAACCAGTGTAGGACTGTATTGACAGCCCTTTTCTTATAAAAGCTGTGTGGTTGCCATTGAAGGTTTTTCTTTCTGTATAGATCACCAACGAGGACTAGATTTCATAGAGCTGCACAAAAAGGTAGCTAAGCAAAACAAAGTTATGCTTACTAGAATTTGGCTTGTTCAAATAAATCTTGCCACCTAAATATTGAAACAAATTCATGTAATGCTTGAAAGTTTATTCTTCAAAAACAGAACCATTTGAAGGTTTTTCTACTATTTAACCAAATATATGTTTCCTAAAACCAAGAGGATGGCGGAGAAATCTCACTTCCTTAAACAATTAAGAAGCATTCTTCTCTGAAAGGTTACAAGCATCCCGGTCGGTAATCAATAACCGATCAGTTCTGGTCAATCTCTATTCATGAAGACAAGACAGATCGGCCGACTGAACCGTGGACTGGCAGAGCGGCCCGCTACGATATTTTGACAGTTCCGACACTTGGAAATAATCATGCTTGAAGATTCTGCAATCTGAAAAATGCATTCTTGAAAGACATGAGGCCTTAGCTTCCACAGCTCCTCCGAGAGACATTCAAGCAGACGTGACACATTAAAGCAGACATGCAAAATGGCTTTGAGAGCACATGAAATTTTTTTTGTGATGGGAGTACGAGTCTTATTGAGCGAAAAGAGCAGGGAAAAAAAGCTATACATAATAAATATTAGCAGATGGAAAACAACATTACAGGGCACCGGTTGCTATAAAATAAACATCACAGTTTAACTTGTAACCTGTTTCTGTTGGGCAAGGTTTGTATCACTGAACTCAGATGATATTCTAGGTATTTATTTCGATTTTACACTTTGAATTTGGAAGGCGGCATTCATTTAAGAATTTACGTTAAATTTGTCCTTATTTTTGTTGATTTCTTCACAGCTTTGATGACATGATCTTTGCCATTTCCTCCACTGCTTATCTCTGCTGGGTGGTACTTATCTCAATAGACCGTATACATTGACGTCATCACGCTGCCATCTTAGCAGTAAAGCAATAATCAAGCGATGCTAACCCACATCTTGTCCGCACTGCGCAAGAGATAAAATGAGTACACTTCTTTTGACCTCAGCCCGAGAGCATCCTACTCAAACGACGTCATAGTGCATAAAGTTCATCATTATGTGCATATGTAAATAAAGAGCTCCCAAAACCCAACCCCCCATACCAACCCAATCAAAAATATGTCATGACCGGTTTCATTTTCTACCAGCTGCTACTAATCCCAAGGAACAGAGTCTTGACAGCCATATCTGAGTGCTAAGAGACCCGTTGTATTTTTTTCCCCCTCCGGTCGACCTATACCACGCCATGTGAATTCACAGGTGTATTTTTCCCCCTCAATAGTTAGAGGTTTCGATTGCAGACACTGAAGTCTCCACACTGCTTGAATTTTTTGAAAGCTTTTAACCGACTTAAATGATTAACCAAGCAAGAAGTTTTTTATCAAATTGAGCAGAAAAGCGTAACCGTTTGTGTCAGGGTTGCGGAACTAAATTCAATCATATCGTCTTTGAACTTACCTTGAAAATAATTTGGAGGAAAAAAAAAAATTGGAATAACAATGGTATAAGAGTTTTACGGCGAGGTTACTGTTGAGATACAAAGTGCATATTTGAAAAGTACACATAATATTTTAGAAAAATAAAATTGGAATAAAAATGAAATTTAGGGTTTAAGAGGGCGGTAAACCGCTGCTTTACAAAAGAGTGCATCTGAAAACACACATAAAATTATCCTCAACAATTTTACACAAATTGTTGAATAAAAATGAAATAGAGTTTTACAATATTGGTAGGCCTACACCATTGCTTTACAATAGTTTGCTTTAAAAAACACACAAACAACATTATCCTGCAAATCAAATCATAAAAATGCTGCTTGGTTCTCTTCTCTTTTTATAAATAAAAGAAAACAATAATTGAAAACCTTTGAAAAAAAAACCACTCCAGTATTTTGTTGTAAATGCCATCTTAACAACAAACTAACGTACATCATGTTTGGACCACTCAATTTTGTGCTGTCAGAAAAAAATGCACAAATCGTTTGCAAAAAGCAAAGCACCGAATCCTAGAGATTCAGTTCCGCAATAATACATGGATCCTCCTGCCCCAGGTAAACAACACACAATGGAAACTACCACTGTAGTAAGAGACTGCCTACAATACCCAAGATTGTTCCTCCAAGTTGGTCCTTTAATTTGTACCTTGTCTGTTACATGTACTAGCAAAGCTTGTCTTTTCAAAGACGGAAAATGTCAGTTCCAACGTGTCCAAGTTCAAGCCCAAATTGGCACAGTTGATTCATGGCTCAAGCCCCTCACTCCACCTTCGTTATTTTCACCCTGATCCACAAACACCACTCAATTATCTGAACTTTTTTTTTCTCCACAGTTCAGGCCTACAAATAATTTGTCTACCCTAACTTTAAAAATGGTCCACATGTTACCCAGCTGTTCCCGTGAAATGTCCTGTCACATCCAAGGAAGTTGTCAGAAATCAGGCGGGCCAGCTCCGCAGATGTTGACAGGGCTGCTGATGATATCAAGACACTTGGCCACCAGCCACATGGTAACCGGTACCCAGGCAACAAGATGGAGTCTTTTTTCCCTCGGGTGGGGTCATTCGAATGTCACATAACGAAGTCCTCCCCCTTAAATCCATACAGCAACAAGTTGTTTTTGTGTGTGTTTTTAACCTTCAAGCAATATCAGGCAGCCTCTCAATAAGTGTAAGAATATCTTCCTTCACAAGCTACATATTAGTGGAGACAAGTGAATTAAAACGACTAAGAAAGACAGATGAGAGCTTATAATTTCATTACAGGGTGTTTACAACTTACAGAGGACATCTCGCTTTCTTCAACATTTTTTTATTACAGAAAAACACATTTATTTGCCAATGCTACTCGTACAGACATACACGATGATTTCGCGCACATTCTTAGTCAAAACTTCGAATAGCGGAAGATTTTGTCGGAGGTCCAGACCTTCGACAAAATTTAGCAGTGTTTGAAATTTTACAAGGGGCCTGGGACAAAACCAAAATTATTGTCCTTTCACACAAGGTGCATTTTGTAAAACTTCACAACCATGCTAAAATTAAGCAAGGGACCCTTGCTAAAATGCTCTCGTGTGAAAAGGGCTTCAGGTGCAACTAAATCACCAAAATGTAACTCTTCCAGGCAGCAAACCCCACATTTCTGATGAGAAGTGCGCCTTGCAAACCCCAATCCAAACCCACTAGACCCCCCAGCCACCCTAGTTTTGTCCCTTGCCATCTAAAAACATATCAAAGATTCATGAACAAATATCGGCAAGTACAGAATTTCTTGTAAAAAATGCTAACAAGAATTTCCGTCCCAAAACATTTCCTCTTCAAGAAGTAAGATCCCCTTGCCATCACAAAATCTATCAAAGATTCATACGGAAATCAGGACTAAAAGTACACAATTTCTTGTAAAAAATTCTAGCAGCGTTCCTTGCCAAAACCATTTACTCTCCAAGAAGTAAAGATATGTTTCTTCCCGGCCCGCTCAGGATTTGGCTGATGAAGATGAAAACACTGTTGTGACATTCCGTTTCCTCTTTTGATCAATTGCTTGTTTTGCTAGAGTTGGGATGTATAGGAATCGACAAGCACACATGCTCGTTGGTGTTGAAGCTTTTTTCACCAACGGGGTCGTGGATTGATTGCCTGCCCATGGTTCAATGCCTTGCATGATCACACAGGGATAAATACCGCAAAGAAAGACGGAACAAAAATGGATTTCCTATTTTTAAAGGGTCGTTCTACGAGGGGGGCAGATTTTTTATAATTAACCCCTTAGAAATCCGAGTTGAATGGAGTCATATAAATTATTTGATTACTGATGTAGATGTCAATTCAATCAGTGACATGTATTGTCAAGGAGAGTGCAACAGTTGACTGATTGAAAGTGTCATCTCTTAAATTCTACGGGTTCTTTATGGGCAACCTAAAATCGCTCTCTTCCTGGTTGAACTGGGACACACAATGAAAGCACAAACTTGCTGCTTGCTGTTAAGGTAAGCCGCATGCACAAACTCATGGGCGATACAACTACAATGACATGCTGCTACACCATTTTAATGCCAGGTTGGAGACTTGCAATTTTTTCTCTCTCTTTAGTTTAGGACTCTATCTACATGTATTAGAAAATAAGTACATCCCAAAACTGAATTTGACCTTCACGGTTCTCGCCAAGCACAAGCTAGCGTATCGGGCCATTGCGCACAAATTGCGTGCCGATACGTACACATTTCGGCTGATACGCCCAAAAAATATATACCCAATTTTATCCTTTTTAAAAAACTAATTTCACATAAAACATCAAGATAAAACCATTTAGAATGCTCCAGACTACACAGTAGGGCTTAAAAAAAAAAAAAAAAAAAACCAAGTAGGAAACATTCTGAAGATCTCGTTTCATTCAATGTCCTTTGGCCTTAACCTTCCAAAAATTTGGGTCCAGAATGCCACGCAGTTTTGAAAAAATCCTTAGGACATGTAGGAGAACCCTAATCTTGGAGCCCCTCTTTAAGAATCTTATTTGTCTTGTAAATCTAGACATGTTTCAGCCATAGCTAGTTCTGCCTGTAATGTGTACATGTGATCAGCAAATCTGTGTTTTGGGTGTTTTTTAACAGCTGCATGAAATTGCAAACAACCGTGAGAAATTCGTCTTCTTCAATGGAGCTTTTCTTCTTAAAAAGGAGGGCGGAAGATGCTATATTCATCAATTGCACGCAAGGCAGAGTACACCTACTATTATTTTAAAGCATTTTTTACTGTCAAACCGGGTCATGTTTCTATCAGAAGTTCCTCAAATGTTGACAACCTATCTGTTCCTCTTAGAATTCCTCAAATCTTGAGAACCTATGTGTTTCTCTTATAAAATTCTCAAATTTTGAGAACCTAGGTGTTCCTGCTATAGGTTCCTCAAATCTTGAAACCCTATATCATGTGTTCCTGAGTAACTCAAACTGTTCCTGTTATAGTACCCCACATCTTCAGAACCTATACATGTATCATATGTTCCTGTTATAAGTTCCTCAAATCTTAAGAACCTATATCATGTGGTCCTGAGTTTCTCAAATCTTGAGACTAGGTGTTCCAGTTACAAGTTCCCCACATCTTGAGAAACTATGTATCATATTTTCCTGTCATAAGTTCCTCAAATCTTGAGAATCTATACATGTTGTGGTGACAATTGTTTCCAGGTTTCATTTCATCTTTGAAAAACAGAGCTTTCATAGTTCATGAAATCACATCTTTAAACGTCAACATCAGTTTGTACATTCCTTTTCACTATCACAGCTTAATCACAGTTCAATCTGTGATGTCGTGTGTATTCTGGGTGATTTATCTGAAATGTACACAAAATGCAGAAATGAGGACTGTGGTATGTAGGTATAAAAACATGTTATCACATGCCCCAAATTTTTCAACCCCAAACCATTATGTACAGTAAAGGTATATCATGGCCCCAGTACAAAATACAGCAGGCTTGAAAGTCAAAACTGCAACAAAGGTACCATTTCTCACCCAAATTACAAAAGCATTCATATTCTTCATAAACATTGAATAAAATCAGATTAAAGCTCATTTATAGTTTCTTGTTCGATAACTGACCAAGCATCCCTGCTAGGTTTTCCCAAAGTTGGTGATTCTGATATAAGAAATAAGGGAAAATACCACGGCCATAAGCCAAGGATATTTGAGGAAAAGAAATACTCCAGATCTGGGAATAGTTGCACCATCCCTTTAATAAAGGAGGGGGTGCGGGAGCTGGGACAGAATTCCAGACTGGTTCGGTCACTTCCCATTTTCATCCTGGTAATGTAAGGGCTGTGTGTGTACAGCACATATGCATGTCACATCGTTTTTCACTTCAGGGCATCTGATGCTTCTATGAGGCGATGGGAATCCGACAAAAAAAAACTCCCTACTGGGTGCATTTGTATATTTCTGGTTAAATGTGACTCGATGGGAAATACAGCAATTTTGTTTTAACTTTTAAGTCGCTTTCAAAAGTGTTTACTTTGACATCGTCAGAAATACCTTATAGGCAATGTCATAGTTTGTTGAGTGTTAATATTCTTATTTTGCACTGGCCCTGGTGGGACTTCAGTCTCTGTTATACTCATATGGAGACGAATATCCTACCAGGGTAAGCGTTGCTCTATATTTATGAACTCATATTCCTAAAGATGTCTACCTTATTATTTAACAATTTCCGTTTGAAATCAAATAGTGTATTTAAAAAAAAATTGTAATAAGTCACAAAGGAAACTGACTGGGTAATTTTTTTTTTATATAATTTGGGAATGAACAAAACAAAAGTGACTTGAGTGGGAGTTGAACCTGTGAACGTTGAATTAACGTGACAGCGCTCTACTAAAATGAGCTATCTAGCCCTAGGATGGTGGTCTCCCTCTTTTGTCAAAAAGCACCCCCAGCAAAGGCATTGACAAATTAGGGAGACTGCCACCACAGGGCTAGATAGCTCAGTTGGTAGAGCGCTGGGACATTAACGGTCCGAGGTTCAAGTCCCGCTCTAGTCAAATTTTGTTTTTTTTCAACCCCAAATTATTTAAAATATATTTTGACAGCAAAATCTGATTACTGGTTTACCTTCCAACTCATCCTCTGGGTACTCCGGAGAACTCAAAACTGAATTTCACAATGAAGCACCACATTCCGTTTTCATTTTATAATCATTTGCTTTAAATCTAAATATGAAGCCCTATTAAACAAATGAGATTTTGATCACGACCTATTTACAGCATCAATAAAAAAAAAAAAGTCTCAAAATATTTTCTTTACATCAATGAGCTGCTATTAAATAAACCGGTTTCCAATACCAAAGTTGGTGTGGGACCTGCCCTCCCAGCTCAGCAATCCAAACCCAATGATTTACGGCACCAGACTCACAATGTGACACCCCAAATTCCAAATGTCTTCAGAGTCAAAAATACAACTGGCAAGGGGGGCATAAAAATGTGCAAAGGGCAAATCACAATTGCCCTCTAAAAAACCATACAAGGTGAAAGATCAACCGACGCAACATTACAAAATGAAATCCATGTGTACGTTGTTAGGTGTTCCCACATGCAGATAGCAATGCACATAAACACACGGGAATTGTATCAATTCAAAGATAGGCCAAGCTGATTACCTTGCTCTTGGTTAAAAAAAAAATTTCCAGCAAGTTGACCAACCGTTTGGAATCATTCAACTGCATAGATTGCATACGGTGGAGAGAAAAAAACTATCCACAGAAAAATGCACATCTTTCTGGATGTGTTCACCACATGGTGTCATATTGCAGACTGGCATAGTTTATCAATGATTCAAAACCGTAATAGTGGATGGTACGGGCTGGCAAGACGGTTGTGGGGGTGGTGGTAGGACAAGCTAATTGACTATGCAGAAGTTTGTACAAGTTCCAGGGATTGCCCATAACTTTTTTTCAGTGACTGGCCAAGGGGAGCAGTTAGCTTGTGATTTCACTAGTAAGTCGCCCAACTTTTTCACTAGTCACATATATTTGAAAATGAGATGAGGATGCTTTCCAACACTGGTCCACTTGAAGTGAATTTTGACTGGTCCCTCATGTGTTTTAACTGGACAGGGGACCACTGTTAAGGCAGAACACTGAAATTGTTGGTCCAAACCATCATGATGACATCACCCCATGAAATGCTGTGAATCCGACAATTTCCTGTCAAACTTCTGGCCTCCATGCAGATGCACAAAAACAAAGCCTACATTTTGTTTGCTTGAGAATATGAGCATTTATTTCAGTGCAATTGAAAACTGAGGTTGGAAAGAATGTGATGTCTTCTGTTTTGGTTTGTCTTTAACTTGAAAGGTGGGGGGGGGGGTAAAAACAAGAACTGCAGGTACAACCAAAATCACAAGCTGATGGTCCTGTCACTGCTCAGCCTACCTCATACATCAACCCTCCGTCCCTCTACTCGAAGCAAAACTAATACCATCAAAGAATCTCAAACTACATGATGGAGATCAACATAATCCCTTCAGAGCAATAACAAGTATGCAAGCCCTCTCTACAAATCCCCCGGGATGAAAGAGATAATCCCCCTCTGTAAGTTCCAGGGTGCTACTGATCCTGAGATCATGGACAAAGAACCCCCATGTATGGACCCTTGATTGCCGTTTTATAAAATGTTGGTCTTGTTCTTAACCTCAGGATGGTGATTTAGTGATAACGTCCAAAAGCGTCTGAAACTGTAACTTTCTAAACGAATCAAAAAACAAAGTCCTAAATCAACTGCATTAGAGAAATAAGACAGCGCAAAACTTAGGGTAAAGTTTTAGAGGGGCAGAAAAGGACCATTGCCAAAAAAATATATTTGGCAATTTAGTCATACTGTAGGTCAAACAATCGTGACTATTTCTCAGAATTTGGCTTGTAGCACAGGCCTAGTTGTAGGCATAAGAAAGAAATGAATAGCAGTAGCAGGCTACCAGCAAAAGGCTACAAGACGAGTATTGTTTATATACCAGTTTCCTGCTCATTTCTGGTTACCAACTCTTTGAGCTTTAAGCGAAAGAAAGGTATGCTTAGCAATAAAAGGTTACCAGCCAAACTGCTACATGATGAATATTGCTAATAAACTGGTCCCCCGCTCATTTCTGGTTAGCGACCCTGTGAGCCTCGATTTTGGAATTTAGGGGAAACCAATATGGCCACACAATGACAGTCCCTTTCTGAAGGTCGGCCAGCTCATTTTGTCTTTCATCCAGGTGTAACCACGCACAGAAGCTCCCCGACAAAAGATACATCCGGAAAAATTATTCAAGCTTAACGAGTCTTTACTCGTGCAATCTGTGATGGGGCACGATTCACACAATGAAACTTTGAAGGTCTGTGCCACATGAACTGCAACAGTTGCCATGTGTGTGTGGCCCACAACAAAAAAGAAAGGAACCAACAAACGGTGAAAACAAATAAACAAAAATCACCTATTTTGTTTAACTCATAGTGTGTAACAGACAAGAGATTCCCTTTTAACCGTGAGAATTTATCCCGGCATGAGCTCTCTGTCACTGCGTACAAATTTCAAAATAGGTATTAGGTTCGTACAGGCTCGAAGCCGTGCATGCCAAGTGACAAGATTCTGGCTGGTTAGGACGTGAATGTCTTTGTACTTCTTGCACCAGTAAGGTGTGCGAGACTACAGTGAAACTCAGCACCGCTTGGTGTATGACATCATAACAACTTCGACCTTTGGAAAGTGCATACAAGACATTTTTGCATCTCCTCATCTCGTCACTCGGAGTTATCAATTACGTGAAACACATCAAAACATGTCTGTAGTAAGTGTGATGCACAACGGAACTCCGGTACATGTACATTGGTCTACACAGGATCAGAAAGTACCATATCATATCTAACTATTTAATAATTGCAAATTCTCTTGTTAACCCTTCAGATCACAGACCGTTCATATTGTCATTGCTTTCACAAAAATGTGTCAAAACTCACAAAATTTGGTGAATTGATTCTCGTACAAATTCTTGCCATATCCACTGAGCATTTTCAGCAAGTTGCAGGACCTACACGCAATAACTTCGTAATTACACTAGTTAGCATGAACGATGAATCATTTTGCGTTTTTTCCCAAAGTGACAATTAAGATTCACCACTTTATCAATTGAAATACATAGCGCTGGCACGGTGCCAGGCATGCATGCGTGACTTTTGCATTTTCACGAACCGACGAATCTGTTAACCTATTTAAGCTTAGCCATTTCCTGAACCAACTAATCTCAATGCACGGGTGTGTACACAGTGCTCTGCGTGCTGTTTCTTTCCCTTTTTTTTTGGTTTGATGAATGTGCTTAGGAATGAATACCTCCTCAAAACAGGTGCAAGATAGAAAAACACCTTGATAATTCTGTATGACTGAAGAGCAGTCAGCTTTATTTTAGTACGTAAAATTCAAAACAAAAAGTGCAAGCAGTCTCCAAAACAGCAGTTTGAAAAACAGTTCAACTTCAAACTTGATTTTTCTCCATACACAGACATTTTGGCTGTGGTGCAGATTTGTTACTTTTGATAAACAGTAACGATATCTGTAGAATAATAGTATTGATTATAACCTTTATCTGTAAAAACATTTTTACAAATGATACACAACAGAACTGACTTACATTTTTAAAGGTGTTTTTACAGGATTGGTAGGGTTAAAAAAAACATTCTTTAACTTTAGTCTAAAAACTAACTGATTATGAAGTTCATACTAGAACCGTTTTTTTTTTTGGTCAAATATTTCCCTTTGTATCAAAATCATATTTGAGAAAACTATATCTGAAAACCTTTAAAAACGCAACAGCTGATTTTGGTTGTTACAACAACAAAATTCAGGACAATGTGTTTTTTACTATTTTCTCCTGACTCATAATAATAATAATAACAATGCATTTATAATGCGCCATCTATCTAGCGTACAAGACCCTATTCCGAGGCGCAGAACAAAAAACAAAACATATAAGCAACAAAAGAGAAATATAGAATACAAAGACAATTATACAATGAATAATCAAAGACATGTTACAAGCTAAGTGCATGTGGAGTTAAATAAATGAGTTTTCAGCAAGTTTTTAAACAATGGAAGAGAACTACAGCATCTAATGTTATTAGGTAAAGTGTTCCAAAGTTTAGGAGCACAAGCAGATCGACGAATGTTAACAGGTTTGTTATTTCCTGTACATGGTTAAGTAGGTATAATTTTTGCGGTGACACCATGTAACAAATCTCTTTTGTGAGTAGTGGCGGCTCCGAGAAGAGCCGGTTTCCGCTCGACGTTTCGATCAGTGTGCTCTGACCGTCTTCAGTACACGGTTGATCCCATAAAACCAAATACCACTGTGACTATTTTGTCAGCTCCACCGATCCTGTATAATAATACCTTTAAGGAGAGTGCTCAGTCACACCAAGTAATAATATTTCACAAGTTGAGATATCAAGATATATGGGCGCGAGTAGTGCAGGCTATCACTTCAAATATTCTGAAGAGTGTTCTTCCTGCCCCCCAGGCGCTGCGCCACCATCTCAGCTAATGTCTCGGCCATCGTTTTAAGCCACCGATAGCACTCATGATAACACTTGACACGAGGGGTATGATCTCGCTGAATATTGGATGTATACAATGGCAAACAGTGGCGCTACCCCCAGCAGACGAGCTCCACGAAGAAGACGGGAAAAAAAAAAAAAAAAAAAAAAAAAAGAGAAATCAGGCTGTAACCTAATTTTGTATTTTCCCCGAGGGAGATTTAATAATTTGGAGAATAAATCTAATATGCATCAAGATCAAACTATTTCGCTCCGCCTTTTTTTTAAAGGTGCAGTAATTTTGTGATAGATTTCGACCAGTCTGTCTTCGTTGTGCTGGGCATGTTAGCCCGAAACTTCACATTTAATTTTTTAAAGCGTGCAACTGCAGTTTGTCGACAACAACAAAAGAGGAAAGTGCCAGGCACAGCTAGGCTTTCAGAATGTATTTTGAAGTTTTCAACGCCACAGCTAAGAAACCTAAAACCAGGCACTCAGCTGAAAAGTTGCAAGCCTAATTTCAGAACGTCACCCTGCCTAATAAATCCATTAAATTTCAAAATCAAGAAAGACCAAGGCATGGGTCTGGAAGACGAGAGTATGTACATTTGTAGGTGTGGGCAGGCCACCTCAAAGAGACAATGGAAGCAATTGCCTCCGTTGCCCCATGTCATTGCCCTGGTGCCCTTAAAATGATCCAGTAGCAATTTACAATTTTCATCAAAGAGGTGCCCTCAACCAATGAGAAAATGCCTTGGTGCCCTTGCTCTTTCTAGGAAGCGTCAGGTCTGTGGGGGTAAATCTGCATTATTGTCTTGACCAGAGCATTCAAATCTTCTTATTCAAAGGGCCTGAACTGTGACTTTGTCCCCCCAAAAAAAATAAAACATGTTTCAAATATCTGCTTTCCATAAGGAATAACATTGCCTACAGCAGAATCACATTGCCTGCCAACAATTCATTAACTTCATTGTTTGTGAGTGATTCTTGCTAATTATCAGGGATTGCCCAGAACTTTTTCAACTTGACTAGCCATGGGGACCAGTGAGCTTGCCAAGCTTTTTCACTGGTCACTGTTTTATGGTTACCTTTCAATACTGTGGGACTTGAAGTTTGAAGGATTCATCGATTCAAATGTTAAACTAGCCAGTTGGACCAATGGGAGATTTTTGAACACTAGGTGGCAGCAGACTTTACCAGGTCAATTTCCATTGTTTCAGTCCTTCTGAGCATGCGCACACTTCCAACAACGATGGATTTACCTGGTAAGTCTGCTGCCACCTAGAGTCTCCCAAAGTCCCCCATTGGAGATATTTTTGACTGGTCCTTGGCAGTTTTAACTTGCATTTTTGGCCAGCAGACCACTGTCTAAAAGGGAAAACACTGATTCGTTTACAAGGCAAGTTTTTCTGCTCTTTTGAGCGGATTAAAACACAACTTGGCACAGGTAGTCTGGTAGTGACTACACACAGATCCTCTGAAGAATGGAGATGAGTGTAATAATTACAGTCTGACCACAGACTCCTCACAATGGATCCACTGGTGTAAACATAAAACGCAGGGGGGGGGGGGGTAAGGCTACCTCTCTATGGGTGAGGTGACTCACTGGAGGGTCTGTGGTCAGTGACAAACTGAAAGTACTGACCGGGATTGTTTGTGATCCTGTGTGGACCGCATTACATCAGGACCCACTTCTGCACTTAATGTCTACTGAATGCTCCACAATGGCTCTGAATGAATAACTCAATCTACCTAATACTCAACCGGAGATGCAGCTTCTTGTTTTCTTGGTTGATTTCATCAACCCACTGATCTGATTAGCTGCACAGGATTGGGGGAAAGCTTTGTTGTCTTTTAATAGCTTGGCATCTTCAGGCATTAGCGCCTCATTAGAAATTCAATAAAAGCCTTCTGTTATAAATAAAGCGCAGTGTTTGGGCCTTGGTATGGGGTTGTTCAGAGTGTACTGCTGGATTGGAGACTTCGAATGGTGGAGGTTACAGGGTACATGCACTATCCATGCACAATTACTAATTGAGCGCTGCAAATTAAGAGACTTGGGGCCTGATTTCATGGTACATGTATTTCTTACCACAGCATTCTGTGCTTGTGTGGCCACCATCTTCTGTCTGGTATAACAGTGGGCAGGCTAGGCCTGATCCTGCCTTCTTGGAAAAGGAAGGGCAGTTTCAGTTTCTCCCTTTGTAAAACACACTTCGGGGATGAATATAAAAATTTAAGGAAAGAGCACTGAGGAAATGACAAGAAGCTAGGATGCAACTACTTCTGTTGCCAATTTTTTGACTCGCAACAGACCTGTAGGATTCAGTGAATCCAAGACACCCATGGCAATTGCCCCTTGCTTCTGCTCCCTTTGGTATTCACATTTCTCCCACAGAAAGGAAAACCTTTGCCAGGCTCCTTCATGAACAAGATCCAAGGCCTGTTAAAAGCTGAGCTGAGTTTTACGAGGTGCTGCGTGCTGCAACACTCAACAGCCACTGCCAGAAACATTCAGGCAAACCCCTTCTCTTAGTGATAAATCTGGGTTCTTTCACATTCATTACGCAACACATGGGACCTACCGTTTTATGCCTGATCAGAAGGACCAAGCAATAATGGTTACATGTAGGTGTCTGGCTTAAGGACACAAGTGCCACGACCGGGACTCGAACCCACACTCTGCTGATCAGAAGCACCAGAGCTTGAGTCCCCTGCCCTTGACCACTAGCCAACAAGGATGAGAATACATCGTAATTAAGTCATTCCACTATACAAGAAGGGTGATAAATGTGTATTTTGGTTTAACCATGGTTAACCACACACCACTGTGTGATAATCACTCAGTGGGATTCAAACCCACAACCCCCCAGGTTCTGGAGCCGGTATCTTAACCACTAGACCACAGAACGCGCCTGGTGAAGAGGCCAAAATCCTATAATTAGCACAGCGATTACCACAAACAATGCAACAGATGCATCCAGGATAACAAATAATATTTTGATTTAATCCTACACCAAAATGTGATAAGGAGGGTGTTGTGAATTGCTTTTGACACTTAAAAAAGTACAAGTTAGCATCCTGTGCAAATGTTTTGCGCTCTACAGTACATAGATTAATTTAGTCAGCAGACTGAAATACTCTATTACACGTTGTCAACGCATTTGTTTAGGTCTCAAGGCAGATTTCCTTCGCGTTCGGAAAACATTTATTTTTATTCCTGTTCCAAAGGTCAACAGATTAAATACACAGGGCCCCCAACCATCCGGTTCCCCTAACCACAAAAATCGCAAATCCTTGCCTTCCGAAAGCCTGAGAGCAAACTGACTCTCTGGAACTGTTGTTCCAACTGATCTCAGTGTTCCATTCTGCACCATCGTACTCGAGCCCTCGTGCAAGCTTGGCTAACCCCCCCCCCCCAAATACTCATATCCAGATTGGGTTTCACGAATCCTATTGTATTTTCTGGCGGAGTGGGGGGGGGGCGATCAGTTGATAGCTAAACACAGGACAAGGGGTCAGTGAAAGTTCCAACGAACGAACGAGAAAAGAAAAAAGAGCGAGGGGGGGAGGAATTCTCCAGCACAATGAAAAATGCCTTCTGGACCAAGAAATGTCAATATTTTGGCTTGGCACACACACCGGTTTTGACTGTTAAGTTGGGTGAGCCAGACTAGCATGAATGCCAGAGTCAATAATACAGCATGGGGTCCATTTCTAAGTCCAGATCATATGTCTTTGTGTTGACCAAAAAAGTATAAAAAAACCATTGTGAAGCAGATTATCGGTTAAGACTTTGAGGAAATGGTCATTCGGAAAACCAGTACTAGTTTTTTTCCTCCTTCAGTGATACCAAATCAATAGCTGATGAAACAGATAATCTCATTTCATTTTAATCGCCAGGAAACATTTTAGAAAAATTAAGAATAATGCAAATTTTAAAGAAATATTAAACAAAGTACTGAGCAAACCCGGCTGGGCCAGTAGGAACAACCTCCAGCGGGATTAGAGACAAAACAAAAAGCAGAAGAACCCAAGCAGGGAAAGCCAATATACTGACAGAAATTCACTTTCAAAATGGCTGACCATTTGGTTCACAAAACCACTTGACCAATAAAAGACCAAACGAAACCCTCCCCAAAGAGGGATGTGCCACACCCACCTTCAAGCCAAGCCGGACAACTCAGAGAAAAAAAGTCCAAATAATTCAATACAAAATGATTATGAACAACGAAAAGTAACTTGCAGTAACCATGGGTGCTGTGATCTTGACAGTAGGGAGATAGAGGGGATGATTTGCAGCACAATTTTACCCCAAAAACCCAATTTGTAATAATTATCAAAGGGAAACTGATTGGGTAACTTTTTTTTATAATTTGGGGTTGAACAAAGAAAAGTTGACTAGAGCGGGAATCGAACCAACGACCTCCAGTTTAACGTGCCGGCGCTCTACAAACTGAGCTATCTAGCCCTATGTTGGGGGTCTCTCTATTTTGTAATATCTTTGTTCTAATAAAGATTTCTTATAAAGAAAGGGAGGACGGGGGAGGGTATGTCAGTTGGCCCAAGCCTTTTGATCGGGATTGTAGTTTACACTTTTCCTGTCTCCACTATAAACCTGGGAGGCAAGCAGAAGGGGAGAACATCCACTTCAGCAAGATAACTTCCCTTTAAAAAAAAATTCAACTCCAAACAATTTGAAGAAAAAGTGAGATTTAAGCTTTCATGGTGTCATGGAGGAACCAAAGAGCATCCAGTGGAGAAAGCCGTGCACTCTAACAGTGAAACTAGGGTGACATTTTCTGTGCAGGCAATAGACTTAAGTTTTTGGACAATAGCTACAGCAAACTCTGATCCGTACCGTACGGGTAGTTGTCATGCACGGTATTATGTACCAATCTCTCCGAGAAGCAATGAGCAACTGACTCCGGCTGTGAGAGCGGCCGAACGAAAAGAAAGGTCTTTTAACTGGTATACAAATACCAATTTTCTCCCGATACAGAGCTGAAGATGGAACAAAAAGGGCCCCCTTTGGTACCAGACAAACCCTAAATGGTGCAAACTCCCACCTCATTGTAGGGTATGGATTCACTTAGCGTTGCACCCCCTGGCAGTTCATGCTAATTCCTCGCTTTCTAAAGAGCTCTACTTCCTCTCAAACACAAGACACCGAGAGTTAGGCTAAATGGCTGATTTAGGCTTGCATTGTTACAAAAAAGAGTGTCCCATTTTGGATCCTTATGCCTGGGAGGGACGGGGGGATATTACACTAGGGAGACCCGTTCAAGAAGAGTTCTTGTTTGAGGTAGTATTATGGGTAGCCCCGAGTGGTACATGGCGCTATAAATTAAATCTTGACTGAGCGCGCCTGCAGTGGGCATAGAGCACTATAGGGCCACCAGGCGACCATTGTTGTCCCAACTGAATTCGATCGCCAAAATGCAACATTTAGACTTTCCGGAAGGGCAGGAAAAACTTTCTTTGTTATTAAGTGGATGATACATTAAAAGTTCAGACTCAAAATAAAATCCAATCACACCGACACCTTCTTGACAATAAAGACCTTTCAAAAATCGTAAATTCCTCAAAACTTAGAAGCAAA
Organism: Pisaster brevispinus; assembly: GCA_023634235.1. NCBI lineage: Eukaryota > Metazoa > Echinodermata > Asteroidea > Forcipulatida > Asteriidae > Pisaster > Pisaster brevispinus. The sequence goes on along the minus strand of JAMKCF010000002.1, from coordinate 2,313,204 downwards.
TTCTGTTATGAATCTATACAGCAGGGAGAAAACTTGTTTTCCAACCTTGGTGTTGATCAACAAGGTTGTAAGTTCAAAAAAAATGTTAGAGACAAAATAGAACATGGATCAAAATATTTGTGTAGGCTCGTGTTGACAACGGAGTATGTTACTTTACATTGTTGGTTAGTTACACCTTGCCACAATCGGCTCGTCAACCGGCACAATGTTCCTGGCATGGTACGTTAGATTTTTCCCCGCGCTGGCACTTGATGTTTGTTACAAAATACACAAGCGGATGTTTCCTAGGTTTTTCCACCTATGCATCCTGTTACACACTGCTCCATATGAGCCCACCCGGGCCTCACCTGTGGCAGTTTATTACTTTAGGAGCTCAACAATCACGATTGGCTACCTGTAGAATTTCACACCAGACACTCGCTGACGTTCAAAGAACGAGGCTCGGCCATTGTGTTCCCGCAGACTATCTTGAAAAGAACGCTCAGGGTCATTCGTCAATACGAAAATTTCATTCACAATTTGGTTTTTACATAAAAGATGGGAAAGTGCACACGTTTGTGTGCGTGTCAATGGGAAGCCAAAGTTGGCTTCCCTGCCTGTCGTTTGTGGTACACCTACATGCAGTGGGGGCTGAATTGTTATATACTTGGATAATGTATTTGTTTAAAAATAGAACCGCTGTGTAACTGTGTCAATGTTAAGTCAACTGCTGGTAGTTGATTCACCATTACAGGATTTGCCCTTAATTTTTTTTTTCAGTGATTGGCCAGCAGGACCAGTTAACTTGGCATTTCACTAGTCCGTCACCTTTGTCACTGGTCCATATATCAAATGAATTAGGGATGCTTTTTAACACTGAACTACCCAGTCGGACCACTTGGAGTGAATTCTGACTGGTCCTCTGGTGTTTTAACTGGCTTTTGGCCAGCGGACCAACTGTTAAGGGTGAACGCTGCATTAACAGGCATGCAACTGCAGTTTGTTTGTTGTTTTTTAAAAAGGACCAGCCACAGCAAGACTTTACACTGTGATTTCCAATTTTGTATTACCAAAGCTGAGGAAGCCAGAATGAAGAAATTTCAGCTGATTAGCTGAAAAGTTGCATGCCTGCACTGCAGTCGCTTCACTGCGAGTTTTTTTAATTTTAAACATCCATGTGAAGAAAAAATTTTGATTAAAAAAAAAAAGTAGTCTGTCCTTTCATTGGCATTAAATTAACTACTGGGAAGAATATTTCTATTTCCCCCAGGACAGGATACCAGTCCATTGCAGATTATTCACCAGCTCTCACTGGTACCCACTTTGTACTCCCGGGTGGAGAGAAGCAATTATGATTAAGTGCTTTGCTCAAGGACACAAGTGTTGCCACTGACCAGACCAGGAGTTTAACCCACATTCTGTACATTACAGAGCTCCAGTCCGATGCCCTAGCCCGCACATCCATATCCACCCCACACAAAATGGATACCATTTTCTAAGCAATTTATACTCAACAGAAAATAAACTTTTAAAAAATGGACCAAACAAAACCTCTGTTGTGCTTAATTTCAGACTGGACTTCTTGAGTAACTTTCACTTCCTCTACTTTTTGTGTGACTTTCTTCAAGGTAAACATACACAGAACAGTGTTAAGATTTACTTTTGGAATTGATTGAAACCATACGCAGGTTTATTACACATTATTCCTACAGTTTGCATTCTAAGAATACGCCCCCTTGCTGTTGTTTTGGCGCCATTTTTGTTTTGTGGTCATTTTTGTTTTGTGGTTTGGTTTTGTTTTCCACCGCAGAGGTGGACCAACCATAACAAATAAACTATCAGATATCCATGCTGATAAAATGTCATTGACTGTCACTGTGTGATTACACAATCACTATGGCATGCAGAGGACCCATCTTGCCTAGGGTGTCTTACAGCATCGAGGGTAGACTCAACATAGAGAAAGGTCCTTTCTCTATGGACTCAATAAGCGCAAGAAGCAGCCGACCAGGGCACAATTTCTTAGAGGCAGAGAATATAGCTTTAAAATATTCTGCTAAGCAACAATAAGCAGGATACCAGTCACAGATGCTACATGTGAAATGATATTTTAGCTGGTAACCTTTTTCCTGGTAAGCATAATTTTGATGTGATTTAAGCTAGTTTTAATTGGGTGGTCTTCTTCTCTACTGAAAACCGCCAAAGAAAATGTTGATGCTCTGACAGGGATTTTGTACACATTTTTAAATTCGGGCAACTTTGAATCATTGAGTCTGATTGGCCGACCCATAGCAACAAGAGTGTGGTATAACCCCATCGCACTGCCCACATCAAACCCTGTTCTAACACACTAATCCCACTTGAATTGCGCTATGCTTTGCACCAAGTTTGCTCGAAGATAAGTTCTGTATCACAAGCACCCTCGTGGTATGGCCGTGTATGAAATACACAACTTTGGCATTGACATGTGCATTGATCAAGACAAAGCCATTTCACTCCTGAAACACTTCAGACAAATCCATACAAGTCCTTTCTTCACCGTCTCATATCACAGACTTCTCAGAAGCCCCAAAAGCTTGATTCCCTTTCTCATTTGCTTACTGCCAAGCAACTGGCTAGCAAAATATTTGTCACAAATTTTTCTCTGGATACAATTAATACAGCTATACAATATCTGACCTACTTTCCACACAAAAAAGTGTACAAAAAACCACGAACGTCTGCACCTGGTGTGAGCGTGGCAGTTTGGGGCTTATAAAAGTCAATGTGAAGGTTTTGGCTTGAAAAGTCAATGGAGATTTGGGCTTGAAAAGTCAAAGGCAGGGCACACGTAGAATACCTCCCAAAATCAAACTAGTATATGACACATTATGCCATATAAAAGTGCACAACACCCCCATCCCTCTTGAAAGTACAATGTACTCAAAAACTCATATCTGTCTGCCATCAGAAAAAGCCCAATGCTTTTTTTATTGACAGATGAGAACACTAAATCTTATTATGGCACAGAAACCAACATGGCCAGATTTCCCCCCAAAAGTATTACATACAAAAAATCCATGAGCAAACCACAAAGGAATGCATTCTTTTAAGACTGTGCAAGTTAAATATTTACCCCCTAGGGAAGATTTGTCTCTGCTTGGTGTCTTCTGCCTAGTATGCTTCCTGCTTCAGCAAAGCCTTCTGATTTTATCACTTTATCAAGTTTCCTTTCGAAAAATACAAAGAAGGATGGCACCCTTGGGAGTTCAACAAAGGATGACCAGTAGTCGCAGGAATTCACAAATATTTATCTGTTTGGTCCATGGTGGAAAGCTATTAAAAATAGCTAAATTATCAATTATCAAGTACTGAAAAACATTCCTAGAGCCTGAGTTCTGGTGTCTACTGTACCCATGGGCACACAGGTCTGATGATTCACAGAGGCCAATGCCCCCATGCCCCCAATTGCCTTGGTGCCCCTTGAAACATTCCAATGTGACAATTTCCTCATACAGGTCCCCTTTGTACAAAGGAGAAACATCCTTGGTGCCCTTGCAGGAGATGTGATGGGCCGTTGAAAAAGAAATTGAGCTGTGCGCGCAAAGCGCAAAAGCTTACAACTCCGAAAACTACTTCATACACATTTATCTTTGGTTTTAAAAGCCCTACTCTGCTATCTTGGGTGTTCAGGTTTTATTTTCATGTTCTTATGAATTCGATCTTAATATAACCCTTCCCCAAAAAATAAAAATACAAATTATCTACTTTATTTTACTTATTTTTTTTATATATTTTTTTATTTATTTAAGCCTTGCACTTTCAAGCACAAAGTATTGAGCCTGCATGAGTGTAGCAGACAAGAGGCTCATTTCAGATAACTCTCAAACCAAGCAACTGGTTCTCAATTTATCTGGTATCAGCTGGTCTGACGTTTGTTGAAAATGTTTCAGTTATCTAGCTTCCTCAATCATATCTTGTTCTAGATTAAAAACAAACCAAAATTCTTTTCCCTGTTTTTTTTTTTTTTTAACACGCGCAGACGATGATCAGTGGTGGAAGAAGGTGCTTTCCGAGTGTGGAGTTCATTTTTTCCCGAAATTCAAGTTCATTTGAAACTGGAAGAGAAGAAACCCTTGCATTCTAATCATTCGAGCGATAAAAATTTATACTAACTATTTATATCAAAACCATTACTTTATTATGACTCCTGCAAACCACAGCTCACTTTCCATTCAAACTACATTTCCTTTCATTTGGGATTAGCAAAACAGAATAGCAACTTCCGCTATCCTCGTCCACAATTGTAAACATTGTCAAATTCTTTCCCAAACAGGCCGTAAAATCAAAAAGTAAAATCACTAAAAAGACGTAAAATAACCTCAAATAATGGCGGCCACACAAGGCAGTGCATACAAACTACCAAAAAGCAAATAGTCCATTAAATTTATTAGATGTATTTTCAGGGGTGGGAAACGTATACAATACATAAATAACAAATTATTTCAAGTGGTCAAATTTGTTGGGGAGAGTTCACAACGTGCACTAATTTCGGAAAAATTTCCGTATCCTGCCACCACTTTTTCATTTATTTTTACCCAAAGGAATATCTCATTTGAGTAAATTAGATACTATTTTATTTCATAATGAATGAAAAAGTGGTGGCTGGATACGGAAATTTTTCCCTAATTTCTGGCAAGCATTTATGTTTGGGGTTAAACTGTTTGAAAATTTGAGAAAAACATTCTTGTGAGTCTTCAGTCAATTTGGACTTGGTATTTAAATTCAATTGTAGAGATTAAAATTGTTCTAATCAAGCGATTTTGGATTACGGCTATTATTAGACCGTCGGCCGTCCAGTCGTATCTTTCGGCGATATCTCAAAAAACGCAACCCCCTTTGGAAATGAAATTTCCACAGGCTAGTTTTATAGTATATATCTACATTTATATAGGACTAAAACTACCGAACAGTTCCAAAAACCACAGGTATGCAAATATCCTCTTTTTCATTGTTCCCAGAAGGATGCCCAGTCTGGACAAGTCTGGACTTGACAGATTCCTTGAGCAGGTGGGCTTATAAACAAACTTCTCAAGTTTTTTTTTTAAATGCCCTCAATCAGAGTAGATAGGTGAACACTATACAGCCTATTCGTTGTACATTATGGACAAACACTGTCTATACAAGTATATAGCTCTGCGGCGGCAATGTGAAAGTTTGTTCAACGGTATCAACTTATGAATGTTATGTCAACATCAAGTCTTTCACTTCAAATGCAATACTAACAAACACCTATGTAAAAACTTCTCAAGACCTTATAATGAAAGCAAACTGCTTGCATACATTATATATGTTTTTGGCAGCTTTTTATAACCTGCCCTGAATAATTCCAGAGACCCACGGAGATTCCAACAATAACCCCAAAACCAGAAGGAAGTTACATATCATCATCATTAAGCGGACAGGTTGACTTGGCATCTCTTTCTTTCACCCCCCCCCCCTCTCTTTAAGAAACCAACTCAACCCCTCAGGGACCCAAATCAGACCTCATATAATAAGCTCTTACACCATTGTGATGACGGATTCGCAAGGATCACTGAATGGATCTGGAGTGGCTTGTTCTCATGGTTAAGAATAATCCAAGGTTTCTAGGGCATTCTTTTCGCGGTGATGGGGGCCCCCCTCCCCCCCATGACCCAATTGTCTGCTGGCAATATCTGTGAGATTTCATCTCTTTTGACTGGATCGCCCATGAAAGGGAAAGTGGCAAGTGTTTTGTACGGCATCTGTTTCAGATACCGTGGCACAATAGCCGGCCCAACATGATTATTCTTCAGCGGTGTGTAGTCCACACAGTAGAGAACAACGCACACAATGGCCTGCAAAGTTTCAATCATGACTACGGAGGTTAAAGAACAAATTTGCTAAATTGGATGGGGGAGACGGGCTGCAAAGTACCCATTCTTAGGGTTCATTGCCCTAGTGATTATCCCTCCGAATAACGCAAGGCCCAGCTCTGAAAAAAAAAATATCTGGCACTTCAACGAAAAAATTTGTTTACCCAGTCGGTTTCCCTTGTGGCTTTATTACTTGATATTTGAAATAAAAAAGTCGCATCCCCCATGAGGTGATCGGCCGCTCCGCTGCTGCTACTTCCCAGGTTGTATAAACTTGGGAGTGATCCATGGTAACACAGCAGTTACGGGCTGAATGGCTTCTGAATGCCTTCTGAATGCCACCCAGAACAAAGATATTGTCAAAATAGGGAGACTGCCAACATTAAAGTTAGATACATTGTGTAGCTCAGTTTGGTAGAGCCCCGGTATTTTATTCCATAAGTCGCAGGGTTCAAGTCCCACTCAACCCAAAATTAAACGCATTGCTTTGTTCCCACATTTGGTTTCTGCTTTGGGGCTTTTCAACTAATAATACTTCTTTTAAACTACCTTGACAATTGTTTTAAGGGAGGAATTTTTCATTTGAAAACAGGCTGTTTTAATTAAAACAACTGACTGTCTGAAAAACTTACAAATTCAAGTGCTTTATCTGAGAATTTTCAATGAAGGAATTTGCGTACGTCTGAAGAATGCGGTGTCTTGGGTGTCGCTACTTTGAATACATGTAACTGAGTCTACATTAACCAACTGCTAGCGTGTAACGCATTATACATTAGGGTCACGGGAAGGACAGTGAGCTCTTGAAGGCAACTCGAGACAGCAAGCGGCTGGCTACAAGCGTTTTATGGTCTCACTTAATGTACGTCTACTACAGAGGCTGTAGAGAGATAGCGGAGACAATTTGCAGACGCCCAACCATCTAAGCAACAACTTCTGCCAAATTTACTACAAATACTTTTGGCGCAAACAAACTCAGACATTACTAAGTTTTGTATAATCTTTCAAAGTTCATGTACTTTTGAAGTCGACATTTCTTGAAATGAAGATCGAACAAGCCAGGAAATGTTTCTCACATTTTAAAAAAGAAAGAGCCGTTGAAGTGCTTCTCTGCACTCAAGCAAGACGAACCCTGTTGTATCAGCGTCGGTCCTTGCTGCTCAGTCCAGAATATCAAGCCTGTTCCTTTATTCTCAAACTCTCACCCATACACTCTAGCTTTGCTGAGATGTAGAACAAAGTGCCATGCCATTAGCTTTATTCCACGCACTGCTTCTCTTTGGAACTCCTTGTCTGGTGCATGTTTCCCTCCATCCTACAATCTAGACTGTTTTAAGAGGAATATCAATTCCTACCTTCAGCTCCCCTGAGTTATTTTCATCTTATATATTTTTTTCTTGCAGCCCCTTACCAAGAGTGGCTTTAGCCATGTCCGGGGTGAACTTGCATAAAAAGTACAGGCCCATACACTTTTTTTAAGGACAAGACAACTCTTCCTAAATGAAGGGCAAATTTAAATATCTCCTTGAACATTTCAAAGGGCACCAAGGAATTGACCGATGGCATAGATGCATTTGCCTCCACGATCAGGTCTGGAAACTCCTTGATAAAATCCTGAACAATTTTAGCTTCCACTAATTGTGTCATTCAATGTTTCATTTTCATTAACGTATTAATACTTGATAAAAATATACTGCCATCCCCGGCGAAGGCAAAAGTGACCTTTGAAACCAAGCCATCCAGTGTGCACTCGCTTGATTAGACACCTAGATGTAGTGGCGTTAATTAAGCGATATCAAGGATGGCGATTTTATGCCCGCTTGCCCAAGTGATCAAGTGTGACATCATTAATTGTGACGGGCATGTTGTTGGGGGCCTAGGTATCGATGTTGTAATAAATAAAAAAAATGGGCCTTGGGTTTCTATCAAGCTGTGTATCTGTACTAGACTTCTAGCCTCTGGGTTTAAAATCTTAAGTGCGGCATTCCTCAAAATTAATCCTTGTTTTGACCCTGATGTGTATAATATGTAGTCTTAATCCAGCAGTTTAATCAGCTAAAGTACAGAGATAAGGGGTCTTTTAGGTCATGCATCTCTCGTCAAGAGACTGGTAAAAAAAGACTATAAAATGACCAGACAAACAACTTCTTTTCTGGTAAAATTATCCAGCAGTATCTCCAAAAAAAACTGTGTCTGCATCTCTGCAAAATGTTGCTCATCGTAAATTTAATATTTTGCAATGATACCATACATGTTTTCTAGAATAGACCTTATGCGTGTGAAATCATTTTAATAGGGCGTCCTTGCATACAGATCAAAAGGAGGTTGTTCATTGGCCAGTCCCGTGCCGTGTGCATGTGCGCTACACGTAAAAATCTGTGCCTTTTCACTGTATCATGATCGTTTTACTTCCAAGATGGCGGGGAATGACATCACTGCATATATGGTCTATCCCTAGGAAGGGAGATCACCAGAAAACCTTGAAATAAATTGAATGCCCTAAAACTTTAAAGTTCTTTTAAAACTCAACTCCTTCAAATTCAATAAAGCAAGGAACTTTTGTCTCCCTTTAAACGGAGACAGCAACCAGTGAATGCCTTCATTATGATTCAAGATCAGACAGAATTTCCTGCTCTGAATACCCCTGAAATCAATACCATTGTGCCTCATCAGCCACACTGGCTTTTAACAAGAGCCATCATTTACTGAAAATTGCATGCAGGAATACAGGAATACCCCCGGGCATTAAAAATGTGGCATGATTCTGTAAGCAAAGGCTCCGATCCAATTTCAGGCTCGCTACTTCCTGGAGACATTCATGTTTTCATGCCATGCCTCCGTGCACAAGGCCTACGTGCCCCTGGTCCTTTTGCCTTGGTGCCCCCCCTCGAAGCGTTCCAGCAGAAATTTACCATTTCCCTTATTGAAGTGCCCTTCGGTAAAGGACAGTCTGCCTTGCCCTATTACAAAGTATCGGGCCTACAATTAATGGAAGTGGATCTTGTGGTGGAAACAGAAAGCGGTGTAAAGCTTTGGTACTATGGTGTTTCTTTTTTTTTTTACATTTTTACCCATACACCGACCGTGTTAAAGGTATGACCAGGGCCCAATTTCATAGAGCTGCTTAAGCAGAAAATATTGCTTAACAATTGTCTGCTAAGCAGAATGAGCGGGATACCAGTAACAAATTGTACATGGGACATGGTAGTTTGGCTGGTAACCTTATTCTGGTAAGCATAATTTTGTTGTGCTTAGCTACTTTTTGTGCTTAAGCAGCTCTATGAAATTGGGCCCAGGCATTGTTTGGTAAAAACCCCGGAAAAAAGAATGTGCTATTTCTATCTGAAAGCTGACTAGTTATAAAGATGTAAATTGTTAAGACGCATCCTGTGGAATTATTTTGTCCGAAAAGCCCTCGTTGATTAGAATAGAAGTAAATAAAAACATTTGAATCTGAGATTTCCGAGGGATGGTGTCTCATTCTTGAATGCTACGCCATCTTGCTAACACGTGAAATGAGTTGACAAATACTGTGACGGTTTTTTGAAATTTTCTCAACAAGCAGACATAGTATTCAACTGAAACTTTTACATGTGACATTTAATTAATGTATCTCCCTTGATACATTTTCCGTGACAAAAACCAATCTATGACCCTATCTTTTTTGGAGAAATAAGTTCAAACTTCAACACCATTTTTTCTTGAAGACCCCACCACACACACAAAATCTCCCTCCATAGTTTGATGGTCTTCGTGCCGTGGCTGGATTGAGCAAACATGTACACATGCGCAGGACATGGACACTCACACCAGGCATGCAAACATGATTTAAGTGCGCACGCTGGGCAGACAGGTGTAGCGTTTCAAGACTCCATAAAGGGTTTTACAGCTTGTCATGATGTGTGTTGATTGACCAACTAGGAGCATTGCCTGAGCCTGAACTGGATAAACATAAATTATTTGCAGAGGGAACAACAACAAATGGTGTAAATAACCTGTTGAATTTTGAGGGGGGCTTAAATTCCGGCAATCTCCACTGGTCCAAATACTTTGCACAAGACCTAAAATATGTATACTGTGCCCAATATGGGGCAGAGGGCATCCCCCCCCCCCAATGTTCCCATACCTTAACACACTATTTTCCTCTTGTACAGAAGTACCCCCCCCCCCAACATCTAAAGAATTCCTTAGATTCAAAGCACCCAATGAAGGGGGTGCACTATGTCCAGTCTCGAGCACCAGAGGCAAGAGGCACTGTGGCACAATTTACTGCCACTACCAGAAACACTGGGGCAAGGCCTTTCTCTTTCAAGATAAGAGTCATTTGAAGCTAAGTGCTCTAAGGACGCAACGGCTGCCAGCCAGTAACCAAACCGAAGCCACACTCTGGCAACGCAAGATTTTGAGTCCAGTGCGTTAGACCGCCCCTCAACCAAGACACTCAAATTCACAAAGTTCTCATAAAACATTCTCAATTCTCGTTCTTCGTTTCTCTGCTTGGGCTACGTTCACAACAGAAGTTGTTTGCTACCCACTAGCATCAGGCAATCCAGACAAGACTTTTTCAACACTTTACGGTTAGTAATTTATAATAATGCTGCTGCCACCATTTTCTAATGTCCCCAATAATGTGATAGCAATTAGAGATTCTTATAACTTGAGAATGAGACCAGACAACATCACCATCCAGTGCTCATTATAGATTACAGCATTGGAGAAAGTGTGATACACACATATACAATCTACAGGTGTTCTGATGAACAGTAACACACTTTATTAAAAAACCTGTATACTGCAAATTAGGCCAGGTCTCCAGCAGGAGGAGTCGCAGGACGTTCTCAGTAAGTATGTCCACTCCCCGATAGGGAAGTGCTTTAAAAATAAAGGAAATAGTTGTATTCTGGAAGCAACGGGGATGTCATTAATTATTGAAAACTGTAGAGTATTGGTCAGCTGTCAATGGACACACTTCAATTATAACTTCCTCTGTGGCGGTTGTGGGGCGACCGGCTGTCAAGCACTATGATTTCAAAGTTCCCTGCTGAGACTCGTGGAGGGGTGCCACAAATGCTTTACAATGGTTCTAGTTATAAACAGTCTGTAGAGTGGTAATTGATTTCAAATAATTAAATGGGTAGGGGGGGGAAAAAGCCACATGTGCTTAAGTCATTGGCTACTTGTAACAGTAGGGCATTTAGAGCTTAGATAATCACAGACAAGAAACTGAAAATTCCTGATTTGAAACTGATAAAGCTTTAAATAAATATTAAGCAAGAGAAGACAACTTGTATTCTAGCTGATATTTTTTTAAATCTCAGCTCTACTGTTTCGGTTCACAGGAAATATTAATATCCCATGTCATGCTTTAAAGCTATTATACCAATTTAGTTTGTTACTTTTAACAATGTGATGCAAAGACAAAAAGCTGTTAATTACTCAATAATTAATTCTTCAAGCTAAGAAAAACATTCATAAGATTTGAACACCGCCAACAAAAAAGCTGAGACTTTGTTCAGAAATAACCTTGGCACATATTTTGTTCACGTCAAAATGTGAGAACCTTTGAACCACCGATCTTGATCAAATCAAACATCACTGTTACACCAGAAGAAAAAACAAACATTTTCTACAAGTCACAATCAATTAATTTCTGTCTTTGTTTTGCTGGCCTTACACTTTACAGTGCTGTGTATTTCGCAGACTATACCCCCACTGTCTGAAAGATATCATCACTAAACTGACAAGACCTATACTCGTATTGTGTTGTCCAAATGTTAGAGTAAAGATCTCGCTTTGTGATAACAAACAACGACAATGAGTTGGACTAGGTCATTTCCTCTGGGGGAATTCCATTCAACAACACAGTGTGACTTGGACTCAGGCAATGATCAGCCCTCTACTCAATCCAAAGCTGTATGTTTTAAGGTTTTAGCGTCAAAGTCCAACTTGAATTAAGGGCTGCATATGGACTCTGCACACACAAAGTAAGACCAAGAGCTATAAACAGAACGAAGAAAAGAAAAATCACACAATAATTTTTTCCGGTCTTCCTTTTTTTTTTTCTCATTCCTACAGAGCAAACATTGTCTGTAGACTTGTGAAACTGCATTGGAATTTGGAATGTGGTTAATACTAGCCTGCAGCCATAAATCAATGCTTTTTACCGGTTCTAAATTTCTGGGTTTTGTTCTCATTTAGGATTTGACACCCCCAAACAAGTCTGCAGCCACAGGTTGACTTTTGTGGGTCTACCGACAAGAAATTGTGTACCTAAACCTGGTGAATAACTTTGCACACAAAGCATTTTCAAGGTAATACATGTAGCAGAAAGTTGTACATTACCTTTTGGAGTGTACTTGTATCACAAGTATGAACACAGAGGAAATGTACAGAATTTTAACTCTGGATGGCAAAGATTTTGAACTACAACAAAACTTTAAAGGATTCAGTATATATTCTGTTACAATGGTCTTCGCACCGAGCTTCTCATTCTGGTGTAGAAAATCCTGAAACTAAATCACTGGGTACATAAAACAACAGCTGACAATCTGTTAAAACAACAATATGAATTTTCATAGAACTTTAACATAAAATTGACAGAACCACACGCTGTCTAACTGGTCAATGGTCTATGAATGCATGTAGATTTCATTCAGTCCACTGATCAATCTCTAGTCAGTTCAACTACAGAGCAAGGAACACAGTTCAACTTTTACGTAGTAGTAGTGTAGTGCTTCACTTCCTCAGCCCCAAATCCAATAATTGCCCTCTCCAAGTTTTGCCTAAAGTATGGTGACTTTAGTAAATAGCAGCCAAAAATGATTGGCATCGAGCCAAATAACATACCAATATTTTTATATCAGGCTCGTAACACATGGAGGCCACAGAGGCCATGGCGTTTGTTGCCCTGATCTTGGCCTTGGTGCCCCTTCAAAACTTCCCCATGGATTTTAGAATGAAAATGGCCTTGTCCTGTCTATTACATGTGTAGGTCTGTTATACCAGACAGTCAAGCTAGGCTGAGGACGCTGAAAGATTCCTGTAAAACTGGAAGATTTGCAAACCAATGCCTTGAGGTTGGTAATCGAACATAATTCAAACACATCAAGCAGACAATTTGGACAACAATGACATCCTGGATACTGCGTATGATGTCATAAAAAGGAAAAGTAATGCGACTTTCAAGAATAGAAATTTATCCAATAAATCTAGGTGTAATTTACAGCTGATTCCTACGCATACTGTGGGGTGTCGCCAAGAGTAGACCCCTACGTCAAATTGCATTCCTATTGCCAAATAAGAGATGATCGGCGTCACTGTCACTGCCCAGAGCACTTGAAGAGTCAAGCACTACATCTCTGGCCCATGAACTCTGGGTATGATTGAAAATTACAAGAGTTCGCCTGTTGGTATAAATTGATTTATGTCTAGACCACAAGACTCAGTTGTACAGAAACTGGGGTTCACGCCACGTACACTTCAACGTCTTTAGTAGAGGAAAAACAACAAAACAATTTTGTATTGTAGGATGGGGAAAAAATGACCTAGGGGTATGAGAAGATAATGTGCACGTACGTATGTTGCTTTTAATGTTATCACGACAGTATAATGTCAAGATTATTTATGTGGAGCTTTTAAAAACATGTTTCAAGTGGTAGATACAAGTACAACTTTACAGAGATAAGGCAAATAGCTGCAAGTGAGTTCCAAGAAGCACTAGGCGATATGTACCATCTTTTTTTTAAAAAGAAATCACAAAAGTGAATATAACAACCTTGAACTATTTAAATGAAATTATTTTGGCAGTGTATATTTTGCCGGCACTGTACATGCACAGTGACTTGGAAAATTTACTAATTACTGTGAGAAATATTATCGGCTTTGGCGTCAACATTGTCATTTTGTGACTTCATATTTACAGGATGGTAATTTATGATTTTATGAACCATTTATGAAATTCAGACCTTCATTCCTTTTAAACAAAACAATTTTTGAGCCACATATCAGAATAAGAAAGTAATAACCGGCACTATCCAAACATGCAAAATGACCGAGTAAATTTTCAATAAAAGAAGTATTGTTTTTTTCCCCCGATGCAAATTTATTATTTATTATTAAAAGTGTTATCTTATTTGGGGGGATCATAATGCTAATCCCATGTTGATGCAGATCATCATGCCCTCAGTTGAACCTCACCTTACTTAAGTTAATTATTTGCAGCTTAGTGTTACCATGGAGAATTGTTGCCACCGGGGTAGAGCCAGACCCAACTGGAAATGACTCAATTTGGTGGAGGCCTACTTGAACAAAATTTTTAAAAAGAAGCTTACCGGATACAGCGGCCTGGGCGCGATCCAAGTTACCCAAGGTGATGCGCACAAGACTGGAATTCAACTTGAGATGGCGTCCCCCATCCGTCCCAAGGAGCAAAATACGAACATCTCCAACATGAGCCCTGCTGTCGCAAATCATAGGATCGCCAAACCCCGTCACCATCACCTGGTTGTTCTCCATATCCATCGGCGGGGTGATTTCGTGGTGCAGGGCGTCCTCACCCTTGTAAACCCGGACAACTTGCACCTCGCAGACGTACTGTAAAGTTCTCGGTTTCCTCATCACTTTCCCAACAAAACCGGAGAGGACAATATTCGCGATCTCTTCACGTAGTTCGAGGGGCTGCTCGTTGTTGCAGGTCCCTACACCGCCGCCCAGCGGCTGCGAGCCCGCCGGCGCGACAGCAAAGAGCGCTGCGGTCAGCAGCACGATCAGCGTCGCCATTCCGCTCTACTTGGAGGGGAAAAAATCAGCTTTTTAAACGGTTCCAATCTCGTCAGGCCAAAGCCAAAAACCAAAAGCAGTTCAACGGGGTTTAGTAAGCTAAGCTTTTAACGCAGATCGGTGTTTTATTTGATTTTACAGACGGTACAAGACGAAAGGGTCCGCCTACAGCGACTCCGTGTTGTAGTAGGTCGACGACGGCCTTCTCCTAACCCCAAAGTTTACCGGTGCAATGCTCTACCCACGTCTGAAGTGTCGCGCCTCTGTGTGTTATGCACAGGTGCATTGAACTGGTACCCGGTTACCAGCTGTTGTCCAATGATGAAGGTGTGTAGTAATGCGGGGTCGGCGATCGGGACCACCCACAAGATTTGCAAAGAAAACTTTAAAACGCGGTCTGGTAATTTCTTTTGCTACGCCCTCTGTCGTATTGTTATGCAATCACAATCAAATGGCTCAGAGGCAGTTTTGTTCAGTTTTTATGAGGTTAGATAACTTAATTTACATCAGAAATAGGCCCCAGTTCAGTCTAAACTTCCTCCACGGCCTAAAGTTATGAACAAGACTAGATGCTCATGAGATGTATTGAAAGCAAAGACAGAATACAATTTATTGGTGGTTAGTCTTGGTTCGGGTCGCGGCGTATGATTCATTAAAACTTTATTGTACTTACCAATAGAGGGCGCAACCTCAGTAGTGTTTTGAATTATTCGAAGGATTTAATCTGCAATGATTGAAAAACTGTCATAATTTTTGGATCATACTAACAAATTGCTTTATGAAGCTGTAGCGTCCAGCAATCCATACAGAGGAAAAGTTATCATGCACTGTACTATTCTTTCCTCCAAACCTTAACACGTGCTTGTGAGGGGGTCAAAAAGCCATGTGATGTAGGCGGGGCGTTTCGGTTTCATTGTAGGCTGGAAGCTCTTTGGGCGTTGACCAATTAATTCACAAGTTCGCCAGTGCCTAAAACATGTGGAACAACAGTTTCCAATGTTATCCAGTAATTAGTAGTATGCATATGGAGGAAGGAAATGGTAGAGCCCGACGCTATTGTGCCCGGTCTAATTGGTTTCGAGTTCTTACTGCCCCTGGACTGCGCAAAACGTTGCAGGCGCCATCGTTCCAATCGATCAGTAAGGTCTAGTTTAAAGTTCCACCAAATGCGTATTTTTTTATTGAAATACTGTTCTCCTGAAGATAAGCAGAGCTTACTGTTCGAAACACAGAGACCACTACAAACGGCTCTTTTTCAGAGCCAACACACTCCCGAAAGTAGATTCATGTTTTACCCGCAAGTTTATGAAGAATTCGCACTAATAATACCTACTTCTTATAACTGCCCAAGGTACTTACCCGATCCGAGAGTAATCATTTATCAGCAAAGAGTATATACTTTCTTTGTTCTGTTGTTGCTTTTAAATTGTTATATACAATTTAGACCTATAAACTTGTTGCAGAGCTCCACGGTCTCACATAAAATAATCATTCAGGAAATAATTGAGAAAGGAGTGCCCTTGGAATGGTTTCCGGTTTAGCTGAGAATCCCGCCCGAATGGGAAATCGGCGTGTCCATTGGGAAGTTGGAAATTGAGACGCTCTGCTCAGTTAGTCGCCCCAGTGGAATTACTTCCGCTGACAGATGTATATTTTGGTTTCATATGGGTTTGCGATGCCAAGAACTGAACAGGCTAAACAAAAAAAATAATAAAAAACTATTTTAGACATCAGAAGTTTGTAGTAAAAGACAGTTTAGTATTTCCTCCCTACAGCCGAGGTGATGAAATTCAAAGCACAATTAGTTTCGAAATCGTTTTCCTAATGTGAGGTTATTTCCCACTGAAGTACATATAACTTTCTAAAATGATCAGCCTTTTACTCATTTCCCGCGTTTAGTTAAAGATCAACTTGAACAAAATTAACATTATTGTTCCTTTGTTATAAAAAAAGTATACGAGTGTGCAATGATTACATTATTAAGTAAAACTCAAAAGAAATGGTTTCATACTGTACAAACTATAAAAACGCCCTACAGTTTCAGTTTGTTCAATCAGCAGCATTGCTTATTTCAAAGATACTTCAAATGACTATCATTTACATTTGTATTATTTCATTTATTTCCCAATTAATTTTTTTTCTATACAGCAATGCAAAAGACAATGCTTTCTTTAGCATTCGGCGTTATTAATAAAGGTACATACAAGAGAAAAATCACCATCAATGTTAATAGAAGTAGTAAGACATAAAAGTCACGCCAAGTAAGTTTTATTTGCAATTTCAGTCGAATAATGCTTCCTTCTGTTCTGAATGGAAAAAAAAGATGTGGTTGAGTAAATACATTCTTTCAATGTGATGCAATGTTAATATTTTGCAAATAATAATTGTATTTATCTCAAATTTTTAACAATACTTTACCAAGTGTTATTTTTAATACTGTTTATTGAGGTGTTATGTAAGAATGCAACTTTCAGGGGTGAGAATCATTGCCGAAAAAAGGTCTGAAACCAAGATCAACATTTTTTGGGAGTTATGTTTAAATAATGGCATTTCCACCTTCTGGTAACCCCTGGAGTTATAGACTGAAAGGAGCTTCTGTGAACAGTCTCCTCAGCGCTACAGAAGTAGATCAAAGAGCAGGAGTTCTTTATATCTAAAGAAAATGACAGTTACCTTTTTTTGTGTTACAGAGGCAGACTTACAAGGAGTCTAAATTCGGACACAAGTCTTGTTGTTTAAAAGGAACTGTATTGTTCACTTTGTGCATTATAAATGTGGCATGGCGTAACCCCTCCTATTGTGTCATCTTTGTGTTTAGGGAATCTCAGGAATTCTTTAGAGAATTTTAGGAGGTACAATTGGAAAAGGAACATGGTTGGGGGGGGGGGGTACCCTCTGCCACATATCAGGCATGGTATAGCATTGTTACAAGCGCTAGTTCCACATAATCTTACAGTACAATATTTCAGTTTTGGTTTTTATAGACAAAAACAACATCCAAAACGATCATTCTTTGTTTTTAATTCTGAGGCATAACAATACTTTGTAAGAGTTGTTTACTTTTTTTGTTTATTTCAAAAGGGCAACTTGCAAAAAACCTGAACAAACAACTATCAATTGAGAAGTCTGGTGCATTACTCTTCCTGAAATGCAGAAGAAAAACCCTGGACTACAAAATGACAGATTACAGTCTTTATTGCACCCTTTCTGTCAAAAACTGTGAGAGTCAGTCAATCCGTCAATCTGATTTTCAATGAGAGAAATGAAATGTATCCACCAATGGGTACCTGTGAGGGCAGAGATGGTTCTTGTGATTGATTTAGCTTGATGCGCTATTTATGTGGCAGCACAGGTTGAATACTCCCCGAGGAGCTGAGATGGTTTTTAAGGAATGAAATCAATGGGCCCAGTGACCATACTAATCATGCATCACAACTGCCAAAACTGGAGGACACCAGCCCCCAACCTCGTCCCCATGGTTTACTTTATTTCCAACCATGTTTGTAAATAGTAAACACTGGGATGGAAACTCCTCACTTGGACCCTGATTGGACAACAACATTACATTAGCACATGTACATGTTTCCAATACATACAAGCTACTAAATCTGGTACCGGACCACGAGACTATGGTGAAGATGTGAATTTCGATATGCAGCCAGACTATTCTTATTTGCATACGTATCCAAAATGTTTGGATATGCAAATGTTCCAATACCAGGGTGAGAGAGCAGTCAACCTCGTACTGCTCGACACACCCTGGGGAAGAGGTTGCGAAGCTGTGACTTCGCAAAAGTCATGTCTACGGGAGGAACCAAGTACAGTATATGTAGACAGGTATAGAGTTCACATCACATAAAGCCTGGCAAGGTTTAGTCTTGGTGCCAGACATCACTTCATCATTATTGAAAACCTGCTGTGATGCGATCCACAAAATTCGGTCCACAATCAACCAACAATGAGTGAACCATGATAAAGAGGTTGACCAGCCCCATGTTTATGTCCATCACTACCATTACTATTTTGTAAAAACAATGCCATGTACCACAAAACTTCACAACTCTTGGCATATTAAAATTTAAAAAAACAATGCAGCGATAGAAACAAGATTTTCAGTTTTGAAGATGAATGAAATCATTCGCTGGTAGTATCCGAGAGAAAATAGGGCTTTTATTATTATTTTTGTTTTACAATAAAAACTCTACAGTTACCAAACATATACAAAAGCTGGCTCTCCTCAATGTCACTGTGCAATACCTTTTTACATGGTAATAAAGAAAACCTTTTACTCATAGTTTGTAATTTATGTACAATAAATAAACAACAACTTGTTCAGATTCAATATCTATATAGTGTATTTAATACATAAAGGTGAGCATGCACTAACGAAAGCATGCACATGTGTTCAGTATTTTTTGTTACAGAGAACACTGTCAAATTTTAGATACAAACAAAACATCATTCCAATTTCAGGCCTTGGATTACACCGAGGCCTCCGTTGCCCCTGGTCTTGGCCTTGGTGCCCCCTTCAAAAAGTTTCTCATAGACTTTAAGATCTTCAAGAAGAAGTGCCCTTTGCAAAATGAAAACGGCCTTGCCCTCTCAAAGATGAAATTCTTCGCTTGTAATGTGCGACCAAATGTGGTGTGTCATAGTTGAACGGTTAAGAGCGCCGGACTCGAGCTCTGGGCCCAATTTCATAGAGCTGCTTAAGCAGAAAATAATGCTTAACAATTTCCTGCTGAGCAGAAATGAGCAGGATACCAGTCACAAATTGTACACGTGACATGGTAGTTTGGCTGGTAACCTTATTCTGGTAAGCACAATTTTGTTGTGCTTAGCAAATTGTTTTGCTCAGGCAGCTCTATGAAATTGGGCCCTGGTGTTTCTGATCAGCAGAGTGTGGGTTTGACGACTTGGTTGTGGCACTTGAGCAAGATACTTTACCATAATTGCTTTGTCCTTCAGATGGGACATTAAGCCCTAGGTCCTGTGCACTAGGGCTGGTAGTGAATGTTAAAGAACCCAGAACACTTATTGTGGAAGAGTAGGGGGTTAACCCCGATGTTCCTGGTTCACATAGCAAGCACCCTTGTTTACAGGTTTCCTCAGGCTTGCCAGCTACAGTAAGTAAGCTCACTTATGAAGCATCCTTGGTTTCATTACCAGAAATACAGTATAATAAAAATAGTTTACACTATCAAAAGCTGCAGTGCTTCTCACCAAGTAAGTTTTTATGGTCATAAATTTTTGGAGTATTTACCATTCTATGACCCTACCTTTAGGCCGATGGGTTGGCGTAGTGGTATTTTTCCTCGCCTTCCACTTCTGAGACCCCGGTTTGAATCCCAATGGAGGCACTATGTGGATTGGGCTTTCAGTCCTAACCGGATTGTGTGGGTTTTTCCCTGAAAATATTTCTCTTCGGTTTTCTTCCCACATCTAAAAACTGAAACTTCCTTCAGTGTCTTCTCTCCATGGGGTTCATGGCTAGTATAGTGAATGAGTTTACTTTTCTGAGAGTCCTAGGCTTCAGATCCACATTAATAAATGATAAATAAATAAAAAAATCATAAACAAATCCATTTATGACAGATGTGGCACATTATACATGCATGCTTTTATTTCTATTTTCAATATCATTCCAAATGGAACGGGGCCGTTCCGACCCATGGGGTACCCCTTCGCACAACTCTTTAGACTTGTTGGCCAAAACCTGCTCAGTGGCACGGCGTGGAGTTCGCGTCACTATAAGTTGAATAATCCAGACGACACCTTTGGTTGACACGTTTTTTTTATAAGTAGTATCTGCCACTGCCTTGCTGGTTTTGGGTCTGTGACGCTGAGTAGCTGCCGTGTCGTTGAGCTTGCTGGGGACTTTGATAGCTGGTCTGAAAAATCAAGAGAGAAAGAGAGAAATTTATTGTCATTTTTTTATAGAAATATTTGCATAAATTGGATTTGAACAAAGAAAAATTGACTGAAGCGGAACTTGAACCAACGACCTCCGGATTAACGTGCCGGCGCTCTACCAACTGAGCTATCCAGCCCTATGTTGGCGGTCTCCCTATAAGTCAATATCGTTGTTCGCGTGCCAGTCAGAAGCCATGCAACCGTTAGCTGCTGTGTAGCCAGGGATCACATCCAAGTTTACAATACAACCTGGCTCAAATTTTCTGCTCAACAAAAATAAGCAGAATACCAGCCACAATAGTACATGTGGAATGGTAGATTGGCTGGTTACCGTATTCTGGTAAGCATAATTTTATCATGCTTAGCTCCTTCTTGTGCTTAAGCAACTCTACGGAACTGGGCCCTGGTCAACCTGCACGAACATTATAAAGGCATCTTGTGGCGACCACCCACATTGACTCATATAATATGACCCTGGTGCACAGCCAGAGATCCACAGTGTTTGATTTTTTTAGTGGGAGGAAAACTGGAGGGCCATAGGAGAGAACCAACGCACCGATTACTCACATATGACCTTAGCCGGAAACACAACCAAATAGTCAGGTCATACCTGATCAATGATAATGGTGATGATCAATAAATTGGAAAGTCTCTGTGCTACCAACACCGTATATGTGCCTGCTTGTTGACCAGGGTACGAATTAATGACTGCAGTTAAGTTGCCATCTTTACATACAGCAATGCAATGGGAGACCCTTTAGCAATATAGCCCCAGCTGCTGCCACCAATTCCAAACACGGCGTTAGTTTGCAAAAAGACACCACACAACTGAATCCACTCACCGCATGCTGCTGTGGCTGTGCCTGCTGGTGCTGCTGAGTGGGCTTCTTGTGTTGGTATATCAGGGACTCTGGCTTCCTCTTCGGAGGATAGCTAGAGGACATGCTGGGCTGTTGAAAGACACACAAAAAACAAACCCCAAAATGACAAACAGGCAGATCTAGCGTAGCCTTGGTCCAAGCCGTCAGTGATCGCTGGTAAATTGTGTGTGTATGCTTGTAGTAATTTGTAGTAGCAGACCCTCTTACAGGGCTTGAATTTGGGAACAAAAATCCAGAAGACTGCAGGGCTTTTAGCTCAAAATTTTTACTGGACCAGAGTTTATTTTTACAAGACCAGAATCAAAATGAGTTGAACAAGCACTCAGACAAGATATGTCTGATTTGTGTGTATGTGTAAATGAACTTCGATACTCTTGAAAGAGAATTGAAAGATAATTATCACATTCGCAGTCAACATTTGTTCACAAAGATATTACACAATGAGGAAATTTATTCAATTGAAAAACACGAGACCACCGGGCTTGTCCCATTGTGTGTTTACTGGCCCCGCGCTAAAATCACAGGCCTCGGTCCTGTGGCCCAGAGTCAATTTCGAGCCCTGCTCTTACTACATGATCTAACCAACTTCACCAGCTCTCACCAACATCTTGGAAATACTTGGGTTAACGTGTTCTTGTTTTCTCCCTAGCTTTTCCAGAGAACCAATCTGCTAATCTGCAATTTTGTTAATTCTGATGTTCCCCAATAGACCTTATGTACAGCATGTCATTTGGGTGCCAACTGATGAACTAAAAAAAGGAAGAAAAGTTGCTCATGTGCCCAGGGGCCAATTTCATAGCGCTGCTTAACAGTAAGAAAATATTAATGCTAACTTTAGCAAAGAGATTTGCTTAAGCGTAAGCATATTTTCACAGGTTAGCAAGAAAATTAGGCAGCGAGCTTGTGCATTCAGCATGAATTTGCGTTGTTACATCATTTATTTTTATATGGTAAGCACAGAAGGTTAGCATGTCCTTTCGTGTGCATGCCTTTTTGTTAGCAATGCTATGAAATGGACACTCATGCAGTAAGGACAAAATCGACCGTTAAGAAGCTCTATGAATATGGGCCAAGTCGTGTCAGTTGCGCATACAATCACTCTGACTTTTCAGTGTCCCATAATAATAATAATAACTATAATCCACCATTCTTATATAGCGCATATCACCGTGAGGTCCCTATGCCCTGTCAGTATTTTCCTACAAGGTATGCAGAGCTACTTGTTGAAGTATGAGACCTAGTCCTTTATATAGCACCATGTAATGGTTTACAAGGTGCTGTGGCGCAATATGCAGCCAATCAAACCAGGAACACCGGGGCGAACACCTTCTCTTTACCATAAGTGCACTGGGTTCTTTTACGTGCATTACACAACACATGGGACCTACGGCTTTACGTCCCATCTAAAGGACAAAGCAATAATGGTTAAGTGTCTTGCTTAAGGACACAAGTGTCACGACCGGGACTCAAACCCACACTCTGCCGAGTCGGAAACACCAGAGCTTGAGTCCGGTGCTCTTATCCGCTGGGCCACGACACGCCAATGTCCCATCCAAAGGACAGACGCAATTGTGGTTAAAGCATCTTGCTCAAGGATACAAGTGTCATAACCGGGACTCGACCCCACACTCTGCTGATCAGAAAGAAAAAAAACCCCACCAGAACTCACCTTTCCTTGTTGCGCTTGTAAGTGAACCTGGGGCTGAACCTGTGACTGGGAGAGTAACGCCTGCTGCGCATGAATGGTCTGAGGATGAGCACTGCCTATCTGTCTAACATGCTGAAAAATTAGGCACAACAGAGGTCAAAATGGGGAAACATGCTCCACTTGTCACGAAGTCGTATTTTCTAAACTTCTCAAAGGTATGGCCATAGATTGGTAAGTACTCCAAAAAATTAATGACCATAAAAAAACTTTCTAGGTGAGAAGCGCTGCAGCTGTTGAACTATTTTGAGAAAGGATGCCCTTCCAAGGAATATGGTTTGGAAAATTTTTCAACCCAAAACCATTTGAATCTGAGAAACGATTCATGCATGATTCATTTCTCAGATTACGGAGGGTTGGTGTCTGTTCCCGAATGCTGCAGTCAGAGGTGCGGTTGGTACCCGCTGTCACCTCGCTCACCGAATCGGATGGATCCGACATTTGTGTGAAACTACCGGACAGTTTTTGCTGGTTTTTTTTCTAAGCACGTAGACACTGTATTCAGCTGAAACTTTCTACAGGTGACTTTTTTTGTATCTTTCTTGATAATTTTGCCAACAATTGCTTTTCAACATGGACAAGTACTGAAGAGGTGAAGACCGCGACTGACACAAGTCTGTTAAGGACCAGACCAAAATGCTTGATGAACTGCTTGAAGACGCGAAAGAACAAAGGTTGTAGTTCGGCTTGTGCCACCCGATATCTGGTCAATTCGCCGTATTTTTTACCACGTGAGGGCGTATGTGGATAAATTTCACATGATGAAAAACAAGTAAACAAACAGGTTTTTTTCACTTTTTTATCGCTATTTTTTAATGTATTTCTTCATTGGTGCAAGAAAACTACAAACAGGCAATTATAATAAGCTAAAACTGCTATTGTGATGCAAGACATTCCCTGATGACAGCGCCCTCATGTGGTCAAAAATATGGTCAATTACTGGATGGTTTAAATGATGTATGTTTCTTAGTAAATGATTATTGTAATGCAGCAATAAGCGCTAGATGGGCTGAGGCAATGAAAGTTGGGCCGATTTAAACGGCCCCGGAAATTGCTAAGGGTTAAAATGAAGTTACTGCCTTGATTTGGTCGAGTAACTTACCTGCCCCTGCAGCTTGTGTTGGTAGTGACCCTGGTCCTCTGCGTAGGACCCTTGCTTCACAGACTGTTCCACTGTTTGCTGGGGGTGTACGGCGATACTCCCTGCCGGGGCTGGCTGGCCACCGTGAAGATAACCTATGCATCAAATGATGGGAGGCTACATTCAAATGCCCAACCTCTTGGAACGACACTACTGTGCTGTTCATTATGCCCGGGGTATGCCGAAGATATTCCTATTCAGCAATTATCGGCTCGATGTCACAAAGAGCTGAGATTCATCTTTTTTCCCCTTTTTTCCATTATTAATTCTGGTTGTGAAGCCAAGGACTCTCAGAAAAGCGAACTAAATCACTATACTAGCCAAGAACCCAAAGGAGAGAAGACAATGAAGGAAGTTTCAGTTTTAGACGTGGGAGGAAACCCCTGAGAATTATTCCAGGGAAAAACCCACGCAATCAGGCAGGAACCGAAAACCCAATCCACATAGTGCCCCCGGTGGGATTTGAACCGGGGGTCCCAGAGGTGAAAGGCAAGGCAAGATACCACTACACCAACCTGACCACTACACCAACCTGACTCTGACTCATCTTAAGGTGAGTAGTCAGCATTACCATAGTGATTTGTATCAAAAACAACATCTGTGGAGGTCCACCATATTTTAGGGCCTCTTTTGAAAACAACAACTTCAGATTCTGTAAGTAATTTTGAAAGTGTACACTTTCAGTATGGTACTTCAAACGGATGGTCGGGTGTCTTAAGTCAGAGCCATAGCCAGAGCCTAAGCCGTGCTTTCAAAAAAACAGCCTGAGAATCTCCCTTCCAAGGGGCCTTTTTTCAAACCTTGGCTTGGGCTTCGGCACTGGCTTGGGCTCCATCATCGATTTTGGAGCAGTGTACATTTTGTACGGTGTTTCCAACATCAACAGAAGCCTGGAGTAGGAGACGGAGGCAAAGTTGAGATTTTGAAGAAAAAAAAACAAACCCAAAATGCCCCTGATGGCTTTCAAATTGAAGTGTAGAAAAGCAACTTACGCTGTTGTTGGACCGGATAACCCTGGTTGTAAGGCTCCGCCATGCCCTTCTGCTGGACGGGAACGTTGAACCCGGGGTACGAGCTGAACGCCGACTCCCTGCCCTGCTGGTACTTGCCGGCGTTTGTTTGGCTGCCGGCCGCGTACCCGGCATGCACTGGCTGCTGGCCGGGTGGATAGCCGGATGCCGACTGGTTGACGTAGGTAGAGCTGGCTTGAGATGTGGTGTACACTTGATGGCCTTGGAAATAAAAAGAAAAAGAAGTAAGCCACCCAGTTTTTTTAATTCCAGCAAATTTGGACACCCTTTTACAAAATCCTGGCTAAAACCTTGCTTACGGCTGTAAACAACTTACATTATATTGCTGGGAAAGTAAAAATTAGCGATGAAATAATATGAAAGTAAAAATAAATTTAACAAATGAATGAAGACAACCTTTGACCTTCGATTCGGGTACAACTAACAATGTTGCCGAACTGACATTCATAATGTCATTTAACCTATGAAATGGCTGCTTGTCCCAAGTTGTTAATTTCGTTTCTATGTAAATTTTAACAAGTTATACATAATATATAAAAATTGAAATAGTATTTATATCAAATTGCTACGGGTGTATTTATTTTCAATATTTTTGAAAAGAAGATGTGTTTTCGTAAAAAATACAGTCTTCGTTTGACTTGTTTTCGATACACGAGAGACTTGCACAGTCTATTGGAAGACTGAGGTCACCTATAGGCCAGTGGGCCTGGGAATAGTGGTTCATCAACTCTTTCTTCACTATTGAGGGCGCTACGCTGCAATCGGCTGCCTACTTACCTTGCCTGTATGGGCCGTGGGAGGCCGGTGTCTGCCCGTAAGGACCTTGAGCGTATGGACCCGGTTGAACAGGATGCTGAGGGTAGAGCTCAACGACCGGCGGAGACGGACTGCGAGTCCTCTTCACGCCCTGAACCCAATCAATTAAAAGGGTGTGATTACTTAGCAAACTTGACCTGATAAATGCTTTAAAAAAACCACTTTGATGTCTACAATTGAAAGCAAAAATTCTCCTCTCAAATCGCAACAACAAAATCATTGGAAAATAAGCAGAATACCAGTCACAGATGATACATGTGAAATGGCATTTTGGCTGATAACCTTAATCTGGTAAGCATAATTTCATCATGCTTAGCTACTTTTGATATAAGATTTTGTAGAATCGAAAGCAAAACTTCTGTTATCAAATCACAACAACAAAATCGTTGCGAAAAATAAGCAAGATACCAGTCACAGATGGTATGTGTGCAATGGTATTTTGGCTGATAACCCTTGATCTGGTAAGCATCATTTCATTATGCTTGGCAGCGTTCTCCTTTAGCAGTGGTCCGTTGGCCAAATGCCAGTTAAAACGTCCGAGGACCAGTCAAAAGTCTCTACAAGTGCTCTGGTCGGCTAATTCAGTGTTAAAAAGCATCCCTATTTCATATGAAGTATGGGCTAGTGAAAAAACTGGTGGACAAGTGAACTGGGCCGGATTTCACAAAGAGTTAAGACTAGTCTTATCTCGAGTTAGGACGAGTTACTCGTCCTAACTTAGGACTAGCCTTAAGTTTTTAATAACTCCTAGGACTAGTCCTAAGTTGGGACTATCTTTGTGAAATCGACCCCTGACAAGCTAACTGGTCCTGCTGGCCAGTCACTAAAACAATAACAGGGCAAACACTGCTTAGCTACTTTTTTCTGCTTAAGCAGCTCCATGACATTGGGTCCCAGATGCCGACTACTTACATGGACTCCTTGTGCAGCACCTTGCGGAGCAGCGGCCGTTCTGTACATATGGCTCTTATCCAGCATGGCCGGCCTGGTTTGCATATGGGTACCTGATGGCCAGTACGGCAAAAGAGAAAAAGAAAAAAAAATTTCGGTGTCAGAAACATTGCTTGGAAACATTTGACTGGAAATCTGTTTCATGCAATGGCACCCCCGAACAAAGATATAGACATAATAGACCTTTATCATAGTGCGGCCGTCTTGATTTTCTCTCATTCAAATTAATGTAACCAAAGCGAGGCTGGAAGGAGAAATATTCTGGTTCCTTTTTGTACAATGAATATTAGCATTCATTACTGTTGTTGGATATAGGAAACATGACCAAGATGGTGGCAGCATGATAAAGGTCTATAGGGAGACCACCAACATCAAGGCTTGATAGTTTGTGAAGCGCTGGCAGGTTAAAGCGGATGTTGCAGGTTGAAAGTGCTCTAGTTAATTTTTCTTTGTTCAACCCCCAAAATTCTTTATATTTTGAATATGAAACCCTTTCTGATCATTTGCCAAGATTACTTTGACGTGTCAGTGCTAAAATGATGTAGATCTCCTAAAATAGCACTATACAGTTTGAAATTGTCAAAAAACCTAAAATCTCACTTAAAATAGCCCAATGTACACACAAAACAACGACAACGTTTCAGCAAGGAGCATTTTTGTGCGAGATACAAAGTTTTTGCAAATCTTGAGATACAAGCTTTTTGCACTGACAGGACGACTTGAGAAATTGCTGAGTTTAATACAGCATTCTTGAACAAGAAAAACAAGGTTTACAGTAATGACTTATCCCTTAATCCTAGTCATCACACAATCAAATGCCATGCTTTGATTGATTTATTAAGACTGAGGATTGTGCTAGTTCACTAATAATGCTTGATCCAACAGTTTTGTGGTGGATTTCAACAGTTTGGTGCCGAGTCACAATTTACGGTGTAGCCTTTTGTTTAGAGCAAGAGTGAGCAAGGAGTGATTTCGGAAGTCTGTCATGGATTGACCACATGAATGGAAAATAGCACGACTTCCAGACAAACCATACTTGAAACAGTGACTGGGAAAAAAAGACGGGTTAGGCCAAGATGGGAAAATGACATCATTGCTAACAGCACCTTCTACCTGGAACACCGAAGAGTGCAAGACAGGCAGGAGTGCAGGGTGAAAATTCGTGGAGCCAACATCTTTCGGGAAATGGTGTAAGTTTGATTAATGGATTTAAGGAGGCTTGCAGATCAATTAAGGTCATAAATGCTGTTCATAGCATTAATAATCATATCCTTAGTTTACTATGGTTTGCTGGATTTAAAAGAAAAATTTATCTCAACTCTCATACATGAGATAATGAACTTGACAAAATATTTAATAACTTAGGGGGCATTTTCTGTGACCAACTCACCTTGAACAATCATGTGAGGTCCTGGCATATGCATTGCAGGATGATACTGCAGTCCCATGGCCACAATTCGGTCACTGAAAGGTTAAAGGTTAATATTTGCATAATTGAAGATAATCAGGGCACTTGATTTTATCATTTCTGAGTGTTACGATGAAATGGTTGAAAGTGAAAAGAAGTTGGTTTCTTACTTCTTCTCCTTCATCATCTGTCGTCGTCTGTTGTCGTCTTCATTAAGAACTTTCTTCAGTTGCAGGAAGAGCTCATGCTTGTCTGCTTGTAACGACTTCAGTTTGTCCTCCATAGACTTGATCTAAACGGAAGAAGTAAAGGCTGAACAAATGTAGTAGCTACACTGTTGGATGAAACATTTCCCTCAATTTCTCTTATTTGAGGAAAAATACTACAAGTATCTAGTAAAAACCACAAGGAAAACTGACAAGAGTAAATTTTAAATAATTTGAGGTTGAACAAAGACAAAATTGACTAGAGTGGGATTTAAACCAACAACCTCCGGAATCCGGGGTAGAACTCAGCAAAATCTCTTTTACCTGTTCTTTTGTTTCCTCTAGTGACAATGACTCAGCCTCGGCCTTCTTCCGCAGCCGTTCCTGCTCCTCTCGCTTCCTCTCGATTGCTTTATCTGCCTCTTCCTCCTCTGAAAATCAAACACCAACAAAGACAATTTTGAACACCGTCTTCGCCGACATAAAAAACAAGTGTAAATATACTGATATCATTTTTAGTTGTCACAAAAGTGCGAGTGGAATATGGGAAAATGTGTCTGTGTTCCATATCCGACCTGGCATTTGGCCTCGAATAATTTTTAGTGACCTTTTTTTAGTTAGCTTGTCACTGTCATGCCACTAGTCCCCCAGCTTTTGTTCACTTGTCCCTATTTCAAATGGGAAGCTTTTCAGCACTGAACTAGCCAGCCGGAGGACTTGGAGAGAATTTCAACTGGTCCTCTGGTGTTTTAACTGGCATTTGGCCAGTGGACCACTGTTGTTGAGGGAAAATCCCGGTCCTACTAATTACCGTCAACACACCATCGACACAAACAGTACCGTCAACACCTCCAATATACATAAAACTGTCAAGTATGGGCTAAAGGAAAATTTCCATTGGTTCGAGGTTACATTTCATTTGTGAAAATGCAGGGTTTTTACGCGAAAAAAATGATTGCTAAGCCATTGGGCGCCATCTTGCCTTTTCACGGAGCTTGTACAATATGGAAAACAGAGGGCGCCTTGCTGAAGATGGCTGGCTTATGGATGGCACTCTTTTCAGTCCAAGTTCCGTGAGAAGGCAATATGGCAGCCATTGGAGGTGTTTTTGGTGTGTTGACGGTACTGTTCGCGTTGACGGTGTGTTCACGGTATTTAGCAGGACCCGAAAACCCGATATTTACCTTGACGTTTACGCTCCCGCTCCTTCAGTATGTGATGCTTGAGTGCGGCAGCCATCGCCTGTGTCAGTTTGGGCCGGTCCAAAAGGCCTGGCATGGTGCTCTGTTCGAAAAACGTAGTCAAGCAACTTGTTGGGACCTGAAAACTGAATAAGAAATCCACAGAAGATTGTTATTACATCAGGGCTCACCCTTGACACTAGCCCGGCGGCATACATTGTCTCGCAAAAAAAAAAGAGTACGAGCTAGTAAGCGCCACTTCTCAACTGCCCTGTGGGCTACCAAAAACTGTGCAACCTAGTATTCTTGTTTGAAATGCTCATCATACGTCTTCCTTTTCAGATGAATTTCATTAAATGTGTTAATTTATTTTGAAGTGTGTGAATGTAACTTCATTTTTTAGCATTAAACTGGTTGTTATCACCACTATCAAAATCAGAAAGATACATTTTTATGACACTGACAACACGTTTTTAAAACCTGGCCTACCAAAGTACTAAAACTTACTTGGGAAAAGTAATATGCACAGTTTGCAAGCCCCGCCCGAAGAAGCACAATACAATCTGCCAGTTATTTCACGTATAAAACTGTATACTGCGAAAAATGAATCCTGAATTATAAAAAAAAAAACAATTTAACTCTGAAGAAAACAGCCTCATGCTGTACATGTTCAGGTCTTCTCTCTTTATGCTGGATACATCAAAAAGCAATGATCGATTAATGATAGACAGATCTTCTTCTTCAAAAAAGTTTTTGTTTGTGTGTTAAAAAATTAAAAATAAGTAAACAATAAAAATAAAAAAATTGAATAAAAGTTAACTAAAGTTGCTGCTGAGAAAGTAAGTGCTTTGCAAATTGCAAACAATGTAATCAATTAATCATTTATATAATTCCCAATTATTAAAATTATTAATATTTCTATTTTATTTTTCATTTAAAACCTAAGCCTCTTTTAATTACAGTAGTAATCTAGTTAAACATTCAACATTATTTATGTTGCCTTGAATTTATCACGAAATAGATGAAGTGCAATTGCAGACATAAAAAGTCAAAACAAGGGCAGCCAAGGCTGAAACAAAGCAGAAGAAAATCACCTTTTTTCTATGCATCATCATAGAAATAGCATAGTCACAAAGAATAAAACGCACAGTTAGGATAAATGTGTTAGCTTTTTAAAATTTCTTACCAAAAAATGATAATTCCCTAATAAAGATTTGCATTTACAGATTGATTGCTCGCAGTTCCCAATTCACAAGTCAGGCAGCCATCTTTATCACGAAAAGTTTTATGGAGCTTCGGTAAGATTCGGCTATATCCGTATTTTGCTAAATTATATTAGGTTTAAACTTGTACACAAATCAATTAAATGTTTTTAAATAAAATAAAATAAACAAAAATAAATTTGTGATAAAATACTATTTTTTACTTACTTCATAGAACAATTTAATTAAATTTTAGAAAGTAAAGTAAAATAACACCCTTCGGGTATTTTCGGATCAGCTTAGAATCGAATCGTGGAACATCGTCCTTTTTTTACTGCATTAGTGAACGAAATGCCTGCGGTAGGTTACACTTGAAAAAATATCGAAAATTAAGGAACTTTAACAACGTCCTGATAAATTGAATTTGAAACAGATGATTATTTCCTATTCTAAGTTTACATTTAGTTTACTATAACTTCAAAATGTTGTTTTAAAAAATGTGAAATTGCAGTTCAAAAATGGTGGAAGCATGTGTTAATTTCGCAACGTGTATCCGCATGCGGTGAAGTGCGCCCCCATATGGCAATGGCAGTGCCAGTGACAAGCTAGCATGGGACGGGATTTAGCTTGTCAAATCGGTGTAATTTTATTATTTATCATGAATTTTGATATTAAACTTTGTGTTAATTTTAATTACGCATGGATGTATCCATGACCCTACATCGTATATCCCAGCCACGCCCCAAACAAAAAGGCCTACAATTTACAAATTTACTGTTTAGTATTTCTTTGAATTTGATGACTTGAGTTGGATGTCGGACACTTCGTACCTTCGCCACTTCGTACCCTGGACACTTCGTACCCTGGACACTTCGTACCTTCGGGACACTTCGTACCGTAACCAAATTGGTCACTTCGTACCGCGGGCGGGGTACGAAGTGACCATCAGCTGAGTCACTTCGTACCTTCAGCCGAGTCACTTCGTACCTTCAGTAAAATGCGTAATTCCTTAATAAGGATATAATTTTCGTTGAGATACAAAATAATACTTAATGAATTGTCATTTTGTTTAATTATTTGAATGTCCTTTTTAATGTGAAATGTGATTACTAATATTATTCAACTAAAAATATCTTTAAAATACCTTTATTTTGTCCGTATTTTGTATATTTTTGTTCTTATGACCATTATCTCGGCACGCAATATTTTCTACCCCATACCTTACCCTTTGTCCGTATTTTGTAATTTTTGTGTTTGTATGTATCATTATCTCGGCACGCAAATTTGATATGGAATACTTTCCAGCTTTATCTTTTTATGAAATTGATGTAAAAGTGTACTGGTTGTTTTTGAATTTAATTTGGTTCATTCTCTCGGCATGTAAATATGCTATTGGATACTATCTATTTTTTTTTAAAAATACATAATGAATTGTCATTTTGTTTAATTGTGAAATTGTTTTTATTGTGAAATGTGAATACTTTTATTTAAAACACATTTGTTTTGTTCGTATCTTGTAAACTCAATTTGTTTGTTTCTTACGTCTCATTATCTCTGCACGTAAAAATGATATTGAATCCTGAAGGTACGAAGTGTCTTGTGAGAAGGTACGAAGTGTCCAAGGTACGAAGTGTCCAAAGTCACTTCGCACCTTGAAAAGGTACGAAGTGTCCAGGGTACGAAGTGGCAAAGGTACGAAGTGTCCTGACACCCTTGAGTTGATCTTGACTCTTGACAAATGCTGGCCAGCCAGCCCGGCCACATTCCAGTTTCCGCAACAAGTCAAGTTAAAATCCGGGCACTTGCCTGTATTTGACTTGCATGAATCATGAATTGAATTCCAACAACAAGTAAGTAGCAAAGCACAACAAAACAATGCTTACCAAACAATACCGGAATTACAAGGTTACCAGTCAAAACTCTTATCAACCATGTCACATACACCCGAGTGTACAATTTGAATTTGTAAGCGGTATGCTGCTCATTTTTGCTTAGCAGAAAATTGTTAAAGTTAAGCATTGTTTTCTCTGTCTAAAGTTGCTCTATTGTAGTTGGACCTACTCCTAGAACTATTCGGTTCGTTCCGCTATCGTCTCCCCGACCCTCATAGGTCATCATGTACAAAATCCTATTCGAAACTTTTTCCCCTTCACGTTTATGCACCTGGACTTCTCTTTTGAAAACGGAGCTCGCCAAAATTAGGCTCTATGTATTCATTGTTTTCACAGTGAGCTCGGGGTGGGTCCAGAAAATCCACTCCGCAAAAAAAAGGTGCAAAAAATGATAAATTCCCATCGTTTATTCAGAATCGTCGCCTTCCGATAACAAAAATGGCCGCCGTCGCTTGTATCACTGGTATGCTGCGTGCAACGCTGGTCCACGACATGCCTTAAGCCGGTATTCAATAGTATTCTGTGCGCAACGCTGGTCCACAATAATCAATGGCTTATCTTTTATACATAAACCGTTGGTTATTGTGAACCAGCGTTGCGCGCAGCATACCATTGATACAAGCGACGGCGGCCATTTTTGTTATCGGAAGGCGACGATTCCGAATAACGATGGGAATTTATCATTTTTTGCACCTTTTTTTTGCGGAGTGGATTTTCTGGACCCACCCCGAGCTCACTGTGAAAACAATGAATACATAGAGCCTAATTTTGGCGAGCTCCGTTTTCAAAAGAGAAGTCCAGGTGCATAAACGTGAAGGGGAAAAAGTTTCGAATAGGATTTTGTACATGATGACCTATGAGGGTCGGGGAGACGATAGCGGAACGAACCGAATAGTTCTAGGAGTAAGTTGGACCCTGATTGAATTTTGTAAAATTATTTGTGACAAAACATTTTGTGCGCAACACAAGATTATGTTTTTTGTATACGATATAGCTCTCACAGCCGCTCTCATTTTCACATAACAATACTATTTTGGTCAGGTCAATGCTGGTTCCCTGCTCTGTATATGCACTTTGCACAAATTATTAATTCATTCATTTAAGGCCTATCTATCTATTTATGTTTATTATTTTGTTTGCTTGATGATTTTTTTTGTAGACAAAGAAAGCAGTCAAACCTAAGGGGGGCAAGGCCCAGCCAAGCAAGGGGGGTAAAAAGAAGAAACAGATTCGCCATTTCACCATCGACTGCACCCTGCCGGTAGAAGATGGCATCATGGATGCTGCAAACTTCGTAAGTCAACGTAATCGCTTGACCCAGTTTCACCAACTCTCCTGACCGTTCAATACGCAGGCCTGGAATTTCATCTTTGAGAGGGCAAGGCCATTTTGTTTCTGTTTTTTGCAAAGGGCACTTCCATTTGAACATCGCTTAGTCTAATGGGAAACATTTGAAGGGGCACCAAGGCCAAGACCAGGGGCAACAGAGACCATCGCCTCCGCGGCCCGTATTTAATTTCCAGGCTTGGGTTGGCAGGATAGATTCGATGCACTTCACAGCTTGCAATTTGAACTGCTTTTTGAAGAAGAAAAAAACTGCATTTGGATTTAATCATTTCATGGGTTTATATTTTCATTAATGAATTAATTTCTTGGATAATATAAGGATAAACTCACTAACAGTTTCTTCATGGGCTAGGGTTTCACTTCCCTGGTCCAACCTAGGGACACCTTCCCTAAAGAAGTCACTCGCTTGAGTGCAGGGGTTAGGGTTACCTTCCCTAACCTCCCTTGTGTTTTTGCCCCCGTGTGAACACCCTCTACAGGAGACGTTCTTGCAGGATCGGATTAAGGTGGAGGGCAAGACCAAGAACTTTGGCAACAGCGTCAGCATTGAGCGCAAGAAGAGCAAGATCACAGTGACCTCCGACATTGCCTTCTCTAAGAGGTGTGTAACACTTCCAGGGTTTTCAGTGACTGGCCAGCTTGCTGTTTCACTGGTCCACCAGCTTTTTCACGAGCCCATGTTTCACTTTCAAACAAATGGCACCCCTGAACTAAGATACTGACAAAATAGGGAGACGGCCATCATAATGTCTTGGTAGCTCAGTTGGTAGAGCACCGACATGTTTCCAGAGGTTGCAGGTTCAAATCCCGCTCTAGTCAATTTTTTTCTTTGTTCAACCCAAAATTAGTCCATATTTCATATAAAATAGGAATGCTTTCCAACCCTGAAATAACTAGTCGGACCATTCAAAGAGAATTTTGACTGGTCCTCGGGTGTTTTAACTGGGGTTTGGCCGGCGACCCACTGATAAGGGAGAACGCTGGTGTGTTTTCTTTCCCGTTGACCTAAGCACAGGTTTGTGATTTTTAAGTTTTTCCCCCTGAAATCAGGATTGGCTCAAAACTGCTGTTTGAGCCTTCCAATTTTCTTGAAAGGGGTGAAACTGTCACCGAAAGGAGGACAAAATATTGAGTGACACAGTTTGTACTTTCACGTATAATTTTATAAAGCTGTGTGGAGGAAGGGGATATTTCTTGGGGAACTTGCTCATGATCATGGGTTTCTTCTTCTACTAACAGGTATCTGAAATACCTCACCAAGAAGTACCTGAAAAAGAACAACCTTCGCGATTGGCTGCGGGTCGTCGCCTCCGACAAAGACACCTACGACCTCCGCTACTTCCAGATCAACCAGGAAGAAGAAGATGAGGAAGATGAAGATTAAATTACCGTCAAGGAACCAGATCCCAGTGCCACGCCAAACTCTCCTTCTGTTTATCCTCATAAAAAAGAAAACAAAACTGCCGGCATTCGTTTAAAAAAATTTCATGAATACCTTTTTGAAAGCATTGTGTGAGTCTCTTCAGACAGTGAACGGAGATTTTTTACAGGTTTTTTGAATTTGCTATTGTTTTAAAACAGCACTATTGGGACTACATTTATGGATATTTTGTCCAAGCAATTCCCAATTTTGTTTTAACAAGGTGGTAGTTAATTGGTTTCTTTCTGTTGGGGGGGGGGTGGGGGAGGGTTGTACTGGTGTCTGGGGTTTTCAACCCAAAATGAGATCATTATCCAGATTTTGGGGTTATTCTGTCAAGTTTTTGAGCATGACTGTTAATAGCAACGTTGCAGGACTGAATATTAAAGATCACAATAAATAACAATTGGCAGTGCTTTAAATGTGTGTTTTGCTTGAATTTATTTTATTGGTGATATTGGTTTCCATTTTAGGGAGTTGACGATCACTACATGCTTTTTAATGTAAAATTTTGAACTTTACTAATGATAGTACCGTAATCTTCGGCATATTAGCCGCCCGGTGTATAAGCCGCAATGCCCAGAAATTGTCAAAACAACATTCAGTTGTCGGTGTATAAGCCGCCCGGCGTACAAGCCGCAGAAGTTTTTATCGGGGCCAAAATCAACGGATAAGCCGCGGCTTATATGCCGAAGTTACGGTAGTAATGAGGGCATTTTTATAACACTCTTGGTGATTGGAGCGTTTCCAAAGGCTGAATGGTAGAAATGCTCTAATTGGATCGGATAAGTGTTCCTGCACTTGCTCTTGTACTCGTCAGCTGGGTTGCCGGAACGTTCCATTGGAACATTCCAAATATCAATGCGCGTATTTGCTCGTGTACGATTGCTCCTGTACCTCGGCACAGTGATGCAGCCAAGCGGAATGTTCAGGCAGTCCGGGCGCGTGCCCACGGGAGCATTCTTTTGCCCCTAGAACATGCCCGACTTTTGAGATGCTCTCTTATGCAAAGGTATCACAGCATTTTACAACAAGCTAAAAACAGCAAAATAAAACAATCTGGGATGATTAAATAGATGAATTGTATTGATGGTTATTAAGTGATACAGCACAAAGCTCTTTCCCTGACTTTGACATTATTTTAGATGGAGCGTTTTTTTTTCTTGAGGATTGGTGCTGGTATGGACTTAATAAACCAGTGAGCTTTCAGATTGAAATTAATTGAAATTTTGGTTTGACATTTCCCAATCCAATGTTTTTCTTTGGCAAGAGAGATGAGATTGGACTAAGAATCAGTTGTCTTCAAGTGAAAATTAAACTAGCATTCGCAGGAAGTATGAACTGGGCTTGAGTGATGGGGCGAACAATATTTGCTAGACTATATACACTGTACATGTAAATGACATCAAGATTCATGCTGTAAATAGTAAAAATAAAAGATTATAAATTATAATAAAGCATAGCAAAAACACCACCCTAGTCATTTTGGGGCAAGTGCGTAACACGTGGTATGTTTTTGTTTGTTTGACAAATGCACTTCTCACAAAGGCATCCAAGAAGTAAAACAATGATTTTGGAGAGGTTTTGGTGGAGGGAGGGGATTGGGGGGGGGGGGTCTTATAGCAAGCTTTACACCAATGACCCTGACACTAAGGGTGCACCTCAGTAAAGTAGTAGGAAAATCATGCTCCAAGCCTCATGAATAGACTTCCAAAAGGCTAGCATGGCTGAGGTCAAATGATGAAAACGTCTACGCACTACACACACAACTTTCAACCAATGACATGTCTTCCTTCAACCTCAGTGAGGCTACTCTTCGAGCTTGTCGCATTATGTGCATGAGATTTATAGTTTTTAACCCACCTCCCCCTTGTAAAGTCAAATATTTGAAGGTTATAGCTTCTAGTGGTGGTTTGGAATTGCGAATCATTGTGGGGTGGTTAACTTTCAATTTGTGGCATATCAGTTATACTAGCCCCCCCCCCCCCACTAAAAAAAAAAGCCTGCGGATTTGTTTGGCCAGTTTATTAGCTTGCATCGAGCAGGCATGGCAGAGAAATGTTTTAACTTTGGATGGGCTTAACTCAAAAATTCTATGGCTGGCTCCCAAAATTGGAAAAGAAAAAAATAAAGTTTAGTTGTCGGCAAATTTGTTTGAAGAAGGAAAGATGGAAACGGAACATGGAGAGATGAACTAAGTACATAGGGGCATTGCTTGGCAACAGACAGCTTAGGAATAGAGTAAAATGGAGAAATGTTGAAGAGTCTTTCCTCCTGCAGTGGAGTGAAATATGCTAGAGAGAGAGAGAGAGAGAGAGAAATTTGTTTGATTTGATTTTAAGAGACAAACAGCCGTAGACTTTGATACACTTATTTTTTGAATTGCAATTATTTTTAGCATTAAATCGGCCACCGTTAAAACGAAAGCGCGACCTCTGTTGACTGTTTGATGTCAATCAATTAACCTCCAGTGCGCAGCTGCAATGCAAGCAGATGTCGATCGACCCCGCGCGATCGAACGAGATTGAGCGAGAAGCTGTCAAGCGGGAAAATTTATCACCACCATGGCCACTGCTCTCTACCTGGAACAGTACTTAGACAGTAAGCAAAAACGTGTTTATATTTGAATAGTGCTCTTAATTTACATACATGTGTATAGCTTAGATATTGTAGAGTGCGTTTGAACTGAAATTTGTGGGTGGTACTTTGATTTGGGTGTATAAATCCTTGATGAAAAATACCTAATTACGTATTCATTTTGTAAATAAAATAACGTTACACACATGCCAGCACAGCACCCAGAGCGCAGCGGTGCCACCACTGCACTGCACTACCAACTAAACTTATCTGGCTGGCGTTGCAGGAAATTCTGTCCCCTCCAGCCTGAATTACCTGGAGACGATGGTGTAGGAAACTATGTCTTCCAAGCAATGGCGTTAAATAGTTTACACATTTTTATCTTTTTTTCGGGGGATGGCTTTGGGGAGGGGGGGGTGGGGAATTTTTATATATTTTTATTTTTGAAGAAGTGGGGGGGGGGCTTTTGGTATTGAACCATTCATTTGATTTGCACATTTTAAAATTTCGTTCGTGTGTGTGTGTGTGTGTCGGGGGGGGGGGGCGGGGACAGCAAGAAGGAGGAGCTTGAATTGATATCAAACATTTAATTTATTTAATTTGCCCATTTTAAAATCTCAATTTGTGTGGGGCGGGGAGCAAGAGGAGGGGGTGTCCACTGCCCCCCCCCCGACTTTAAATTGACACTGGACTTCAGTGCAATTTTGGTCTAGAATGCACCACAGAGTTTTGAATAAAACCTGGGGACCTAGCTAGGCGTTTCGAATCAACCTCACCGAACATGCCACAGTTGGTGAAATTTCTTTAAAAAAAGGTTTTTGATAGTCAACAAAAATATGCTCTCTTGCAATGCACCAATAAAGGGTTGCAGTTATGGGCTTTAATTTTTTTATAAAAAATCTAAAAACGAAAGAGCTTGATGTTGATATCTTCTTTGGCCGACAGGTATAGAGAACCTTCCGTTTGAGCTGCAAAGAAACTTCACTTTGATGCGAGATTTGGACCAGCGTGCACAAGGTTGGTATTTCAAATAGGTCTGAAATTTTGGTCTGAAAAACTTACTTGGTGAGAAGCACTGCAGCTGTTGATAGTATAAACTCTTTTGAGAAAAAGATTCTGTTAGAAGTAAAACGGTCTGGATAATTATCCACCCCAAACATTTGAATCTGAGAAACGATTCATGCATGAATCGTTTGTCAGATTTCTGAGGGTTGTTGTCCGTTTACGAATGGTGCGGCCAGAGATGTGATTGGTTCCCGCTGTCACCTCGCTAGATATAGAAGGATTTAATGAATACCAAAGTGACAAAATTGATCAAAAAACGATCTTAGTTAAGTGTACAAGATCATTGAGAAAGAGGTAGGTAAGGCCCTTGGGTCCTTCTACAAGCTATCAACAGGCATAGTGAACTTTTGGTTGAAATGTAGATAATACGACACGACAACTAAAGATTGATCTTGTTTGTTTATTAAACTGGAGACCAAATGGGCATAACATCTTGAAAAGGAGACAATACAACTGTTTTTCTCTTTCTTCCATAAGATTTATCTCAAGACATCGATAATGAGACGGGATTGTACATCAGCAATGTCAAGACGTGGACACCAGACAAACGGGTCGACGCTCTCAAGAAGATCGAGAGGGCGTTCGCTAAGAGCAGGGAGTTCAACGATGACAAGGTGCAGCTTGCCATGCAGACCTACGAAATGGTACGTAATCTACTTCTCCTTAAACTCTAAACCAACCCAAGCCCATCAAAATTAGGGTTAGGATGTTTTACCGATTAATCATGTAACCGGTTAACAGTATAACTGGTTAATCGTTTAACCGGTTAATCGGTTAACCGTTTAACAAGTTAACTGTTTAACCACAAACAAGCGGTGTCCATTCCAAACTTCCTTAATGGTTAAACGAAGCCGACAGTGAAAAGAATGCCTTCATTTTCTTAATTAAAATGTTAGCCCCAGACAACATCCAGGGAGAAGGATTGAAATCCCTTTTGTTGGTTGAATGTTTCTTATCTTAATCCCCTCTACAAATGTAATACATTATTTTTAATCCCCCAGAAATCGTTTACATTTTGCTGTGTACATCCATCCCACTGTGGTTTGTGGTTTTGTAACTGTCCAGACTGGGTTACACTGTTCTATTTATAATCCTTGAATGTGTCTTGACATCTGCTCCTTTTACAGATGGGCTCCTAGTTCAGGTTGAAATCGGTTGAAACG
The DNA here is from genome assembly GCA_023634235.1 of Pisaster brevispinus. Taxonomy (NCBI): domain Eukaryota; kingdom Metazoa; phylum Echinodermata; class Asteroidea; order Forcipulatida; family Asteriidae; genus Pisaster; species Pisaster brevispinus. Next base: position 2,272,675 of record JAMKCF010000002.1, on the reverse strand, counting down.
GTTATAGTTCCGTTTAACCGTTTAGGAAAATATACTTAAATGCACAACTCTAATCAAAAACATGCCGATGTTAGAACTTGCAGGGCTCGAGTTTGAGGGATATATCCACAAGACCGCAGGGCTTGTAGCTCAAAAGTTTTTACTGGACCAGAATTTATTTTACAAGACCAGAATCCAAATGAGTTAAACAAGCACTAAGAGAAAATCTGTGTGTATTACTTCGATACTGAAAAGAATTGGAAGATATACATCAGACTCAAAGTCAAAATTTTTTCACAAAGATATATAATGAGGTAGCCTAATAGTAGCCTCAATAGAAAAACACAAGACCACTGGGCTTGTCCGGTTATAAGTTTACTGGCCTGACGCTAAAATAACTGGCCTCGGGCCTGTAGTCCAGTGTTAATTTCGACCCTTGGCACTTGGCCGGTAACCTCAAGTTGGACCAGTGATCGGAGTCTATAAATGTTAGCACTTGGCTGGTAACTTCAAGTTGGTCCAGTAATCAGAGTCCAGAAATGTTAGCACTTGGCCGGTAACCTCAAGTTGGACCAGTGACCAGAGTTCAGAACGGTTAGCACTTGGCTGGTAACCTCAAGTCCTACAGGCTAGAAGATTTACTAGTCTTAAGCTTTGCAAATGAAGTCATAACCATCTAATGTCTTGAACTTAACACATTGATTGGATATTATGTGTTTGAAAACAAAACTAAGATAGGTGTGAATGTACTCTTCCAAACCAATGATCTATTATAACTTAGAAAAACATGCAGAAACTTTCTTAACATTGAGTTGGGGAACGCATGGCTTAATTTGTACTACACTTGTTACTTGTATTCCTGATCGTGTAATCTCATCAGGTTGATAAGCACATACGAAGGCTTGATGCCGACCTCGCTCGGTTTGAGCAAGAGCTGAAGGAGAGGAACATCGACCAAACTACAGACTACGACAGCTCATCTGGGCGGGACAACAAGAAGAAAGGGCGAGGGCGAACCGCCGAGAAATCCGTCAAGAAGAGTCTGAAGAAAGGCCGAGCGTCCGACGACGAGACGCCAAAACAGTCCAGGAAGAAGTTGAAGACCTCAACAGCAGGCCAGTAAGTGGGATTTAGAAGAGGTTTTGTTTATAAGTTGAGGCCAGCCATGGGTTATTCCATGTCAAATTAACCAAGAATTTCCCGTGATCTCTCATTTTCTTTTTTCAAAATAATTGTAGGGAATGATTCGGACCCATGAAAAACGCCCAGAATTTGAAAAATTCAGGAGATAGGTTTTAAACTCCAATTTAAATGACTTTTAACATGAAGCTCTCTAGGTGCTGTACTTTTTGAGAAATCGGCATTTTTAATTTGAGATATCGCTAATGAGCTCAAAGTTTGCTGGCGTTTATCTCATTAATTAAGAGGACTAGAGCAACAATTCTCTCTTCAGGGCGATTCTCGTCTGGGCGTTTCTCATGGGTCCCAATCGGTTCCCTAAAGTTTGGAAAAAAGGTAAATTCTTGGTTGGTTTACCCATAGAATGACCTAATATTCCACTTGTTTATCATACTCCACATAAAGTCAAGAAGTTAAGACATCAAACATGGTGCTCTTTGGCATCATGATTTACAGTTTTCTTTTTCAGCAAACTTGCACAGAAGCCCTCTTTGCTTGGTGTGACTCTGCTGTCTGTAGGCCGTAAAGCACGTTATACATTGCATGAACTATTTAGAAAATTCATCAAGATAAGACCATTTAGAATGCTCCAAATTGCACACAGCAAGGCTTTTCAAAAACCAAGAAAAACACCCAGTAGAAAATGTTTCGCGGACCTCGTTTCAATGCAGCGTGCTTTGGCCAAACTTCAAAAATTGCCCCAGAATGCCCCTGAGTTTTGAAAAACTCTGGGTAGAACGCTGATGTTTTTTTACAATTGATGTAAAGTGAATTTTGTTTTCTTTTTTTGCAGGGTAGTAGCTCCGATTTTAACCCTGCCGACCGTGATGAACTCGCCGTCTGATGTATTGGATATGCCGGTGGATCCAAATGAGCCCACGTACTGTCTCTGCCACCAAGTGTCCTATGGAGAAATGATTGGATGCGATAACCAAGATGTAAGTGTTGGATGGGTGTTTCTTGTAATAAGCAATAAACAAGATTGAAGTGTTAAAAGGGTGTTTTCCGTAATAAGCAGTAAACAAGATGTAAGTGTTGAATGGGTGTTTGCTGTAATAAGTAATAAACAAGATGTAAGTGTTTAATGGGTGTTTACGGTAATAAGCAATAGACAAGATTTGAGTGTTGAATGGGTGTTTAAAACAAAAAAAGCAATAGTTATAAGGGAGTCTATTAAATTAATTAAAAATGAATGGGTTGCAAAATGCATGTGAACTAAGGTCTTGTTATCATTTCATTTCATTGACAGTGCCCAATTGAGTGGTTCCACTTTGCTTGCGTCGGGCTGACAACGAAGCCAAAAGGAAAATGGTGAGTACGCTGTTCTCATTTCTCCGTTAGATTAAGGCTGTACCCCAATCGGCGGCTACTGCTTCGGCTACGACTGTTGCTAAGGGTATTGCTAAGGATGGCCTATACCTCAATGTATAATGACGCGGTGATCCAGCCGTAGCCCTGGCTGTAGCCGCCAATTTGGACATAATATGATATTTAGCCAAAAATGTGACTGTCAGACGGCCAATTGCCAGTAAAGATCAAGGTTATAAACCCTGTTCACATCTCACGCAAATGCGAACGCAAAGTTAATTTTGATGTCACAATTCTCTTGACATTTGCATGAAGTATATTATTATTATTTGGAAAAACAAAGTCTGCGGTTTTTCAAATTTGATTGAATGTCTCATCATTTTCGTGCAGGTTTTGTCCAAGATGTACCCCAGATAAGAAGAAGAAATGACCAACAAGAGAGAGGCTCTGTCAGGCAACAGTTTGAATGTCTTTCCGTTTCATGGCTTAATGAGCCTTCAATGGCCAACGAATATTCATCGTCATCATGGCTGTCTTCATTATGCATCAAATACCTGGCTGACATGTTGTGGGGTGACTAGGGAATCAACTAGCCAATCAACTAACCAATCAACCTGTCAATCCAAACTGTGAGTGGTGTTTGGAGGGCGTGGTTAAGGAAATAGCTGTACCTTATTGGTTAGTCTGCACTGGTTTGACATTTGGAATCTTATTGTAGGTGTGGCTTCAAAGGTGGCTGTACCTTATTGGTCAATCCACAATGTGATTGACATTTGGAATCTTATTGTAGGTGTGGCTCCAAAAATGGCTGTACCTTGTGGATGACATTCAGAATGATAGGCCGCGTCCAAATCAGACGACTTTGGCCGATTTTTTCCATTGGTTGCAGCAGTAACCTTGGCGAATAGGACTTTTCTGCATTTTGGCCGTAGCCACTGCCGATGCCAGTATCTTGTATAAGAGGAGTTATACCACGACACTGTTGGGATTATGTGTTTATTCGGGATGTTTTTAGCAGGATTTTATTTTAACCTTTAAACACACATGTTGTGTAAAGGAGATTTCTGGCAGTTCTTTGTTGCACTGACATGATGAGTTTCGCCAATGGAACATTTTACTAATTGTGCACGACTCCTCCAAATTGTTACCCCGGTTTTGACTTGGTTTGATGGGTTCAGTACAGCACAACCAAACCAGCATTATCATTCAAAATGTCATCCACACCATGGATTGACCAATGGAGTACAGCCATTTTTAAAGCCACACCCACAATATTTGTGCACAAAAGCCCCGACTTGCTAAACTTGTTTAGGGGCGTGACTTCCAAACTCAACGACATTCCTTTCTTGCTATAGGCTTATTATCTTGGAAGTTTATGTTACTGTGCACAATACTAAAAAGTGAAATTTCTTCTTCTTTAAATTGACACACAATCCTTGGACAGGAGTTGATGGTTTGATGGCTGGATGAACTAGTCCACATTGTGTCCAATCCTGTAGTCTGTCTGATGATGTAAACCTCCTTGATTGTAACATCTGAGATGTTCTGGGTCAAGGAAAATGAGGAACACATTTCCACTTTTCAGGAAATTTCAAATTCTTCAAATCTCACCCCTGAATCAAAGGGCGCTTTTATGAGAGAAATGTAAATTTCTACTGGAACATTTCAAGGGGCACCAAGACAATGACCAGGTGCCAGCAACCTCAGTTCATTGTATCGGACATTATTTAAATCTGACTTGCAGTTAGCTTATTCAAAACTGGCCCTGCTCATTGATTTTTATATTGAAGTGTTTTTCTTTTTTTTAAACATCGTCAGTTATTTAAAATTCTTCTCACCAATTTGAGTTTTATTGTTAACTGTATATATATCAATGACAAAAGTATTTTTTTAATATGCCAGTTGAACAAATGGTGTACCACTTGTTCCAGGTCAAAATTAATATTTCATACTGTTGTAAATAGTGTAAGAAACAATATTATTTTTTAGTTAATAAGAAGTGTATCATTTAAGTCAATTTGTTCAGAGTTCATTTACATTAAAAAGGGAAGGTACAGTTTCATTTGGTGGTTTGATATGGTGACTTCTGTCTAATTAAACACGTATTCAATTTAAAGTCACTGGTCACGGTACGTAAACATTGTTCCTGCATAAGCCCCAACTGATTAGAAATCAGTAAAAGTCTTGAAAAAAAAAAATATATAAATTTCCAAAACTCGTCACGAGACGTTCTTGATAAATTACTGTGACAGTTTTTTGCTGAACTGTCTCAACAAGTAGACACTGTATCCACTGGAATTTTCACAGGTGACTTTTGATCTTGATTGACAATTTCAGGCCTGGTGCTTCCCTTTTGAAAAGGGCGTGGTCACCAAGGCGTTTTCTCCTTGAGGAAATTGTATAGTTCTTTTGGCAATGCCCATGAGCAACAGAGGCTAAACAAAGGCAATTTCCAAAATATCAAGCTTTTAATTTGGCCTATAAACCTGCACTATGTTGACAGAAACCAATATATGACCCCATCTTTATGAAACAAACCATTGGCTAAAAACTCCAGTTGTCACTCTTCAAAAGATTGTACCTTTCTTTCATGAACAGTTTTGTTCTGTACCTGTAGTTTGTAATTTTAATAGGTTGATGTTGTATTCCTAAAAACTATTTTGATTTGGATCAAAACAAACAAATAAAATATATATTTCACTTATGCAAGTAGGAATCCAAACTTTACTTGGTGGGAAAACAATCTGGAAACAAAGTGATTTGTGGTAACACGTTGAAACAAATTGTTCTCCTACTTTCATCTGATTTCCGATTAACCCCTAAAAATAAAATCGGCATCATTTTTATTAAACAGCCTGAACAAATGTATAAAAGCCTGTACCATATGTACATGTATCAATTTATTGCTATCTATGTGAGGACTTTCCTTTGTCCCTCTAACTTAACACTCTCCATAGACTTAGCGCATGAAAAAAATGTGAGGACACAAAAATACAAAGGATTCCAATGTGAGGACAGCATTGTCCTTTTTTGTATTCCTTTGTTCTACTGTCCCCACTCTTATGGTATTACCGTTACATATAGGTTGGCCATTGTACTGAGTTGAATTTCCTACTTTGTTTGCCCATCAAGGGCCAAATACCACACCTGTCTCTCTACTGAGTCGAGGTGGTTCTCAAACTAACTGGTAGTGTATCAGATCTCTTAAAACTAACCACTGTAATACATTTGCCTTCCTCCACCTTTTCCCTTACTTTTTGTGTGTGTTAATAATTATTTTGTTTTGAGGGTGGAAGACTTTCTCCATCATAAAGACATTTTACAGTCATTTTATCTGTATCCAGGGACAGGTTGTAGGGTAGATATTTGCATAATTTTCCTTTTTCTTTGTGAATACAATTATGGCCATAGAAGGAAACCTGTTGTGTGTATACGAACACACAATTATTGTGATGACTCTATTTGAAAAAGGAAAAGGTATGTAACAAAAAGCCAAATTGGTGGAATATTTTGCTGTGGTTTGATGCATGCTGGCTTCGGCTCAGTCTAATTGGAGAGAATGCAAGAATGAATAGAAAAGCAACTTCAAAATTGTTTAAGGAAAGATTGGAATTAAAGGGGTGTGTTGCCTTCAGAATGGGTGCTTTCGGGCTATAAAAAACATTCGTTTGAAAATGAATGGTGTGAAGGATAATTCAAAAGAAGAATAGAAATCCTTTGACATTGTGTGGTTTTTGCGTAACTTCATGATCATTTTGTGGAACCAAATTTTTGACTCCACAAAATGGCGGACTGAATGTTCAGCTGGTTGGATTTCGAGACGCAAATTTTCGATCACCAATTGTATTACAACACACTTGTTTTTTTTGTGTGTGAAAAAGATAAGGAGAATTTCCAAACACCAACATTTTGAGAGATTTCAAAGGCAACGTGTCCCTTTAAATGGGAGACTTTTGGAGACTCTAGGGGGCAGCAGACTTACCAGGTAAATCCATTGTTCTCTTGGAAATGTGAGCATGCTGAGAACTTTATAACAATGGAAATTTACTTGTTCAGTCTGCTGCCACCTAGCGTTCAAAAATCTCCCTTTGGCAGGTGGTTATACATGCTTGGAAAAATTTTTTGTTTTTGTGACTCTGCTCACTGCAGAATTTTACACTTGCAGTCAGCATTCTTCCCTTTAAAGTGTAAGCCCAGGATGTCTGAGCTAGCTGTGTAAACCAAGAATGCTTGGTGACGTGATGTATGCATGCACACAAGCAACATTTCCTTTGCTAACCTGTGAACTACGATATGTTAAGCGCAGATTTGTATGCTTACTGTAAGCAGAGTTTGGACCCAGATCAACAAATGTTCAAAATGTAATGATTTTTTTCAAGTGTCAATTTATGTTTTAGGATATTTTTTTTTTGTATAAACAAATTGTGTTTCTTTGAATGAGTGATTGTCCAGCATTTGTTTTGCAACAGAGATGAGAATGAACTTGGAATGGGTGCAATAAAAAAAGAATAATTTGTTTTTATAATTTTGCTGTTGACAAAAGTTTTTTGTCTCACCTGTTGTTTCTAGTGATTAAGTATTTCAATTTTGATGAAACCTTTGGTTGAACTGCACACAACTTGTCAGCTTGCCACAGAACAGGATTGTAGAAAGATGGCTAGTAATGAAATGAAGAATTCTCCTAAACGATTCGTGGGAGAAAAAGAAATATTCAAAATTCTCGGGGAAAAGGGAAAAAACTACGATTTAAAAAAACTTGGATCGGGCCTGTCCGGGAATTGAACCCGGGACCTCTCGCACCCAAAGCGAGAATCATGCCGCTAGACCAACAGGCCGTTGTGATTGGAGAGAAATTATTAATATATATTCTTTTGAGAACTACGCGCAGAGCCATTTGGACTCATTCATTGTTATAAAAGGTATTGCAGTTTTTAAGATTTGAGGGTCAACTGTTATACAAGCTCTGAAATACTTGAGTCCAAGTAATATTAAGTGATATCTTATTTTAAATATGTTTTTTGTTATGATGAGGATTTTAAGCGAACGTTATTTCACAAAAATTCGTCTGTACATTTAGGTTTCAAGTTAAACAATAATCAACTAGTCCAAAAGGTTAACCAATCAACCGTACGAGTTTGTCCCGGGATGAACTTCCATATTCATATTTTACAAACCTTACTTTTCATTGGTCCTACTGACACATATGCAAATCATTCAAGAAAATGGCGACTTGTCAGATAACATGGCGACAACAGTGAGGAGAAAATTTCACAGCAGACACGGAAATCTTATTTCACTGACCAACAACAGCAGGACGGCGAGTAGAAATGAGCCGAGACAGGAATTTAATAATGGGCTCGTGATAAGTAAAACCGTTCTGAAAGATAACGAGATCTTTGAAGTCAGTATCGATAAAAAGGTAGGCGATGCAAACGAAGCCGAAGGAGCGTTTTGCTTTTGGTTTGGTTATGCATAGAGCATGTAGAATTGGTCTGCACTGCAGCGATGATGATTATCAAAATTTGACACTGACGATATTGACAAGTGACAGTTAACACTGACAAGTGACAGACCCAGCTGTCCAGAATACGGTTCAGTAACCTTACAACCCAGGAAGTCCTGTGGTCAAGATTTTTTTCAAGCACCGAACGAAGTGAATGAAAGAATGACTGACAAACAATTCAGCTAAATTCTAACGAGATCTAAATAAATTCTAACAAAAATAGTAAATAAAAGAAGACCCACCCAGTAACTGCGGTGCTGTACTCCTTAAAAAAATATTTTGACATTTGCGGTTGTGCACAAAATGTTGACGTCTGCTGTTGGACGGTGGAGATGCAGGCCTCAAAATAACCCACTGCACCCACAGCAATTGCCGTGGCCCTGTTTTTTTGCTGTGACTGGTGCCCACCAGCTTTCGTTGGTAAACGATACAAAAGTTTAAAACCAGGATAGCTGACCATTTGCAGTGACTGTTTTTTGGGGTCTTTAGAAATTTTATGACACAAGTCGGACTGTTTACAATTTCGGTATGTTATTTCCTTAAAAAAAACCCCCACTTTCCTTAGTAAACAATAACATTTAAATTGCTTTTGACTGTATGTCCCTCTGATCCTTCCTCGATACTCTGATCTGTCTGGTGATAAACAAATCATTTATTTTAAACTAATTTCAGGTATACATCAATCAAGAAATAACAAATTTTGAATGTATTATTTGTTTTAATAAAGGTTGAAACATGGAGTGGATCAATTGAAGTCGGCATAACCTCACTGGATCCAGGAAATCTTGAGTTTCCAACCAGCGCCACCGGACTCTGCGAGGGAGCATGGATCTTATCAGGCTCTACAGTACTTCACAATGGTATATTGATAAATATCTAACTTAAACTGCTTACCAACCAAAAGGACCTATGGTATAAATGCAAAAAAATTGTTAGTGGCCTGACGTTTCGACCCTAGCAGAGTCTTTCTTGAAGGTTAAATGACAAGACTACAAACATAAACAGTAACAAAAGCAGTCAAGTGGAAATAGATGATAGAGATGAAAACACACAGAAAAATTGTCTCTGGTAATTCTTGCAGGTACGACGCTGTGTAAATCTCTTTCGGAAGGAGTGCAGGCCTAATACTTCACGAAGGCAACGGAGGCAATAATTGCCTTGGTGCCCCTTAGAATATTCCAATAGAAATGTACATATTTCTCATCTAGGTACCCTTTACCAAAGAGAAAACGCCTTGGTGCCCTTGCCCTTTCAAAAACAAAGTTTCAGGCATGGGAATATTTGATCTGTGAAGAGCCATTGGTTTGTTCTCAACGTTTTTGAAAAGTGTACTCTACTCGTCTCCAATTCCTTGCAGAGCACACTATTGGAAATGTCAAGACCAAACCAACAGCTCTCAACAGTTTGTTCTTTGGTTTTTTTTGGGTGTCCAGGTGAAGCTATTCTTGACGAGTATGCCTGTGATCTAGACTCATGTTGCATCGGAGACCGCATCGGTATTCAAAGGACGCAGAACGGAGAGCTTCATATTTTCCACAATGGCGTCGACAGGGGTGTAGCTGCATCTGACCTGCCGTCCAGGGTGTATGCTGTGGTTGACCTGTACGGCAAATGCACACAAGTGACACTGATTTATACTGCAAGTACGTTTAGATTGTTTTGGTAGCAGCGCTCTCCGTTACCAGTGGGTCCAAAATTCTCTTCAAATGGTCAGGCTGGCTAGTTCAGTGTTGAAAAACATCCCTTATAAATTTGGAGTATGGACTTGTACAAAAGACCAGGGCCTAAGTTCATAAAGCTGTTAAGCAGAAAATTCTGCTTAGCAAATTTCTTTACTTAGCAAGAAATGAGCGTGGTACCAGTGTCAACAATGTAAACTTTATGGAGTGTTGGTTGGTAACCTGTTTCTGCTAAGCAAGATTTTCCTGTGCTTAGCAAGTTTTTCGTGCTTACAAGGCTATATGAAATTGGGCCCAGGGAAGTGACAAACAAACTAGTCCTGCCGGGGGACCAGGGAAGTGACAAGCAAACTGGTCCTGCCGGGGGACCAGGGAAGTGAAAAACAAACTGGTCCTGGAGGGCAGTCACTGAAAACGATTAAGGGTAAACCCTGGTAGGAAACTGATTTGAAATGTCTTTATGAGCTATGATGTTTTTAAGTCTCGAGTAGTGTGTGGTGACTTGTAATTGATCAAGGGTTTTGCCTGTCACCCATGTATGGTTTAAGTTAGGGTCATAGATTGTTCATTTGTCAATGCAATGCTGATGTAAAGGCAAAGTTATCAAGAAAGATGCAATCAGGCCTAGAAATAACCCACGGCACCCACAGCAATTGCCGTGGTGCCCTGTGCTTTTTGCTGTGGTGCCCTTTGCAAAGTTCCTATACAAGTTTACATTTTCCTCATAGAGTGCCAGAGGAAAATTGCTGTGCCCCTTCAAGAGCGAAGTTCAAGGCCTGTACAATGCTTAGGGCCTAGTGAATAGGGGTGGTAGTTGTGTAAAGCAATGATACAACGTTTAAAAGCGCCTGATAAGTGCCTGTTTTTATGAACTCTTAACCTCTAGATATGCCACACAATAACAATGAGGACTCGTCATCTAGTGAGGCAGAAAGCGATGATAACCATGGCAACAGAGACGAGGACGAAGATACGGAGGTCGAAGAGGTGGAGGATCTGGTCGTCGTCATGGACAACGCATCGGTATCACTGCCCTCCAACGACGCCCTCCTGTTCCACAGGCGTCACGGTACCCTCATCACGATCCTCAACAACGGCAGGACGGCGGAGCGAGGCAACGCCAGGGACGAGTTCAACAATGGCGTCGTCATGACAAATAGGCTCTTGAGGAGTAATGAGTTATTCGAGGTGAGTCAAAGTCCACAAAAATACTCATCCAAAGTGAGCTGGAGGTCTATATGGGTCTTTTCAGGTCTTCAGAGCTGACCCTTATCACTAGCCGGGCGTGCATAGTCTAGTAAAAACTACTCCTGGGCCCAATTTCATAGAGCTGCTTAAGCAGAAAATATTGCTTAACAATTGTCTGCTAAGCAGAAATAAGCAGGACACCAGTCACAAATTGTACATGTGACATGGTAGTTTGGCTGGTAACCTTATTCTGGTAAGCAAAATTTGGTTGTGCTTAGCTACTTTTTGTGCTTAAGCAGCTCTATGAAATTGGGCCCTGGGCACAATTTCATAGAGCTGCTTAAGCAAAAAATAATGCTTAACACTTTCCTGCTCAGCAGATATGAGCAGGATACCAGTCACAAATTGTACACGTGACATGGTAGTTTGGCTGGTAACCTTACTCTGGTAAGCAATATTTTAATGTGCTTAGCAAATTTTTGTGCTTAAGCAGCTCTATGAAATTGGGCCCTGGCCAGTAAAGGCCACTTCTCAACTTGCTCTGTAGGCTACTAAAAAACTGCACCCTACCTATTTATTTTTTGAATAAGTGAATGAAACTTTATTTGACCTTTTGAACAGTGGCCAATTTCATAGCGTCGCTTAACGGTAAGCAAATTTTTCATGCTAACTATAGCAGAAATATTTGCTCAAGCGTAAGCGTATTTCACAGGTTAGCAAAAAAAAAATTAGGCAGCCATCTTGCGCGTTCACCATGGATTTGCATTGTTACGTCATTCATTTTCATACAGTAAGCACCGGAAGGGTTAGCATGCCTTTTTGTTTGCTTACGGTTAGCGGCACTATGAAATGGAAACCGGGCAGCAAGCAAACAAATTGGCCGTTAAGCAGCTCTATGATATTGGGCCCAGGTTGTGCCATTTACAGAAAGATACATTATGGTAACAGTACCTGTTAAAAATCTGGCAAACTAAACCTTCCTGTGGGCAAGTAAAGCGCACAAGTCGCTAGCCCAGTGGGCTACTTTACAAAAAGTGCAAGGCCTTGTTCATGTATATATGTTTGATTGTTTTTGATTTCAGATCAGAATAGACAAACTGATCGATAAGTGGTCGGGTTCAATTGAAATCGGCGTCACAACTCATAATCCGGAGACGCTAGACTTCCCGTCCACCATGACGAATCTCAGATCAGGTTGGTTCAGAAATATCTGTGAAATTCTAGAGAGGTGCGTAGTTAGCAGTTTAAAGATTTCTTGAAAGGTGTGTTGGTTATGAAAAAACATGGTGTTGTATCTACTGACAGCCTGTGTAGTTGCATTATTTGACCCTTGCCCTTTGTCCCCATGCACTGACCTCACACAGAGCCACTGTTTGCCCATAGTCTGGCATTGTGGGAGTCACATTGCATGACAAGACCAAGCCTGTGCTGGTTACATGGTTAACTGACCAATCATCTAGTTACACGTTTACATTTTTACAGTTTGGAAAACTGTTAAAAACTTCACTCAAAAATTCTGCAGGAAACGCAGACCGCATTGCAATCAGGATGTACACAACCCACAATAGAAATACCACGGAAAACTCCTTTTAGCGATAAGTGTAACTGGGTTCTTTTATGTGCATTACACAACACACGTGATCTACCGCTTTACATCCCATCCGAAGGGCAATGCAATAATGGTGTCTTGCTTAAGGACACAAGTGTCAAGACCAGGGCCCAATTTCATGGCTCTGCTCATTGTAAGCAAAGAATCGGCGCTTACGGAAGCAGGGAATTCCCCGTTTACGTCAAGCGTATTTCACGGGTTAGCAGAGAATTGTTGCTTGTGCGCGTGCGTACTCCACGTTACTAGGCATTCTTCGCTTACACAGCTAGTGCAGAAATTCAGCACTTGCACAGTAAGCGGAGAATTGTGATCGCAAGCGCAGAATTCGGCGGTAAGCAGAGCCATAAAATTGGGCCCAGGACTCGAACTCGCACTCTGCTGATCAGAAACACCAGAGCTTGAGTCCAGTGCGCTTGACCGCTTGGCCACAACACCCCACACCTTGAGATGTTCACTTTATGAATTGCGTTTTGGTTCCTTCCAGGTACTATTATGATGAGTGGATGCGGGATTCTGACGAATGGCAAAGGCACCACCAGGGAATATGGAGAATTTGACCTCGATGACCTTGCAGTAAGTCATCAAAGGCTGTGGGTATTTCTAAATTCTCAATAGCATCTCTTGTTGTTTGTACTGCTGATGTTTTTGTTTGTGATTTTTGAAAGTTGTGTACATGTGGAATATGAAACCATTTACCATGTTTACAGTTTACACTTCCCCTTTACCCAAACAACCTTACAGGCCCTTTCAAATCGAGACCCATACTTGGCGATAGTTTTATGTCTTCATAAATTACAGCTTTGCGCATACAGACAAACAAAAATTTATTTTATTACACATCCATTAGCTCAATTACAGTATGAATAGGAAACTAGAAGAAATAGTTTTAGATTCGGGAGTAAAAACCCCAAATGGGGAAAACCCACACGAAGGTAGGGACTGATAACCCAATCCATCTGCAAGGCTCCGGTCTGAGTCGGGATCCGAACTGAGGTTCATCAGAGGTGAAAGGCAGGGAGAGAAACCACTGAACCAACCTGATCCCAAACAATGATTAACCCTCCTACTATCAGCCTGTTTCTCGAGACAGCCCACCCATACCTTACTAGGCCACTATTTGAGGTACACACCTGTTTATGTAGTGTACGTGTGCTGCACACCGTTCCCACGCAAAACGCATGACTGTGTGTTCCAAATGGCCCGTAAAGATGGCCGATTTTCGCCATATTGCAACCTATCTATATTTAACCATTGAAGTATTTTACATACGCCGTCTCCGATCTTTCAGGAAGGGGATCGTATCGGGGTCATGCGCAAGGCCAACGGGGACCTTCACTTCTTCATCAATGGGCGCGACCAGGGACGCGCTGCCTCCAATGCGCCCCATATCATATTCGGCGTCGTCGACCTTTACGGAATGGCAGTCAAGGTGACCATACTCGAGTGGATCCCGCCCGCTGCCCACGCCATGGCTAGCTTTATTGATCACCGCGTCCCGCGTCTCAGCTACCTCAGATCGTTAGCTCAACAGGAACTCCCAAATGTCTTTGAAGGTAAAGTGGACAGTTTTTGCTGTTGTTGAACTTCGCTCTTGAAGGGGCACGGCAATTTTCCTCTGGTAAGGGGCACTTCTATGAGGAAAACGTAAATTTGAATTGGAACTTGGCAAAGGGCACCACAGCAAAAGCACAGGGCACCCACGGCAATTGCTGTGGGTGCCGTGGGTTATTTGGAGGCCTGAACGTGTCTTCCCAATGAATTGATTTACCTTCCCATTCACCTGTACATACTAGGGCAATTCATGACAGGCAAGCTTCTGTGTAAGAAAGATTTTATAAAACTTGTATGGTCAGTTTTACTTTTTTGCACTCTACTGTTTTCATTTCTTTTGTCGACAGCTGGTGCGTGGGAGTGGACAGATAAACCTCACTTCCATGATATGTGTGGCATACATGCCCAGGTGATCAACAATGGACTGACAGCCCATCGACCAAAGTAAGTTCAGTAGATAACAAGGAGAAGAAAAAATAGTTCCTATGTAGCGCTTTATCTGTGGACGTCTCGAAGTGCTTGTTATGGGTTTTTTTTTCCAGACGCATTTGTAATTTATTGAATTTTGAGAGCCATTTGTATAGCACCTTATAAGTGTTTACAAGGTGATGCAGTGCAATCTGCAGTCAACTGCCAGAAATTTTAACTGACAGCGACTGATGCTGATTGTCTTAACATCAACGTAGTTATACTCGTGCCGTAAACAATCGGCGACTGATATGTTTCCCACGGTCTTGTCTTAGGTTTAGCATAATCCCGAAAAGTCAGTCGACGACTGTTTTTGTGTCATCGCAAGGTTGACCTGAGGGTGACTCCAAAGAACCCAGCAGCCGATTTCACTAAACTTTGCGCAACTGCGTCAGTCAACTTGCGCAAGATATTTTGTGTTAGTGGTGCACACAACCTAAGCAATAAGTGTTTTGTAAGTGGATTTTTAATGCGCAGTTGCGTAAATTTTCATGAAAATCGCTGTTACTGTTTCTGGTTCATTTCTGGCTTTCTTGTGGTCAGGTTTCCTCGGGCATCATTGATATGGTTTTATTAACCAGAAATGAGTAGTGATATTAATAACAATGCGAAAATATTGTTTGCTCTTCTGAATCTTTAGTGCAATGGACGACTTCAACAATGCAGTGGTGCTGACAAACCGTCCCATACAGACAGACGAGATGTTTGAGATACGCATTGACAGAATAGTGGACAAGTGGGCGGGCTCCATCGAGATTGGCCTCACAAAACACGCACCCCAAGAACTAGGTAGGCAAAGCTTGAAATAATGACGTAGCAATTACATTCAAAATATAGAGCAAATCCGCTTCCAAAAATTTTTTTTTCTGCTTTTTTTTTTTTTTACACACAACCCATTACTGCCAGCTAGGGTCCAACATGACAAACAGCGCTGGTGGGAATAAAAAATCTAATGAAAAACAGAAAGCAACAAACAAGGAGCACGCACAGCAACGTTTTTATGACTTAAAAAAAAAAAAGCCCCGGAACATGCTCGGGCAACTCTGAACTCTTATACTTAAAGCCAAGGACTATGTATGGCCTATCAATATAATGGTGCACAGCCTCCTTAAATTACTGAGCCCCCCCCCCTCCTCTGAAGGCTGCCCAATGACATCGGAGGAAGCCTATTCCAGATGTTTGCAGCTGTAAACCAGATGTTTGCAGATAGTTGGGGAAAGACGACTGGAAAGAAATTTTTTTTTATTCTGAGCTCCCTCTCCAAGCTTTAAAGGTGTATTCCATCAAAGTTCTTAAGATATTTTCTTTTGACATACTTGGTGTGATCGATTCTGTTTTTTTTTATTTAGATTTTCCGTCGACGATGACAAACATACGCAGCGGGACGTGGATGATGACGGGGAACGGTATCATGCACAACGGCAGTCCCATCGTGGATGAGTATGGCCTCAACCTGGACCGACTCAGGGTAAGGGAAATGAGGGTTGTGCTCCACCACAAGGGGGCGCTATTTTGGGGTTAGCTTTGGGTGTCACTAAAGTAATTACGCAGATGATGACGATGTGTTCTTAATTTAGTTGCATAATTTTTTTAATTGGTGTTTTGAATTTAGGAGAGGGACAGAATTGGCGTCATGAGGAAACGTAATGGCGACCTCCATTTCTACATTAATGGGGTTGATCAAGGCATCGCAGCAACCCATGTCCCATCCAATCTCTTTGCTGTGGTGGACCTGTATGGGCAGGCAACACAAGCAACTATTGTGCAGCCTGGTGGTAAGTGGGAATTCAGTAAAACGTACCAGAAAAGACTGGCCTGGGTAAATTTAGATGAACTGTGGTCCGTCTTGATTAAACCGGTTCTAACCAGATTCAAGGCAGCCTAGAGGCAATTGTGAAATGTGTTCACCATGTCAGACAAGACTGGACTGGTTTAAACCAGATGAACTATGATCCATCTTGATTAAACCGGTCCTTACCAGATACAAGGCAGTCTAGAGGCAAGTGTGAAATGTGTTCATCATACCACATATTATGTTTTTCATTTGAAACGGCATCGTCTGTCAAAATTTTGTCAGAGTTTTTTTTTTTTTGAACACTCGGGCCATGCAACTTGGCAATCAGTACCTGGATTCATAATCTCATTAATGTATCAATTTTACACTTTTACAAGAAAAACCCCCCACATCTGAATGAATCTTCTTTCAGACTACCCAGTGGAATCTCCTGGCATCCGCATCCCGACAGACGACGGCACCCTTCGCTTCTACCACCTGCACGGACGCAACGTCAAGATCAGTAATAACGGTGTGAGGGCGCTTCGGCCCAGCGCCACCGGGGAGTTCAACGACGCAATCATCATGAGCAACAGACCCCTGAAGGATGGTGAGAGATTTGAGATCGTCATCGAGAAGATGGTGGACAGATGGTCCGGCTCCATCGAAGCAGGTCAGTGTTGGATCATATCCGACCAGGATTCGAACCCACAGGGGCACATTTCGTCAAACTTTTCATCAGAAAATTTATCTAGTAAAATATCCGACCAGGATTCGAACCCACCCTACCATCACAGGGCTAAAAATTTACACCGGACCATAGGCCCAAACCCAGTGATTTTAGCATCGGGCAGTAAACTTACCTCCGGATAAGTCCAGCAGTCTTGTGTTTTTCAATTGAATAATAAAACCTCTCTCTGGAATAATCTTGGAAGTCTTGAACAAAAAGTTGTCTTCAAATGTCTTTCAATAAGAAAAAAATCTTCTCTTACATGTCTTAGTGCTTGTTCAAGTGAAAAAAAGGTAATATCTGTTAAACTGCGTAGAAAGTTTTGTTTATCTCATTTTGATTCTGGTCTTGTAAAAAAACAATTCTGATCCTCTAGAAACTTTGAGCTACAAGTTCGGTCTTGTGGATCCCCTCCCCCAAATTCAAACCCTGCATCAGGGCAAACTTTCATCAAGAGGTTCGGAAGAAAATTGCTCTGCATTTGGAAAATTAGCAGGAAACTAATCAAAATTAACGTGGGCAGTATTTTTTGCCCAGCAAGAGGTTCTGTGTAAACTTTTATCCTTAGCAAACTAAATTTGAGCTCAGTCTTAAGATGATTTTCATCTGGTTCAGACAGGCGCTGTAGAGTTGCGCCGAACCAAAATATTGAATCAAGCACATGAAAAATTTGACATCTGAAACAGTTAGGAGTGACTGTACACCCTGGAAGTCAAAAAGAACGACTCTTGCAGTCGTTCGGAACGACTCTTGGGTGTCTTGGTTTCAGACGTAGATCTTGTCATGAGCCGAACCTAATGTAAATGTTATGCTAAGTTTGCCTGTCTGTACCAAAATTGATTTGGGGTCGACCTAGAGTAGCTCCTAATCTATTTGGTTTGGCGAGACTCTGGAGCTATTGTCTGAACCGGGGGTGTTACTCTAAGGGCATGTCCGAATTAGTGGCTACGGCTCTGGCTTGACTGCTATCTTAACATGCATTGAAGCATAGGAGACCCACAGCAACACCCTTAGCAACAGCCGCAGCCATTTCAGACATGGCCTGAGTCCCCATTATTTGACTTCCCTCAGTAGGAGTTACAACCATATCACCTGAGGAGCTCGACTTCCCAAGTACCATGACTGACCTGGACCATGATACGTGGATGCTGAGGTAAGAAAAAGAATAATGATAATAACAATAACTAGTTCTTATATAGCTCTTTCTGCGGGCGTCTCAAAGCGCTTTTCATAATTTATTTTCAGACAGGTATTTGAGGCTAATGAATTATGAGACCCATGTATGTAGCACCTTGTAAGGATTTACAAGGTGCTGCAGCTCATTCAGCTGCCACTGCCAGAAACACCGGGGCAAACCCCTTCTCTTAGCGATAAGTGTAACTGGGTTCTTTAACATGCATTACACAACACACGGGACCTACGGCTTTACGTCCCTTTTGAAGGATGAAGCAATAATGGTTAAATGTCTTGCTTAAATACTGAGAGTGTGGTTGGGTTGAAGAAGTGGTATCTTTCCTCGCCTTCCACCTCTAGGACCCTGGTTAGAATCCCGCAGGGCGGCACTGTGTGGATATTGGTTTTCAGTCCCTACCTGATCACATGGGTTTTCCCTCTGGAATAATTCTCTCGGGTTTTCCTCCCAAATCTAAGACTGAAACTTCCTCTCTTGTCTTCCCTACATGGGGTTCTTGGCTTGTATTAAACAACCAGAATAATTAAATAAACAAATCAATCAATAAACATTGTGGGCATTTTCGATACCAAGGTTTCAGCTGAGACTCGGGCTTAGGCGCGGTCAGTTATTGCAAAGATGTACACTTTCTGTATGGGCTTTCATTCATGCAGACGCTGCCGGAGCCAAAGCCTTAAGTCATTGTTTCCAAAATGGCCTATGTATCCAAACTGAGGCTCGAAGGAAGATTGGTCTGGCCTCTTACTGCTTTGATGAGACCAAGTGGTCATCAGAGTTGATGCAGATGGGGAACATGACCAATTTGCACAACAGAGTACGCATCTCCACACAATTCGCGTCCACCATTTTTACCATTTCGGGAGTCGATTCCTTTGTATACATTTTTGACTCCCAAAATGACGAAGAGGATCTATAAACGCATGTAAGTGCGCAGCGCATTTTGCAAGGAGTCAGGGTCCAATTTCATGGCTCTGCTTACCGTAAGCAAAGAATCGGCGCTTACGGAAGCAGAGATTTCCGTGCTTACGTCAAGCGTATTTCACGCGTTAGCAAAGAATTTAGGCTTGTGCGCGTCCGTACACCACGTTACTAGGCAGTTTTTGCCTACACAGCTAGCGCAGAAATTCGGCGCTTGAAAAATAAGCAGAGAATGGTGACCGTAAGCGCGGAATTCGGCGGTAAGCAGAGCCATGAAATTGGGTCCTGTACTGGAGTTTGAGGGAATTTTGCTTCTCAGCTTTTTGCAGGAGGATGGGAAAGGTTCTGAGGGGAGGTCGTGTGAGACTATATTATGTGCTTGAACTTAAACTGCTTTGCTCACCCCCTATTTTTGCAGTGGAGCAGGCGTAATGAAAGATGGTCTAATGCTGAACAATTCCTATGGGTTGGACCTGGACACTCTGCACGAGGGGAGTAGAATTGGCATTGTCCGTCTGGATGATTGCACACTTCACTTCTATCTGAATGGACAGGACATGGGAATTGCATGTACAGATGTACCGTCTGGTGAGCTAACAACAGACCTGTGATTTGAGTTTGCCTCCTGACGATGACTAGAGCAAGCTAGTCGAAACGTTGAGACCAATTAAGAACTCACTCTGCGGCAGTGAAGTTAATAACGAGAAGTCCCCCGATTCGATCCACTATTAAGCTAAAGTAGTAGTCCCGGCCGATTTTCTACCCTCCGCCCAGGTAGTAGCTAATAAGCTGGACAGTTCTTTTCAGAAGTAAGCAGTCTCTCAAAGTAGTCTCCCGATTTCCAAAATCTACTCCGCAGCAGTAGAATAAAAAGCAAGACCTAGTTCCCTAAGAACAAATCTACACAGCTAGTAGATATACACATGGTGTTACCGCAACCCAAATATACATTGATACCTCACCATGCAAAGCCTCAAAAAGTGTACTTATCTGAATTGCCCTTCGTTTTGAAGCAATGCAGGTACAGCCGTGTTCAGGCATTATTCTTTGATTTTCAAAGGGCAACGGCACCAGGGCGTGTTTCCTAAGTAAGGGGCACCTCCATGAGGAAAGAGGAAATTGTAAATTTCTAATGGAACATTTGATAGGGCACCAAGGCAGTGACCAGGGTGCCTCTGTTTCCTCTGTGAAGTTTCAGGCCTGGGTGTTTTTGTACGAAAAAAAGCTTGAAATCTTGTATGGCTTTTTTTAATATTTTTTTTTCCTGTGTGGCATAGAATCTATAAACTGAAGGCTTAATCAGTGTTTATGTGTAGTTTTGGTGTGTAATGCATACCGGCATATGCATGAGCTTCAGTTTCAATCGGCGCAATAATAAGCTCTATGAAAAAATAGTTTGTTCCTCAGTCACGCATAAGCCTTAGAGTTGCTCGCGTCCAGGAGTCTTTCAAAAATGTGTTCATGTGGATTTGAGAGTAAGCGCTTTAGTCAATTTACAGCTGTATGGTTTTTAAACGGACTTAGCAGTTACAAGGTCTTCTAATTTTACTCGCTGCATTCTTCCACAGCGAAGCTAATCCAGGTTTTGTTCTTCTTCTTTTGTTTTTTTTTGGGTAGATGTGTACGCAGTGATTGATTTGTACGGACAGTGTGCCCAAGTATCGTTGGTCCCTCCCACTGAGCTGGATAACCATTTACAGCACATGAACTCCAGGACAGACTCACATGGCTCTGTCATTGCTGGTGAGTCAACGAGTAGTACAATCTGCGCTATTCAAAAATAAATATCAAAATATCATTAATCTTTATATTTATTATTAAAAAGTCGCATCCCCTTAAGGTGATCCCGTGGCTGCCGCTTCCCAGGTTGTGTCGTAAACTTGGGTGTGATCCCTGGCTACACGGCAGCTAACAGTTGAATGGCTTCTGACTGGCACCCCGAACAAAGATATTGACTAATAGGGAGACCGCCAACATAGGGCTGGATAGCTCAGTTGGTAGAGCGCCGGTACGTTAATCCGGAGGTCGTTGGTTCAAGTCCCGCTCCAGTCAATTTTTCTTCACCCAAATTAAAAAAATACCTGACGGGTTGCCAAAATCAGGCAGTTTAGTTTGCCATGTATAAAAACAAATATTGAAATTTAACTTGACAACCTCTGTTATCTCTGTTGCTCTACCTATTGGTAATTGAGTGCATCACTAAACTCAGTTTGACCTCTGAACCCCCTCTTTAAGGAAGTATAATTAACTCCTTCAGTGCCCGCTTTTTTTGTTTTGCGTTTTGAGCCTAAAAGTGCCCAGCTTTTTTAGTTTTTTTCGAAATTCTGTAAAAAAAAATTAAGTAAGTCTTTCTCACCAAACAAAATGTATCTTGCTGATTTGTGTTGCCTTGGTACATCCCAAAGTCAGTATTATTTCCTGAGTGATAATGCCCTCTTGTGATAACATGTATTTTATGGGTCGTACACGTACGATTGATGACACTTTTTGAGTACGTATAAAAGATCATACATGTACGGTAATGGCGCTTTCGGAATACAGGGATGTGATTTCTCCGTTTTTAACCGGAAATCCATTTTAGATAAAAAGAATAATAATTTTAAAAAATAAAAATAAAATCTGTTTAAAATTATTATTATTATTTTTTAAAGTACATAAAAAACATGAAGATAAAACCAAATAGAACGCCCCAGAGTGCAAATTAGGGCTTTTAAAACAAAAGATAAATACATGTAAGTAGGCTTCGAGGTCGCAAGTTTTCGCCCTCGCAAGCTTTCACGCTTTGCGCTCACAGTTCAGGTTGATGACACTTTTTTTTTTCAACAGCCTATCACATCCCTGGGAATACATAAAATAGATTGTACATGTACGACCTTGGCACTGAAAGAGTTAACTGTCCAATTGCCAGCTGTAAGAGTGAAGTAAAAATATTCTGTTGACTGCCATTTGGAACATTATTTCATGGTGCTTGAAGTGCCTTGTTTATAGCCCTCACTATTGTCACTTTCAGTACCAGGTCTTCTTCACAAGTTCCACACAGTATGCGGATCCAACATACACCTCTCGGAAGACCTTGCCGTCGCTAGCCGAGTGAGAACCTTCGATCATGCCGTCACCTTCAGCAGTAAGCCGCTACGCTCTGAAGAATTGTTCGAGGTACAGTCAAACTAAAATTCATCTTACGATGAATCTTAATGCTTTGTGAAATCGAGCCCAGGTCTCAAAAAGGGCCTTGTGTAATTCAAGGCTTTAACCCTAACCCCCATTAGGGTCTCTCCACAAAGCCTGCCAAATACAACAGAATGCAACACAGTTGAAATGAGAACCATGCCAAATGCAACAAAATGCAACAAGGGATTTTGTTGCATTGTGCAGGCATGTTGTCTGTGTTAGGACTGAGCAATGGTGTTTGCCCTGCTAAATGCAACAGTATGCACATAAGTGTAATGTTTAACTGTTATTATAGTCTTTTAAATTTGAATTATGATTCTTACCTAATGTTACATCATACTTCTCAATACTTTTCCCATAAATAATATTTTGAAATACCCATTATAAGGTGTTCAGATACAATAGAAGCACCCAAACCTATATGAAGTCACTTCACTGCTGAATGCAACAAATTCAGTCCAAAAATGACATCTGAGTTGACTGCCAAATGCAACAGATCACAACAACTATTACCATTTGGTGCATAGTGTTGCATTTAGCATGGTTAGGGTTAATAGATTTGTCACAACGTTTACGTTACACATTGGTTTTGGGCAGTATGGCTCAACTTTTTAAATTTATAAATTAGACCCAAATAGTTTGAAACAAGGAGCCTGTTTGAACTAATGACTTTGTATTTCTGTATACATTGACCTTAGGTCAAAGTGGAAAAGGTTGCCAGCCAGTGGTCTGGTACCCTTCACATAGGATTAACGACCCTCAACCCTGACGACATCTCCGAGGGTCAGATGTCATTGCCGGTCACTGCAAACTCCTTGAGGTCAAAGGACACGTGGATTGTCCAGGGGTCGCAGGTCAAACACAACGGGCAAATCGTTAAGGACAACTATTCATCCGCCCTGGAGAGACTAGAGGTGAGGTAACCTTTTTCTAGTTGGTAACAAATGCTACATTCGCCATCACCCCATGAGCTCTTGTCACCCAATGTGACGATAGCAGTCTTATGTTACCAATGACAAATCATAGGAATGTAACGATACCAGGGTGATACAGCATTTATGACTACCAATGTGATGTCACAAATTTTACACGACCCACGTGACAACACAATTGTGACACTTTTTAATGTGACATTTCTTAATGTAATGCCATTTAATGTGATATTACCAGTGTGAACAGTGTGACAATACCAGTGTTACATGTATGTTACCAACATTCCTTTTACCGGTGTTACATTTTTACTTTGACATTATTAATTGATATATTTGTCACGTTACACGACATTACCATTGGTGACATGAACACATTGTTGACAATGTCATCAATCTATTGTCACCCCACTAATAGGTTGGAGACACTGTAGGAGTGAAGCGATACCCAGATGGTTCAATGCATGTCTTTCTAAATGGAGAGAATCTGGGTGTGGCTGCACTGGACATACCAAAGGTACAGTGTTTTCCTTGTCACTTTCATTTTAATCGGGCGTGTCATTTCTCAGGATTTTTTCCTGATTTCTCGATTTTCTCAAAACCTCTTTGAGCCTTCAGATATCCTTGAAACAAGTCAAGCAATCACCGAAGAGAGAAAGAAATAGTCCACATTGTGTCCAAACCTGTAGTTTGGTATTCCTGGGGATGTACAGAGTCTGTAAACCCCCCTGAAGTGTAAAACCTGGGTGGTTAAGAATAACGGGGACCGAGATCCGCGAGCCATTTTTCAGGACTTTCCACGTCTGTCCAATCTCATCCCTGTTTAATGGGCAACAATGTTTTAAGATTGTACGGTTATTTTTCTTCTGCATTTTGAAAGCTTGTTTTTTTGTGTTGTGTAATACAGACAATCCACGCTATTGTGGATATTTATGGAATAGTGGAAGCTGTGGGCATCACCAGCTCAGCAGTCGTGTCAGTGGAGAACATTAAACCACCGTCCATCTCGTCAAGCAGTGAAGAAGAATCAGACAAAGAGGTCAGACTTGTGTTTTATTAGCTCGCTTAAAATACCCCGGATGTACACGTAAAACAAACTTCGCCTCTCACCAATGTGACCCTGGTTTGATACCCTGCTAAGGTCATGTGTGAGTAGAGTTGTGCGTTGGTTCTCTCCTATGCCACGAGGGGATTTTTGTCCGGGCCCTATGGTTTTCCGCCCTCCAGAAAAATCAAACGCTTTGATATCTGGCTGTGCTCCGTGGTCATATAGGGGTTTATGTGGCTGGCTGCCAAAGGCGCCCTCGCACGGATGCTTCTCGAACACGTATTCGCGTCTTTTGCAATTCAGCTTCTCATCTGCGGTAACAAAAAAGATTGATTAACCTCCCAATTTATTTTATTGCTTGTGCTGTGATACAAAGTTTTGTGCATTTTCGTGTAAAATATGTAGATTTTCGCAAAATTGAGATTCAAAATGTTTGCACCGGCACTACGATATCACCTTATCATCACCGAACAGAGCCACTTTTTGACTTTCCTCCAGCCTGTTTCTGTTGTACAGGGAGAATCCACGTGCTCCATTCCCATCCACCCGATCCACTTCCACAACAACCACGGGAAAAACATCGGTCTGTGCAACGAAAACATGACGGCCAGCCGAACCGCAAGCTACAATCAGGCAGTGGTCATCAGCGACTGCCCTCTACCAAGACGGCAGTTGTTTGAGGTGAGATGTAGTCAAGATTATTCAAGCTTGGTTTGAAACGGTACCAAAGGAGCCAAATGAGTTGTCATAGGTTGTGTTTACGTTTTAATATATTGACCTGCAATAAGAGTGAATAACTGGCTTCATTGAGTTCTGGGCCCAATTTCATAGAGCTGCTTAAGCTGAAAACCATTTTGCTTAACATTTTTCTGCTTATGAGGAATGAGCAGGGTACCTGTCACAAATTATACACGTGACATGGTAGTTTGGCTGGTAACCTTTGTCTGGTAAGCATCATTTTGTTGTGCTTAGCTGGTTTTTGTGCTTTAGCAGTTCTAATGAAATTGGGCCCTGTTGAGAATAGTCACTCACTAGTCTCTCTTTTAAACTTCTGGATGGATGAAGGAAAAAAAAACCCACCACACCGACAAATCTAGACTACGGAGCACCTCATTAGTCTGAACTGTAGGAAAGTTCTAATTGGATTGATGGAAGTATTCCAGCCTGCGTACGTGGACTGGTCCATTGGACCGGCAAGGGCATTCCATTTGCATTGCAAGGTTAAAAATGCTAACGGGCATAGTGTATCGTGTAGCAATGTTCCTGTAAGTTAGCCCAACGTCGCAGTCCAGGAGAACACTCTGGCTGTCAACTGGATTGTGGGCGTGTTCCTGCAGGAACATTCATTCACGCCCATAACAAGCCCGACTCTTTAGGCACTTCCTATAGAATACAACATCTGTTGGCAAGTTTGCTCCCTTACCATAACCCTACCCCCTCCTTTTTATAAAAAAAGAATCCCAAAACGTATTTGCTACACCCCTAGTGAAAGACGCTCAATTCAGCCACGCTTCTTGTACGTAACTAGTTATTCCTGTGCTCTTTAGGTCAAACTGGAGAAGGTGACGGACGAGTGGACATCTTCCATTAAGATCGGCGTGACCAGCGCGTCTTTGCTACACCCCTGGTGCTCAATTTAGTCACGCTTCTTGTATGTAACTAGTTATTCCTGTACTCTTTAGGTCAAACTGGAGAAGGTGACGGACGAGTGGACGTCTTCCGTTAAGATCGGCGTGACAAGTCATTCCCCAGATAGGCTAGGCTTTCCAGCGTCGGCGTCAAACATTAAGCGTGGGACGTGGATCGTTCAAGGAGACGCTGTGTTCCAAAATGGCAACAAGGTACTAACGTGTTCATCAAAGTGTTCACTTATTGTCTACGCTTGGTATTCGTAAGTAATTCATAAGTCAATGGTCTGCATATTCCAAAGTCGAATTTTTTTGCGCCAGACAAAAGTTAAAAATCAATGCCGTTTTGATTGAATGTTATCAAAATTCAGGAACAAACCGGAATGCTCTTTACAAAAATGTACAGACCATTTATTTGAAATGTGGCGTCATTAACAGTTTTTTTGATTTTGTCATCAATTATACTTGACGGGTATCAGACACATTGGCATTTTACACCGTTTTAACCTAAGTTAGAGACTTGTAATTTTGTTTTCATCTTAATGATAATAATTATAAAAGACATTTATATGGTGCATAATGCAGGAGCCTCTATGCGCAACACATGACATAAAACAATGAACAAATATACTAAAAGCAATTGTTACAAAAAGAAAGATTCAAACAAATGAGTCTTTAAAAGTCCCTTGAAAATCTGAAGAGAGTCAGCTTGGCGAATATGAAGAGGTTAGTCGTTCCATAACGAAGGTGCAATGAAGTGGAAGGCTCTTTGATTATAGAATTTAGTGGAAAAAGTGGTTTGAGTCAGTAGGGATTGGCCAGCAGAGCGAAGAGGACGAACAGGAATGTATTTATGTAGAAGGTCAGATATAAGGATCTTCGTAAGAACTCTATCTGTTAGACAATGAGTGGATCACAAAATGGAATGTTACATTGAAGCACGTCTTGAAATAATATTTGGTCTCTTTACATGGCAGTAGGAAGGGTTTTTTTTCACAGCAGGATTGAATCTTTATATGTAAATATTTGCATCGGGGATAAGGAACTTAATTTGGTTTTACCCTTACACCGATGTGTATTAAACACTGTATACTCAGTGCTCTCCCGAGATCTGTGAAAAAAACCCACAGGCAATCACTCGGGTGGGATTCGAACCCATGACCTTTGCGAAACCAAAATAAGGATTGAATCTGTTTGCCCTCTGACTGTCAGGTGAGAACCTTCAACGGACCCAACCTAGACCAGCTGAAGGAAGGAGACACCGTGGGCATCATGGCGGACGGCCAGAGTAACCTCCACCTCTATGTGTACGGCAGAGACTGCGGCATCGTCGCTGATCACATACCCAACCCCTGCTATGCTCTGGTCGACCTCTATGGACAGTGTGTTGAGGTAGGCGACACCAAGAATCCCTGCTTCATATTTGACCGTCATAATGCACTCCTCCATGCTTTCCTCAGCCCACACTTGACATCACTCACTTGAATGTTCCCTGTGCAAACAAAGCTCTGGGTGGAAAAGCATTCAGTGTAGCTGGACCAATGATTTGGAACAATCTTCCTCCTATCATTAGGGAATCTGTTACTTTATCTACATTGCATAAGCTCTTCAGACTCACCTCTATCCATTTTAATTTGTGTTATGTTCGTTATGATCTTGATGGAATAGTGCCTTATAAACTTGAATTATTACGTTATGTTATGTTTGTCTCTGCCTTTTGCTGACCAATAAGAATCCTTCGGCCCATAGATTTCTTGTAACTCAGAGCTATCTGTTGATGCAGGTTTCCATAGTAACGGAAGAACTTGGTGCAGCTGGTGTGCAAGAGGAGAAAGAGAAGGCGTCCTTTGAAAATGGTGAGATCATACAGGGGGAAAGTTTCATCTTTGAGAAACCATTTTCATTTCGGTTCTGGCATTGGACATTTCTTAAAGTCTATGAAAAACTTTTGAAGGGGCAGCAAGGCCAAGACCAGGGCCCAATTTCATAGAGCTGCTTAAGCACAAAATAATGCTTACCAGAATAAGGTTACCAGCCAAACCACCATGTCATGTGTACAATTTGTGACTGGTGCCCTGCTCATTTCTGCTTAGCAGACAATTGTTAAGCAATATTTCCTGCTTAAGCAGCTCTATGTAATTGGACCCAGGGCAACGGAGACCATAGCTTCCCTGGCCTCCCTGTAATTCCAGGTCAGGACCTACTTTCATGTTCTCGTGGATAAAATATCTGCTTTAGAATTTAGGGGGTTGTGCATTCGAATCCTGCCAAAGTAGTTTACCGAGTCGTTTTTTATTTCGAAGGATGTTGCATGCCTTTTCATGTGCTTACGGTTAGCAGCGCTATGAAATGGAAATCGCTCAGTAAGCACAGAATCGGCCGTTAAGCAGCTCTATGAAATTGGGCCCTGGCGTTTTCCCATTGAATTGTATGATTATCTTTCGATGCAGGTTTGAAGGAGAACACTCCACGGTCCTTGTTCCCCATTGCAGGAAACGGACGGGTGTGTGAATACCAGAACCTCTGTATCCGCTTCAAAGCCACTCTAGGCTTACCGGGTAAGTCAAAGAATATCAGATGTTAACCTAACACCGTTCATTGGGGTTGGATGCCCACTCCCTAATCTGTTCAGATTTGTTATGCCCCGCGGTTGGCAAAGCCACTGGGGCATACTGTTTCCGACATGTCCTTCTGTGTGTGGGTGGGTGAGTTTGTGTACACTTTCAAACCGGGGACCTATAACAAAAGAGGACAATAGGGTTCCCGGTTGGGTAAAGGTCCCCAGTTGGGTAAAGGTCCCCAGTTGGGTAAAGGTCCCTGGCTGGGTAAAAATCCCCGGTTGGGTAAAAATCCCCGGTTGGGTAAAGGTCCCCAGTTGGGTAAAGGTCCCCAGTTTGGGTAAAGGTCCCCAGTTGGGTAAAGGTCCCCAGTTGGGTAAAGGTCCCCAGTTGGAGAGCTTGTACAAAACCAATTGGAGCTGTTGCTTAAAAGTTATAAAAGAGGGACAAAAGGAGGTTCCCGATTGCAGGTGTTTCTTCACTTGTGTGTGTGTTTCGACGCTACATACAAAGTGTGGGCCTGAGAACAGAAGAAGTCCACATAATGTAGGGACTTGAAACACTATGTGGACTTACACACGTCCACACAGTGTTATTTACAGTGTTGAAGTATAGGATTTTCTCGAAGTTCAAGAAAAAAGGAATGTCCACAGAATGTGTGTCAAATTTCAGTTATGGTCAATATTTTTTTCAACACAATTTTTACAGGTGCTTACTTTGAAACCAACCCAAAGTTCAACAAGTGCTACTGTGATCCTTGTCGGAAGTACCAGGGCACCAGTGAGTACGGGGACCAGGGAGATCCGCTGCAGCGCTACACCCGCCCGTTTGGATGGTGCAAATTTGCAATCAAGTAAGTTGTGTTTTATGAAAATTTGTTGTTCACCCATGCTTTTATTTACCAGTGTCAAATAAAAATAAGCACGTGTAGCACATGGGGAGTAAACATAAATCGAAATTGGAATGGATGCAAATAGAGAAATGCACACAGTTCTATCTCTAAGAACTGTGATTAGAAAAAATTCCTTTCCAAGATGATTTTCATTTTTGTTTGTTTCAGGCTACACTGTAGAGCGGAAACTCTGAATGTATTTGATATGTGGCATATGGCATACCATGGAACGGTGCTCGGTGCCGTGCGGAAAATTCTTGACAGTGGGATGCTACTTCTACCTGGTAAGAACCTCCTGTGGTGTGCCCCAGCCCAAGCGGTCTACTGCATTGGACTCTAGCTCTGATGGTTGAATCACCAGGGTGTGGGTTCGAATCCTGGTCATGACACGTGTGTCCGTGTGCAAGGCACTCCCAACCATAATTGCCTCTCTTAACCCAGGTGTATAAATGGGAACCTGAGAGGGCTGAGACAGTATTGTATTGGATTAACCCCTTAGTGCTAATTTAAGCAGCTTGGGGTTGTATGCTTCCCAAGGAGTTGAGAATTAAAGTATGCCCGATGAGCAGGGATAATAATGTTGTACAGCGCCTTGCTCTAGCTTCATGTACTACGATATGTGCACTATATAAGAACTATTTATTGTTATATTATTATTATTATTATTTTCTAAGACTTGAGTCCGGACTCGCACTCAAGTCACAATTTTGGTGACTCGATTGACTTGTTCTTGGACCTGACTAGCGTGACTCGGATTTGACGCGGAGGACCGGTTACTTGCAAGTTTTATTATCTTTCACATCAAAAACTTTTTTCGACGTGCAGTTTGACTTTCCAAAATGGCAGACCATGGACGGACAGTAGCCATGTGAGACGTTGGTGCAAGGGGTGAAAAGCTGATATCTTTCATCTTTTGCTGAACACGTCATTGCATCAAACTTACCTTTGACCTTTGTCCTTGTGGAATAAAATGTTAAACTTACAGCTGTCTGAGGGCACAGGTGTGCCTCATTATTCAGTGCATGGAATTCTTCGTTTAGCTCATTGCTTACCCAGCAGGGGACCATCCACATACATGTGCATTACACATCATTTTAGCTGGTAAACTGTTGTTGCTAAGCAAGATGAGTCTACGCTGAGTGGATTTCTGTATAATCAGCTCGATTAACATGAACACATGTTTTATGAAGAAGTAATATTCGTATATTGTCTGATCATTCGTGTCTTTATTTTACAATTAACCAAAATATAAACTGTTTATTTATTTTTTTTCAATTTAGGTGATATTACGCTCGGTGGAGGGTCACTGACGGAACAACCCAACAATTTGAACGACACCCGCAAACCCAAAGACTTTGACACCAAACAGATCTTTGTTTCTCCATCCATGAAATACGCTGGCTGTAACGTGTATTCCAGAAAACAGCAGTATGTCCGATATTTCTTCGCTTTTTTTTTTTGGGGGGGGGGTTTTCATGTAAGGGTTTGAGATGGATTGTGGTTTGGGGTCGTAGTAGATTGCAAAGACTAGGACTTGTAAATTGATGTTTAAACCGTTATATGGTGTTAAATGAACGGAAGTAAGTATTATTATATATTTAATAGATGGGTACCTTTTGAGTGATAGATGCACTACACAGGGCTGCAATATGTTATCACGTGGTGAATGGATCGTCACAGTACATAGTTAACCCTCCTACTTTCTGACCATTCAGTATCCACTGTGTTTTAGAATGAAAGATGCACTATACAGGCTGCAATATGCTATCACATGTGGTGAATGGATCGTTACAGTACATAGTTAACCCTCCTACTTCCTGACCATTCAGTACCCACTGTGTTTTAGAATGAAAGATGCACTATACAGGCTGCAATATGCTATCACATGTGGTGAATGCATCTTCACAGTACACAGTTAACCCTCCTACTTCCTGACCATTCAGTAACATCCACTGTGTTTTAGAATGAAAGATGCGCTATACAGGCTGCAGTATGATATCACATGTGGTGAATACATTTATGAAGTACACAGCCAACCCTCCTACTTTGTGACCGTTCAGTCTCTACCGTTTGTTTTTGATTGATAGATGCTTTATGCAGCCTGCAGTATAATGTCACATGTGGCGAACGCATACACAAAACACTGACCGCTCTGTGCTCGGTTGTTCTACCAACTGTGTCGTGGCCATGGGGTTCAGTGCATCAGGCTCGCATTCTAGTGGCCAAGTTACCAAGTCATCAGGGTGTGGGTTTGAATCCTGGTCATGACACTTGTGTCCTTGAGTGAGACACTTAACTACAATTGCTTCTCTTCACCCAGGGGTAAATGGGTACCTGTGAGGGCAGAGATGGTTCTTGTGATTGATTTAGCTTGGTGCGCTACATATTTGGCAGCACAGGCTGTATACTCCCAAGGGAGCTGAGATGGTTTAAGGAATGAAATAAATGGCCCAGTGACCAGGGGTAATAATGTTGGAGCGCCATGAGCGTCACTGAGTGATGGATTTGAGCGCTATATAAGAAGCCACAATTATTGTTTATTATCATTTACAACCCTGGCATACAGAAGCCAGATTGGTGCCGAATGGTTGACCGACATACTGGCAAATATTTAAAGAAAAATGGCGGAGTTAAAGTAACTCCAGTTGAGATGATTTCTAAGACGATTTTTTTTCTCCCACCCTTCAGGTTCACAGACCCGAAGACGAAGCGTGTATGCACCGTCAGCGTAGCCTTCCAGGTGAGGGTCCGCCCCAACAGCTACACCATGGGCCCCCAGACGATAGGGGTCAACCACAGCATCGACCCTTACATCGAGAACAGCAAAATAGAGTGGTTTACGAAGGAAAGATCCGCCATTGTACCCTGCGCACTGCTTATTAGAGTAGAGTGACACCACCATCCTTTGTTTTGGTGCTATTTATTTGTTCATATATATGTATATATATATTGTACATTTGGGTTTTTTTTTTTTTCTCTTGAAAATGGGCGTGTTCTGTTTTAGGGTTCTACGGAGTGGAATAGTTTTACGGCAATAGGTTGGGAAAGTAAACGACACGGTGTGTCTGCATCGAAGAAAATCGCCAGATCTCTTGTTGCACTTCTCTTCCCGCTGAGACAATACGAAACACAACAAATTAAAGGTGTCGTCTTCAGAAATAATTATCGGAGATATCAGTTGAGCCAGAGCTGCCAGCTCTCCCCGGATTCTAGAGAAAGTTCCCCGAAAGGAAGCCGATCTTTTTCATGGTCTGATAATCAAATTTGAAAAATCTCCAGAGTAAGGAAACTTTCTCCCTATTATGTGGAATGTAATTCTAAATATCTCCCTGATTGTTGTATAAAAAATCTCCCTAAATTGCAAGATGCAAATGTTGGCAGCTCTGCATGGGTGCACTGCTCCATCATGCATGGCCAAGTTCCCTCTGAACGTTTCGGCGAAACCAAACATTAAGATTGGAGACACCCTCAAGCAGAGTCAGTTATCTCTGAGAAATTTAATGTCAACTAATTTTCGAGCGAAATTCTAAGTTTGGAAGGTAGTGCACTCTGCTCTGCCAACCAGGCTCCTAGTGGATGATACCCTTGCCTACATCCTTACGGACTGTGAAGGGGGTAACCCTGTTTCAGCCCCAGGAGTAGGTGGCAACGTGCCCCAGGTGACAGTTGATCTGGGTCGACAGCCCAAATCAGTTAAGTGTAGCCCTCACCTTGAAGTGGCCATCCGGCCTTGTGAGTATGGCGATATCTCATAAATATAAAATTTAACAATCTCACTGCGGTATTTAAAGTTAAAGTTGTTGTGTACTATCATTTGAAAGTCCAGTTGAACCACTGAATTAATGGGTGACTTTAGGACACTAGGTGGCAGCAGACCAGGTAAAAACCATCATTCTTGGTAATGTGCGCATGCTCAGAAATAAACAATGGAAATTTACCTGGTAAGTCTGCTGCCACCAGTGTTTCAAAGT
Organism: Pisaster brevispinus; assembly: GCA_023634235.1. Classification (NCBI taxonomy): domain Eukaryota; kingdom Metazoa; phylum Echinodermata; class Asteroidea; order Forcipulatida; family Asteriidae; genus Pisaster; species Pisaster brevispinus. The sequence continues at coordinate 2,239,400 of JAMKCF010000002.1, read as the reverse complement.
CTCTCATTGGGACTCTCTACAGGCATTAAGGAAGTGTAATATGTAAATAATTGGTGTAGAATTTTATTACTTGCAAAAATAATTTATTTCCCTGTATTGACCAAAAATGTGGGACTGCAGCTGTAGTTGTTAAATGTTGAGCTAATCAGTAAATACTCGGACGTAACTTAGGGCAAAGAGAGAAAGGTTACATTGCACGGAGCCCAATTTCATGAAGCCTATCAGCACATAAATCTGGCTAAGCACAGGAAAAATTTGCTTAGCAGAAACGGGTTACCAGCCAACATTCCGTAGAGTTTACATTGTTGTACCTGGTGCCACACTAATGTTTTGCTAAGGGAAGACATTTTGCTGAGCAGTATTTTCTGCTATAACAGCTGTATAGAATTGGGCCCTGTGCTCGATTTTACAAAGAGGTAAGATTGGTTTTAAGGGCAAATCAATCTTAACTGCTAAGCAAAGTGTCACAGTACAAATCACTGTGGTAACACTGATAACTCAAAACAAGATGAGGTGAGGTTTGCGCTGACAGATCTGTAAAATCTCTTTTGAGTAGTAGTTGTTCTGAGAAGAACCGTTGGTTTGACAACTCGACGGTTCGATCAGTATGCTCACATTGTCTTCAGGTGGATACCGGACCCAGTAAGATGAATCTTAATGCTTTGTAAAAATCGAGCCCAGGATACAATTCAACAGAACTGCTTAAGCACAAAAAGTAGCTAAGCACAACGTAATTTTGCTTCCCCAAAATAAGGTCACCAGCGAACATACATGTCACATGTACCGACTTTGACTGGTTTCCTGTTTAGTTTTGCTCAGCAGAAAACTGTTAAGCAACTTTAGTTGCTTGAGGAGCTCTATGCAATTTAGCCATGCAGGGTTAACCTATAGTTTGAAAAAGCAGGCTTTCGAAAGTTGCTGTAAATTGTAAAATAAAGCTTCAACGTTTTCTATGTTAAAGGCAGGGTATACTTTTGGTAATTGTCAAAGACCAGTCTCCTCACTCGGTGTATCCCAACAAATGCATAAAAAACAAACCTGTGAAAAATTTGGCTCAGTTTGTCATCGAAGTTGCAAGAAAATAATGAAGAAGAAAAAAAAAGCCCACCCCTGTGGCATAGAATTGCGTGCTTTCAGATGCCTGAGAAAGGCTTCATGCCTGAATTCTTTCTCGGATTCGAATTTTGGGGTGAAAAATGACCTCTTTCTCAAAAACTACATTCCTTCAAAGGGTGTGGTTTCTTACAATGTTTTACAATTTCAACAGCTCTCCAGTGCTCTTTACCAAGTAAGTTTTTATGGTTATTAATTTTGGGAGCATTTACCAAAGGTGTACCCTCCGTTTAACAACACTTTTATATGTTAATTGGATACAAGGTATAAAGGTAATTCAAAACAGCGTGTTTGAAAGAAACTCAAGCACCCCTCTGGTGGATATTATGCTTGGTACCGATCCACTAGTAACTGTGACACCAATTACAGGGTCTGTTATTTTTTAGTACCCAACCACTGGTTACGGAAATACACCCAGTTAGTTATCACCCAGACGCTGGGACAAATATAGGAAACATAGTACTAAAGCACTCGAAACTGGTGCATAGAGCAAATTGGTTTGCTTTGGATCAAGTCTCTTGTAACTTAAAACAAACAAGTAAAGCTACTTACGACCCAATCACCGTTGACTTCGGCAGTTGGAGAAAAGTTAGCACCGCCAGAGCAAAAGGTACCCAAGCCACTTACTTGTAAAGGTTAAATCACAAGAAAGGGAGTATTTATATCAAGCTTATTCAATTATTAGGGGGAATTCTTTTATAAGACACGTTAACAACGATGATATGGTCTCGAGAAAAAAATCATAGTCCTATTTGAAGATTAGCTAAGGTTCTGCAGAAATTGTAAAGATTAAATAAAAAATATAAAAAAATGAAGAAAACGGATGTTGTTTGAAAGACTTTTTGGTAAGTTTCATTTGATGGGAGTTGTAATTTTGAGTATTACATCCTGTTGTTCGTTCTCATACTGATTCACAGCACGAATTCATCTGGAACAGGCATTGGTATTCAGTTGTGAGAATGCCATTAATTAAGCAAATCCATTTGCCTCGAATATTCCATGTACCTTTTATACCCACTTTTCGCGTTGACTGAATCGTGACCAAAATATACGTTCTCTACGAGCCGCTCAAAAGCAAAGCAAAAGGAAGTTTACAGACAAAGATTGTTCGGACTAATATCCAAAACAGGTCAGATCGAATATCATTCTAAAGGCATGTGATCGATCAAACCAATCAATTGTAACTTACCGAACCCCATCGGGACAACATTACGCCAAAGGTTAAGTCCTACACGGAGCGTCAAGTTTGATATACAGAACGGGCCAATAATGTGCACTGACCGTTTTGTCCATCAACGAACTCTTTTCGGAACTATATAAAACGAGATGTACTACATGAAGATGATTTCATTACTCTATGAGACGATTTACATTTCGTCATGTCTCGGGTTGTAAAGACGGGTAATGGACTCTCGGCTAGTATCCAAGCGGCTGCGTCCGTCTTTGCGGTGTTGTTATTGAACGTCACCATTAGCAAGTCGCCGATTATGATTGCAGTTAGGAATGTCTTCGTGCCAAATACGTGGGGTATTTGTTTGGCATTTGTACTTGTCCTAAGTGAGGGTGATCTTCCTGTGTAAGAACACTCCAGTCACTACTTTAGACTGATATCCTACTAATATGGCAGTAAGATTTTCACGAGTACAAATCCACGTGCTACTCGTCAGACGGTGGGAAAAAAAGTATGGTATCGTGAATGCATTAATAATGACGTCATTCGGCAATGGCTAGGGCTCTGACTATAAAATGAAAGATGACAAGCGGATACTTCAAGTTGTGGATAACAATTCAGAATAGCTTGAATCGCAACCATTTTGGCTGACTTCGGAGCAGACCAATCATAACACAGATATGAAAAGCTTACGTCACTGCACATTTATCCAATGAAATCGATGTATCTAATTAATTAATTGGGTCTGTAAAACCAGTGCCGGTCTTTATCCTTGCGGAAATGAACCAATCTTTCCAAGTTCGAATGAACACATTTGAAAGTCTCCCTGATTATGGAAATGTTTTCCCTAGTATGGTGAATGTAATTCTTAAATATCTCCTTGATTGTTGCACAAAATCTTCCTGATTGCAAGTTGCAAATATTAGCTGCTCTGTAAAAAACAAACAAAAAAACCCCCCAGAAATGAATAAGTTAAAAATTAAAGTTTATTTCTTGATTCAAATTAGAAAAATACAAATACATGTAACAGTAAATAAATACCAACTTCCCCTCACCCCCACCCCCCCAAAAAATCAATTAAACATTAAACCCGGCTAAATGAAATAAAAAACTTAGTTAAGAATAATAACAATGTTATTGGAAACTGATAAATGACAATTTGTTTTACTGTAAATTAATGACAAACTCAAATGAAACTTTTACCAACAGCACCTGGATACTGTCTGTGCAAGATACTGACAAGAGCTCATCTCGAACTGTATCTTGACAATAAAAACTTTGCCATGGCGATAGGAATCGCCCGTACGGGCGCTTCTGTGGGTCTGGTCTGTATGCCGCCTCTAATGCATCTATTCCTTAACACGTATGGACGGAAGGGGACCATGCTACTTGTAAGCTCGATTAGCGCCCATCTTATCGTGTCTGGCGCCCTGCTCATCACACCGTCAAGAAAGAGTCATCAAATCGTCCCACATACTAACAATGAACCATCAAATTCAACACCAAGTCAAACTTGCGTGGATATTTTGGGTTTACCTTTATTGAAAGACTTTTAACTCACTGGTCTGTTCGTTGTCACTCGAGTCGCTGAAGCTGCATGGCTCATCTACTTCGTGCCACTAGTTGCTAAGGGCCTCACTGCGGAGTCTGCCGCCGTCATGGTGACTGCAGGTGGCTTCGGACGTCTCGTCGTCGTACGCGTCTTCACTCAGTGTTGCTTTATTTATACAAGGACAAAGTAAGGCTTATCATCACCACAATGGTATCAACTTCTCCGATGACTACCTCACTCATTGTTGATCCCTGGTTGAACAGCGAGTGGCTACTAGCTCTCATCGTGGCTATACCTCGGGAATGAACGATGTTATGTTTGATAGTGAAACGGCCCCTGGGTTCGGACCAAATGACAGATGCCTGCGGATGGTTTGGCTCTCTCTCTGGAATCTTCAGGAGTTTTGCTGGTTTTGTTCCCGGTAAGACTAATAATTAAAAAAACCGTTTTCGCAACCGAGTACTTGTATCTACTTTTTATAATATTACAAGCCTATGTTATTCCATCATGACTGACTGGATCAAAAGTTTCAGAGTTAAAAGCTCTGCGAATATTTCTGAAGAAAAGCATTAACAGTTTTTTTTACAAAGCACACAGGCGTCGTGTCATTCACAAAACAATGATACTTTTACCAGATGACGGCCATCTTGGTTTCTTTGTTGCAAGCATTGTAACAGAGGCTGAGATGGAATGAAAAGGTCAACCCAGGCCCAGTGTTGTCTTGATGCAAATCACAAAATTCTCGGGAAAGATGCCAAATTGGACCACCATCTTACATTTGTGACCCAAAAACATAATCTTACCCAAAGTGGGTAAAATAAGATGCTATGGGTCCAATTGGGTCCAATTTCAAAGAGCTGCTCAAGCACAAAAGGTAGCTATGCAACAACATTATTCTTTAATACCAGGGTAAGGTTACCAGCTAAAAATACCATGTCGCATGTACCATCTGTTACTGGTACCCTGCTCAAATTTGCTTAGCTGAAATACTATGTTAAGCAATATTTTGACACTGGGCCCAGGGCCCAATTTCATAGAGCTGCTTAAGCACCGAAATTAGATAAGCACAATGAAAAAATATGCTTACCAGAAAAAGTTTGTTATTGGGGTGTCGTGGCCGAGCGGATAAGAGCATCAGACTCAAGTTCTGGTGGTTAAGTCATCGGGATGTGGGTTCGAATCCCGGTCGTGACACTTGTGTCCTTGAGCAAGACACTTAACCATAATTGCTTCTCTCCACCTAGGGGTAAAAATGGGTACCTGTGAGGGCAGAGATGGTTTATGTGAATGATTAGCTTGGAGCGCGGTAAACTCGCAGCACCGGCTGTATACTCCCAAGGGAGCTGAGATGGTTTAAGGAATGAAATATATGGCCCAGACTGAGTGACCAGGGGTAATAATGGCAGAAGCGCTTTGATACGGCATTCGGGCTGTGGTAAAGCGCTATATAGGAATCGATTATTTATTTATTAATTTGTTTCATCTTCATCTTATGAAGAAATCCTGCTCTTTAATCTACTCGTTTAGTGCTGAGGAGACCGTGTCCAATGGCTCTTTGAAGTCTATAGATCCAGAGGTTTAAAAAGTGGACTATCCATCATTTCAACAATACCTTCTAAAATTTGGAATCACAGTTTCAGACCTTTTCTGTCAGCAATGACTCTAACCACCTCACTCTCGACATTTGCGAAATCACAGCGGGCAGTCTCGATTTCAAGACTTCCCAGACTGGTGATGAGTTTGTATTTTCATCTATTCTATTGAAAAGGTTGCAGTGCCTCAGATAGAGGGCGCCATAACACGCCCGATTCCAGACAGCCACGGTAACTGTGAGATTTCTAGAGCTGGGCCCAATTTCATAGAGCTGCTTAAGCAGAAAATATCGCTTAACAATTTCCTGCTTAGCAGAAATGAGCAGGATGCCAGTCACAGATTGTACACATGACATAGTAGTTTGGCTGGTAACCTTATTATGGTAAGCAAAATTTGGTTGTGCTTGAAATTGGGCCCTGTTCGGAATACCTTGTCAAGTTATCCCATTTTCCCAAATGAAACTAAAACCATTGTATCGCTCTAATTTCAGGCTTGATTTACGATGAATTAGGGGTCTACGATGTTGCCTTTGTCACCATGGGGAATTTCTAGATTACACCTGTGGTACTTCTTCTTACGCAAACACTTATCTGCCGGGACTATTTACAAGGTAGGCCCACAGTAGCGTAATACGAGTTACAAAAACATCCACGTTTAAAGGTATTATACAAGATTGGTAGAGCTGACAAAAGAGACGCTGTGTTCATGTTTTTGTGTGATCAAGCAAGCTCATGAAATAACTAACATGTAAACATTTTGGTTTATCCGTTGTGTGACTCCGGATGAAATCGTGAAAAACCATGCCCAGTTTTCAGCATGTCGACACATTGGTCAAGTTAATTTTGGTTGCAATAAACCGAAATCAGGTGTTTTGCTGTCAGATACAGTTTCCGCGGATATGACTTCATTTCAGAGGGTCTTACATGTATTTCACAGGAGAAAAATTGTTCTAGTATGAATTCATAATCAGTAAGCTTTTAGACTAAAATTAAACAAGGATGTTCTTTTTATCCTTACCAACCCTTTATACGACCTTTAAAGGCGTGGCTCTACACATTCAGTCCAATGTTTTACATATTATACAGGTATCGATATTTTTTGTTCCAAAATTATTTGTTGATGAGGCATTGCCCTTGTTTTACTACAGACTAACAACACATGCCTTCCGATGTGTTGCAATGCGCTGGGCACGTCCAGTGACGGCTGTGTTTGCTAATAATTGCATGCATGGACACTAGCTTCACGGTGGCTGAGTTTAATGGTCTTTTGGTCCTGTTCATTTTTTTGTATCTAAATGTGACAACACTCATGGTGTCAATTTAACACACCCATTTTTTGCAGTACGTCAATGCCCATGGCTTCATATTAATAACGTGACTCAATAACGTGACTCAATATTAAGCATTTTACCTGGATCTTTTGGAAATAATATTTGCTGTTTTAAGCGTAAGGACACCAAGAGGCACAAAACAAACACATGGTGGACTTTGTATTCACACATTCACTTGAAAGTTGTTTTATTCTTAATATGACGTTTACAATTAACACGGTTGTTTTTATTCTTTAAAAATAAATATTCTTTAGAGGAAAATTAATTACACATATTTGTGGACACCTTATGTTATTCTGGGAAAGGGACAAGTTGGAACATCGGTCAAATCATAAATAATACATGCTTTACAACATACATTCTCAATACCTTGTACATGTACATGTATACGTTTTAATTCCTAACTCTGATGGACTTGTAGAGGACTTGAGGTTTAAACTTAATGAGTTAGTAGTTGGCTAAGAAAGAGCCGATGGTTAATAAAACCAAAAACACTATAGGTTCCCATGGAGTAATCGCTAATTGCTCTATATTGTGTTTCCTTAAGTGTCAAATTAATTCCACTTTGCTATAGCGTCGTTTGTTGCGGATATACAAACTGTCCAAGAACCATTTCCCTCTTTCACTCGGTCATCGCCTCACCACTTTCTCGTTTGCACTTGTTCACAGTGACCCTATTCTATCAACCCGAACTGGGTATTGATGTTATTGGTGTGGATTGATGTACGTTGTATCTATGGTCCCAATGATTTTCATCAAGCTGTTCGTAAGTGTGACGTAGTTCCACTTTGTGCCACGCCCACTTCACACAAACTGGCCCCAACGATGACGAGAAACCCCAAAGGAAATGCATGGAGCAATGGTTTCTTTAAATGAAATGCCTACAAACAAATTTTTTTTACTTGCCATTCAGTTTTGTTTTAGAGAGCCTTTAAAGTCTTGTCAGATTTATCAGTTTTTGCCATAAGAAATGCCTTTGAACAATGAAATCAGTAATTTTAATGTAAAAGTTGCATATAAACGTATTGGCATTGGGCAGAAGTAGCCAAACCTTGTACGTATGTGGATGCGCGCATGTGTGACGTACTGACTTACGAGGAGGATAAGCATTATTAGGTTTTCTGTTGTAACTGGTTACGCAACGCACTCCCGTGCCATATTTACCATAAATTACCAATGAATGGTTCGTCCATCTAAGTTTTGCTTCGGTAAGCATTTTGTCGAAGTACTCTGATATAAAACTGCTCTGCGGATGAGTCACTTATTGCTCTGGCATCTTGTTCAGCTTTTATCGCACATGGTTGTAATATAGGGAACTGTATGGACATTTGTTTGTTGTATTTGTTAACCTGTATGTAGGCTGTATAACTTTCACCATTAATACCTATTGAAGGACTTTTAGAGGCCGTGTTTGAATATTGTACAGGCAAACTCTTGGTGGCGCACTTTATTGTAATTGTCCGAATTAATGACTTCGGCTATGCTCAACCAGGGCATGGCCCTACGTGATAAAAGAACTAGCAAATCCCCGAAGAGCAAACACACCCAACTCAACTTCAATCGCTTTCTCACTCTCAAACAATCTCACAAAGTTAGGAGCTGGTGGCACTAAATACTCTTGTTCCCACAAGAGAGCGAACTACTGCAAGCCATTTCTGTCAGGTAGTGTACACCCCTATCCCAAAAGAGCAATGTTATAAAGCTACGGAAATCCAATTCAACAAGATGCAGTGTGTTTTAATGGTAAGTATTTGCATTACCATGTTCAAGTGTTGGATATCATTGGAAATCTGTTCTCTGACAACGGTCGTAGCTTACTGCCATTTCTGAAAAGAGTAATCTTAATGATTTAGCAGTAGCAGGTCATTATTATCAAGGAATTCCAAGCAACTGAGAACGTCATCTAGGGTGGCGAGTATGTTACATTGGATTGGGCGGAGTTGTTAGGAGTTATAACAGATTTCATGAACGCTATTGGTATCCTGGGAGAATTTGTATAACGGGTGGCTCCCACCGCTGTACCCCAGTTCCAAGATCCACTATTCGCAATATGCGAGAGGTGATCTTAATCACCGTTCACCTTTGTACAAAACTGCGACCCGGTCCCTTGCATAGCCACTCCCAAATTCTAATTAATAATAACCTCGTAAAGGTCCGTAACGTAGCTTAAAACAGCGTAGCGTAACAATAACTTAAAGTAAAGCAAAATCAAATAATGTAGTGTAGTGACTGTGAGGTACGCTAAGTGAAGCAACGTAAAGTAACGCAACGTAACGTAACGTAACACAAAGTAACGTAACGTAAAGTAACGTAAGGTAAGGTAACGTAAGGTAAAGTAACGTAAGGTAAAATAACGCAATACAGTGTATCGACTAGATATTTACAGTTAAGTTTAACTGATCAAAGCCAACATCATGAACGAATGCCACGATTGCTCTTAACCTTAAAGCAACTGTGACATGGTACTACGAAAACAAACACTGTTGCGTAAAATTCGTAAACATGATCTTGTTAAGCGGCATCAGTTTATTGGGCATAACACTGATAGTCAAGTATTAGCATTTCTTATCACTTTTACGAGAGAAAAACATCTGTATCGAGTTTGATGTCCCATGATTAACTAGTGGTTGTTTTCACTGCTTGCCAAAAGAAAATTGCGCGGCGAAAATTGGCCACTCAACAGTCCATGTTCGAAACGCCCATCACCAGCTTGATTAGTACTATACAAGAAACGGATTTAATTTTATAATTACATGTACTAATGCTTCACTTTATTCTGATTCATTTACACGAGGTGAAGATTTCCCTTGCATCTTGACGTGGTAGGTTCTGTTAGAAGAACAACTCAGGACGCGACCAGACTAGTACTTCATTGACGTCGACCGTCAAATGTAGATGTACCTGCACTTTCGATCAACAGCGCAATCTGTTCAAACTTAATATATGCAATTCTTGAAGGCGAACCCACAATCGAAGTTGTATTTTTCATTAAAATCACTTTCTATTAGGATGCATAAATTACATGGTTTTGGCTGTGAATGCCTAAATCACATAGTCCACTAAAGACTAATGTGTGCTTTTCTCTGCCATGTGTAGAGCAGACAAAACTACCTTGGGTCGTGCTTCAATGACCTTAATGATAGTTTTTATGTCACCGTGCCTAGAGTGTTAGGGTTTAAATGCCTGAAATGTGTAAGTGAAACAACCCAATCGTAAAGGTTATTATCTGTTGTGGAAAAACAGTTCCGTTTAGGAGTACCCAGTCTGTCATAATCCATGGGCACTTCACGTACTACTATATTGAACGATGGCCAATGATGTCATCAAGTTAAGCCAGTTCATCTGTGAAACACCAGTTCCTCTGAACTAAGATAGGTGTTAACCTAAGAGTCATCTCGTTTGTCTTCAAATCCACTGTGACTCGGATCACTCTTTTTGTCAAACCCACTGCCGAGGTTGATGAGCCGGCCCGAGTCTGAAAACGTAGAGCGCTCTCTCTTTTCTACGTTCCCTTGCCAAGTGTCGGCACCATCGTCGCTTCGTTTATGGAATCCGCTCCCTAAATTGGTTAACCCATTCGAGCCTGAAAACGAAGAGCGCCCTCTCTTTTCTTCCTTCCCTTGCCAAGCGTCGGCACCATCGTCGCTTCGTTTATGGAATCCGCTCCCTAAATTGGTTAACCCATTCGAGCCTGAAAACGAAGAGCGCCCTCTCTTTTCTTCCTTCCCTTGCCAAGCGTCGGCACCATCGTCGCTTCGTTTATGGAATCCGCTCCCTAAATTGGTTAACCCATTCGAGCCTGAAAACGAAGAGCGCCCTCTCTTTTCTTCATTCTCTTGCCAAGCGTCGGCATCATCGTCGCCTCGTTTATGGAATCCGCTCCCTAAATTGGTTAACCCATTCGAGCCTGAAAACGAAGAGCGCCCTCTCTTTTCTTCGTTCTCTTGCCAAGCGTCGGCACCATCGTCGCTTCGTTTATGGAATCCGCTCCCTAAATTGGTTAACCCATATGAGCCTGAAAACGAAGAGCGCCCTCTCTTTTCTTCGTTCTCTTGCCAAGCGTCGGCACCATCGTCGCTTCGTTTGACGAACCCGCTATCTACATGGGTCAACACATTCGACCCTGATAATGTAGTACGCCCTCTCTTGACTTCATTCCCTTGCCATGCTCCTGCACCATCGTCGCTTCGTTTGTTGAACCCGCTCCCTAAATGGGTCAACCCACTCGACCCAGATAACGAAGTACGCCCTCTCTTGACTTCGTTTTCCTCCCATGCGTCTCCGTAGCTTCTCTTATTGAAGCCACTGCCGAGGTTTGTCAGCCCCCTCGAGCCTGAAAAAGCAGAGCGCCCTCTTTTGTCTTCATTTGCATACCAATCTTCTGCGAAATCGCCTCTCTTATGGAAGCCACTTCCAAGATGCGTCAGCCCGATCGAACCAGCAAAAGAAGAGCGTCCCCTTTTGACGGCGTCTTCTCTCTTATTGAAGCCACTCCCTAAATAGGTCAAACCTTTTGAGCCGCCAAATGCCGTGCGACCTCTCTTATTTATGTTTTCATCCCACAGGTCTGCGTCTCCGTCTCTCTTCATGAAGCCACTTCCGAGATTAGTTAGTCGGCTAGAGCCTGAAAAAGAGGAACGTCCGCGTTTGACATCAGCTTCATCCACAAAATCACCGAATGCATCTTCACTCTTCTTGTTGAAATTGTTCTGAATGTTGGAGTCTGTGAGATCCGGTTCCGTCCGTTTCGAGTTAAAACCACTGCTTAGTCGTGATAGTTGTGAGGACCCGAACATGCTGCTTCGCCCCCTCTTAGAGTTGAGACTCGCCAAGCTATCGTGAAACGGATCGCGCCCTCCGGCGGCAAGCTCCTTTGCCACCTCGTCTTCAAGCTCCCGAAGAAGTTCTTCGACAACCTCATCCCTCAGATCTTCCAGCAGTATCTCATTTGTTTCAATCTGTTTGGTGTCCGGACCGAGGGGCTGTAAACACAGAAAGAAGAGGAAAGAACGGAAATGAAAATGAGTTGGGGAATTTCTTCTATTCTGTCATCTTGTATCCCCCTCAAGACTACAGTTTTTAGTTGAAGAGAAAATTTCCATGGAATCTGTATTGGATAGCCTCCATTTCCCCCGTGAAAGTTAAAAAGGGGCCAAGCTGTTTGACCACCGGACTCGAGCTCTTGTGTTTCTGATCAGCAGAGTGTGGTTTCGAGTCCCGGTCGAGCCACTTGGGTCCTTGAGCAAGAGACTTTACCACAATTGCTTTGTCCTCCGGATGGGACATTAAACCGTATGTCCCGTGTACTAGGATTGGTAGTGCACATACAAGAACCCCGAACACTTATCGTGGAAGAGTTCCCGCCCCAGTGTTTCTGGTTCACTGAACACCCTTGTTTACAAGTTTCCCCAGGACTGCAAGTGCAAGTTCACTTATGAAGCATTTTTGGTTTTCATTACCAGAAATATAATAACAATAAAGACAAATCTGCGAGCGACGAGTATTTTATAGATTTTAGACAATCATAAATAAATTAATGACATCTAGTAAAAGTCTAAAATATAAATATACGGTGAAGCTGAGCCTGTGTCGTCAAAGCTATGAATATTGTATGAAAATTTCACAAGTGCCTCTGCTATCCAAAACCGACAGGTGGCAAATGACTATCGTCTAGTTGCAATAATTATGACGAGCTCGATCCTGTAAGGCAGTGGTACTAACGTATAGCAAGACCACTCATTTTTCAACATTTTTGCGTATGGTTGTTTGCGTATCTGACTACGTGGGTAAAGCACACCACACCATAAGCCAGGTGCTCGTCGAATAGCTCGCGGTACTTCATTCTGCCATCAGAGCACAGTTTTATGCTCTTATGAGAATGTCAAGTTTTTTTTAAGGGTTTGCAGATTAGGCGAAACGACCATATGGCTGCATGTAATTTCCCGCCAAAAACAACCGCCAGTTTAATCAAATAATGACAGGTAATCGCTTCTCAATTGCTGAACTCTGAAAATGCAACAAATAAACCCGCATTACAATGCCCTTCAAAAGAAACTCATGAGGAATTGCCCCCCCCCCCCCAAAAAAAATACAAATAAATACAAATCATTCGCGACAGCAGTGTCCTGGTATTGTTTAGTTAAACCAACATGTGTGTGACGTTGCTCGTGACGTAACTAATGTCATAGGCGCGTTTTCGATATGATCGGGTTTTTGTAACGGCAGGTCGATTGCCAAAGTAGCGAGTAGTTTCGATTTCAAAAAGGAATGTTTGTACGTTGTCAACACTAATCGTGTCAGAGTAATTGCTATACTCATATGGAATAATATTAATATAAAACCCCCAAACAACAAGAACAAGAACGACAACGACAACAACAACGACAACGACGGTGACAGCGATAGCAGCGACAGCAACGACAGCAACGACAACAACAGCATAATCAGCAGCAGCAGCATGCAACAGCAGCAACAACAGCAACAACAGCAAATGAAACAACAACAACAACAACAACAACAACAACAACAACAACAACAACAACAACAACAACAACAACAACAACAACAACAACAACAACAACAACAACAACAACAACAACAACAACAACAACAACAACAACAACAACAACAACAACAACAACAACAACAACAACAACAACAACAACAACAACAACAACAACAACAACAACAACAACAACAACAACAACAGCAGCAACAACAACAACAACAACAACACGTACAGACACACACACACACACACACACACAGAAACAACGATAGGTGCCGACTTTTTCTCCTGACTGGTTTATAATTGATGCTAAAATGACAGTTGTAATATCCCCAGCAAAAAGTCATCATTTAAAAGCTAATGCTGATTAGAACACAATTATTGTAATGACTAAATCAAAGTAATAGAGAATTAAAAACGTGGATAAAAAGTAGTTAGCGATTCATAACGCAAGCTGAGGTGGCTAGGGACACCCATTCGCTTCCCTATGCAGCCTTTTACTCTTGACAAAGCTGATAATCCGAGATGTTAGTTGAGTTTACAGTATAAACACTCAACGAGAGAAATCGTGGCATTCGGTGGAGTTGTATTTGCCCAAACAATTTTTCGGTAACGTTCCCCACACTCTCCGCGAGCGCAGACACGCACTTCTGCCGCGCGGGAAGCATTTTCAGTGTGTGCGGTCCGTGGGCCATGCCTACACATCGACCCATTTTGCACTCACAAAGTAGAGAGGGGACTTCGATCGCTATCGTCGGCCGGACTGCATTTAACGGACCACGGTTTTTGTTACGTGTTTTGCATTGGCTGACCGCACCACTAGAGGACGGTTCTTCTCATTAAGGACTGGTTGGTGTCCCCGCGGAAATCAGGCCGTTGGTCAAACTGATAAATAACGAGCTATGTATGCTTAGAGGTAACATTCCCAGGAGACACGGCTATGTCGTTATTGCGTGGAAAGTTAAGTGCTTCATTGCCCGGTAAACAATACTAAATTCTCCACTCCAGAATATCGAAAAAGTTGCTATTTACGTCTGGGGAACAAATCGAGGGGGCGAAAAATGCTATGCTATGCGAACGGCTTGAAGACAGTTTAATTTTATTTACTTTAAGTATGACTTTGCAGATGGCTTGACTGGTCCCCTGTCTTTATCCGCAAGGATAAAGACAGGTACTGGTCTTAAGGCCCAATGATTTCATTGGATACATCACGTAGCGTTGTTTTGTTCTGCGAGTGTCCGTGTGAAATGAATGCTAGGTCAAAGGTATGTTTGCCAACATCCGGTCTGGCTGGTATCTGGCGTTATTCACGAGCATCGAAGTGTGACGTCAGATGTTCGGGCTAGCAGATGGCAAGCTTTAACAACTCCAATCTAAAGCAAATGCCACCGAAGAGGGCCTTCCCGCAAGGGTTGTTGCCATTTTGTGACCATAAAAACAGCGCAAGACGGAAAGACAGGGGACCAGTCCAAATGTGCATAAAATGGCAACTACTCTCGCGGCATCACAGTTTAAAATCATATCATGTTGTCGCCATCTTGGTCGTATTCTCTGTGTTTATTAGCGATATACTGACTAATGATTCTCATCCTATCAAAACAGCGACAGACTATTAACGTCATTTCAGTATTGGTTTAGTTACATTGATTCAACCGGACGAAAAACAAGATGGCCGAACCATGTAAAACACCCAAATAAACACTGTAGTATGGCCAGTTGAAAGGGTTAGCTTGACGATACCGCAAACAAATGGGATTACCAACGCGGTAAACAGCCTGCACTTGACTAAAGACCGATCGCTACATGGACATTTGTTACCTGTCAAACGTTTGGAGTGGTATAAAAATTGTTAGGACGCAAACTATTTGGTTTATGTTATGTTTTGCAAAAAGGGTTAGGAGTTGTGAATTGGTGAGTCTTCAAATGCCATTGTCTCGACTCTGACACTTCCTTACACGTTTTTTTCAGACGGGAGAATTCGGGAGAAGATGGGAGAATTCTCTGGAGAGGTGGAACTTGTAGAAACTTTATAAATATATAATCAGCCACCGTCCAAATTGAAACTAATGAATCTGTGAAGATATAATCCTGTCATTAAGCTTTTTTATTTAATTTTTTTATTTTGTTTATAAAGAAATAAGTAAGCGTCGTAGCCGTTCTTTGAATTATTCAGCCTTCCGTTCATCCAAGTAATTTATTGATGGACATTTTGTCAAGAGGAAATTTAAAAAACCATCAATCAAGGACAGCAAATCGGCTTGGGGCTGGGGACCATGCTCTGATGCAATTTCACAATTCTCCCTCTATTTATTTATTGATATACACGTGTTTTTATTTATATATTTATGTATATAAATTTATCCATCAGTTCTGCCAAAACGAGTGTCCACCACTTTGGGCTCTTCGCAAAATATCTTGACCGCATTTAAGATTCGCATTGTTAACATTTACGCGCTCATTAAGCAGTCATTGTTCTTCTGATGCGCCGCTTGTAGTGTACCCTTTTTTAAAGGACAAACTAGCTTCATTGAGGCATCGGAATTTTTACGTGGTAGTTGTAATTACATGCTGTGAACAACTCATGGGGGTCCCGCTCTTTTCAGGTAGCTTCAGGGAAGGTCCAGGATGGTTTACCACATTCCATCAGAGCCGTCCAGACAGCAGACATTTCCAAAACTGCCTTGAAAACACATCTTCTTTTTTTTAGGAACATTTTTACCAATTCCATGGAGATTGAGATTACTGGTCATTCTGCTGCTGTTTTTATATTATGCAGCATCCCCTTTTAACCCTTTTTTTTTTTTTTTTTTTTTTTTTTTTTAAATATTGTGCACCACTGGACTGGAAGACATTCACAGAGGAGCTTTATTATTGGAGCAAGCGCCATGAGTACTTTCGTGGATACCAGTGATATAGAAGACGTCTGAGTAAGGATTGCACAGACCGCACTGTATCAGGCTGTAACAACAACAACACCACCACCACCACCACCACCACCACCAGCGCTTATTTAACTAGAATGAAATGACAATGGCGTTTCAGAAAAAAGGAACAAACGTTCGTGTTGTACCTCGCAAAGCGGTCAATGGAAACAATCTTATAAGCATTTAAATAATCACAGAAAGCCGCGAGTTCTAATATTTGTCTTTGCGGGGGAGGTCCGCATGCATCGGGTGCCTTCTGTGGCTCAATAAATAACAACTAGCAAATAGCGCCTTGGAATCACAACAAAGAAAATACAGTGGTGTTTTTCTCCCGTACACTTAAATAGCTATTTTCAATATGGGTGTCCATATTCATATGATCCGGTATAGTATATGAATATTGACAAGCCGCATTGGCGCCGTGATACCAAGGCAAACCAAGAACCCCCTTTGTCAACAATTTCCCCCAACTTCCTGGTGTCATCTTCACTTGGCACCGTAATTTGACAAGCATTATGTTTTCACGATCGATAACCACGAAAGGTATCCTTGGAAACTATTCCACACAGCCTAATTTTGCAGTTTTTTTTATTATTTCTTCGGCTCCAATTAGTCCGTTGTGGTGGAAGCGTTGCTTTTGCTATAACGTTTACCAAATAATATATTGTTGAAGTCTTTGAAGAAGATGTTGTTGTTTGGTTGTTTTGTTTTTCGGAAAGTGTTTGTGCTGGTTTTCCCCCGAGCCTTGACGTGGTATAACTGAGTGTACGCCATGAATAATAATTAAGAAGTAAGACGAGTCTGGCAATCTGTCTAGCTGTCACTAAGTGTCATACTTAGAGGTTGGCTTGCGCGTTTTTGTCAAGCAGAACGCAACTGTCAAAATCGGCATCTCCCCCCACCCCAATAAAGAAGAGGAAATACTCGACTACATACTTTAGATGCAATTCCCCGTAAAACCACTTTTGTGACAATTTGTGCACACTGTTGCTTTACAGTAATACCAGATATGTATAATGTAAGTATATTCATTGCAGTCACCACTCTGTCATCTTGGAGGTATGCCACGATCAAACAATGGTAACGCGCATCTTTATACGCGCGGCGCATAGTATAATGAGCAATAAGCAACCTAGACTGGTCCCCTGTCTTTATCCGCAAGGATGCTGAGCCTCAAAGTGTGACGTCAGAAGTTTGGGCCGTGAGTAATATTTTTTTGACCTCCAGCCGAGGGCGCCCTACTCAAATGACGTCATATGCATAAAGTCTACATTGACCGATAAAGTATAAGCGAGGCTAAAATATTATAGTGATCAAACGGGCTAACTTGTCATTACTGAGTATCGGGAAGTTCGTTAACTGTTTCCCGCAATATTGCCTTGAGAATTGGCTTGCCAGCTTCCAAGAAGTACCCCAGCCTGTAACTAATCTCACCAGTTCGCCCCCAAACCATTTTGACTAATTTCTTCATCACTCTCGGCCCCCTGAATATTTGAAGGTGAGCTGTTTGAATTGTTTATGTCCGCCGGAACGTCAAGATCAAAACGGTAAAAAAAAACCAACATGTTCTTGACAAACGAAAATACTAAACTCCAGTACCTGGCGAACCCCCGGGGTGTATATTATGAAGGGAAACTACATTCATATTCACTGACCATGACTAAAGACATCGCTGAAATGCAAATCTCGCGTTCATTTGGGAATCATTTGGGCTGCAAACGCATCATCTCCCACTGGATTCCGTTTGCTATTATTCATGCCGTTTGGAGAGCACCGGGCCCACTTAAGACTGGCACTCGTTAGCGACCCCTCCGGCTGGGGAGTTTACGGCAACGGTAAAAGGTGAATAAGGGAGTCCAAATTTAAAAAAAAAAGAGAAGAAACAAAAACGCACACCACTCATTCCCAATAGGAAAGGTTAATATTCTACTGGGCGCTATACTTCACTTCCAAAGTGACCATGTCCTTGATACGAGGTGTGCAATTAGAATGGTGAAAATATTAGTTTTCTGGTCGCAGTGGCGAGCCGCAAAAAACGTTCTATTTAGCCGGGGTGCGTCTTTGAAATTTGAACTTAAATTCTCCTGAAGACGAGCAGGGTACACTGCACGAAACGTCGAGACCATACCAAGGGATCTTTTTTGAGCCAACACTCCACCCAAAAGAGATTCACACATGCTTATTTGATCCGCAGGTTTAAAAATAATAGTTATTTCTTATCATTTACAGTTCGTAAAGCTAGAGACCAAATCAATCTTAGAAGAGCCAGCACTCTTCCCAAAAGAGATTCTCGTATGGTTGTACCAGAAGGTTTGTTGATAATAGCAACTTCTTTTAAATAATTTTTTTTTTCAATCGGAGCTCAGAGGAAAGTGTAGCACCTAATAACTGGATCAGTTAATACAGACTGCGACCGCAAAATCGTACCAGGACCGTGTGATCTCACCATGGGTGAAACTTTCATCCCTTTGTGTTTCATAAACTGTGGTCAGAATTGCTTTAAAAGCATAAAACGTATTTACAAGAATTGTGTTGAGACCAACTCAGATAGTCTCTGCAGAAGCTCACACATTACCAGCCTATGCTATGGATATGGGTGAACAGCCGTCGATTTCACCAAACTCTTCCTAACTTAGGATTAATCTTAGGACTTAGGACGAGTCCCAGCCTTGCATTGTAACATGTAAACCTTGAGATTAATCCTAAGTTAGGACTAGTTACTCGTCCTAACTCGAGATAGGATTAATCCTAGCGTTTCGTGAAATCGGCTGCTGCCTCATCAACCGGCCGTCGTGTTCCCCTATTGTCAGTTCGTCAGATGCACGGGACTATTTTGTGACTAAAATGGGCAGTCTTTTTCGCCGGACGCCCCGATTTCATTACTGGCACATGGGAGAGATTTTTTGTTAAAGGCTAAGCACAAAGCCAGTCCTCTCCTCTAACTCATCATCGCGGTCTCCAATAATTGTTACTTTCAAATGCAGATGTTTAGGTCCAGCTCTGTACAAACCATGTGAAGCAACAATGTTTTAAAATGCAAATGCTTCGTGGTTGACCAGCTGATGTAGAAACGGTTCCAGGTGATGTCAAGACAGAAGACGGTTTCGACTGACACACGGTGACTTAAACACAAAACATAATAAAACACAAACGTCAGTTCGAGCGCGGTTGGATCTCGTCCCACACATTACCACCACCCCACCCCGTCCCCCGACGAAACGTCAATAACAACGCCCGAGGCAATTAGACCACGGGTGACGTTTCCGCGTACGACAGGTGCCAAATTGAATCAATACAAGTGTATTGATGTTACTTTAGGTTTGGAAGTCAGCTCACTCAATTGAGTTACACCAACCTTTTTTGAAACGCCCAAACACTTCCCCAAATTGCCCCCACGTCTGAATTATACATTAACGCAGGGACATCTTCTCGTCAATAGTTTGTAATGGGGGAGAGAGTGTTTTCCTGTTTCTAATGCTTTTGGTTGACGTTTAGTTATAAGTTTGTCTAGACTGCAATTTAAGACGTTGCAAGTTGCACGTAAATTGCGCATGCATTGGTAGAACTTTCAACGAGGTAAATCTAGTATTCACGTCTTGCAATTTCCGTCACGATGAAACTTTAGAACATATGGAGGTTTTATGATACATGGTGATGGTCACGTTTGCTTTTTATATCAAAAAGGTGTCCGTCTCAAACCGTAGATTAAATAAAATTTGTAGATTGACAGTTTAAATCCCCCTTGCAAAAGTATCATAATTTGTAATGACGAGTTGGCTCTATTGCAAAGCAAGCAACGTGTCTGTGATGAACAATCATTAGCATACACAGAGCTCAATCTGCACGCGTCCATTACACATAAACCATTACAGTCAATACTACCGCCCTTGGGTGTGTTTGGTAAGTCAATTCACTCTTAAAAAGAAGTGTAAAATGCTGCTGTGTAAAACTGCTGGCTACAAATGTTGTGTAACGTTTGATAAATTTTGGGTAAAACGAAAATCTTTGTTGTACCCCTCACTTGTGTAAAATAAAATACACAAGGAAAAGGTAATATACAGTACCCAAGTTGGGTAGGAAATTAAATTGCACAACACAGAGGTTCAAATCACTCATGAAGTGGGTAATACAACAGTGTTTAACCTCAAGCAGTGTAACTTTTGCACAACAAATGGGTAAGAAGTAACTGTAAATGGGGTAAACTGCTCCTCGGGGAAAACATTTTACCCATAATGCAACGTGTACCATACATTTGGACTAGGCAAGTCTCAGGCACATATCACAATCAACGAACGATGGGGTGGACGTCATTCTAATGTTGCTTGTCGTTGATGTCTGATGTTCATGGAACCAAAGTTGCCAAGAGGGATTTTGGTGGAATTTTGAAGGTGCTTAAATTGTCTTGGTTTATAAACCATGTTTTATGATGCCTCAATTTTCACGGTTTATAAACCATGGTTTGTAAACCATGATGCTATAATGTTCATGGTTTATAAACCATGTTTTGAAGGTGCTTAAATTTTAATGGTTTGTAAACCATGTTTTGAAGGTGCTTAAAATTTCATGGTTTAGCCTATAAACCATGTTTGGAAAGTGTTTCCATGGTTTACAAATCATGGTTTATAAACCATGTTCTATGATGAATTCAATTTCATGGTTTATAAACCACAAACAAATGGCAGCAATTTCTATGGTTTACATCGAATTGTTACAAACCATGGTAAAAACATGTCCAAAAAACGCCAAACATTGACAAACGGCGCCCCATTGTTGAAGGGGGTAAGGCATTATCTACACAGGAAAGCCTTGGATTGCTACCCTCCTTGACTTTGCCACACGAAGATTTCGTCACGAGCAGTCTGAACCGTCAATAACAGGTCTGGCAAAACCAACAGGCTCTTTTCAGAACCAACACTGCTTCCAAGAAGAGATTGTGCACTTTCTGCTCGCAAGAGTTTTGTTAATGTTCGTTTTCACCAACAAAACCCCATTTTTCGGTCACCTTTACCCCCAAGTGTATCTGGCTGTATCATAGTTTTATCAGAAATTGTACGGTACAGTTCAATTCTGTTCACACAAAAGTGTTTCAGTTGAACAAAAATACACCAAGCGATGTGAATTGGTAACGTTAGTGTTTCTTTGCTGACCTCCCCCTCCCCAATCCTTTTAATAAATGGTGTTTAAAGCTTTGCATGGTGTGAAAAATAAGAAGTAACTGTAAATACTAAATAGTAAAATTGCTGGTGCAACCATGTATAAAATCCCTCTTTGAAGACGAGGAGAGTATACTGTTCGAAACGTCGAGACCACACCGGCTCTTTTCAGAGCCAACACTCCCTCAAAAGAGATTGTATGCATGGTTGTACCCGCAAGTTTACTATTTAGTATTTATAGTTACTTCTTAGTTCCTTTTCATGTTGTTGAATCAGTGTTAAAAGTACTGGGTAATTATTTACTGGGTAGATTCCTTTTTGCATTTGTTGGTCCTTTGTTTACCCAGTTATTTGGCACATTTTGCAGTTTGGATTGAGCCATTTTCAAGATGAGACAGACGCTTGCCTTTAGAAATTTACTAGTGTAGCTAAGTTAGACTGTATGGGTGGTTTTATTTACGATGCAATAGATATTAAATAACTTGAGTATTGACAGGCATTGCCTGTGTCCACCTTGACTTTGGAGCTATATTATCACTGTCAGTCACTATTCAGTATCACAAAGGCCTGTCTGGATTGACGTTATTTTATTGGGCCTGCAAAAGTAGAATTTAAACATAGCTGGGTTTGTTTTTCTTATTTTAAGAAAGCTTTTATTTTTACACACAGCATTAATTGTGCATTTTAGAAGCAATTAAAAATCACATTCAATGTCATCACAAAAGTTGGATAGTAACACTCATTCTGTGTCTCTAGAAAAAGACAAGTGAGAGAGTGTTTCCCTCAAACTTGGTTAACTTCTTTTATCAGTTTTTCTCAGAAGTTGGCTAAAGTTACTTCAAATAGTTGTGTAAATTTTGTATTTTTTCAAAAAGTTTGTAAAAATTGCCTTTTTTTAGCCTTAAGTTGGTTGATGGAGAAAATGGAGAAAATGTCTTCAATTACATGGGTAAGTCTAGTGTGGCACATGGTAGGCAAAATACAGCCCCGGTTGGCCAATATGCCTGCCTCCTCTTGGCCTGATTATTTCTTTACCAGTTGATTATTTTAGTGTCTAGACTCCGAAGTTTAATGTAATGCATAAATTGTATCAGAATAAAGAATTTCAAGCAGTCATGCGACAATTCATGGCTGTTAACTTTCATTACACATTTTGTCAATGTATCTGTGAAACTTTCAAATGTAACATTTATTTTTACTGGTTAAATGTACACAATAGTGTCTAGACTACGAAGTTTAGTAGTGCATAAATTGTATCAGAATAAAGAATTTCAAGCAGCCATGCGACAATTCATGGCTGTTAACTTTCATTACACATTTTGTCAATGTATCTGTGAAACTTTCAAATGTAACATTTATTTTTACTGGTTAAATGTACACAATAGTGTCTAGACTACGAAGTTTAGTAGTGCATAAATTGTATCAGAATAAAGAATTTCAAGCAGCCATGCGACAATTCATGGCTGTTAACTTTCATTACACATTTTGTCAATGTATCTGTGAAACTTTCAAATGTAACATTTATTTTTACTGGTTAAATGTACACAATAGTGTCTAGACTACGAAGTTTAGTAGTGCATAAATTGTATCAGAATAAAGAATTTCAAGCAGCCATGCGACAATTCATGGCTGTTAACTTTCATTACACATTTTGTCAATGTAACTGTGAAACTTTCAAATGTACAAATTTATGAACTGGTTTAATACTTTGGTGTCTATCACTTTTTAGAGACATGGGTCGTTTTGTCCCCCACTAACAACTTGCTCAGAAACCACAATTTGCTCCGTAATGTTTCAAAGACACATTCAAACATTTCAATGACACTTTCAAAGTACTTTCGGGTACTACTATTAAATGTGTTTTGGCCCTAAAGTTTCCAACTGTTGAGTAAATGTATGGGTCGTGATGCCCAAGTGTTGGTGACATGCAATCAGATTTCCAACATTTGGTCAAAATGTTCTGTCCAATGTTTGGGTAATTTTTTTCGCCAACTGCTGGTTATTTGTTATGATCTAGTAGATGGGCAATGTAAAGAACCCAAATGGTTTTTTTATACTTTTTGTTATGGTCCAACTGTTGTGTAAAATGTTTACTTAATAGTTGGGGATGGGGATTACCCAACGAACGTTGGGTAGAAATTGCCCAATAGATGTACATGTTGACTATCGTACCAACGTTGGGCAAAAAGTTGGGAAATTTTTGCCCATTTTTGTTTACAGTGTGAATAAAAGTGTTTTAACTTAATTAATATACTCTTAGTTTGTATTTAACCCCCCCCCCAAAAAAAACAACAAAAACCAACAGCCCTTCAAAAGGAACACAGTCAGCTAAATATTAATAGTTTGTGCACAACAACTGATTTAAAAGCAATACAAGTGATGAGTAAATTAACTACACAACAGTGCTGGGTAAAGTAATATAACCCAATTATTGGGTAAGAAAATAACACAACATCTGGGTCAAATGAGGGTTGGGTAAAGTTTACCTTATTTTGGAGTAAAAAGGGAACATGGTCGTCACATGGGTAAACTTCTTACCCAATAGTGCTGTGCTTAAGATGTTGCACATGTTGGTATTAACAATTACACAGTAATGGGTACTTTTTTACACTTTGGATGGTGTGCAAGATTTTTACACAAATGAACGACCATGTTCCCTTTTTAATACCAAAAAGGTAAGAATGTTACCCAATGTTGAGCAATTATTTTTTAGAGTGTTAAGGCTGTTGATTTACGTTCCAATACAAACAGGTTACCAATCACATTAGTGAGAATGATGTATCTCGAACATCGCCAGCGTCACTCGCAGATTGGTTCTAACGCCTGTAGGATTTTTTTCACTGATCATTTTTTTTGTTCTGTAGGATTTACGCCCCCCAAAATGTGAAACAAAATTAGAGTACCGTTGTATTTACTGTCATATACTGTGTACTGCTTAGACTTAATGTTTCATTAAGAAACTCCTTTTAAATTTCATTGTAAACGATGACACGAGGGAATGTGGGTATAGCGTAAACGGCCTACACAGTGAACCGATGTGATATAGCAGATGACGCAAGCTCTTGAACTATCGGTAATAGCACGTGGAACTGATGCGCTTGCGTATGTTACGAGTTGTAAAAGTATTGGTGTGACATTGTCAGCACACGATCAATGGATTAACAAACTTCATAATCTTTACGCCGACAGTGTGCAATGAAGACAGGGTCCTAAGCATACAAGTTTTGCGTGACCCACCGCAGCTTCACGAACTGATGACGACACAATTTAAATGGACCGTGTAGAAAAAACCCCATATCTCATTGACGTTTACCAGCCTTTCCAGACTTCAGTTTGAACTACTCTTGACTTCAGAAAGTCTCGACCTGTATAAGACGGTCGAAAGAAACTTGCTGGAATCGAAAGTTGCTCTTTAGAAGCTGAAAGAGGCAAGTGCATCAAAGTCTTGACTCAGTTTCTAAAGCCGAGAGTCGCTACTTCACCCTCGTGCAGGAGCTCGGCAAAAAAAAGAAGAAACAAAAATGGGGTCGACAGATGGACTGGCGAGCGAAATCTACGCGGCGAACGAGACATAAAGTCATAGCTACAATAGAGACCCGCGGCAGGGAGCGGGAGTACAAATGCTGGGTTAATGGAAACGGACTTTCTTAATGGGAAGCGAAATGAAGGGATCTCTGTTAAAAATGCAAGGAACTATTGGCGTTTAACGAGTAAAGAAGCTTTTTTTTTTTAACCCATCTCCGAGTCTCTGGTTTCTGCTCCTGGGTGTATACAGTTGATGCAGAAAAGCTTAAAAGGTCCTGGCGTTAACACTTAAGAAATCGTGTACTTGCCCCCTGGACGGGAAGCGCAATTGCTTTTTGGAGCAATTTATACCGAAAGACTTATTTTTAGGAGCATTTACTGGACAGACTATCGACACTTACTACACGTATACACCATTCTGCATCTGTTAAATCACCGCTGAGGTGATCACGCTCTCGATTTGTTGTTTCTATTAACGTGTCTTTGTCTGGACAGAGCTGTGCTTTGCGAGGTCTCGAGTGGAGTTCCTTACGTGTGGAAATGATGTATATTTATTTATTTATTTGATTGTTTTATTTGTGGGAGGTACATCCTTGATGAGAAAGAGAACCATTGTATCGTCGGGGAACTGTGGCTTTTTTTAAGGACTAAACTGACTTTTATTAATACTTTTGTCAGGGGACTAGTTTGCGGGTATTTCATCGTAATGCGTTATAAATTTTTTTTTTAAAACAACGTATACGATATTATACGCTGTTTAAAAATTCTGATAACTTGTATTAGGCCTCTAATGACGGATCATATATTTTTTCTTTACCCATCACAGCTTGCCTTGAACCTTTATTATTAACAGCAAATTGGTCAATTAAGGCGGTGGGTAGTATTGCATAGCCTGGTTATTTATTATTCAGGATCGAGTTTGAAATAAAAAGTCTTCAAATACATAACCCGTGTAATATTAAATCTACCGGTAATAGACGGCGAGCTGCAGTCATTTCATGCAATATTTAAGATACTTATTACCTCGAAAAATTAAGCCATTTACTGGAAAAGTCGAGGTAATTTTGACAATCTTTTTTTATTATTTTTTTTTAGTGTTTACGCATAAATGTAATTGTAAATTTAATTATTCATTTATAAGCACAACAATATTCCCCTGTGGGCTGAAATCATACATGGGGTATTTCTACAGGGAATAAAGATGAACAATATTATAAGATTGTATGACATGTGATTTTAACGATCGACAATATCAGTTTTTAAGCTGAAAGCTGACTTTGTTTTTAAAACTTTGTTGCCAGATCCCAAAGTCCTCAATTCATCTGAAATTAAACACTTCAATGTGCAATAAAATATCCCGATTGAAACATAAATCGCACACCACCATGCCAAAATAGTATTATAAGAGTATTACAATAATCTATAAAAAAAAGTGCGAATGTATCATAAATATGACCCATCTATAGGTCAACCCAGAAACTGGCCATTTGAGTTTATCTCGGATTCTGAATCAGTTTGACTGACCCCTTTGGGTGGTCATTTGTGAAACCACAAGAAGTGTTGTGAATTGGTCAGCGGATTTCAGTCACAGACTTGAAACATCTCTTGGTTCACACCTTCAGGTCAGCGAACAGCCGGGGTACCAGTTTACAGGAGTCTTACATGAAATAAAACATTTCTCTATGTGACGTCAGTCGAACGGTTCGCAATTGGCGAAACAAGTCCCAAGAATGACGGCGACGGCTGTAGCACGCCCTTGTCCAAGTGTCAATTTCGTCAACATGTTCATTAGACATGCTACATTGCGTTGGAATTTCTGACAACACAGACAATTAGCGACGTGCATAAATTATAAGGAAACATAGTCTTAAATCTGTAATGCTAGCATTTTTACACCAGTATACGGTCTCTTACACCATCTTGGTTATAGACGCTCTAGATGCTAGAGCAATGTCTTACCGGTTCGATCAGCGATTTTTAAAGTTTTTATTTATTTCGGTTTAAAAACACAAAACATGGTCGGTAGTATCACAAAGTAATACCAAGAATGACATGCTTACAAAATCAAACATTAAGTATTGCAAAGACAATCAAAAACAAAAACCTAGGCTAGCCAGATAAAATAAATAACCCCAAACAAGTATGATAAAAATAAAATTAGCAATGAAAAAAATTTGCCCGATGATGAGAGGCCAGTTCTGGCCATGCCCTCAATTTCACAGAGCTGCTTAAAAGCACAAAAAGAAGCCAAGCACAACAAAAGTTATGCTTACCAGATTAAGGCTATCCAGCCAAAACACACGTCACGTGTACCGCATACTGTGGCTGGTATCCTGCTAATTTTTGCTAAGCAGGTAACTCTTTAAGCAGTACTGTCTACTTTAGCAGCTCTTTCAAATTGGGCCCTGGATTTTGGCGACTGTGTGTTGATTGTTATCGCATGACTCGAGAAGTATCAAGAATACCGAGTCATTTTTATCAGACGCCGATCAAACACTGAAGTTATAATCCTTTGTACTCCTAGTGCTGTTAGTACACAACGTTATTAATATAATATTAATTGTAAACGCGTACGGTTCAGCGGTAGCTAGGATATCTTCAAGTGGAGGCCCATTTGTAAACATTTCCCGCCCATACCAGATTGATGATTTTGCTTGTCCGAGCGACATCCTATCCGGATGTCCATCTCCCATCTATACCGATACGACCGGAAGCATCGGGTAACTAGTACTAAGTATACGAACCTGGAGCTAAATATTACATAACTGTATCAATAACATCATAACCGCTCTCTGT
This sequence comes from Pisaster brevispinus, assembly GCA_023634235.1. Taxonomy (NCBI): domain Eukaryota; kingdom Metazoa; phylum Echinodermata; class Asteroidea; order Forcipulatida; family Asteriidae; genus Pisaster; species Pisaster brevispinus. Next base: position 2,211,735 of record JAMKCF010000002.1, on the reverse strand, counting down.
AGAGGACGCTACAGACATCTTCAAGAGAAACAAAAACCCAAAACCACCCGGTTTTGTCTTTGACTTTATAGCCGGTGCAGCGCGGACTACTTTGTGTTGCTCCTGTGTCGGATTTGACCCGGATTATGAGTTCCAGGGGGCCGTATCCTTTTCTAGGTCAAGCTGACCAGGAAACTAGTTTAAAATAGGGATTTTAACTTGGATTCATGCGTAATTTTCACCCATTTCTGGGTCATTTTGCAACATTTCAGGTCAGCCTCCTGACCCCTAAAAGGATCGGCCCCTTTGGACTTGGAATCCAGGTCGATTTTGGCCCGGGAGTTTGAGAGCGGACGGCTTTATTCATCAACGGGTTTGAAAACCGTGCACTATCGACACGGGTACTTCAGATGCCGAGCCTGTGGAGGAAATTAAGGTCGAAGCCAGTGTTTCGAAAAGACCGATAAAGGGGGCCGCCACTCTACAGTATTATTGGGTCGGCTTGTATCAACATTATTAATGTGATTGGTTCTTA